>VSMA01000006.1:2490000-3090000 GCA_009194965.1 Coniochaeta sp. 2T2.1
ATGAAGAAAACGTGTAGCAAGCAGCTGAGCTTGGCTAGGGCAGCCGTGGTCGACTTGATATGTGCCTCGTCAATAATGTCGAACGCGCTGTTGTCATTGAGGGCCAATGACAGAGCCAGGACCAAAAGGTCATCGGCAGACTTGAGCATCGCCATAAAAAGCCTTCTCCTGAGATAAGGAGCCATGTTGATGTACGCATCCTGTTCGAAGTCCGCGATGATCATCTCGATGCCTCGAAGATAGCACGAGAACTCCTTGGTAGTGTATTTAATTGTCGCATATGCGCCGGCGAGTCTCGACCATAGGAACAGGCGGAGATCTGTGCTGCTATTGTCTAGAAATTTCCACAAGTCGCGAAGGCCCTGGTTGGCAACCTCACTGATTGGCTTCTTTATCGAATCTCGGTCCTCGTCGTTGTGATTCTCGGTGTCGGTGTTGGAGTCTCCGTTCACCTCCATGCCGTCCTCGGCTCGGGGGTTACTGTCTTGGCAACTCTCAACAAATACAGACTCCGGGTTGAGTACTGGCTCCAACATGTCGATTATAGCGATAGGCTCCCCTATCTCCTCCTGAAACAGGCCGAGGAAGAAGTCCATAGTGGTCAGTTTGCTGATCTCCTTTTCCGCTGCAGAAGCGGAGACATCCGGCATAGCAAAGTTGTTTGGCAGGTGGATATCCGCATGGTTCATCTCAGCTAAGTAGTCCCTGAGGTTGTGCCACAAGGCAATTATGTGGTCGCGGCTCACTCCTTCGGCGAAGGTGGTCGTGAAGACCGCAGCCCACACGAACCGGAGAATCAGGTCGTTCGCTTCACCCTTGAGTGTGCGTCGAACCTGCACGGCAAGGTTGAACCACCTGTCCAGCCTTGCTTTGGTTTCGAGACGGGTGTCCTGAGGAACAGTACTCGTGGGGTTGGTGATGCGCTCATAGACATCAAGGTGAAGCTCAAACAACGTCTGAACTAGCACATCAAGCTCTGATGCGGTCTCACTAGACTGACAATGCTCCAACTCAAAGTTGACCCGTTCATAGATGGGCTTGTCGAAGAGACTGATCATTTGCACCACAGTAGTTTTCGTACGACTGGGCCACTCGGACTTGTCATAGGTCCGGCTCATAGCTTTGACCCATTCATAAGCCGTATCATCCAGTGTCAGCCATTCTTGGTTCACACGGCGGACGAGAGGTCTCAGACCTCGGCTCTCATCGAACGGTGGTGGCTCAAGCCCGCGCTGGGAGCTTGCCATGGTGTGCTCGTGAAAGGTAGACAAGCCCGGCTGGGGCCTTGCCTCCTTGTTGAGGAAGATCTTCGCATCGTCCTCGTCAAATGAAATGATGCAGTCTCGAAGGTCGATGGTGGCGGTGTTGGTGACCCTTGCCGTCCGATCTTCAGTGGCGCATGTGTCGAGAACCTCAGATATGCGGTCTAGAGTGACCGAATCGGTTACACCGAGGTTTTCCAGTATGTTTTTCGTTGTCTGGAACAAGTTTTGATCGGCGGCTTGGTAGGGTTGAAGTTGCGTGGCAAGGAGCGTTGCAGGGTCGATGCTCTCTTCAGCAGCAGTGTCCCGCCTCCTGACGCGTTTACTCCTCTTATTCTCCGCATTCTCGTCCTCCTGCACCTCTGCCAAGCCTGCCATCGATTGGGACCGTTTCCTAGTCGGTAGAGATATGCTCCGTTCCTTGCGTGGTGCCTTGGGGGAAGTCGGGGGCTCGGCTATACTAGTCTTGCGTTCCTTTGCCGGGGCTTCTTCCGGAGATGCCAATTGCACCGTGCTATCCTCGGCGGCTCGCAGCTGGCTATCAATCTCCATTTGCTCCGTCGCGTCGTCGTCAGGCGCCTGGATAAAGATGGCTTGGCCGGAAGAGCCGACGGTAGCTAAGGTAAGGAGCAGCTCCATGCCCAGCTCCGTCCAAGACACGAGAGGGAAGTCGATAGTGAGACGCTGGGTACCTACTTCCTCACCCGTGGAGGTTGACGTTGCAAGGCAAGTTGTCGGGTTGGGAAGAAATGGTATCGGATCAACATAGGGTGTAAGCATAGCGGGTATCTCTTTCGAAGTGAAGGGCTTCATGATAGGATGCGTCAAGGCCATGTCGTCCGACAGAACATGTAGCTGCCCCTTGAGCTGCTCGCCGGCAAATCCTTCGGCGAGGGAGGGTGGATCGACTTCCATAACCGCAGGATCGTCGTCGAGTTCAATGGCAGCCTCCAAGGCATATCTGTTGATCCTTGCGCTCTTGAGAAATGCAGCAACGCGTGCAGTCCTCCTCCATAGTTCCGCGTCTGAGGGATCCCGGTCTAGAGCGGCAGTGAAATCTTCGACTGCTTCCCTGGCAGAATTCAACACCTTGGGCCTCTCGAAGACCTTCTGCCGGCACGCTGGAGGCTCTGTACGTGCTTGGTGCTTGATGAGGTCAAGTTTGTATTGGCCATGGTTCTTGTAGGATAGATAATAAGCCTGAAGCAAGGTGGCGCCCAAGTTATCCCCGTCGGCGCCAGTGGCATCGAGACCAGCGAGAAATCCTGGTTCAAGCGGATTTAGGGGATCTGTTTGCGTCTCGGCTCGCTCGTACTCGGTTTTCGCTTCGGGATATTTGAAGATGTCGCACCGGAAAAGGGCGTCGTAGGCATCGGCAGCTTCGTCGAAGAAGTGAGGTCCCTGAGCGTGGAGCTTCAGGGCCGTCTGGAACTGTTTCAGAGCATCGTCTACCTGGAGCTCTTTCGTGTTGTCAACCTCTTCGGTGACGATCTCCTCGGGGTCGAGGTTGATGGCCGCGAAAGCCGGCTAGTTGGGGTCAGACTTGTCCAGTCCATCACTTGTGCGAGCAGGCGGATAGAGAAGGGGAAACACACCATCTTGGCAGCTCTCCGATGTCTTCGGAAGCCTGTTTTGAAGTTGTGTGCATCAGGCGTTAATGAGCGACCCCGGGAAAATAGTCGTTGTTGTTAGTGTATGGATACGAGAAGCTGGGCCAAACCCGTCTTTCGGCCGTCATCTGGTATGGCGCGCTGCAGTGAATTGGAACTTGACGTTGGGAGACGCGATCGTGGCGCAACCTTGAAACCCTTAAGTGGTACGTACCTCTCCAGATGTGGCTTGAATCTACGCGACCCCTGCACAGTTGATCCGCCAAGGTGTGGCTGAATTGCACGAGTAAGACGGCGATCCACATTTTCTTTGAACAGGGGGAAGCTGCAAGCTGGCGACGACGAACGCTTGTGGCAGAGCCGCCAAATCGGTCAAACAACTCTCGACAACCTGACATTCATTCAGCTCTGACTGCCTGGAGGATTGTGTGTGTGTTTTCCCAGTGCTCGCATCATCTCTGTAGCAGCTGGTATTGAGCCACACCCATAACCACCGCTTCGGTCCCTTACGTCTTTATCTCGTAACTTCGGTCTATTCCCCCAGCTACCCTCCCGCCCCAGGCGGTTGATTCCGTCGCAATGGTCGCGCCGGCCGTTCCCGAGTATGCTTGCCCCGTCATCTCGTCCTTTTCGATCCTATACTGATATGGAGGGTGTCAGGATCACCGAAGAAGTCATACACGAGTCAATTGATGCTCGAACAGAGTCTCTGGTCTCCCTCCGAGAGCTTGGTCCCCCTGACCTTGTCCACTTGCTGAAGCAGCAAATCCGAAACCCAGCGAAACACGTATGCCTCCATTCACTTCGCCTCGACAACGTCGGCAACAGCTAATATAGAAATACCAGACCGGCGTATACCACCATGTCACCGGCGTCGACGCCTCGTCCTCGGCCAGTCTTGCTGCCTACATCAACACCCTCACTTACCGCGATCATGGCCAAGCAGCGACGGTGAAGATCGTCGAGGGCGTTTACTGGTACATCATCCATACGAGAGATACTTTTGGTTGACTTTTTCTAACATCTGCCGTCACGACAGTTGCTACAACGCCTTTGCGCGGTTGGACATGCGAGTCCACGTCACCATCCCCGGAACAGTCGAGAGCTACTGTGTGGACGAGAATGGCAAGAAAAAGCCGGCCACAGACGAGCTCTGGCTCGAGACATACCTATGTAGCGTCCTGCGCGCGTACTCGTATGCCGATGACGGCAGTGGTGAAACCATAAGAAAGATAATGGGCGTCCGGCGGTTCAACCCTGTCACTAATACCGAGACGGAACATCGCTTTCTCAGCTCAGCAGAGCAACTCTTCTTCAGAGGTATGTATACCCCTCTGCTTGGCAGCGACTGTTAGGCACCCGTACTGACCTGCTCGCTAGGCTGGCAACTTGGCTCCGACTCCGTTGTTCAAGTGCCCAACATTGTCTCGAACCACCTGACGACCGGCCTTTTGAAATACTTCCACACGACCGGCCGCTATGCATCCGGCATCAACCTCTTCGAGAAGCTAAGGTCGCAAAATGTCGAGGTGGCTTCCTTACTAGCGAAAGTCCTGTTCATGGGCAACGAAGAGGTCGAGGGCGTAAGGGTACTGCACCAGGCCCTCAAAGAGCTACCGATGGACTACGTCATGCTCGACACGCAAGCCGAGTTTCTCCTGAAGAAGGCGCTAACCTCGCCGGCGCCCGAGCAAAAGAACGAGAGGTTGCGCATGGCCCTTGGGTGTGCCGACCGGAGCACAGTCGCTGCGCCTGCCGAGTTCGGTACATGGGCCAGGCTGGCTCAGGTCTACGTGTCCATGGAGGATTGGGGCAATGCGCTTACAATCCTGAACTCTTGTCCCATGTTCACGTACCAGGATAAGGACGCGCCAGTCATGCCAGAACCGAAAGACGTACATCTTCCGACCTTGCCGGAGACACGGTTGGATGAGATCGACAGTGAGCCCGAGTCTAGATTCTCCGAGCAGGTCGATCCACAACTGCTCAACCTCCGCGCGGCCGGCTACCGCGGTACCTTCCAACAAGCCTACAGCATTCTCACAGAGATGACCAAGAAGATTGGCTGGGACCAGTTACTCAAGATCAGGAGCGATGTCTTCGTTATGGAGGATGAATATCGGAACGAGAAGCCGGAATACCCCAAGAACCGCAATGCCAGTACCGACGGCCTTCGCGGTACTCCGGACCCGGCAACGAACGGCGATGCCTCTGAGGGAGAAGGGGGTGACGATGAGGAGGGAGAGGAGAAGGAGGGCAAGGCGGCCGACTCCGAGTCTTTGGCGCCAACGCTCATAAACGGTGAGAAGGGCGAAGGATTGGAGAAGCCCTCAAGCACAGCGAATCCGGCGGACGTGAAGAAGGACGATGGCGAAGGCGTAAGTATATCCGCTGCTTCCAACAGATTATTACGCAAAACAGCTACTAAAGAAAACATCAGGCGACAAACAACGACGAGCATCTCTCAAAGCTCAACAACAAGCGTCTATGCGAGCGCTGGCTGGATAGCCTATTCATGGTTCTCTATGAAGACCTACGTGTTTACACCATCTGGCGCACTCAAATGGCGCAGTACCGCGCGCAAAGCATGCAGTACAAGAAATCGCCCGAGGAGTGGGAGATCCTCGGCGCCCTCGCAGAGCGGCTGCAGCACACGGAGGAGGCGGTCGAGGCGTACCGCGCGTGCCTGTCACAGCGCTTCAGCCCCAAGGCGCTCACGGGCATCCTGCGGGTGTTTGAGAAGAACAAGAACACGCGCGAGACGGTGGCGGCCACGATCCGGCTGGTGACGTGGCAGTACAGGTGGTACAGCGAGTTCTCGCCCGAGCTGCTGCACACCATCCGCACGCTGATCGAGGACGAGGGCGCCGTCAAGGTGCGGAGCATCATCCAGGCCACGAGCTTGCCGCAGAATGTGCTCGACCTGACGCATCATTATGCGGCTCTGTGTGCGACGTTCCGGAGCAGTGGAACGGATGGTTAAAAAGATTGCCGCCCATAGTGCTGCTAGGAGGCTGCGGGAGTGGTTGGGGATTGGTTTTACGAGATGTAGACGGGTGGATGAGGATGACGTTGGAAGCCAGCGAGAGCAGCGAGAGTTGACTTTTGTGCCTGATTCCATGAGCGTGCAAAGGGTTGTTAATGGTACTGCGTTGTTAGAATCGTCTGGGGAGCTATAAAACCTGATTACTCTCCAGCCGGGGTTTATATGCCGCTCTGTTGGAGTCTTTCGACGTGTCTGGTGCCCCTGTAGACATGGCAATTCGGTATGTTTCCACAAAGACTCCGAAAACTCGCCACGATTAGATCTGTCTGCAGATATCACAAAATATGTATCGCGGTCAGGCAGTGCTTCCATCCACGCCCCTAAGTCAACACACCATCACCACCCATCACTACGGCCGCTTCCTCATCTGCTCCTTCAAAAACTTACAAGCATCATACTCCGTCTTGAAGAAAGCACTATGCTCCCTCCTCTGCCGTTCAAGCTTCTCCTCCAACTCCGCCACCTTGGCCGCCATCTCACTCCCAGTACCATCTCCCGCAAGCGCACCCAGCAACTCCTTCATCGGTTCGTCGTGTCCCCTCTGGCTTATCTCCACCAGCTCCCGCGCGCGGATCTCGATGTTTTCCAGCATCGTCTGGAAGACGGCGTTCGTCGCCGGTGGGGCGCCGTTGTAGGGCACGTTGCGCATCCAGGCCAGGTAGTCGGCCACCGAGGCGGCGAGGCCGGCGACTTCGGACTCGCGGCGGATGACGGAGGAGCAGTACGCTGCTAGGGGGGTGAGGATGGTTGAGGCTGAGGCCGAGGGGGTTGAGGTAGTTGTTGGTGGGGAGGAGGTCGATGAGGGTTGTGTGACCGCGGGTTGTGGCTGTGGGTCGGTCAGTTGGTTGAAGGAGAGGTCGATATCGAAGTCCATGGCTTCGCTGTCTTGGAGGCCGTTCTGTCCTGGTGCTCCTCTCTCGCTGGTGGTAACGAGATGTGGCTGTGGTCCGGACGAGTGCTGGTATACCAGGTCATGCTGGTTGATCCCGAGCGAGGAGGTACTTCCCGAGGGCAGTGTAAGACCCGGAGCTGCCAGAGTCGTGAAATCGGGTGTGGTGGGCCATCCAGTGTAAGCAAACGAGCTCGGCCCAGCCATGGTGCTGCCAGAATGCCCGTTCATGCTGAGGATCAAGGCTTCGGCCTCATCCAGGCGTTTTTGCAAGGCCTCGACCGTCTCGGCCAGATGTGAACCGCCTTTAGACTGCCTCTGGGCTGGGAGGTAGACGCACTCCTCTCCTGCTCGACGGCATCTGTCGCATACTGGCTGTTGACCTGGGCAGCGGACCTTGCGCTCCCGGCAGAGCTTATGGTGAATCTCAGCAGAGCTCTCGGGAGCACAGTAACATGAGAGACTTACCTTGCACGCTATGTGACGCGAGTTCATCTTGTGGTACTACATTTTGCGTGCATGTCAATGATGGTGAACTTGTGTTTGTAATGCAGCTCAACACCATAAACACGTGATTTGAGACTGAGTCCCGAAACCCGAAGGTCGATCTCGTTCCTCCTCTTTGCATTTTTGCATATCAATGAGAGTCGGTAGATGTCTCGAGACAACACTCTGCTTCAAGAAGCCTAGGAGTACACTTCTCACCATCTTCCACCTCCTTTGACTCCCAGACTCTAAGATATCAAGTGGCATTAACAATTCTTTGGCAGCAAACATGCTCTCAACCTTTGGCCCCCACGGCAGAACATAACGTGCACCTGCTGCACCTCCAACGCCAACATGGCAACGATGTCATCACGAGAGAACTACTGTTTTCTTGACCTCGCGGTGTTGTTTCAGAATTGGCCCCCAATGGCCCCCTAACCTTCCTGGATACTCTGCCTGGATTTCGGAGATGAGTGTGGGCCGCGATGGATGGCGTAGCGAGTAAGTGAACGAACGCGACTCCTTAAAAAAAGATCCAGAATGATATCGGGATTTTCTTGAAACTTCATCGTCTTTGTCGAGAAGCTTGTTAGATGCTTATCTAAAGCTTGTCTCCCATCAGTCCAACTCAATACCCTCCTTAACATTCATTCCAGTCTCATCAGACACTACTCAATCGTTTCCAAAAATGGCCAAACTCAACCTCGCGGCACTCGCCACCACCGTCTCCATCCTCACGGGCCGCTCCCTCGCGCAGTCGCCCACCAGCAGCGTCGTGACCCTGCATCTACCAAACTTCGACGACCAGGCCATCCTCGCGTCCGTCATCACAGCCAACCCGACGGCGACATCGTATCTCCTCAGTTGCCCGACCGACGAGCCGGCCGACGAGTGCGGCCTGGGCACGGGTATCAACGTCCTCGAGGGACCGTCGACTCTCGAGGTGCAATTGACCGTCGGCGAGCTGTCAAGCGACGTAACTTGCGCATTGAATGGGGACGTTGCCGACTGCGACCAGCGCGCGGTCGGACCCGGCGGCCTTACTACCATGGTCATAAAGTACAGCGGCATCTCCTCGTGGGCGATGCCCGTTACTGTTACCGCCGGGCTGGAGTCACTTACCTCCGGCAGCGACAGTAGCAGCAGTAGTAGCATTACGAGCACGGGCGGTGGCGGTGGCCCGACAGCTCCGACAGGGTCGGCGACGACGCCTGCTCCTGCCGGGACGGGGTCAACACAGACTACTAGCTCTAGCACGGCGGGGATGGCTGCTATCACGGGAAATCCGCTTGTTGCAGGCGTTGCGGCGATCTTGGGCGCTGGTATGCTTGTTGTTTAGAGCTCTTGGTGTTGGAAACAGGCGCCCTCTGATGGATGCGCTCCAGGGCTGTAGATATGTTTGGTTATACCACATGCGGAGACATGTGTGTTGCAGATCAATTACCTCGTTAAATACAGCAGTTTGGACTCTGGAACAGGACTCGTGAGTTTGTCATTGACGGAGATCGCCGTTGTGACGGTCAGTTGGACCATGAGTAGTCTCAGGAAAAGCAAGCAATCCGCCAGATCGGGATGTGAATAACGTCTTGGCTCTACTTGTATAAGCTACATGAACCCATCCCTTACCACCCGCACGGGCTTGCGTATGGCAGCTCCCAAACGCACTTCTCCCATATAAGAGCTGGATGGTTGGGATGGTTCTCCAAGAAGCTGTCCAAGCCCTTGGCTAGCTTGTCCGTCCCGACACACGCTCGCAATGGGGTTCATAGATTCTTTGAAGTCGCCGTTGCGGGTCAGGTTCGTCAAGGACCGCGACGGCGATGATGAGTCCAAGACTGCCTTCCTTCAGGAAACAGCCCAGTCCGCGAAGCACGGCACTATTATAGTAGCCAGAAGGTCCCTATACTTCATCCTGTACGCCTTCATGCTTTCGACGCTGCTCCTTCTTTCCATCATCGCCCTGCAGAACCGCAACACCGCCACTGATAACTGGAGCGAGGATGTTCTCGGAAGAGGTATTACAACAAACCTGTCTATACGCCCGGATCTTCGTTTAGCTGACAGACAATCCTAGGGCCCCCAAAGCCACACATGTTCAGCCATTCATACAACTACAGTGCACCAGATAGTCCCATGATCAGGGCGCTGTATAAACAGTACTTTCGAGGTACTACATGTCCTCACTTGCAATGGCACGATGGCCAGCTAACATGATCGTCACTAGAGGATGACATGGGTATTCCGGTACAAAATCCGGCCAAGTACGGTCTCCCACCGGGCTATCCATCCAAAAAGGACAAGTCCGTCGAAGTCTATCATCTCTCTTACAACCACCAATTCCACTGTCTCGTAAGTCCTCCTCCTCCTCCCCTTGCCTGCTTATTCACAACACCTAACAACCACCAGATCCTCTTCCGCGAAGCCTGGTGGGACCTCCGCACCAAGTACGAGAACAAGACCTATCCGACGGAGGAGGCTCAGAACCCCAGCCACATCCACAACACCTTCGACGAGCCCGAGACGCAGAAGGAGCACTGGGACCACGTCGAGCACTGCATCGATTACCTGCGGCAGGTGATCAAGTGCAACGCCGACACGACGCTGTCGAGCACGAGGACGGCCAGCGGAGCAACACGGACGGCATGAACGTCTGGCGCAAGTGCTACGACATGGACGCCGTGTTCGAGCGGTACGTGGACCACCGGGTCGAGTTCGACATGGTCAGGCCGTGGAAGTGTCCCCGTGGGAGTCACCATGGGAAGTGCTTGTAGGTTCATGTTGGCTTAGTACCGCGGCGGTGTCTGGGGATGACGGAGTACCCGAGAACGATATATCGCGAGGTCCATATTAAATACACAGCCATACATGTCTGCGGGACATAGGCATTGGACTTTCTTGCCCTTAACACCATCTCACTCACCACTTTCTCATCCCGAGCATGCCAATATGCAACATCTACCCATTACCCCAGTTCAACGTCACTCCAAATCCACGATCCCTCCAAGACAAGCCGCCCCTATCGTCTTCCGATCTCAAACAACACCAACGCCAGCCTAAACACCTAGATAACAGAACTTGACCTCCGGCTCCGGCACCCAAACTCCGCCATCTGCGCCCTCAACCTCTCCTGCTCGGCCTCGATCTCCTGCAGCCGCAGCAGCCGCAGCCTCTCGAGCTCGAGCAACGCCTGCCTCGCACGCAGGCCGTCCAGCGCCGCCTCGTCGGGGTCCGGGCTCGAGGCGGTCCTGGTAGGCAGGGCGGAGTAACCCGTTGCTGTTGTTGTTGGAACTTTTGGTGGTGGTAAGGCGGAGGGAGTCTCGTCTGCTCCTGAGGAGCAAGGCGGTGGAGGGGTTTGGGAGGGGAGGGTGGTGACCGGTTGAGAGGCAGGTGATGGGGAAGGTTTGTTGTCTGGAGAGTGGTCTTGGGCGTCTGGGAGGGTTGTGCTGTCGTTGTCTTTGGTTGAGTGCGGGTTTGTATTGATGTGAGTCTTGTCGGGGCACTTCTCGGGTGGAGAGGAGGAGGGTGTGTTCTCTGCGTCCAGCTCGAAGACCCGTTGTTGCCCTTCTTCCACACTGGGTTGCTGTAACACATCCTTGCTCGCGCGATAGCGCCTCAAGAAAAGGACAGCGGCGATGCAAACGAAAAGAACAGCGACTATGACGCTACTGGCTATAGCGCCCTTGACTCGTGGAGTCAGACCGCCGGTGTTCGTCGCTGTCGAGGTAGGTCCGACCTTTGAGCCGCCTACTGTGGCATGAGCGCCGAAGCTGGTAGGACTGCTCCCGGCTGGGTGTTTTGCCACTCCGCTGGTCCCTGTAGAGCCTGGCGACACTGCCGAAGACGTCACGGTTCCATTGCTCATGCCCATCTCCGTCACCATCCCGCCACTGGCTGCTACATATGATAACGGAGGCCTGCCTGCCGACATGGTCTCCTCGCCAAGGACCGTCGAAGTCTTCCCGTCGACAATCACAAGCGGAGGCGTCTGAAGCTTCTCCAGGTCCGACTCCTGCCAGCGGACCTGGATGTACGGCCGGACGCTCGTGACGCGGCCCGAGACGGACATGGTGTAGAATTTTTTGAGCGAGCTGTCGCTCGTGTATCCGCTTTGCGAGCGAAGTCAGCTTTTCCACACTTCTCCTTCTTGTCTTCCGGGACAGACATAAACCAGGTGGACTTCCTACTGCACGCAAAGTCTCGCCGTCTCTCCCTCCAGCAACTCCGGCCCCTGGAGCGGTTCGAAGCTCGTGTACAGCGGGTTGAACCCGTCCGGACAGATGCCGGGGGAGTAGTACCCATCGTGGTGGCGGACGTCGTCAGGTACGCGTTGAAGTTGGGCGGGTTGCAGCTCTCCGGTGCGCCGATGCCCCAGTTGTCGACGCCGCAGGGGGGGTTCCAGATCGTGGTTAGGGGAGCGGCGGGCAGAGGCCGAGTTGGAGAAGGAGGAGGAGAAGAAGAGGGAGGAGGAGGCGGCGGTGGAGGCGGAGGGGGAGATGCCGCGGTTGTCATTGTGCTGCTGCAGCTGTCGCAGTTGTCCGTCGTGTCGAACGAGGTAAGGCCGGAGATGACTATCGGTGGGCGACGCATGTTGAGGACGGACCGGACGAGGAAGTTGGAGGAGGAGGAGGGAGATGGTCCCCCTTCATACTTCGCTCGTGTTGCACGAGGCGGCGATGTTGGCTTGAACTGTACCAACCGTGTAATCTTGTCACGGACGAGATAATGGCAGGGCTACCCTTGGTAGTAGACCACAGAACAATAAAAAGAAGAACTGGCCCCTCCACGGACAATGGGTAGGGGACAGGTAACGGATACATTCTCAGTGTGAAGGAAGGACTAGGTACCGGACATGCTGAAGCACTTGGTGGAAAAAGTAGTGTAATGCTCTCTAACAAGGTATCGAGAGAAGAATAAAACACCAAAGAGAGAGGGATAAACCACCAGCAACGCGATGCAGACTCACAGCAACAGGAACTCAACCGTAATACACCAACCAAACAATGCATGCTCAACACCATGGTCTCCCCATCCGCCTGTACGACCACCAAGAACAGCACTCTAGGGAAAGATCACAGACCATGCATCCTCTCCTCCCTCCCATCAAGCCAGCTCGTACAGTTGACACATCGCTTCGCCTATTCCACACATTGTCAGCACTTCCCCCTGAACCTTCCCTCTTCCATATTTCTCTCAAATACACTCACCTTCTCACTAATACTCTTCCGACAGTACCTGCACCTCGTCGTATGCTTGATGATCGGATCGTTACTCAGCCACTGATACATGCCCGCGAGCCCGTACAGCGCCAGCCCGACGCCCATGAAATTGACAAGCTTATTCAGAAAAACGCCGTAGGCCATGACGACGGCGCCGTCCTCCTGGGCCAGCAGGAGGGTGTTGTACCCGCCCAGCTCCTCGTAGTTGGGGCCCTTTTGCAGTACGGCGAACTTCTCCTCCAGGTTCTTGTTGAGGGGGAGGATCACACTCAAGGGCGGGAGGATGATGTCGCTCACGAAGGAGGAGACGAGGGAGGTGAAGATTGAGGCGATGCTGACGATGATGGTCAGTATAAGGCGACTTTCCGATACGGGGGTTAATCATTTATGCCAGTGACTCACATCAGTCCGAAGGCTATCTCGAGAATGTTCCCTTGAAGCGCAAAATCGATGAAGCCGTCCCAGACGCGGCGGGCCTTCTGCGTGCCCTCCTCAAGGAGGGTGGCAGACTCCTCTTGGCCGTACTCGTTAATTCTAGGCATGTTGTCGGCTTGACCTAGTTATAATCAAGCTACCGGTTTGTTGAGATGGGAATAGGTATTATGAACCAACATAAGAAAGTGCTGAAGTTGTTGTATGGTTGATGAAGTCACTTGTCAAAGGAGCCGCGAATTCCCAGCCACTCAGGCTTGGCGGGGCACCGACGGGCACCGTGCGTGCCATTATCGAATCTCGGCATCAGTCAAGAGCGACCGGACATTTTCTCCTGAAGATACAAACTACTAAGGTAGTTTGAGAAAAGGTCATTTCTCGCGATCAGATGTCGTCAACTATTTAAGGAGTGTAGACAATTAAGTTGAATTGCTGACGTTCTGAGACCAGTTTGTGTGCAGTCTTCCCAAGGAATAGTACCCAACTTCGCCCATCAAGGAAATATATCGCGATACCAAAACTCTAAACCGCCAACGCCAGTGCAAGATCTAAATCAAGAATCCCAGAGATGTAACCGAGATCGTTCCACCGTCGCCATTCCAACAACCGCAGCTTCACCGACCCCGGGCGCCTAGCCTAAAGGGCGACTATCGGCCGTCAACCTAATACGCGTCGTCAACCACCTGAGGCTTCTCCCTCCAGCCACCAACCCTCCTCTTCCGACTCTGCACCATCTCCCACCCCCAATAACCCGTCGCAACAACCATCAACCCCACGCCAGCCCAGGTCATGCCGATAAACTTTCCCCCAGCCCTGGCCCTCAACCCGATTCCCTCCCCCAAGTCATCAATCTTATCCGCCGCTGCCCTAGCTCCCACCGTCGTCGTGAGACTCCCCACCAGCAGCAGCACGACAGCCAGTCCCGCCACGCCCAGGTTAGTCAGTACGACCAGCCTCGCCTTGGGACTGTCGAACGCCGGCACCGCCGCTATCGATGTGATGAGAGACAAGCCCGTGAAGCCCGCGGCGAGGATGTAGATCACCGCCAGGGCCTTGAGCAGCCGCGGGATCTTGTTCAACTCGTCTTGGAGGTCGCGCGTGAAGCCAAGGTCGGCGAGGTTCAGGTGCAGGGGGCCGAGGGAGAGGGAGTGGTCTAATTTGGCGGTTATGTTGTATTGGGCTGTTTTGTGGTGTTAGTGGCTGTCTGAAAGACGGAGGTAAAGGGGAAAAGGGGCGAGGACATACCAGTCTTCAACGGCTCAGTACAGTTCGTCACATTGTACCCAGCACCGGGGGTAGTGACGTTGGGCGTAAAGTCGCCCTCGCACGCATCCATCACGTGGAGGGAGTAGAACTCCTTGATCCCCAGCTTGTCAGCCAGTTTATCGGCGATGTCGTCCGCGACGTCGTCCAGCGCGTCGGCGGCTTGGGTTGCGACGCTGCCCACGGCCGACGTGGCGCCGCCGCAGACCTTGCCCAAGAACCCCGGGAGGCCGCAGTCGGAGGAGTCTGTCGATGTAGGCTTGTCACCGTCGCCGGAGGTTGGTGTGGGCACGAGGTCCTTGCCCAGGGACGAGGTGTTGAGCATGATGATGTGTGCGTCTTCCATGAAGTTCGGCTTGTTGCCGGCGAAGAGGACGAGGAAGGTGAGGATGGTGGCTGCTAGCGAGCAGATTATGGGGAGGGCGAGGGGGAAGTGTAGCTTCATTCTTGCGCTTTTGGTGGTGGTAGAGCGAGGCCAGCATAGTGTGTTATGATGGGGAAGATGGGTATCTGAGGATTCAGGCTTGAGGAACGGCATTCCTCAAACTTCTCGGAGGGGAGACTGATGTTTAGTATAAGTAGCAAAACAAAGACGCTCAGTCGACTTGACTAGATGGGAGAGTTCGCGTATATATGTTGATATAAAAAGAGAGATGTCAGTTGTTCGCCAAAGACAAAAACAGAAAATGAATGTGGCCAACCGCGGCATGAAACAGGTCAACAAGAAGAGATGAGATATATCAGTTGACGGCCTCCCGAGTCCAAGGTTCAATGGGCCATGGCCAACTAACCCGACATGACACTCGTCACCAACCCGACCGCTCTTTGACAAGAAGAGAAAATGCTCAGCATGTGCCTCGTTCTGATAGGGCTCGCGTAAGTAAGGGTCGTTAACACGCATCGCGAGACCCAGGACCAAGTTTGAGAACGGGCTAGCCACATGGCGAAGGCTTTTCAGGGTCCTGTGGTTGCAGATTGCTGGCAGGGCTGAGTGCGTCATCGCTGGGTTGGAGATTGGAGGTCGTTGGATGAGGCCCAAAACCGGCTTCGACATCGCGGCCAGGTGTGAGCCAATGAAGTTGTCGAGAGTTAAGATGAAAATGCTTGGCTGGCAGAGTCGCGTCCAGAATTGGAACCGGAGGACACGGGCCATGGTCGCGGCCCTGGTCGAAACCACGGACCCGGCTCCGGCCATGGTCCGTTAACGTGACAGAAATACGAAGTACAATCAAGGAGATAAAAGAAAGTCTGTTGAAACTGACAGTTATAGATTCAAAGTTTATGTAAGCATTGGCTATCGTAAAGCAACGGCACAATCACATGCCAGCGGGCTCAGACCACCGAAATCACCAACCTACAGCTTCGCCTGGGACACAATCATGCTGTTGCCCTTCTGCATCATCCTCACGGCATCGTTCACAAACTCATCCACAATCTCCTTTGCCGACTTCTTCTCGTTCACCACGGCAGCGCACTTGCCCATGAGCATAGGCCGGAACTGATCCAGAACCTCGTCAATGTCCACCTCACCGTCGGCATCTTTGGTGACCTGCAGTCCCTTCGGCGGCGAAGTCATCTCACCAGCCATGACCTTGTCGAGGTCGGCCTCGTATGGGATCTTGCCCTTGGCAACGAGCTCCTTGATCTCCTGCTGCCGCTCGTTCTCCCAGTTCTCAATGTACGCGTTCGTCCGCACGCGCAGCGGCCGGCCGGTGAAGATGATCGTCCGGACGTTATCGTCGAACCCGGCGGTGCGCACGCCCTCCTTGTGCGCCTCGGGGGCGCCGGCCTCCTCGCTGAGCACGAACCGGGTGCCAACCCACACGGCGCTGGCGCCCATCATGAGCGCGGCGGCGAGCAGCTGGCCGTTGTGGATGCCGCCCGCGGCGATGACCTGCACGGGCTGTCCCGTCATGGGCGACTTGTAGCCCTCGACGGCCTTGACGACGGCGGGGATGAGGACGGTGGTGGGGACGTCGCCCGTGTGGCCGCCGCCCTCGCCGCCCTGGGCGCAGATGATGTCGACGCCGAGGTCGAGGCACTTCTTGACGTGCTTGGGGTGGCCGATCATGTTCATGTAGAGGATGCCGTGGCTGTGGAGCTTCTCGACGACCTGTTTGGGGGGCACGCCGACGGCCGAGACGAAGAGCTTGGCGCCGGACTCGATGATGATGTCGATCAGCTCGGGGAGCTTGCCCTTGGTGTAGTCGTAGCTGTAGAGGTTGCGTTAGTAGACCGCCTGAGATAGTTACTTATGGGACAGGAAGTCTGAGACGTACTTTGTCTTGCGGGCGCTACCGCCAACCTGGGGGAGGAGCAGATCGACACCGAAGGGAGCGTTCTTGTCCGTCAAGTGTGACTTCAGCTCGTCAATCTGGTCCCGGAGCATCTCCGGTGTGTAGTTGATGCCACCAAGGACGCCGAGACCTCCGGCATTTGTGACAGCAGCGGCGAGCTTAGGTCCAGCGGCAACATTCATGCCGGCCAGCAGGACTGGGTGCTTGATCTTGAACAGATCGGTAGCCGTCGTCCGGATCTTCTCTGGAGGGACCGCAACATTAGCGACGGGGCGAAATCACTGAGAGTAGGGGAACGCTTACGTGGTGACGCCATTGTGAAATGTGGGATAGAGGGAGGTAGAGTTGTGTATGACCAAAGACACCAGATAAATGCAGATGTTGGGTATAAAGTAGGAAGAGGCACGAGATATCTACAGAAATTGAGAACAAAAGGGCATGCGACAAGCAGGTGGACAGGTATATGAAGGGGAAGAAACAATTGAGGAGTCGGTGGCTACGGTAGTGATCGTCGGGGCCAAATGTGACCGACCGCCCTCATCAGATGTTGGAGTTGCCGAGGTCCCCTCGTCACCGAGGTGGCGCTAGTCTCGTCTTGGAGTCTGGGGTTCATCGTTTAGCGTGCGGTTAAGTGCGGGCAGAAGTGGGCGTGACGAAAGGTGCTAAAAACCGCCGAGGTTTGCCAGAAACACGGCAGTCACGCGGTCATCCACCAGAAGGAAACGACGATGTCGACAGTTCACATCAGGGGCTCGTCCCAGTGAAGGTGAGATGAGTTTAAAGCTTACAAGGTTGCGGCGGCTTCACGCGACGGTTCCGGCGGGAGGAAGTTGATCTGACATCGATCCTCGATTCCCGCCCCTTGGCTGACGATGGTGGGATGCCATCAGACCACGTGATATGGGGTTCCCTGTCAGTAACAGGACGAACCATGCTTCAGACCATCACAGTCACGGAGAGGACGCAGAACCAATGAGAAGAAGCCTTTGGTTCTCAAGGTGAAGGATAGCAACAATCCAGACAGTACTGTTCTTCAGTAGGTGAAGACTTACACGCCGCCAGAAGGCGTTGGAAGGATCACATACATAACCCTAACCCCGGTTCCATCCCATCAACTTTCGTGATCCACTTGACGCTGAAGTGTGAATCTTCATGACGGCGCGATCGGAGGGCCTCATTAATCATGAAGGCAGTTACAGTTAGTCCGGGCTGGTGTTCTAACGCGAGACTACTTCGATTACCATCTAGGCGTCTGATATCTACCAGAACCGCAGCGCCGAGACAGGCCGGCACCCAGCGAAAATTCTTCTCTGCGTCAAGTCATCATCACCGCGATCCATTACCCTTCAAGCAATACACCTTTCCATCAAAGCCGAATAACGCGGAGAAGTCTCAATCGCCCAAGATGAAGCGGACGGCGTACATCGCCCTGGGAAGTAACCTGGGGGACCGCATTGGCTGGATAGAAAAGGCCTGCAATGAGATGGACGCGAGGGGCATCAGGGTCAAGAGGACCAGCAGTCTGTGGGAGACGGAGCCTATGTACGTCTTGGACCAGGACCGGTTTGTGAACGGGGCATGCGAGGTAAGTCACCATTGATGCAAGATCCCGTATGCATACAGCAGCTAAACTTTGGTATAGGTTGAGACCGAGCTTGAACCCTTGGCTCTCTTGGACCAGCTCCAAGATATAGAAAACTCTCTGGGTCGCAAGAAGATTATCGATAAAGGGCCACGAAATATCGACCTCGACATATTACTCTATGAGGATGAGAAGATCAACCATCCTCGATTGATAGTTCCTCATATCGGCATTACAGAGCGCGAGTTTGTCCTCAGGCCTCTTGCAGAGTGAGTATCTATCTACCAAGATATCCGCTGGAAACCGCCGAGTTCCATACCTAACAGACAACAGACTTATCCCAACTAAATCACTCGACCCTTCAAAACCTTGGACACTGATCCAGGACCACCTCAACGCCCTTGCGCCCTCGTCGCCACCTCTCTCGACCCTTACACCTCTATCATCACACCATGCCCCCCTCCAAGCTCTCACGGCGACGCGGAAAACACAAGTAATGGCCATACTCAACATGACCCCGGATTCCTTCTCCGACGGCGGCCAGCACGCGACACGAGACACCTCCGCCCTCGCCTCAACCATCCAGTCCTTCCTCGACGCCGGCGCGACAATGATCGACGTGGGCGGGCAATCATCCGCCCCCAAAACCCCCGAGGTGCCCGTCGAGGAAGAGCTCTCCCGTGTCCTTCCGGCCATCGCCCTCATCCGCTCCGTAGCGGGCAAATCCGTCGTCATCAGTGTGGACACCTACCGCGCCGCCGTGGCGGAAGCAGCAATCAACGCCGGTGCCGACGTGGTCAACGACGTCTCGGCGGGCGCCATGGACGCCGACATGCTCAAGACCGTCGCCCGGCTAGGCAGCACCGTGTGCCTGATGCACATGCGCGGCACGCCAGCGAACATGAACTCCCTCGCCACCTACCCGGACGGCAGCAGGGGCCTGATCCGCGCCGTCGCGGAGGAACTCCTGCAGCGTGTCGCGGCGGCGGAGGCGGCGGGCATCCGGCGGTGGAGGATCATCCTCGACCCCGGGCTGGGGTTCGCGAAGCTGGGCATGCAGAACATCGACTTGCTGCGGCACCTCGACGAGTTGAGGACTTGGCCGGGACTGCAAGGGCTGCCGTGGCTCGTGGGGTCCAGCAGGAAGACGTTCATCGGCAAGATCACGGGGGTGCCGACGCCGAAGGAGAGGATCTGGGGCACGGCGGCGACGGTCGCTGCTGCTGTGCAGGGGGGCGCGGATATCGTGCGCGTGCACGACGTGAGGGCGATGGCGCAGGTTGTTATTATGAGTGATGCTATTTGGAGGTATTGATTGGGGGATGGATAGGTACTGAGAAAGTAGTAGTCCTGTTCAACAAGCTGCTAACTTGAGTAACCATAACACCGGATTGAGTTGTCACACAATAGAAGAATCCTGACCATCATTTGCCGTCGTGATACAGATCACCGACTGGCAGTCGGCAAGCATATCGTGATGGTTGTGTAACTTGACACTTAAGAATAACCCACCGTGTGGCCTGAAAACATGTCTGATACGAACTCTCATATCGTAGCCAAGACGGCAAAAGAGAGACGAAAGTTAGCACCGGTACCTGGCATCGGCTCGCGAATCGGGGGAGGATTGATAGAGTTCACACGGTCAGCGCACACCGAGAAGGTTGGTTGACCTTGGCACACCATCCTCCATCTCGCAGGCAACGCAGTGGAAGAAAGTTTAAAGGGAACCTTGAAACGCGCTTTCCACCGCGCAGCCAGTCAGAAATGAGGGACTGTTGGCGGGCCATCCACCGATCGCAATTCCCACAAATTAGCCTAGCGTCGGCCGTCCAAGTTGCTGGCGCGCATCTGATCGCTTGCCGATGCAGGAACAGATTGATGACAGCCAATCATTGCAAGTTAGCCTTTGCGCTGGTGGTTTGGTCTTCCTTTGAGCGCTTCGATTCGAGGAGGTCTTGTCCAACTCATTGTTGGCTTTCAAGAACTGATATCGTAAGGTGCAGGCCCAGTGGTCGAGGAAGAAAGAGCGTTTGAAGACTCGTAAGTTGTCTGGTTGGTTGGACTGTCTGCGTTGGCAGCACATCGCAATATCCGCCAGTAATGTCCGTAGCTTCGCTGCTTCCTTGGTTTAAACTTCCAGGCCGTTCCGTGCGCCTTCTTGGCCCAGGGACCTTGCAACGGAAGCTGTAATGCTGGTCAGCAATCTGGAAGGAACAGGGGCACCCGGCAGTGGCCATGTGCTTGGCGCATCTGCGGCTTTTGTTTCCTTTGATCAATGTTCGTTGTTTCCCGACAGATCATGCAAGATGCTTTGTTTGGCTGTCACAGCACTTCGTGACTGCCTCAGGCCTTCAGCGTTGGTCGCACCCATTTCGTGATGAGAAAACGCGCCAAGGCCCGTCTTCTCATTCCCCTGAGGCCTTCTAAAAAGAGAGACGGTGGGGAATATAAGAGGCTGGAGTCCAAGATAGAGCAGGAGATGAAAGAGACTCAAGACGGTCGTGACTTCTTCATCTCAAAAGTCCAATTGAAAGAGATCTCTGCTCGTTGGCAAGCGAGAGCTAATCAACAGGGTAACAACGACCCCGGACGCTGAAGTAATAAGATTAAGGAGAGCGCTCTCGAGTGGCTGAAGGAGGCACGCAGGTACCGCGACTGCTATTTTAGTACTGCGCGATACTTTAGGAAACAGGGATCCACTTTCCAGTTTGGTTGCGCCTGCAAGCGTCCGAGAGCCTGCTGCTGAGCGCCCACTCGTCACGGAGGAGCTCAGCGCCCAAAATCGAATCCCGCCCTTTTCCCTCTTCATTGCCAACCATCACCACTTTTCCTCTTCTGACATCCTCACCGTCGAAGTCCTCACACTCCTTTCAAGAGTCTTTGTGCTCTGTACATTCTTTTCTCACGGTTTATCCGCATCACTGTCGTTCAGTCCTACCAGACATCTCTACCTATTCGCGCCCGTGTTCAAACCTACCAAAACTACCATCAACAACATATCATCACCCGCAAATCCAACCTGCGATCAACTGTTCAAGATTCCCAAAATGCTGGTCAAGTCTGTTACCGCCCTGGCGGTTCTCGCCTTCGCTGCCCATGTTGGCGCAACACCAGAGCAGCCGTTGGCCTACAAGCCTCTCATGAAGATGTCGGTCCACCAGATGTTCGGCATTCACCGTCGCCAGTCCGATGGGTATACGCCTACCCAGAGCACCTGCGGTGAAGGTGCCACCTGCGCTGACGCCTGCGGTGCCGGCTACGATACTTGCGCCTCCAACGGCGACACGATCCACTGCTACAACCCGGCAGCCAAGCAGACCTGCTGCCCCGACAACACAGGCAGTAAGATCCCCTCCCCTCGCTCTTGCCTGCACCTGTAGATGCTAACCTCGTACCTCAGACTCTTGCGACGATGGCTACTACTGCACTGCCGACACCGCCGGTCAGACCTGGTGCTGCGCCGATGAGTTGGACCTCGTTGCATGCGCTGCTCAGTTCGGCGTGACCGGTGGCCTCGTGTCCGAGACGCCCAAGCCGACCACCTCGTCTGCCTCGTCGACTTCCACGTCGTCCGTCGTTATCACCACGTCGAGCAGCTCCAGCAGCACTTTCCTCGCCCAGAACTCGACCACCACCGCCACTTCCACCGGCACCGTCACAACATGCACCAGCACTTTGGGCGGCTCTGCTACCTGGCCTGCGTCTAACATCACCACCACGGCTAAGACCCCCAGTGTTGTCCCCTCGACCACGCCTTCGACCGTCTCCATCAGCGGCGCTAGCACTGTTGGCGCTGCCGGTGCGCTGTCTCTCCTGGCGGCGGCCGCTATTGCAGCTCTTCTCTAAGCTCGCAAATGGCGCCCGGAGCTGCTGGACACCCGGGCTTGGAGGAATACGACTCCTAATCACCCTCGCCCCCAGCAGGACCGCTGCTATGAGACATGCGACATGACAACCTGAGCGTGCGACTGATCCTTCATCCTCCCAACCTAGAAACCTCCTCCTTTTTTTTGGTGCATAGTTCGGCATGGTTTTTTTGCGTGGCGCGAACACATTACCTCTTCACCTTTGACCCTGGTCATTCGGCGCGACTTAAGGGACGCTTAATGATGCATCGGAGCAACTGTTACATGGACGGCTTGGGGACTTTTTCACTCTAGATGGGTTAGTTTTCGGAAAACGGGGGAGGGCAAAAGGGGACAACCTCTCGCGTTGGTACTTTGTTTGTTTTTTCGTTGTTTTTTCAAACCTTCGATACCTATGTTTGTTCGATATCCGGCCGGGCATACGCCTCGGGCTTGCAGTGTCTGCGGAGTTTGCGCTTTGCCTCTCTGCCGTGGGATTGCGATGGGTTTTATTGTTACATTTAACACTGCCCTGGAGACAAATTACATACACCGACTATGCACATTCTTCGCGTCCCCTTTCTAAGTGATAAGGCCT
Organism: Coniochaeta sp. 2T2.1; assembly: GCA_009194965.1. Lineage (NCBI taxonomy): Eukaryota > Fungi > Ascomycota > Sordariomycetes > Coniochaetales > Coniochaetaceae > Coniochaeta > Coniochaeta sp. 2T2.1. The sequence continues at coordinate 2,512,527 of VSMA01000006.1, forward strand.
GGAGCTCGCGCTGTATCTCCAACGTGACTACACCTGCTAACTTCCTTGGTATCTCTAGCCTACACATGTAGTCGCACTTGGGAGCTCCTAGCCTCCCACATGTCTTCGACTCTGCGCAAGCTTCCATCGCCGATCCCTATCCGACAGCTGGGACAGCGGTCCAGACTTCACACTAGCAGAGCTGGGCAATTGCCGGCGTCGCACAGTCCAGGAACGGGCATGTCGTGAGGCAACGATACCACAGCACCAGCAGAGCCGGATAGACGGTCCAGAATGGGAAGTCATTTCATCAATGGACTGTATGCTGAGCAACCTAGCCCCCGAGCCCGAGTCCGCCGAAAGGACCATATTCTCCGAGTCTGAAGCAAGCTTATTGGGTTCAACCTTACTCCAGGGGCCCATTATTCCGATGCGGCTTCCCGTTCATGGCCCGGTAGATGATCCTCGGCGCGAGCAGCAGGGCATATCACCTGCTCTGCTCTCCCTCCTGCTGTCTCTTGCGCAGTGCCCACGCTCCGCCATCATACCGACTGTCTGGGTATCCAAGGAACCTCCGGCCCTGGAAACATGCAATCCGGGAAACTTTGATGGCCAGAGGCATGTCAAACGTCCGCGCACCACCAACAGCATTCTGACGCTCAACTGTCCAGCATAAGTGGTAGCTATACTGGGCCTGGTCACTCGCGGCCGAGATCGCCGTCCGGTGGTGATACAGCAGTGCGCTAACCGTTCGAGTCCTCATGGTGGGCTCTTGATCGGACTTGGGCGGGATAGCTGCGGGTAGCCGAGACTCGAGACGTTGCGAAAGGGAGGAGGCTGGGGTAAGTAGAAGGAAGGGCGGTACGGGTTGTGGTACAAAGCTGGAGGTTTGCCAGAGGGTGTTGGGCGAAGATGAGAACGGCATGCTTCTCCATCTATCACTCAAGGTTAACGGCGGCGACCCAAACTTCGCAAGTGAGTTTGGGGACTGAGATGCAAACCTCCAGAGGAGGCCATTTTCACAAGCTTTATTATACACACTCGCGAAAATATATTTCCAATAATGAGCTCATGTACAAGAAGGTATCTTCGATCCAAAATTACACTCCGATTTTGGCAAGATAACCACACAATCCACGTATCAAAACCCCCCCAACTCCGCCGCTTGAAGCCAAAGCCATGCCATATTTCCATTTCCCCAACGCCATGCATACATCCCATCATACCTCTACATTTCAAACTCCTCCACCCTCCAACGGCAAGCTCTCATTCCAAGCCATCCAACTCTGCAGATTGAAAGTAGGCATGCACTTGACCATCTCGGGCGCCTCAAGCTGCCACGGCACCATCAACCCCACCGTCCCGTTCACAACCTCTCCCTCCGCCGCCACGGTATCGCTCACGTACCCGAGCTCCTTCTTCACCTGCCGCCCCATCTTGTCGGTGTACTCTAGGTTCACGCTGGGGACGACCATGATCTTCCCATACCCCTTGAACCACATGTCCTTACAAAACAACTGCGGCTCGCCCTGGAAACACTCTTTCCCTTTAGCCGCCCTAAACCCGACCTCGTTTTTGACAAGGGGAGCGGCGGTGAACGCCACGGCCCCGTTCCAGCAGGCGAATACCTGGAAGGGTTTCTTTGCTTGGAGTCTGCTGCGCGCGACGGGTTCGTTCCAGAAGAGGGACTCGGCGTTGTCCCAACTTCCCGTGTCGGGGGGAATGTCGAAGAAGAGGTCCCCGTTCAGGGCGCGGGAGACCCAGACGTCGTAGAATAAGGGGTTGGGCCCCGGGTGCGTCCAGTCCATGGCGCAGGACATGTCGGCCTTTTGCAGGGAGCGCTGGTGGAGGAGCTCGAGGAAGTCCTCGGCGCAGGCGGCTACGTCGTTGGAGAAGAGGACGGTGGCGTCGTCGGTCAGGGGGAGTTGGGGAACTGTGGAGGGGGTAGAGGGGAAAGAAGGGGAATCGGGGTCGATGTCGGGGATGTAGAGACCCGTGACGGGGGAGAGGGCCATGGCGCGTAGCATGGCGAGCTTCTGGATGCGGTTGCCGGCCGAGGGGTTGAGGGTCGCGCTGCGGAGGTAGTAGAGCACGCCCATGCGCTGGAATTCGTGTTCGAGAAGCTGGAGGACCTCGAGGGTGCCGTCGCCCGAATTGCCTTCTACTATGCTCACGGCGCATGATTCAGGCCCCAGGAAGCGGATCGTCTCGACGAGGGAGCCGATGAGGCGGGGCAGGAGGTCGACGCACTGCCGCAGGTTGAGGGCGAAGAAGTATTTGTGCTTGCGCTCCCAGTGGGAGGCTTTGAGGTAGGCGTAGCGGGTCTCGTTGATGGGGGGGCAGAACATGCGGCCGATGGAGGTGTTGTTCGGGTCTAGGATGGCGGGCATGAAGGTTCGGCCTTTGGTGGTGAGTTCTTCCTTCGTTGGTGTTGGGGTAGGGGTGGGTGAGGGTGACGACTCCTCGTCTGATGGTGATGTTTCAGTTGGGTTGGGAGACGCATCGGTCTGGTGGCTCTCTTTTCCGTCCTTCCCTTCACCCCCTCCGGCAGCGTTTGGTTGCCCTGTTGTTTCTGGTTTCTTTCCGTCATTTCCTGATCCCTTATCGGAAGAGAACAGTGTCTCCTCCGCGTCGGCCGTCTCATGGGTCGAGTCCGCATCTGGCACTGGGACCGATGACGGCAGATCACCGAGCCTGTACCCGCTCGTCGCCGTTGGCTTCCCGGACTGAGGAGCGTCTATTGGCCATGGATCGACAGTGCTGTGTGGAATACCCCATGATGCGGGTACGGTGAGTTTGTCGTGTCGAACGAGCAGGTAGAGGGCCACCAGGAACAAGATCGCTACTTGGATGTAGACAAAGAACCGTCTTCTTATCAACATATTAAGATGCATAGTGACATGACGGAAGAGGCGCAAAAGAGGCGCAAAAGAGAAGAATGCGACGAGCGACGCGACTTTTTTATTCTGGCGCGGCCCTCCTTCGAAAAGGTATAAGGGGTGCCTGGAAGGTCTCAGCTGTTCGGCCCTAGCAGCATTCCTCAACGGGCGCAGCACCGGCGCATCCCTTTCCCCTTGAAGACATGGTGCAGTGACGGCCCGCACAAGGGTGTCAGGCTACTGTCCCAAAATGTGATCTCGCTCGTGTGTTGGGTGTGATGCTCCAATTAGCAATACGATATCAGCCCGTACCCAGCACCTAACACATTATGTGTTTATAGCTGGATCACATCATGATTTCGGTTTCCAGTGTCCACTTTCCACTTTTGCCTCCCCATTCCACCGGGACTCTGATACCAAGGTTGCAATCCATGAACTGGTGATAACTTTATCGGCCAGTGCGATAGATGTGATGGTGTAGCCTTGCACCATGTGTTCGCCAGGTCGGCTCGCGAGACGTACTGTCTCTATCTCAAGGAGAGTCCTGTCAGACTCGGTTCAGTAACCGCACTCCTGCGATGAGACCCCTTACCAGTACCGAGAGCTGGGCCCCCTCGATTGGAGAGACCAACCAAAATAGTTCTAGTGCCGGCCTAGGTCTGTGGGTGCTGAAATGGTCGTCCTGCAGCACTGAAGGAAATACGAGATCAGAGATCACAGCCCTTGTCGCCTCCCTTTATTCGCTGGGTGATAATGTCATGATCAGTGGTCGATGACTGATGGCCGCGCCGCCCGTTGGCCTTCCACCCGAACAGGAACGAACGGGCTTTGGGAGGGTGGTGGTATTGTAATGGCGGCTTGGCACCGGACGATACGAGACACATCATTACTCGCTCCAGATTATCCAACGTCGAGAGGCCCCCTTTCGCATCACGCCAAAAGAAGAATCGTATCTGTTCCAAAAAGTAAGGTCCATCGCCGAGAGAGGAGTCCAGAGTGTGTCAGCGAAAGACACCATCCTTAGCAGGTGCTTTCGAAATAAGGTAATTTTAAGGTTGATCGGCTGAAAATCGTGAGATTGCAAGCCAAGCATGCATGTGCAAAGGAGTGGGAGGCTCTGCTCTGGGCAGATACACAGTAAAGGCCCAGCGAGCGCACGGACCACTTTCGCTTCGAGGAGCATTTGGCCAGGGTGACTAAATCGTTGGATTGCGGGGTCGATATCCCTCCGAAAATAGCCCCTGGCTGGCCTTCAAGAGATCGCATCCCCCTTTTCCTGCAAGATAACTTGAACCCGAGTATCAATGCTCACAGTTGCCAACCTCTCGCTTCTTTCCTTTGAACCTCTGAGTTGGTCTTATTTGACATGGTAACCGAATACTCATCAAGATGTCCGGGAGTGGACCGAGACCAAAAGGACCCGTCGATACCAAGCCTTGGACAGCAAAAGCACCAAGGCAAGGGATTGGCTCGAGCTAGGGACTAATCGGTTGCCCGTGGTAGGCACCTCGGCAAAGGCATGGAAACAGCATGGCACCGACCAGGTAGGACCGGTGCCCAAGTGCCGCGTGCCGCATGCCGCATGCCGCATCCCGGGCGCATCGTGGCCTGTTGGCCGCGGAGCCGCATTCCACTGTGGAAATCTCCGTCATCCATGGACCATGGACCGTGGCATGTGTGTACCCGCTGCCGGTCGGGATACGGCAAGGTCCCGGTGTTTGGCCATCTCATCTCGGCCGAAACCTGTGCGCCTCTCCGTCCACTCCTCCTGCGAGGAGGCAACCTGCAGCTCAAGATCCATGGAGCTTGAACTGTTTGTCACTGGGGAAAGAACAGGCGTCCCAAAATGTGACTGGGTTTCGAGAACCCTCCCTCCGCCACCACATCATCGACAGGGCTGAGCTATGTCGTACAGATGGCGTCAGGCTTTGCGTCGAACTGGTCAAAGCTCTTTGCAGTCTTATGCGAGCTTTCGGCCTCAAGCACCCCGCTGCCGAATCACAACGGGACAAGAGGCAAATGTTTGACGCCTACTTTCACCGGCGGCATTTGCGCTGCAAGTGGCAGCTCCCGATTAGCTGAAGCCGACGAGGAGGCCAACGAGGCACGCAGCTGACGCCCTCGCGGTCAAGCCGCCTATGAGCATTGGGCCATGACGGTGGACGGCGACTCCTCCCCCGGCCAGCCCAACTGTTGACCATCATCAACGAGGCACAACAGAAAGCAGGAGCGACAATCTGAAAGTCCTGTAGCGTACAGGACCTGGCCAATCTCGGAGTGGTCAAGTTCGTGCGAGCTGACAAGGGTGCGAACTCCCTTAATTGTTACCTAAACAGAGGTCCATCATTCCTTCGACTGCCGGAACGCTTTGTTGCTCCAACAGGCCGGCGCACCGCCAAGCATCACCGGATGGAGAACTATAGCCGCCGGCCCTCTTGGTCGCATATGCCATATGCAGCCTTATTCCTCGTCTCTTCAAAGGGGCATTGGGAGTTTATCTCTCGAATACCGAGCAAATCAAGCCCCCTATCATTCGTATTGTTCGAAATTGAGCCGGTCCTCTCGTTGCTCAGGTTTGTCTTTGTTACCTCTTCCAAGTCACACGGTGCAATCGTACGGATTACACTGCATTCGCACCCTTGCTTTCTTTGTTTCTCAGCAGTTCGGTTCCGAAGTCCAGTAGTCTTCGCTCGGACTGCTTTGGGGCTTTTAAAGCCTGGGCCGGGCTTCCAAGACTGCCTAGGTCGAGTGGCGCCCTCAAGCGTCTTCGCAGCCCCGTCGGACTTCCTATGTAAATCGGTAGCCTCCCGGGCACCTTGCCTATTCCTCTCCTCTCTGTTGTTGAAAAATAAAAAGAACGTCCTACTTCGGATCTAATCGTGGCAGGATCTCAAGAACTCTCGGTTTCACTCGTCCAGCGAGCCGGTTGTCGACAGTCAGCCGGGACAGTTACTGAACGCTCGGACGCAATATGGTGGGCGGTCCGATTTACGTGCCCTACCAGGGCACGGCCGACGTGAGCAAGGTCGAGGCTCCGGTCACCATCAAGGCATACCTGGTTTGCGCCTTTGCAGCATTTGGAGGAATATTCTTCGGCTATGACACGGGATGGATGTCTGGAGTGCTGGCGATGCCGTACTTCATAACGCTCTACACCGGAATCGAATACGACTACGACAACAAGCGTCCCATCGGTGTCGACATAACCGAATTCGGCCTGTCCTCGTCACAGAAGTCGTTAATGACTTCTATCTTGTCCTGCGGTACCTTCTTCGGTGCCCTCATTGCTGGAGATATTGCGGATTTTATAGGCCGCCGGCCTACGATTATTGCTGGATGCTTGCTGTTCTCCGTGGGTTGCATCCTGGAGATCGCTTCGACGAACCAAGAAGTGCTCTTTGTCTTCGGTCGACTGATTGCGGGGGGTGGTGTGGGCTTCATCTCGGCCGTCATTCTGCTGTATCTGTCTGAGATTGCTCCTCGGAAGGTCCGTGGTGCCATCGTCTCCGGCTATCAGTTCTGCATCACTCTCGGCATCTTGCTTGCAAACTGCGTCGTCTACTCGACTCAGAACCGACCGGACACGGGTTCCTATAGGATCCCAATCGGCGTGCAGTTTATCTGGGCTCTGATTCTCGGAGTTGGGCTGTTCATGCTCCCGGAATCCCCTCGGTACCATGTCAGAAAGGGGCACCTGGAATCTGCTGCACACGCACTATCGGTTATCCGCGGACAGCCTGTCGACTCAGAGTACATCAGAGACGAACTGGCCGAAATTATCGCCAACCACGAGTACGAGACGCAGGAGATCCCTCACACCAGTTACGTCGGCTCGTGGCTTGCGTGCTTCAAGGGCTCCATCAAGCAGGGCAACAGCAACCTGCGCCGGACTGTCCTCGGGAGCGGGATCCAGGTCTTCCAGCAGCTCACTGGCATTAACTTCATCTTCTACTTTGGCACGACCTTCTTCCAGCAGCTCGGGACCATCAAGGACCCGTTCTTCATCTCCCTCGTCACGACGCTGGTGAACGTCCTCTCCACTCCGCTCTCGTTCTGGGCTGTTGAAAAGTTCGGGCGCAGATTTTTGCTCATCTGGGGTGCTCTGGGAATGATATTTATGCAGTTCGTCACTGCCATCATTGGGGTTACATCTGGAAAGCCCCAGGATCATGACGACGGGGCGGTGAAGTCTATGATTGCTTTCATCTGCCTTTACATCTTCTTCTTTGCGGTGACCTGGGGACCAGTCCCGTGGGTTATTATTGGCGAGTCGTTTCCGCTTCCTATCCGCTCTCGCGGTGTGGCCATATCGACGGCTTCAAACTGGTTCTGGAATACTGTAAGTCGAACTTAAAAACCTAGTCAAGTCTTCACAGCTCTTCGCTAACACCGACACATAGATCATCGCCGTAATCACTCCCTACATGGTCGGCAACTCCCCAGGATCAGCAAACCTCGGACCAAAGGTATTCTTCATCTGGGGCTCCTTTTGCGTCGGCTCCCTCCTTTTTGCCTACTTCTTCGTGCCCGAGATGAAGGGCCTAACCCTCGAACAAGTCGACAAGATGATGGAGGAGACCACGCCGCGCAAGTCGGCAGGCTGGGTCCCCAAAACCACCTTCGCCGAGGAGATGCGCCGCATCAACGCCGCCAAGGCCGGGGGCAGCGGCGGTGATGGTCCGAAGAGCCCTACCCAGCAGCACTACCAGCACGGGTACGACGACCAGCCGCAGGGCCATCAGAACTACTACCCTACTCAGACGCCTTCGCCTCAGCAGTATAATCACCCGCCGTCGCCGCAACATTATCCGCCTAGTCAGTCGCCGCAGCCTTACCAGCAGCAGTCGCCCCCGCCGCAGCAGTATGGGTTTGGGTCTCTGCCGCAGCAGTTCCAGCAGCAGCCTTATCAGAGGCAACAGACTTACTAGAAGATTAAGCATAGGACTCTTGTTGTTTGAAAGGCATTATATTGGGGTTCATTTTCTTGTCTTATATTGTTCATGATGTCCTTTGTACATAATGCTAATAGTAATTCCTCATCGGCCCTGTTGAACGCTTCCACAGATCTTGTACATGTCAACGTAACCTGTAAGGAGTCCTTGTAGTTTGTCTTCAGTGATCTCCGCAGTTAGGCATCCGACTACCGTGATTTAATAACCCCTCAATGAGCAGTTACAGCCCTACAGCTGTTGCTAATCTATAGGTCCCTCAGTCGTTGAGCAACTTCCTCACTCGCCGCTCCATGATCTCCTCAAACTCTCCAACACCGCCCGGAAGCTTGACCAACCGTCCGCCCTTCAACCTGTACACCTCCCTCCTCATCATTGCCTTCGCCACGTCCTCGCTCTCATCCCCGCTCTCCCCTTCCTCATCATCATCCACAACGCCCTCCACAACGCCCCTCATAAACCACCGGTCGTGACTAACCAGCACCACAGCCCCCTCCCACCCCCTAAGCGCCTCCCGCAGCGCAGTGACAGTCTCATAGTCCAGATGCGTCGTAACCTCGTCCAAAACAAGCAACTGCGGCCTCCGCCACAGCAGCCTGGCAAGCTCACACCTCACCAGCTGTCCGCCAGACAACTTCTCCACCGGCACGTCGCTCGCCATCCTCCCGCTCAAACCAAGCGACGACAGCAAGCCCCTTACCTCGCCCTCGTCCAGCTCCCCTTCTACCTCCCGCATGAGAAGCGACAGCGCCGTAACACTAACCCCCGGTTGCTGCTGCTCGCTCCTGGCGAGCTTCTGCAACCCCTCCACGGCATGCTGCGAGTAATACCCCACCTTCAACCTCGGGTGAACCGCCACCGTCCCGCCCGTCGGCGCGGTCTCCTGCACGAGCAGCCTGATGAGGGTCGACTTGCCCGCGCCGTTGAGGCCCAGGATTCCGATCCTATCCCCCATATGGATCGAGAGCGTAACCCCCTCCAGCACAGCCGGTTGCTTCACCCCTTTACTCACGACGGGATACCGAAACCCAACCCCCTCGAGACTAACCAGCGCGCCCGGGAACCTCAACTCCCCCGGCTCAGGCAGGCTGACGCTCACCCCCCTTTCATCAAGCGGGACGTCTATCTCCTCCCTTGCACTGAGGTGATACCCCGGCATGTCCCGGTTAAGCTTGAACCTCCTGCCGTTGGCGTTCACCTGCATCCCCATCCTGTCGTCGAGCCTCTTCTGTCGCGACTTCGCCTGCCTGAGTTTGTTATCGTCGTCGTTCTTCTTCCCCGCTTTGATGTTGCGCGCTATCGTCTCCTGCATGTGTTGCTTTTGCTTCTCCTGCGCCTCCCTCATCTTGGTGAGGTAGAGCTTCCGCTCCGACAGCGAGGATTCGTACGTGGGGAGGTCGCCGTGGAAGTAGGTTAGTGCCTTGTCCTTGAGAATGAGCAGGTCGGTTGCGAGACTGATGAAGTCACGGTCGTGGCTGACTAGGATGAGAGTCGGCGCAGCGGAGTCGGGCACGTCGGAGGACAAGGATTGGAGGTAGCGCTGCAGCCATATGATGCCCAGGAGGTCGAGGTAGTTGGTCGGCTCGTCTAGAATTAAGATATCGCTGTCTTGGAGCAGCGCGGCGGCGAGGGCGGCGCGCATCTGCCAGCCTCCCGACAGGGAGGAAACTGGCTTGAGGGTCTGGGACTCGCTGAAGCCGAGGCCGGTTAGAATCTTCTTGGCTTTGGACTCGGCCGAGGCTAGCTTGGAGGGCTCGACTTGGAGTTGTAGGTCGGCGAGGAGGTCGGCTGCTTCTTGAATCTCGGTTTGGAGGGTTGCGGGGGGAATATCGGCTTTGGGTTGGTCGAGCCTGGGTTATGTTAGGTTTCACAGAACTTTGCAAGTCAGTGGTGAGGTGAGTTGTAGGTACGTACAGCACTTCGGACTCGGCAACCACCTTCTCAAACGCCGTCAAGGCCTTGCGAGCCGCCATGCCCCTCGTTCCGCTGCGCAGTCTCGCGTCCTTGTCTAGCACGAAGAGCTTCTTCTGGAGTTTCTCGTGGCGGACTTTTCTCAAGGCATGGACAGTGGCGTATTCATCACTCGAGTTGACCCCAGTTGATAGGACTGAGCGGTGTTAATGACAGTCCGCAGCCAGTAACCGCAACTGATGATAAAATGCTCACCCTTGATCTCCTGCTCCAGCTCACTTCTCGAAGTCGCCTTGTCTATGACATCCTCCAGAACTGTCGGGCCAGAGGAATCGGTTTTCTTGACGCTACCATCTCGCTGTCCGTTATCGTCGTCGTCACTGGCCGCACCGGCATTCGTCTGTTGTAGGATCGATATGCGAGTCTCCTCCGGGATGCCGGGTATAAGTCTCTCGGCGATAGCTCTCAGTAGTGCTGTGATTCCGTGTTAAGCAGTTGTGCCTCATCTTTCACTAGCCTGGTGGCAGGCTTACTCGACTTCCCCGAACCATTGCGGCCGATGAGGGCATATCGCTGCCCTGCCTTGAGGCGCAACTTGGCGTTCGAGAGTATCTCGACCCCGTCATTTTTCGCCTTAGATTTTCCTTTCTTATCAGAGCTCTTATCCCCCGATGTGACGGTGATGTTGAGGCCTTCAATGTCCAGCTATGAATGTTTCAATAAGCGCATCGTAGTGTACGAGGGGCAAGAGTAGGGTAGACACACCTCCCTATAGTTGGGATTCTCAATGTGAAATCTTGTTTGCTTGCACGAACAGAGGATTGTCGCGACGGACTCGGAAGCGATGGAGGTCATCTTGAGCTGAAGTCGTTCCTCGTCAGGTGCGTGAGTACAATTGTGTGATCTCTGAACCCCAGAGATCTGTCGAGTCCACTACTGAGTGAAGAGAAGGCAGATATGACATGCGAAAGGACCGCTATCTTGGCTTGTGCCGTTGCAATTGCTAGACTCCGTCTTATATGGACTTTGCCTTATTCCGTATATGGGGTTGAGTTTAGGTGGAGTCTGGAAGCTAGCTTCCAAACAGCTTGCAGATGATGAAGTTGTAGTGGTGGTGTGGCGCCATGCCTTCCAGCCGTTGAGTCACGCCGGTCAACAGCTTGCAAGTCCCGCAGCGCAGAGCTGTAAAAACGTGACACGTCAAGCCATTTTCAGCAATTCTTGCGTTAACATCCTATAACGACCTGCTTGATTCATGCTATAACACCCCCCTATCGGGTATAACTCTGCCAAAAATAAAACCTACAATCTAGATAACCGAGCCCTTGGGCATATTAGAGCAGGGCTTTCTTCCACAATAAAACCATCAACCTGGGTGCTGCCACCAAGCAATGCATGTCAACTCCTCACCCTCAGAAGCCACATACGCTGCGTCCACCATAACGAAATCACCCTCAACTCTGCCGTCAACCACCGTGAGAGGAGAGGGATCACTGGTCCTCATCTCCTTCCATCTTGGCAATCCACCTGCTCATGTTGGCGTACTTGTCCTCGAAGCTCTTCTGTAGCTTCTCACACGCACCCCACATCGGATCCTTCTTGGTCCAATAGGTATAGCAATTGCTGAAGATCTGGTTCATGTCGTTCAGGAACTCCTCTTCGTCGGTGTACTCTCCGCGATCCATCTTCCCCTTCATGGTCCCGAGATCCATCGGCTTGGTGATCTTGCTGAAGTAATCCGGGACACCGTCCGTGATGGGATCTACGGGCTCCTTGAAAGGCCCGACCAGGCGAGTCCAGAAGCCTGGAAATGCAATATATCAGTAGTTGTGCAAGACGTAAAGGGCGGAGACGTGTCTCTTACCTGGACCAGACAGCATCCGAGTCAGCAAGTCAGCGCAGAAGTTAAGTTTCTGAGAGGTGGTGTGATTTGGCAGTTCCTTTGCTGCTGCTGCGCCCCTGCGGCGAACTGGAGCCCTTGGATTCGGCAATGATGCCCTCGGCCCAGGCTTCCTCCCCGCTGCGGTTTTGGGAACAGCCGGAGCCGAAGCGCGAGGGAGGACGTCGGTCTGGCGGCGTTGCTTCTTGGAGGCGGGACCTTGCTCAGGCTCTTCCTCGTTGTCATCGATATAGTGTACGGCTCCGGTTCGAGCTTGGGCTTGGGACTGGATCAGGGGCGGCGGGTTGTTGTGGACTTGAACAAGAGGAGGACTATCCAGGGAGCTCATGGCCACCACAAGCTCGCTCAGCACCTCTTGTGGCAGGGAGCGTGCGAACTCTTGCCGTGACTCCGAAGAGCGCATATACTCAGCGGCCCAGGAGAGAAGCAGTTTTCTAATGGGGGATCCTTCCGGAGTGTCTTGCCAGACCTGGACCAGAAGTGGTGTTGCCGGTATACGCTGCGTGATCCGGCGACACTCGGCCATGGCTTCAAGTGTGGCGTCGCACAAACCGTGAATTCTGAGCTTGAAGCCCTGCTTCCATATGCCGATGAGAACGTCGTATGTCGGCAAGTGGTCGAGGTTGTCAAAGATGTTTCCAGTGAACATAAAGTTCTGGACATAACCGAAGACTTCAGTAAAGGTGTCGGGTATTCTCACGATACGCTCGATGGACTGCTCGGGTTCGTTCTCGGAAAAGTATTGCCGATAGTACTCTGACTTCGCACATAGGAAGTCAAGCGGCATGCCAAACGGTGTTTCCTCCGGTCCGACAAGTATGATGACGAAGATAGGATGTGGTTGACTATGGTTGTATCAGCGAAAACAGTTCCTCGACTTTGGATAGCAGAAAGGTACTTACAGCCAGGAGAAGTCAGAACCAGGAACTGGGTGGCCGGCCAGGGCATGGTCTCCGTTTCTGCCGTCGTCCGCCATGTCGATGTCTAGCTGTGCGGTCAGTCTCAAAATCTCATGTGAATGAAAGTGAAGTCGAGTTCCACCTGAAAGTGAAGAAGAGGTTGTTGACATGTTGTCCAAGTGTTGGGAGTGAATGAATCACAATTGGGAAGAAGAGTATGTGATGTTATGCGATGAGAGGTGGCCTCCAGTAAACAGTTCCCTGCGCACTCGCGAACTCCCTCTCACTCAGACAATGCTCATCACCCTACACTCCTGTTAAAAGACTTACTGTACAGTTGGATGATCAGAGTTGGGGTGAACAGTGCTCTTGTTGTCGAGGTTGTTGAGTTTTGATGAAGCTCTCACGGCCAAGCTTGTGTCGTCGTCGGTGGCTGGGGAAGCTTCGCGTGGCCCGTGGCCGGCTAAGGAGAGAGATGGGATGAGCGGCGAGCTATCAATCCTCAGGTTTCGAAGGCGTCTATGAGGTCAATGATGAGTTGATGAAGTTTGATAGCTTTCTGTTTGAAGTTGCGATGAGATTGGCATGGTCAAGGTCCCCTGGCGAAGGTGTTTGGCCATAGGGTTTGTTGTGGTCTCACTGTCAATCCGATCAAATTTGCGGAACCTACACTAAGAGCTGAAGCAGCGAACAAGCTTTCGTGGTCCCTGAGGCGGGGTGGTCCGTGCTGTTGCACTTGGTATAAGATATCTCCCCTCTAAATGCATATGGCAGGAGTGACACTTTGCATATATGCAGTTATCCACTCTGTGCCACCTCCTATCTCTGTCCTTCCTTCATTGCTGCATACCTCTGACAGACGACGAAGCAATCGTCGCCATCACTTGTGACTTTCATTCGCCGGCGACATCTTTTCAGTCTTCTCTATCCCAGCATCCGTGTTTCATGCACAGATAGGGAAACTACCGCCATGGCATCCAATCTTCCCCGGAAGGCGGCATGGCGTTATCGCGTATGAGATGTGGTGACTGTTACCTATACCACACCGCCAGAACCTGTCACTGTTCATGATCTACTCAAGCTTTAACGACGTCTTCTTCCCAGAGAGAACAGTTTTGACTACTTTGCGCACCACAAACTTTCGCTTGGGTAGCCAGTCAGTCTTCAGTGTTCTTCACACCCAAACATTCATTAGCTGTATCATCAAACCATCCCTTGTAAGTCCTTGCGAGACGGTGTCCTCATGGTGGCCATTCACCGTCAATGTTGGCTTCGTCCACTCATCCAACACCGACTGCGAACATCACCGACTAACTATCGGCTGGCAGACACGGAGAGCATTAGGAGGCTGGTACTTCAGCAAACCGCAACCTGACCACAGCTCGGTCAATGGAGTCAACATCAGCAAATTGCTTTGGGCAAACCCCGACATGGCCACACCGTCCTGGCGGTCGGCCATGTCTCCTGCACCTTCTAGTCCGTCTAGACGGTCCAGTTCTTCCGATTCTTCCACACGGTCCGCCAATTTTGACGCCCCGAGCTTCCAAGGCTCTCGACGAGCACAAGGCCGCCGTGTTATCAGGCCCGAAGCAGCCAGCATCGACAGAACCCGTGGAACAGACCCCCACCATGACCACAGCATCTTCCCAGACGGTCGCCGAGCACATACCCACCGTGTCATCAGGTCCAATGCAGCAAGCATCGACAGCACCGGTGGAACAGACCCCCAACATGACCACATCATCTTCTGAGACGGTCGCCGAGGAGGTGGCCGCCGTATTATCGGACACAATGCAGTCAGCATCGACAGAACCACTGGAGCAAACCCCCGAGATGACCGCAGCATCGTCCAGGCTGCTGGAGTCTTCTCACCATCCTGCCTCTTCTGTCCCACCCGCCCCTTCCAAGCCGCCCGTCTCTTTCGGCCCGCCTGCGTCATTTAAGACACCAATTTCTCCTCCGACATTCTCGTCACGTGGATCTGGGTTTCCCAAGCATACGCCTCCACGTCATCAAGGCCAATGCAGCTACCACCAAAACCCGTCAGACGAGCCCCCACGGCCTTTAAGGCACTAGAAATGGCGGACACTGGCCGCTTTCGGGTCTTACTCAACCCTTGTGCAGTGGCGCGCCGCTGGTCCGAGCTCCGCAAGACCGTTCTCGAAACCACCAGGCCGGACCGATACAGTAGGGTGGAGAAGACGAGAATCATGTCCTTGGCGAACCAGTACATCGAAATGCTCCAAGGTTCTGGCGATACTGTCGGGCAGTATCGTCTCAGTCGCGTCTGCAACCCTAACGCTGACAAGACGGGATGGATTCTGACGGACCACTACCTCCGTTTCATCTTTACAGTTCTCAAGGACAAGTTGGAGGATCACTACTATGGGCCGTGGACCTTGGATGAGTACATGACCAGGGTACGCTACGCTGTGTTCTTCCTGTTTGAACTGCTGGGCTACCTCCGTGCTCTGTGGCTGGAAGTTCGTGGGCGTCCTTCTGGTTCACTCAAGAGCGAAAATACCACCGATGGCATTATCACCACCGCCCAGTCGACACAAAGCCATAGGACTGGCCATTCCGAGACCGGCGGCAAGGGAAACGGTCATGATGTTGCCACGACTGGGAATGGGATGACCGAGTACGAGGGAACCGAGCACGAGATAGTCGGCAAAAGTTGGCACGCAAGCGGTAAAAACACCAGCGTCGACGCCTGCGAAAGCAACGACGGAACCTCCGGCAAACAGGCAGACGACAATACGCACGGAAATGGCGTACCTCAGCTACGGTGAAAGAATGGAAAAGCTCGTCCCTTCGACGGTCCTCAACCACGCAGCCAGCGGCAACGACCGAACTCCTGGCAGCAAGACAGTTAGACCGGTGGACCTGGACGACATGACTCTGAGCAACTTTGAGAAAATGGAAGGCTTAGGTGCCACATTGCTTGCCCACGAGCGCGACGGTGCGCTGTGGGATCGCATGCTCGGCTGTGTGATGAGCAGGCCCGAACTCATGCGGACAGTCATGCCGATGCGCACTTGGTTCGAAAGCAAGTTCCCTAAGGAGTCACAGTGATCCCTCAACTAGCTCGCTGTCTCTGTGCGGTAGACCTCTCTGTTCGCTTTGGGGGTTGATAACCCTTTTCACCCTTTTTACCCTTGAGAACCCAGGATGTGCCACTCAGTTGTTCAGTCCTGATGGGTTCAGGGCTCCAAGCGCCCCAGATTTTTGTGTCGGTGTTTGGTTGCTGAAGGTTATTGCTCGGATTGCATCTTGGGCGTTTGGATACATGTCTGTTGTTATGGGTACACTGTAAGGTGACCGGCCATAAGGGGTTATTGTCGAGGGGCCTTTATCATGGTCGGTTGATTGCGATACCCGCATGTGTTTAGTATGCATAGCGATTGTACAGTTACAATTCAGCGTTTCCACTTTGACTTACTTACTGAAGAGCATGCTTGAGTGTGAACACCATCATTGCAGTAATAGCAGTATGGGATATGACCGACCCGTCTACAGGGACCGCGGTTGGAAAGTGTTGATATGCGTAGACGTAGCCTCTCAGAGTCTCCGTAAGTGCCTACGGAAGCGGATTTACTCTCTAGCAATCCATCATTTGGCTTGAAGCGAAGTTGAGCGTCAACGCATCACACGGGCTTCAGGGTCGCCAAGCTTCGATATGTGACGATGAATAGATGGCATGATGTTAGTTGGAACCAACCTGCCTTGACGATCCTGACCATCCCTTCAAAATGTTCCCCATTCTCCTGTCCGTCCGGGGCTCGAAGCAGCTTCAACCTCTTATGTCATAACTAAGTCACTTGATGACAACGATCATCATACGCTTCCTCTACGGCCGGATGGATCCGGTGAACTGAGGATCAGGTTGTAGATCTCAAGACCTCAGACATAACGAACCCACTCAGTCCACCCCGTCTGCTACTCCATGACTGACCACCAATGCCAGCCACCGTCTGATGGACCGTCTCCCACACCTTGAAACTTTCCGATGACGTGGGTGTAAAGAAAAAGAATCGGACGATCAGTCGGGCTGTTCAGCATAGCGGCAAGGTCTGTGTCTGAGTGCTAGCTCAGGTCTTACACAGCCCCTGACTTCAAGTCAATATTCTTATCCGTCTCCCTCCGCGCCGCTCCGTGCTCAAGGCAGGACAACAGACAAGCATTGGTGACAAGGCGGAATCCAACAGCCAGAGGAGATCCCGTGGAAGGGTCGGGGTGTGATTTCTTCCCCCACAGAATCTAGACCCCGGACCGAGATCCCAACGGCAGAACCCTTGATAGTCTGAGCGGACGCGGTGTCACAGAACGAAGGTGGCGACGTGCCATGCTAAAGCTGAGAGACAGCTATAAGCACATAATGGCGATACATCCGTCGCTCGAACTCGTTCTTCGTAACGCGGGGAATGCAGGAGGGGAGATCAAAATCCTACCTCTTCCAGAAGACGGTACGGAAGATTCTCAAACATGCCGGCCCGGATGTTGAGCAATTGTAGCTGAAGATCTGATGCAAGGCGAGGAACGAACGGGTGGAGGAGGATTGGGGGAAGGGGGGTTGAACCGGGGTTCCCGTCTGACCGGTGAGATCGGTGAATGCAGCAGACGCTGTCGTAAGAATGGAACGAGGAACTTCCGTGCTCAACGGGCGGGATCGCAGAAAGAGACCGTTACAATCAGGAGGATTATGTGTTCTTGAGGAGTGTTGTGCTGATGTGACGATGTCTGGTGGTAGGTGAATCGGGGAATCGGACCATGGCCGCTTTGACCGGTCTCTTTGGGAAGAGGCCGCTATGGCACCCAACATACATCTTTGGAGAAATAGGGATTAACATCCCCTTCGCTCGGGGCGTTGGTCAAATCCTCCCCGTTGGTCCTGGGGTGACACAACATGACAGGTCTATCGGTGAGACGCCAGGCAGCCGCGGCTGAGGTCATTGTCGCGGCTGGCAAGGGACAGCCGCCATATATATTCATTATGGGTATATTGTTTTGCAGATGGAAGCGGGTGCGAAATTGGAGTGGAGTTGATTCAGCCTCATGGTAATCCGAGGTTAATATATCGCCGATGAGACGGGAACCTGTCATCTGTAGAAGGAGCACACATCTGCTACAGATCCACTCACTGGAGGCCAGAAGTGATGGTAACTTTGAAGAGGCACCCGCCATGCCGGAGCCAGTCAGCTTAGTAGATGGTCTGGCTACAACAGGCGGCTAGAAGTTAAAACAGGGAAGATAAGTCGAGCATCGACATGTGGTGAGGAGACACAGGGGAGTTTAGCCTGTTGAACAGGGTGATTACCCAAGCCCGCTCACTTCTCAGGCATGCCGCTACTCGAAAGTTGAGATCACTCTGGAGTGTTGTCTTGGGGCTCGTCGTCAACTAGACTCGTGCCCCTCCGGAAATGGAACCGTTGCTGAACTTCAGTCCTAGACGGACCGGACTCCATCAGATTCTTACAGCAGGAACAGAGAACAGATCCGTGCCCAGGATGTTGACGGAGAGGTCTAGACCATGAGCGAGCAGAGTCATCCTTGGCAGGTCCACTGAGTCCAACGTTAAACCGACGTCTTCGAGGACGGTGGCATAACTCCCCAGATCTCCACATGTGAGACTTTCCCAGATGCCAATGGTCAGCAAGACCCAAGGCATTCCTTGTTTTGAGTTGGAAGGTTATCATCACCCTCTCGGGCAATCCACCCAGGGTAAACCAACCCTCTGGGTTTCTGCACAGTAGACTATTGGCGGTAGACTTTAACCGCAACGTCAACAGAGTAACTTCCCCTGTTGTGTGGCTGACATCATCAATGAGGAAGCTAAGATTAAACTCCATCACCCGATGTGAGTTGTTCCAGACCAGCTAGGTATGTCTGCAGAGAGATAACCTACCTGGCGGCTTTGGGACTTTGCATAGTACCCTTGGCTGTGAGCCTGGACGAAGGCAGTTGACGGGAGATTGCCCATTCGCGGCGATTAGCCAAAGGACTGAAGGACTGGGCCATGAGTTGCGACGGGATACCGATACCAAGTTTCCGCTCAGGTCGCCGTGAGCAAGAGCCAAGCTTGTTCACAACGGGTTGACAAACTTGCAGTGAGCCGTTGCAAAGGCGGGCTGCTCTATCAGACCGCCATATTGAGCCATGTTGCTATCCGCCGGCGGATGGGTACGCCCCGAGGCAGCAGACATGAGCGGACCACGACGACGCCCGACCCACGAATCTTGTGTCTAAATCCGGACACGCTGGCTCCAGCTTGTCGACAAGTCGTATCCATGTGCAGTCGGGAATCTCCAGATACGTCCAGTACAGTCGATTGGAGTGTAGCATTCCCGGTCCGCGCTCAATCCAGCAATTAATATAGACCGAGGATGTTGGTTGATAAGGCGGCGCCCCCCACAGTCCGTCTTGTGCGTCCTATTCGCCGGTGCTCATGGTAACTGATAGGATGAACACCACCCGTTTCCCGTTTTCTCCTGTGGTGGTGTATAGCTGTGACGACATATACAGCCCGACAAGGCTCGAGCGTCGTAGATTGCTTCGGTTATGCATATTCGGTCTCTTGGGACCTGTGGCAGAAGGTCGTTGTAGTTTTGATCGCAGCCTCCACCGTGGCTGATTTGGTAAGCGGCAGATACAGGCGCAGCAGAGATCCAAACATATCCCGTATCCAATCTATCCAACAGTGCCGCAGGAGAGACCAACCTCCCCCAACCGTCGCGGTATGCCCGTGGTAATGGTTCCTTGCAGAGAGAATGCATTGCAGCTCGCAATCAGCCATCTTTGGTAGCTGGTCTCGGAGGAGGTGGCAGCCACTTGCCGCGCATAAGGGGCCCTGAAAAGATTAAGCAGAAACCGGACCTGTCTGCCGCGATGATCATCATTCTGTCCCATAACCATGTTCCAGAAGCAGGTGAGGAGACAGGAAGTAACTCCAGGATATTGGTCCCAGATGACAGCCCGATGCCTTCCGTACCATGGTTGATGTCAACGAGGGGATCCCGTGCCTTTGACCAAGCCCGGTCAGCGGTAAAAGTGGCTGAAGCTTATGGACCGACGGTGCTTTGGAGACTATGGCGACTTGACCGGACTTGAGATTTGATTTGGAATCTTCAGGAAGCAAATGGGGAGGCGAATTGGTTGCCGGTTCCAAGGCTAGTAGAGGCGTGGCAAATGGCCTTGGAAGTCTAGGCGGTGTCTGAGCGGTCTGAGAGTTGGACGGCACGAAGTCCTGATGAGTCTCTGTCCAGCAGAGTTCTGGAGGACCTGTCCTTCGTAAGCGCGGTACATGAGTGTCTTCGCTTTGGAAGCAGCGGCACGCGGATGCGAGACTCCGTTGAAGGTAACATTATCAAGCTCGCCATCCTTCAGTTGCAAGTTGGTGCTGAAGATGGGTGTCGTCCTGTGCTCGATCCTGACTGCGGGGTGACGCGGTGACGGCGAGACGGGCGCCCCTTGAAGCTTTGTTGCTTTTTCGACTTTTCCTTTTTTGGGGTGGTTTTGGGTTCGACAGCAAGCGACCGCCAAGAGTAAATCTTGACCCCGTGGGTGGGGCGTGGGGGTGTGGTCTCCAGTCCTCCACAATTTCCATGTTCTCTGGGGAACAGATCATGACGACGACAACACCAACAATCCCAAACTCAAACCCCCAACACAACAAAGCCCTTGAAGGCGTCCAACTGCAACACTACAACACCCAAGAATAGCACCGCAATCTACCTGGATGGCTCATGGTGAATTATCTCTAACCTGGCGACTGCAGCGGAAGCTTCTAACCCGAAATACACGAGCAAGTTCCTGACGCATAAGGTATCCAGGTAAAAGAACGAAAGGGTTGACCAGGTCCAAGTTCCCCCAACAAGTCCCCATTACAACTGTGATATCGAGAGCACAAGGCCCTCGCATATCAATCACCTCTGCCTGGCGCGCATTACCACACAATGCTCGTCCAGGTTCCGTGTGGTGCATCAGACGCGTTTGGTCGCTCTCCTTGAACCAGATCTTCGCCGGGGATGGCGCCATGGTACGCCTTCTAAGTGGCACATTGTACGACCCCCACGATCAGGAGCAGCAAGCACAGAGCGCACAGTCAAAGCAGCCATCCGCCGGAGCACGTCCGGGCTATCGCGGCCATTCGAGCAAATAATATCCAGTTCATTATCACGTGGTGGCTGACTCGCCTCTCGAGCCCCTGGTTGGCCTGGAGAAATGCCAGTTGAACTCTATTCTGTTTCATCCCATGGATTCTCCGGTCCCTATTCCATCAGAACTCTCTCGGCTATCAATTCGCGAACCAGACAATGCGCAATTACACGAGCAAAGGGGAAGACGCTTCGCGTCCTTCCGCCAGCAGCAAAGCGTCAAAGTCCGCCGGAAGAAGCAAGAAGCCATCGTGCGAAGCGAGAAATCTTGGACACTGTGTACATGACCCCTCGGATCTCTGCATACAGTTATGCCACCTGGGGTCCTGTGGAAGCCTATCTGGCTCCCGACTGGAGCAGAGCAATCAAGCAATCTGCCATCACAGCACCCCGGACAAAGCTAAACCCCACGTTAAGACGACGACCGTCCGTTATGGCTCCAAGGGTCTGGGCCCATCAACTGTATTTCCTTGGACAGACCAGGACAGAACAGATCGCTATGGATGCGTCGAAAGGGCGATAAGTGCGGCATCGTTGCATCACGGCGCTTCCTGCCGGAGAGCCAAGCAGCTGTCATGTCGACGCCTATTCGTCCCCGGGTCTGACTTTCTCACCCACTTACATGACACGAGAGTTGCCCGACGGCAGTGACGGGAGGCAGCGCAGGCCGATTACTAGTCGACAGTCAACTTGCGGTGAAGAAAGGAGTATTGTTGCATCAGCCGCGCTGAGCGAATCGACGCCTTCTGCAACCCCAAACTCTTCCTCTCATTTGCCTTACGTACTCGACAGGCTGGACGCCAGTCCATCATGCAGATTACGTGCTGAGTGCGCAGCGCATCCCACTACCACGGCGTGCCATCTTTGTTGGACTCGTCCTGCAGCCGGCCTCAACAAAGCACTGCATGCCGTGAGTCAAGTCCATCATCGTACGTCGTCCCCGGGATTGGAACCAAGCCACTGCTGATACGGGTAATGGCGATGGACAACGTCTGCCGCGAGATATCATCTCCCGAGAGATCGAGATTCACCCCGCGCTTCCTTCCAAGCCCCTTCCGTGTCTTAGCGCAGACATGGTGCCATGTTTGGGGCAGAGATAACCCATGGATTGATGACTCGTCTCTCATACCGTGGTAGATTCGGTCTACGGAAGTATTCACCGGCGCCAACGCCTCAAGCGCTGAATGGCTGCCAAACATTCCGCAAACATTCCGCGGAACGCGGGTAACGAAGACGCAAACACTCAGCAAAGACCCCCAAGCCGGCGCCTTTCATCTGCCGCGAAACCCGGGGAAGCGGTCAAAGTAACAGCACGAATTCCTCCAAATATGGCGCAATGGCTCATCGAATTACACCGATTACCCAATAGAAACACCATGGTAGACCTTCAAGAAGGGCAACATCAGGACGACAATGTCAAAAGACAGCAGCGTTAGTAAGAAACAGTTGCAACACTCCTTTTCTTTTCTTTTTCGATCGATCTCGTTCCCCCAATCAATACCCACCTATCACGACCCCCGACTTGGCACCCCCAGGAAACCCGACCTCCGCGATTCGCTTCCAAACCCCACAAAATTTCATATCCATGATCCGCATCCAACAAGTCCCATCATCCATAATCTCAAACAAACGATGCACAGCCGAGCCGGCCTTATCACACAATCCTCCTGCCTCTTTGCCCTCCCCGGTTGTGCTACGTACCACTCCGCCAAGCGGAGAAGTAAAGATAAACCTGGGGGGAGTCACCGAGATTCGGTATCCCTTTTTGCTTGTTGCTGACGTGATACGTACGTCCTACCCTTCATGGCACCACACTCTCTTGACTTCTTTCTGTTTCCAGCACCACCCCCTGAATGGATAAGGTTGCAGAAGGATTTCTGTCTTTCCCTTTTCGTCGCTATCCACACAACCGTAATCGGGGCTGAGTAAAAAGAAACCGACGTCTCTCTGTCATCATCAAGAATGTCAGAAAAGTACTACCGAGTCCGGAGGGACTAGTCCTTAGACTAGTCCTTAGTCCTTCGGAAATCCCGAGCTCCGCGATGAGATACGACAGACAGAGACAGAGAGATCAATCAACTCATTCCCCACAAGAAGTCAGGACACTTACACAGTACATACCCCCAGCTTTCAACAAAGTCGTAGCATGCCGGGGACTTCCGATGTAACAACTGAACGAAGCAATAGCAAAGTCCATGAACGGATCACGCAAATTTTTTATTACAAGCAAGAAAGTACAGACAGCTTTAGGCAGGCGGTAGGGCTACGGTTGCATGCATCCCCATCCCCTTCCCCCTTTCCCCGCGGCACGTTCCCAACGTAACCGTTAACCCGTCCCCGTACCGAAAACTGAGGGTTGCGTACCCCATACTCCATCCTCTCCATACCTTACCCCCTTCATGATGACTGTACTGTACGGGATAAGGCATGTCTCGTATCCATCCCTTTCTCCTCCATCAACCCCGGATTTCTTCCCGGTTGTTGCGATGGAGCAAGTAGGATAGCCGGAACTGCAAGAGCGCGAACACCGAGTTAAATTAGGTATACCCAGCAGGGTTATATCTACCGCAAGAGGCATTTGCCAATTCTTCTCTTTCCCTTGGCCGTACTTGGCCGTACTTGGCCGAATTGAGAAAGAGAAGGGGGCACGTGTTCAGCTTGAAGTCTGGGAAGGAAGAAAAGCACGCAATAATTGGTGTACGTAAGAATCTCCTTGGTTCAAGGTTGGCGATGACTTATGCCATAACATGGAGAAAATACGTTTTTTGTTGCCAAGTTGAGCAAGTTTCGAAACTTTGAAGGTTGAGTGAGTCACAGAACAGAAATGGAATGGCGAGCGAAAAGATACTGGACAGAGAGAATCGAGTAAACTCGGTGATGATGGAAGTGGAAAAATAATCGATTAGGGAGGAGATCCCCCGGACGCCTGCAGCTAATATCCGCTGGTTGATCCCCTGTTTGCCTCAGCAAAACCCGCCCGCTGTCTATAGAAGTGGTGATTTCATAGCACAAAGAAAAGAGAAAAAGATCCTTGACGCTCCTGGCCAACAACAGAGTGGTGTGGAAAAAAAAACATGTCTAGTTCCCAAAGTTTGTCCCCGTAAACCCCTTGAACTATCCGAAGCCGATCATCACATCCCGCTAAAAGCCCGCGAACTGGCTGTGATTAAGGCGGATGTGACGATGGCTCGAACTCCCGCGCCCGGCGCCCAAGATACCATTATCCTGTGGTAGTCAAAAACCCCCGATGTCCCTGTAAAGCCCCTCTATAGTTATAGTCCGCCCGTCCTTTGTTCATGAGTCGTGTCGTCGAAAGTGTAAGTTTTGCAACAAACGGTAAACATCTAGCCGTGGCTCGGTACTCTCTACATCCGGTCCATCAGATCGCCGCCCGAGATGCTGTTTGACGAGGAACTCCGACCGCTCTGGTGGAAGCCGTCGCTGGGACCGAGGAGGTCGTGGATCGCGACTTTGGGTACCTGAGGCACGGGGAGTTTCCTCTGGCTGCCGTCCGTGCGGGTGAGGATGTCCGTGAGAGACATGCCGTTACTCCTGGGCGCGCCGTGCTGCTGGGGTTGAGGGAGCGGGAGGATACTGTCCGGCTGGGGTTCCAATGGCGCGAGCGCCGGGGTCGTGTTGTGGAGCGACAGGTGGCGGAACGGCGGGAGGTTGAATTCCTCCGTGTTGAAAGGCCGGAGCCGAGGCGAGTGAGCGGGAGTGGCGAGTGGGGTCTGGTCGGGCGTCGGGGACAAAGAACCATGCGAAAAGGTCGGCGACGACGGAGCTGTAGAATTGGGCGAGTTTGGCCTCGACCGTTTTGCGCTCCTGTAGGCAGATCCGTAATGGTCCTGGTCATGCTCGTCGTGCGAGTGCGAGCGAGACATGTGGTAGGCAGACAGAGATGGCAGATGGCCGCGAGAGGAGTGAAGGCTGTTTGTGTAATAGGGGTGGTGCCTTGCCTGCATGTGGTGATGCGGGGGTGCGGTCAATGTCTCGCGCTCAACCTGGTTCGCAGCCTTTGCCAGCATGCTGATGTCCATACCCATGGGGTGGTGCTGAACACTGCTCATCGGACTACTCCTGTAGCCGCCCAGACTGCTCATGCCGTTTGGCATGTGGTAGGCGGCATACGAGTGAGGAGGCGAGACGTTGGGAGAAGACATGCCGGAGGGAGGTGCTGAGCGGATGGCCTTGGGAGCAGGCGGCGGCGGCATCATGTCGGGCATGCCGTTGCCATAGTGTTGCTGGTGCTGCTGCTTGTTGCCCCTTCTGGAGTTCGGGTTGTTGTGTATCCTCGAATGGCGGGTCAGCTCGTCAGAGCGGGAGAACTTCTTGGTGCAGCCGGGGAACTGGCAGGCATGAGGCTTCTCTCCGGTGTGGGTGCGGATATGTCTGGTCTGGTGCTCGAGACGATGGAAGGCCTTGTCGCACAGAGGGCACTTGTAAGGACGAGGCAGCTCGTTGGAAGCGTCCGAGGGTTGTCCTCCGGGAAGTGGCCCATTTGGCCGAATGACAGCGATGGTAGCCATGTCGTCTCCTTCGCCTTGATTCTGTTGTTGTTGTTTCTTGTCGTGTTCCCTTTCCAGTGAGGTTTCTGGATTCAGTAGATTTGAAAAATCCACCGCTGACTGTACTCGTTGCATGTGATCGTCGTGTGGTGGTGGAAAACGCTACCCGGCGGTGATGTTTACTCTTTCTCCCTCTTTTTCTCCCTTGGGTGTTGCACTGCTTGCAGCACTCCAAAAATTCCCAGCTCGACGAAAAGTTGGGGTATGCGTCACTGTATATAACCAGACACGGGGTCTATGTCGAACAAGTGTGAATAAGTTGTTTGAGAGTTGTGGTGAAGATGTTGTCTTTTGATGTTTTTGGTGTTTGGTGGCGAGGGAAGATATTACGTCTGGTTTCCGAGAGTGCGGGATGGATGGGGATTTAGTACTATGGGGAAGATAACAAAATCTTTCCAAAAAGAAGTTTGGGGGAAGGAAGGGGATGCGGCAGTGGTTTTAAAGGGCCGATCTGGGAGGAGCAGGGCAGCAGGACGGGCATGGATGGACCTCAGTCAGGGGGTGGAGTGCGCTGAACTGGCGGCGGCAGGACGGGGTGCTGGCAGTTTGCGCGGGTGAAAGTTGCACTGGAAGTTAAAAAAGCAAAAGCATGTGGCTTCAGTGTGGGGTGTGTTGCAAAATAACAGGTACCTCTTACGCCATACTGTACCGCACTGTGAGGTACCTTTTCCCGCTTGTCCTTCGGCAGAAGGTACGAGGGTACTTGGTCGCTTCTTCTCTTTTATCTCGACAGGGGTACGCAAGACCAAAGACAGGGGGCCAGCCCACGCCCCGGGGCACAAGGGGATATGGGGCAGTGGGGTACCGAGTTCTCGCTGTGTGGGAGGCCGAGGAAGGTGGACGCCAATTGTGGAGGAGCGGACACTGTGGTGGGCTGAAGCCCGAGACCGTCATCCACCGAATTTCATCAAATAGAAAGCCACAAGTCAAGCACGACTTTGAAAATATGCCCAACTTTGGGCCTTCATTGCTGTCACCACTCACCGTGTCCGCAAACGTCTCTCATTCTTTAAGCTCATCTCAGACTTGTCAGATGGAAGGAGCCGAGAGTTTCTTATGTCAAGCCGGATATCACTTTGAGTTGCCATTACTAAAAAGTCTAGACGTAGTCGATTATCATGATGGCATCGAACCACGAACGGAGCGGGCGGAGGGAAAAGTCTGGCTTTCTATCACAGTTACGTATTGTTGCTGAGTCTGCCCGCGTCTGTAGTACAGGACACTCATCCATCCGTATTCCGTGTTGTTGCCCTTTTTCTTGTTTAGCAGCTGCTGTGTCACTACGGTGAGGCCATCTCTCCATCGTCCCGTCCCTGATTTTCTTGGCCGATACAATTGTCCGGACGGCTGTATGTATGGATATATCTGGCGACACACACATCGACCAGACTTGAACAGACTGGAGTCCTTGTAAGTTGTCGCGGGACTGCAAAAGAGAATGGGTGATATTATCCTGCCGGTCAGCAGGTTCCCGTTCCAGGACACGTACGTCGCTCCTGAGAACAACAAAAGGGACGCCTGCTGTTACAGTCTCGACAGTCCACGTCTTGAGGTTCAACGTAGGAATAGGGGCTGTGTACATAAGCTGTACGTGTCTGAGGCGGTCGGCCGGTAAAATTGTCTGTGGCTTTGCGAGTTTGGCGGCAATTACTTGTCACATCCCTAGAGACACGCCTAATGTTTCAATTCCAATAAGAAACGACAACTTTGAGGACTTCGACTGCGCTGTTGAGGTCAGCACCTCGTGTTCTTCCGTCCTTTGATGATGTGCTTTTCTAACTTGCCGGAAATACGTTGTGTCCCTTCTCCTGAAGTGAGCATCAGCAGTCCGTCCTGCCAGGCTGATCTGATCACACCAGGTTCTGAGCTGACACAGTGCTCCTGTGCGTTTGCGATTGCCCGGGGGGTCTTCCGGGGGTTGTGGAGAGTGGGGGGTGCTCTGCATCGGGATCTCGAGAGATTGAAGCCGGCGCCTGCGATCCAAGCCACTCCTTGGCAGCCCTGCATCAGTCCAATATTTCTGTTGTCGGACCCCTTTTCATAAGGTATGCTTCTTGTTGTGCTTCTGCTTCGCTTTCCTGGCAGCTCCTTCAGAGCCACAGCCGCCTCGCCAATTTCTTCTTTCAATCAGAGAGCATCGCCCTTGTAGTAGTAGGCCAGGGGGAGGAAGACAGAGGCAAGCGCAGGTGCGAGTGTGACGACGTCGGTTGGCGCGCCTAATGCCTAGTGGTGTGCCATTAGTAGAGGTAAGGCCTGAAAATTGTCTGACAGGTGGACAATGTGGAGAGAGCCCCTTGCTGAGTCCGGGGAAAGCAAAATAACTTCGCTCAGCTCGACGGCTTTACGACGTAAGAGATCTTCCGGTGGCCGCCCTTCCATGAGGGACAATCCATCGCCGATCGAACGTAAAGGATGAGCAAACTGCGGTGAGCGTTTCTTGAGCGATGCTGTCGGTAACAATCTGACGTCCGGTTAATCGGTCGCTCGCTTCTAGACCGAACCTCCAAATCCGGGGTAGACTTCCGAAGCGCCGTCTTCCAAGTCCCCTTGGATCTCCAGTCATCAGCGTGACTGACAGAGGTTCATACTGTGGTAAACGACCCCAATAAGCATTCCTCTTCACTCACAGGCGGCAATGCACGCGCCGTGTATTAGGGTTTGATCCGCCAGAACCTTTTTCACGCTTCTCAGGGTCTTCCGGGTCCCAATGTCGAGATTCCTACGAACTCCACAATGCACCCGAGGGCAAAGAGGTTCCAGAGTCTCCAGCAGATGTTGGTAGGCTCTTGGGCCTTTGATACCGGGCCTTTGATACAGTCGGTTAGAGAGCCAGCGTTTGGGAAGATAGGAAGACATGGGGGTACCCTTGGCACTCCCTTTTTGAGTTCAAACCTCTCGTCACAGCTGACTGTATCATCTATCTCGCCGGCATAATAATAAACGACACTCGAATCATGATGCTTCCGTGAGATTTGCGTCCTCCATGCTCTTTTTCACGGGTTTGAGGTTGTCGTCTCCCACAATCCCTCCGACTCGCAGGCCTCGCACAGTACGGATTCTTCCCGGTCCGGTACGTACTGTGATCTGCTACTAGCGAAGCTTGTTATCTCTCTGTCTCCAACTCCATGTTTCCGCTCACGGAACCGGCGTCGACTAACTCGATCCGGTAAGTTCTGGGGAATAAGGCGGATTGCGACGGAAAAAAGTCAGATCCTTTCGTCCCGAATTTCCCCGACACTGATGACTGCTGCAAACTTTCTGCCTGCTTCTGACGAGTGACGACAGCAACGAATACTGAGACCTGTCGCACGAAGCTATTGACAGCAATGTCTGACGACTCACTTCTGGTCTCGGCGATGATCAGCCAGTGTCTTTGCCAGCTGCAGCCTGGTCAATTTTTCGTTGAAAGCGGCGCATGGAGAGAACAGGAAAGCTGGGTGTGTCAACGGCGACCGCTCGACCGATGCCAATGAAAGGATGCCGTGGTGATCGGCTCTGTTCAGTGTTCACCGCTGACGTTATTGTCCTCGGCAGCTCGGTGTCTCAAGCACGAGCAGGGGCTCGGCGAAGGCCACTTCTGCGAAGCTGTTGAAACTGTGGTGGGACTTGTCAAAGCCTCCAAGGCCAATTGGGCCCTTTTGAGAAGTGAAACCCGGGGCAGAATTTTCTCGATTAATCAGAGAAGGCCAGCAGTCCCGTTCTTTTACACGTGGTCGCCACTGGCCATATTCGACTGCCGGTCTGCGATGAATCTGTGGTCAATGGTCACAGCCGCGGACACACCTCTTCCCGTCTCGAATCTCATCGTCCGGGGATTTTGGGGAAGCTGAGAAGAGCCGCCAGAGGAGAATCCCAGCTAATAATCGGTGGTGGTACAGGGGGATCTGGTACCTAGATGATCTCCTTTGCAGCAACCATGACGGAGGGATGGGCGGATGGAACACTGCTGATGAGGGGAATTCTCCGAAAGGATATTTATCCGGCGGCTGGCCGCATACTGTTCCCTATCTTCCCCAGGTCGATCGAGTGCTAACCAGGTCAAGCAATCTGTCGGAATCGGCGCTACGCAGCGATGCTACCGTGTGGTGAAGCAGCACGCTCAGGGCAGCCAAGAATTGCAGTTTTCATAGACGCGTAACATCTTCTTGGTGATGAGCCACAAGTTCAGTAGCGCCATGACTGGACCTTCTTCATGCGGCGGCCAAGCGGAGCATTAATGCCGAAGCTCCCCGAGGTCTGGATTCTAGCAATCCGCGAAAGCCAAGTCGGTCAGATTCTTTTTCAGAGAAGCCCCGGAGATCTTTGCCAAGTGGGCAGTGTGAGACGCGGTAGTAGCTTTGATGGGAGTTGACCGTTACACGTGTAGTCCACGGTAAAAAGGCCACCTTTCCGCGTGCCATGCGAGAGCTTCCCCGGACGAGCAGGCAGGAGACCCGACGGGAATACATCACCTGCTCTTTTCCGTTCCAGACGTTCTCAACCACAAAAGCAGTTGTGGTAGAAAGGTTCTTCATGCCTTCAGAAAAGTGGCGCCTCCTGTTGTTGGTCGATCCCGATGATGTGCACCATCTTGCCCTCGTACCTGGCTAGTCAGGATAGTGCAACAGATAGGGATCACTCCCATTTCGCCGAGAATAAATCGTTCCGGAGGGCGGTGATGTCAGAAAGACGTACACTTGTCGCTCGGTCGCCGTCGAATCAGAAGCGAAGATTCTGCCCCGGAAAAGCTGGTCCCTTGCAGCAACTAGCCGCAAGCTCCAGCCCTGCCCGCCGCCGAGCATCCGGCGTTGTAGAGCCGATAGTGCCACACTGTCCGGGAACATCTCCCTTGTGGATTCTGTGAACCGGGTATAACTATCCCACAGGAACGGAGCCCACTGTCTCGGCTTCCATCATACCTGGGGGAGTCACTGGAGTCCAACGCCGGCTACTAGCAGGCTGCTAGTGAGTCCAGCACGATCGTGGCCGGAAGAACCAGAACCCTGGAGGCTCTCAGAATCCGGGGACAACCCCCTCCTCGTTACGTTAGAACTGGTACCCAACCGGCTGCTTTTCTCCGCAAGCTCTTGTCGGTGACACCTTGGCTCTAGTTAGCATTTCAAGAGTCCAAGAGTCCAAGATAGTAGTAGACACGTGTTCCCGTTCACCGTGTCCAGCGAGAAGAGATGGATCTCGATCCAACTAGCGCAAAGAATCCGCAACGTTCCAGCAGGGAGTTCCAGGATGGATAACCGGTCCGAATTGCGAGGCGACGCCGACAGCATGACTCGACTATTTTAATGCTTTATGCGCCGCCATTTTCGCAGATATCAATGTGCAAAAGAAAATCTCGTCAGTCGCGGGCCGAGATCATTTGTCATGGCCATGCCATGCCATGGCGAATCTGAAAAGCTCAACGTATCTTGGCCTTGGTCTTCGTCTTGGTCTCCGTCATGCCCTCTCAAGTTGTCGACTTTACGCTGGCTTCTTCCCTGCAGCGATAATGTCGTCGCATTCGTTTGCAGTGTGCATTGCCGAAAATAATATTGCTTTGATCCCACATAGTCCGCAGTAGCCGTGAAATCGATGTGACCGGCAGATGGCAGTTGCATCGTCCATTGAATTAATTCGGCTTCAAAAAGTTGCAAGACTCCCAAGGCAAGGGTGGGGACATGATATGATGGTCATGTGACCTGCCCCACGCGGCGCGTCCCATCCCTTTCCCCAGCTGAGGTACGTACCTCTCACGTTGGGACTTTGGGGTCGCTTCACGCATAACGCGACGACATCTTTAATGGCCACATTCAAAGACATCAGAACAGGGTCAACAACATCTTTTCTTCATATGTAACGCAGAGACCATAGCCTCTGGGCTTTTCTCCAATGGACTATCATGCCATACACGGGCATGATGTGTCGAGCTTCGACCTCTCATCAACACGTAAGTGCAGCCTTGGCTCTGGGGGAAACTGTCTAACGAGAACATACAGATCGTTTGCCTACAATATCGGCAGCTCAGGCTTTTGAGGACTTAGACTCGGCCACGTCCCGGTTCCTGTCCACTGGCCTCGACAGTCTGGATAGGTTGCTCTCGGGCTCATCATCTGACACCGGTGCGGAGAAGCCGAACATCGTTGGCGGCGTACGCAAAAGTCAAGTGACGGAGATATGGGGCCCCTCTGGCTCTGGGAAGACATCCTTCGGGTGAGAGGTCATTGAAGCTTCGTCCGAGGAATACTGTCTAACGGCAGACAGTATACAACTCGCCGTAGGTGCGCTAAATGACGGCGACCGCGTGGTGTGGGTAGGTCAGTTGCTGGATTCCCGACCATTCTATTACACTGCAATCCCGTGGCTGATATCATCTAGATTGTTTGTACCCTGTCTGCAGCGAGCGGCTCTCGGCTGCCGTCGTGGGACGGAGTGAAGCGACCGATACACCGAAGCTGGACAGCTTAGACAGGCTGGTCCACTACACTTGCCCCAGCCTACCGCATTTCATCGCTCTGCTATGCCATCCTACAGAATTTTGCATCCCGTCAGGGACATTACTCATAGTGATTGACTCACTCTCTGCTCTTTTAAACCACAGCTTCCCGCGAGTACCGGACCAGAGAGCCGCTAACAGCGCTGGCAAAGGTATGAAAATCCAGCTCCGAGAGGACTACATATCCGGACATTGCTCTAACTCCATGTTGAAGTTCCCAACTCGTCGGCACGAAGGCTACAAGTCCTCCAGCACATCATCAGCGCCCTCCAGAAGCTTGCGGCGACCCGCGACCTGGCAATCGTGGTGCTCACGCAATGTGCATCCAAGATGCAAGCGGGACAGGGCGCCGCCCTAGTCCCTTCGATCAATGCAGGTGTCTGGGACC
Source organism: Coniochaeta sp. 2T2.1 (assembly GCA_009194965.1). Taxonomy (NCBI): domain Eukaryota; kingdom Fungi; phylum Ascomycota; class Sordariomycetes; order Coniochaetales; family Coniochaetaceae; genus Coniochaeta; species Coniochaeta sp. 2T2.1. Next base: position 2,544,619 of record VSMA01000006.1, read on the forward strand.
AAGGTATACCAACTAGGCTCGTACTATACCGCGATTGGGTCATGCACGAAGGGAGCCCGATACCCCTCCACTTTGCGGGCATCCAGAAACTGAACGGCAAGAACGACAATGCAGCTATGGGCGACATTGTCGCGTTCAGGATCGAATTGGTGAGTGGCCCCTCGGTGTGGATAATCAGAGTGCGACCCAATTCTGCGTCAGTCACAGGCCGCCCCTGGAAAGTGCTAACACATGGTTGGCATCTAGTCTGGCTTAGTTGCAGCGACCATTGACTCGATCGAGTCGGCAAGAATCAGATCAAATGCGCCAGTACTGAAGAGGAAGCTCGAAGACACTGACTTCGAAGTCGGTGACAGCGACGAAGAGGAGGATTACGGCTGGGGGGAGGACGAGAATCCAGACGACCTTCCACCGAACCCCTCACAGTGGCAAGGAAGCGAGGATCTGATTGTCGGTGTGCACCAGAACGGCGAAGACAGTGACGAGGAGCGTGAACAGCACGATCCAGACGACGAGATACCGGCTTCGGATGAAGAGGACGAGCCGTTTACTCAAGAGGGTATCTGAGACGACGCGCAACATCCCATACGACAAGCGGTTGAAGACTGAGTTGCACACCGACTCTTGTCAGAGTTGTCACCGAAGTCTCATCATCAATGTTCAACGTCGCATTGGTCTCCACCATATTCAAAACTTCCTCCCTTCTTCTGGAGAGAAGCTACCCCGGCGGTGTGAGCTAATGAAAGCAACGAAGGCTCAGATTCTGCCATCCTGGACTGGACTTTGGAGAGTCAAGACCGGGAGCACGCCTTGGACGTTGTAACTTTGTTTGTCGATGTACTCTGAAACAGTGCGAATTCGCGGCTGATGTACCTCCCCGCATTGTTCCACCTGTTCTTCCTTCGCAAGCGAAAGGAGTTGTTGCCCCGGTGAGAGAACATCCGTCTGCAAGCTGCAAGTTTGACTGAAGCGAGAGTCTGGAGCCGGCCTGACTTACATCAGCATAAGGTCTATATAATCAAACGACGTGCGCTGAGGGTTGCGATGAGGGGTTTCGACAGTGTTCGGTAGAAGCAGCGATCTGGTGTGTTACATTGCAGGTCTGTGGTTAAAGCCAGATAGATGGTGGGTTGGGCGTTGGAGCCGCATGGAATCGCGCATGGTGAACGGTCCGATCTATGGCGCGACTCCAACAAGGTGACCTTCCGAGTTTCCTCGCCAATACAGCTGCAGCCGGTGAAACTCTACCGAGCCTCATCGGCGCAAAAGCCCCATCCCCACAGACCGTTGGAGATCGGCCGATTGCCGCGATTAGGACCGCTCACGGCCGCCGCGAACAGACGGGTTTGTCTGAAGATGCCGTCAGATCACCACGCCGACGATGCATCGATGCGACTAGGAAGGGTGATGTGCCGTTGCGGCATGCACTAGCCAGGGCTGAACTGGACCGTCCCGCGCTTGAAACGGCAGAACCAAACTCTGTCCGTAACGACTGGCGAGGTTTACCCCCTTCAATCGCCTGTTTATCTTCCTCAGAAGATCCTTGCACGTTGGAGTCAATCGATTCCAGAGCGCGACCTCGCGGCTGTCTTGAGTTCTCCGTGCCGCTCGGACAAAAAGGACCGCCTGCATATATTGCCCGCATACCGGATATGCAAAGCAATCTTCCCCGAGAACGTTGGATGATACTGTATATACTAGGGCCGATGTGATGCTATCGGGCAGATTCCCTCGCCAGGTCTCAACCGCACGTTCAGGTGTACTCGACCGGTCTAGCCCGTGGTGTACAAGTTTCGTAACCAGGAACTAGCATTATATGCAAAATTTATCTTTATCCGCATGGGACTCCACAACTTCGCGCGGAGTTCAGACTTCATCCGCGGACTCGGTGAGGCCCGGCACCTTTCGCATGTGATGCCCGCGGTAAGTATTCACATGTACGAAACCGCACCAGCCATTGCTAGCCTGTTCGAACTGCAACACATGCGGGCTCTTGAAGGCGGAGGTTCCCCGCGCTTTAGGCTCCGGGGAAGCCTCTTGCGCAGTCCGGTAACATCTCGAACGGAGACGAGCATTTCTTGATTTGGGGTCAGTCGGTACGGCTCGGATCAGAACATGCTTGCCTTTTGCCCGCTCGAGTGCTGGTCAAAGTCCCTAAAAACACCCGGCGAAGTTCCCCCGATGTGCATCCGAAACTAGCAACGGTGCGTCTCAGTTGTATGTGCTGATGCTCTGGTCACTTGTCTACGTACCTTGCGTCATTTGATGTTCAACGGCGGACGGAACAGAACTGTGACGTCTATTCGACCATCATTCCTGGGGCGCGTAGTCGCTGCAGTGGGCTTGAGTAGGTTCGGTTGCTCTGGAGTTTGAGCTGGGACTTGATCGTCAACCTCTGGTTCCATTGGGCGGTACTGTATGAAGTAGTAAGCGGTTAATGATCGCCGCCGTCAATTGACTTCGCCATGACATCAGAGAGCGAGGTCTGTCTCTCCGGCTATCTAGGCAACTTCTCGGCAACGGCTGTGAAAGGCAACTTCAGTTCAGCATACAGGCTAGAGTAGCTTGTGTTTCAACGAGGGAGCCGGAATCATGCTAGACTCTATAGACGCTTAGTCGGGTTTCATCTTCGTCCAGAGAACTCCACGCCATCTTGGTGGCTGATGGCACGCGCCGTGGTGATACCCACCGCCAGCCTTGATGTTTATCGGATTATATGGTTTTGTTTGCAGAAGCTCGGAGCTGGTACATAGAACACGTCCAGACGGTGACCTGAGTGTTTCTGATCATCCCAGAACAAGCTGCATATGTGATGTTGATTCGTTGGCGTACAGGGTAAGGGCGTACTCTCCTATGCAGTATCCTCTTTAGCATTGCTTGATGTGCTTCGGGAAATTGATAATGTACACCGACTAGGACACGGTTCCTATTATCACAGGCGGCGATAGCTACCAACAACGTCGTCAAGGTGTTTGTTTGTTCAGTTTGGGTTATCGTTGTCAATGACCGAGGGAGATCACATGCCGCTGGCCACGTCAAAGTCGATTTCCCGCTTGCTGTGATCGCGAATTTTTCGCATTTGAAGTATTCGCACGCTAAGGAAGAGACCGAGCTCTCTCAAAAAGCGAAGAAGAAGCCCTCTATATTATATGTCAGATGTGATTGACCACTGGACTTGTGTGGAGAACATTCGGGGACGCAGTGATATCGCCAGGGACAACCACCATGGCAGACCTGTCTGAAAACCCATCCTTAGGGATACTGACACTCACCCAGTTCTCAACTCTCCGTCTAAGTGTGAAGGGTCAGTGAAGTTAACATCATACTTCACATCACCTTAGGTCAGCCCTGGCCTTACCCAGGTTTCAGCATTCACCGTTCATCACTTACCAGGCGACAACCCCAGCCTAGTCCTTTATCAACCAAATACACTGAGTGGGTTATCATCCGCCCCGGTGGTGTAACAGTTCTGACTCCAGGTTACCCACCCAGATACAACTTAATTACACCAAAAGTCATGAGGTTCCGCGTTCGAGTCCCGGACGGAGTAGGGATTTTTCTGGTTGCAAAAAGAAATACCCCTCAGGGGCGCGCAGTAGCTACACAGGCGGCTTGACGGCAAAATATGTGTGGGCTGGGCGTAGAAGAAGGGATATTCCCTTTTTGCTGTTTTGGTATAATGGCATTCCTGTTGGGTTGAATGTAGGATGTTGAAGTAATGCTCATGCTCTCGCTATGTTGTGGTATCTGAGATGGAGGAGGTTGACTTACTCGGCCTAGAGTCTTGGGAGAGAAATGATGGCATCAAGGAGTGACCAGAGTAAACAGCAAGACAAGAAAGGAAACATGTCAGTCAAATGGACACATGCATGGGGGTAGTCGGATGCGTGGACGTAGTCTACCATGAATTTAAACCGCCATAAAATGAAGTATGCATAAGGAAAATAGTATAATACATGGTTGGTCTCAAGCCTCGAGGTGCTCAGTATTCCACTTGACAGCCCCAGCCTTCTCAGCAATCCCAAGGCTCGCCCGCCTCTCATCCCGCTGCGCATCGCCAATGACGCCGTGCTCGTCAGCATACCCAATCTTCGTCTCACGGAACCCGTCCAACTCCCTCCTGCACATCGTGTTCAGGTAGATAGGGTAAGCAAACGAGACGCCGAAGCCAGCGAGCGGCACGGCCATGCCGATATGGTACCCCTTCTGGTCCGCCAGCAGCCCCGTAAGGCTGGGGAACAGCGCGCCGCCGCTGACGGCCGCGACGATCCACGAGCTGCCGCGCTTCGTGTGCCGGCCCAGTCCGCGGATGGACAGCGTGAAGATGGTGGGGAAGATGCACGACTCGAAGAAGAGGACGAGGGAGAGCATGGCGATGCCGGCCTCGCCGTAGAGGCCGATCGAGAGCGCGATGAAGAGCATGATGGCGGTCATGAACCCCAGCAAGATGAGGCGCGGCTTGATGACCATCATGGCGCCGGCGGCCGCGAACCGTCCGATGGCGAAGAGGCCCTGGCCGATGGCGTACCTGTCGCTGGCTGCGGCGTGGGAGAGGCCAGCCGACTCGACGGCGTAGTTGATGAAGTTCGCGGCAACGCCGACTTGCGCGCCGACGTAGCAGAACTGGGCAGCCACGCCGAACATGAGTTTGTACTGCTTGCGCATGGGCTTGTCCTCGTAACCGGTCAGGTTGGCGCTCATCTCGGCCTGGAGCTCCATGTCCGCGTCGGTGACCTCGGGGATGGGAGCGAAGTAAAAGACGACGGCGAGGACGGTGACGAAGGCGGCGATGCCGAGGTAGGTCCACTGGACTTTGGACAGGTCGTTGGGGTCGACGTTGTTGAAGAAGACGCGGGAGGCAAGCAGGGGCGCCATGACGCTGCCGATGGCCTGGAAGGACTGGCTCAGCTCGAGGCGGAACTCGGACAGGCGTGGCGGACCGCAGGTGGCGATGAAGGGGTTGGCGGAGACCTCGAGGGTGGAGAGGCCCGAGCCGACGATGAACAGCGAGCCGCAGAAGCCCCCGAAGGAGCGGTAGACGGCGCTGGGCCAGAACATGAGCGAGCCGACGGCGTAGATCAAGAGGCCGACGATGAAGGTCCAGCGGTAACCGAAGCGGCGGACGATCCAGCCGCTGTAGGTAGGCGGTCCGATGAAGTAGGCGCCGAAGTAGGCGCCCTGAAGGCCACCTGCTTTGGCAGCGGTGATGTTAAGTGCGGTTTGGAACTTAGCATTTAAAACGTCGAGGAGGCCATACTATATGCTGGTCAGTAAGGTGTATCAAGGGGGTTGGGTCTGGTATGGCGTCACTCACGGCAAAACCCCACATGAAAAACAAAATCGTGACCAAAACGATGGGCACAATGGATTGCCTAACGGTCAGGGCTGAGGCGCCTGTAAGTCCCTTGTTCTGGACTGACTTGCGGTGGACATTGTGGACGGCCTCGATGTTTGATGGCCTGCGCTGGGAAGCGATGTCGGCTGGTGTTGGTTCCTCGCTTTTGCCGAACATGATGGAGTTAGAATCGAGTTCGTGCGGTTGAATGCGTGTGATCAGGAAGATCCTGACAGTGATCGACTGCTGGGGTCGATGTATCTGTGTTGGCGGTTGGGCTGATGAACCTGATGTATCTGTGTTGGCGGTTGGGCTGATGAACCTGATGAAGCTGGTGATGATGCTTTCGAGATGTCTTGATCATGCGGAAACTCCAACCTTAAGTATTCAACGACAGTGTTCTGTCGAAGTCCACAGCCGGCGTGACCGCTGCTACTCTAGGATAGAGATCCATCATTTCCCCAAACAAGATGCATCCAGGTCGCGGAGAGATTGCAACCATATTCGACGCTATCGTCAACTGCCAAGACATACAGTCGTAGCGACTATCGCTATGAGACCTGAAAAGTGGTGTCTCCACGATGGGGTAACAGGAACATTCCGGCGCAGATGAGTGGTCCAAGGCCGGGACGACATCTTAGGGATAGTGCTGGATAAGTGTTCAACCGGACAGACAAGGCATGGCCGATGGAAGGCAAATATCTGTACGTGACCTGTGTTACCCCATGGGGATGCAAGTGTGGCACACTGGCGAATAGGAGGCACCTCCCTACGAGCTAGAAGCCAGAGAAGCCTTCGAGTCCAGGCCCGGCCTGGCCTCCGTCAACTACCGACCGTTTTGCGGGGTGGTAGCGCTAATCGATCCTCGTCCGATCGGCTCCTTTACCGCTCAAACACTCGCCGGGAATTTCAGCGATGATGGCACCGGGCATGCAGCCCCGGTCCAAAGTATGAAGTCATGCAGCGAGATTTGCGGCGTAGGCGACCGAACTAGCCAAGTTCCCGGGCTGAAGTCTAAGGGGTTCGCGATGCCAAGCGGACGCTCACCCATTCATGCGACATTTCTTTCGGAGTGGCTTGCTCCTCATGGTTTGTTCAAGGTTGGAAATCGCGAAAGGGGCGAACTTCCCCAGCAGCATATTCTCAGCCGCAGTTGGAGACAAGGCCTCCATGCAACCACATCTGGGCATCTGGGCCTCATGTAGGTCATCGAAGGTTAGGGTTGAGTCATGAACGCGAGGCGAACATCTCCGTCTGAATCTCATCCATGTTGTCTTATCAGCGAGAGATGGACCGAACGCAGCGGTCTCTTGCGAGAGCCGGACGGCCTTAGATGTCGTAAGAAATCGTAATAAGTGATTGAGAAGGTTTCTGATTGATTCTGACACATCGCTTGATGCCGGAAGGGGTGATGATTGCACTAAGCGCAGCACCGGCCAAGCGCGGATATCGCGCCCTCACAACACCCCGACAAGACCAGGATTGCAGCCCAGGTCTCCAAGCTTGCCCTGGTAGGGCGCCATCAGCTCTCTGCAGTCATTGGTCTTGGTCAGACCAGTCCGCGGACAACGGACGAGTCTTCCGACCAGGGGTTGCCGAATCACGACCATCATATGATCCAACGTGGTCCTACTGCACCAATCCGAAGTGCCATTGACCCAAGGTTGCCAGATTTGGCTCTCTCCGCGATATGAAGTTGTGAAGTCCATTGACACTTGCACATCACCAGACGCAGAGTCTCGCCCGCTCGTTCTTGAAAATGCTGGTTGAATTCTGGTATACATAGCCGGACCCAATGATAGAGACAGTAGGTATTCGACTGACAAGGGCGCAAGGGCGCAATGATTCGAAATCAAGTCCACTTAATCCCAAGAAACTTGAATCCCTGCTTGTCTTCGGCTTTCTGGACAGCGGCATCGGCGTTTTCGAGGTATATCCTCGAATGTCCCGCGACATCGACGAAGAAGTACTTGTATCCGTAATCGTGTTGGCCGACCGGTTTAACGAGGTGCATGTTCACCTGGCCCTGACCCTTGGGACCTTGCACCTGCTTGATGTTAGCTATCGTGTGCGGGGGGTTCTGGGAACGGACAGACGTACGTTGAAGTGTATGTATAGATGGTCATTTCCATACGCATCCTTCTTCTCGGTTGACCTTAGCACCCTGTTAGCACAGATGCAGCAAGCCAGGACTGGCCTCTGCTTGACTCACGCAATGGGCCTCGCTCTCCTCCACTTGTTGGTCGTCTCTTCGCCGAACGCCGTGATTTTCTTGCCGTCGCCCAGCATCTCCAGACATCTCGGGTCCTCCTTGATCCTGTTGACGGCCCGGTTGAAGTATGCGACCTTGCTGTCGGTCGAGAACACCTCGTGGTATAGGAAATAGCCGACGCCGCCGGTCATGACCAGCCCGACAATCACCATGCCGAAGTTGAACGTCTGTTGCACAGCACGGCCGGTCTTCTCGCCTGCCGAGAGGTTGGTCCATGGTACGTGGCCATCGTCGTTGAAGGGCGTGACCGCTCTTCGTTTCGCCTCGGTGTTGGAGGTCTGCTGCGTCGTCGCAAATCGTCGATGGATGAAGAATGGTCGTGCGATAATGGACAAGGAAGCGAGCACGGGTGCCGCAGGGCGTAGCATCGCCAAAGTTGTTGGTTTCATCATGGCGGGTTTGCGTGACCCATGGTCCTTCGATAGGACTTACAGGGCAGCTTTTGCTGGATGAATTGATTCAGTTTAATGTCAGGACAATGTCATGGGAGCTCCCCATCTCGAAAAGAACCTGTCTGGCCGCTCCACATCAAGGTGAAGAAGCGGGCACACCGAGCCTCGTCCGGGGTGGGGTTATCCCACTATGCCGCTAGGCCCGATAAGGCTGGTGTTATGGTTCCGGACACTCCCTTGTATTCAATATGACACCTAAATTCAACCTTGGCCAGACACCTGTCTCCTGAGTCGGTGCTTCGTCCAACAACAATCCCTATCTTTGATACTCACTACGCTTGAGCCGTGTCTCTTTTCTGACTTCCTTTAACAAGTACTATACCCCAGCATCTGGCAGAAAACGGAAGCGAGCCGTCACCATGAGCGCTCTTGCGACCAAACAGCAATCGCAGAAGATCTTCGAGAAGCTGAAGTCGAAGCCTGGCAACAAGGCGAGTTCCACCCCTCCGTGTTTGGCGCATCACGCGCGCATGCGGTTGCTAATATAAGATGTCTAGATATGCTTCGACTGCGGCCAGAATAACCCTACGTGGACGTCGGTCCCCTTCGGCATCTACCTGTGCCTCGACTGCTCAGCTAACCACCGAAACCTGGGTGTCCACATCTCCTTCGTCAGGTCTACAAACCTCGATCGTACGTTGACCAATCCTAAAAGATGGATGGCGGGCGCAAAAGTCTAACAGTATACAGAATGGCAATGGGATCAGCTACGTGTTATGAAGGTCGGCGGGAACGAGTCGGCGACAAAGTTCTTCCAGCAAAACGGAGGCTCTGCCGCGCTGAACAGCAAGGATCCCAAGACCAAGTACACATCAAGTGCCGCTACAAAATACAAGGACGAGTTGAAGAGGAGAGCTGCCCGTGATGCTCAAGAGTCTGTTGCCGCCTTCTGTAGCGAATGGAGAGCGCAAATTTACTGACGACTGAACAGATACCCGAACGAAGTAGTTATCATAGATGGCGAGGTTGGCTCCAGCACCCCAGCCGGCGAGCCAGACGACGACTTCTTCTCCTCCTGGGACAAACCCACGATCAAGAAGCCCACTCCTCCCATTTCGCGCACCGCCACACCCCCCGTCGTCGGACGCACCGGGTCGCCATTCCTGAACAACAGCGCAAACGGAAAGGACATTGCGCGCACCGCCTCACCGTTGGCCAAAACTGAGGGCGAGACCAAACCCGCCGCCAGCCGCATCACCAGTTCCGCCGCGCTACGAAAGACGAGCGGCGCCACCGGACCCCGTAAAGCGAACGTCCTGGGCGCGAAGAAGGTGCCCAAGCTGGGCGCAAAGAAGCTCACTGCCGACGTGATCGACTTCGACGAGGCGGAGAAGAAGGCCAAGGAGGAGGCCGAGCGGATCGCCAAGCTGGGCTACGACCCGGAGGAAGAGCCCGACGCGAAGAAGGCGACCAAGACCGAGTCAAGCGCGGTTATCTCGCCCACCCCGGTCAGCCCGGCGAGAGGGGGATACGGCTCCCACAGCCGCGAGAAGTCCGCCTCCGAGGTTGAGAGGCTGGGTATGGGTGTCGCGAGGCTCGGGTTCGGCCAGATCGGTGGCGGCAAGGCCGCTGCTGCGCCGAAGAAGAACTCCGGAGGCTTTGGTTCGGTCGGCCCTGTCAAGGCTACTGCTGCGGGTAAGTCTTATCACAACCAAAACTTCCCACGCAAATTGGCCGTTTTACTAACTGTCAAACTCAAGACGACGAAGAGAAGTACGCCCGCTCCAAGTTCGGCACCCAGAAAGCCATCTCGTCGGACGAGTTCTTCGGCAAGGGCGCCTTCGACCCCAACGCCCAGTCCGAGGCCAAGTCCCGCCTGCAGGGCTTCGAGGGCGCCAGCGCCATCTCGTCCAACGCCTACTTCGGCCGCCCCGAGGACGAAGACGCGGGCGAAGACTACGGCGACCTCGAGAGCGCGGCCAAGGACTTCATCCGCAAGTTCGGCATCACGGCCGGCGACGACCTGGAGAACCTCACGCACCTGCTGGGTGAGGGCGCCGGCAGGCTGCAGGGCGCTATTCGGAATTATCTGGGTTAGATTGAGCGAAGCGGTAGGGAAGGGAAGGCGTGAAGAGAGAGAGGGTTTGCTATAGCTTGCGGGTTGGAGGGTGTTGAATTTTATGTCGGTCTAACGAGTGTACGGACTGGACGTGGCGGGCAGGCGTGGACCAAAATGATAAATATGGCGAGTTTTGCATTTAGGAGGATCATGGCGTATGAGATGGCGATGCGGCAAGCCTAGCCTGAATTGAGGAAATGAATACACAAGATTTCACACGAGTAGATGGCCGGCTCGGCTTACTCCCAAGGGTTAGCATGAGATTGTCAACATAACACGTATTTGAAGCGTCGTAACGGTATGGCTGATATTCCGTCGTAAAATGGCTTCAATTGTTTGCTGGTATTAGCCACTCGCCGCCTTCTCGCTGACGAAAGCACCGTTCAACCAAGGCGGCAAACCCCCCTTCACCTCCTCCCTCTCCTCCTCCTCCTTCTCCGTCAGTAACTGAGTGTCCACCTCCTTCTTCGCCCACTCGACCTTGGCCTCCATGGCGTTCTCAGCCAGCGCTCTCCCCGCAGGTCCGAGATCGAGTCCAACCTCCCTCACAACCGCAAGCAGGCCCCACAACCTCTCGTCCCGCTGGGCGACACACCTCCTGATCACCGCCAGCGCCGTAGCCTGCGAGATCCACTTCTCCGGCCCCAGCACCACCTCCTTCTCCGTCCCATCTCCCTTCCTCTCCAGCTCCCCCAGCGCTCCGAAAGCGGTGTCCAGATCCCCCTCGACGGCACTGATATACACCAGCCTATCATAAAACTGCCGCGTCGGCTTCACGCCAAAAGCCTGCATCTCATCGAGCAGGAACCGCGTCACGCCCACGTTCCAGCCCTTCTCCATAAACGGCTTAAAAGTGTACACGTCCGGCCCGCACCCGCACACGTGCCGGATCTGCTGGTACAGCTCGAACGCGTCGGCGCCGTCGTCGCTGCTGTACGCGCACACCCCCTCGAGCACGACGTTGAACGCCGCCAGCGGGACGGCGAAGCCGTCCTCCTCGCCCAGCCGGAGGAGGGTGTCCCGCGCGACACGCGCTAGGGTGGGGTTCCGCCGGAACGAGGCGTAGACGGACGCCGTGCTGGCGTGGGAGGGCCGGATGCCGGCTTTGGCCATGATGCAGAGCGAGTGTAGCGCGTTGGACACGTCGTCGCGGCCGGCGTAGCAGTCTACCAGGGCTTCGTAGTGGACCGCGCCGAGTTTGGTACCGCGGGCGGAGAGGTGCTGGATGACCTCGGTCGCGAGCGCGGCGTCGCTGTGCCGGGAGGCGGTGTTGAGGACGTTGAGACAGGTGCCGTCGGAGGGCACGAGGAGTTTAGAGGGGACGCAGGCGTCCCAGGCTAGCCGGGTGCCGGCGTAGTGGTAGTTCCTGCTGCACTCGTCGAGGACGAGGGACCAGAGAGTCGGGCTGAGGGCGGAGGAAGGGTCGTTGTTGTTCTCGGCCAGGCGGCGCTGGAGGAGGCCGACGGCCTCGTCGAGGTGGGAGTGTTGGGACAGGACGACGATGAAGATGTCGGATACCCAGGTGGGGATGGGGAGGTGGCCGGACTGCATCTCTTCCAGCTTGTCGAGGGCGAGCTCGTGCTGGCCGTCGCGGAGGAGGCCGAGGGCGATGCTGCATTTCCCTTCCGGTGTGATTTCTAGCCAGCGCTCTTTCATCTCGGTGATGATCCTGTTGCGGAGGAGATAGTCCGGGTGTACGGCCAGGGCGCGCAGGGCTGCGTGGTATAGGCTCGAGGTCGCCCCGACACCCAGCTCTTTCATCTCGTCGAGGATCTGGCGCACCTCCAGCGCCGTGCCGGAGGGCTCCCAGTTTGAGGCGACGAGGGTCTCGTAGAGGTGGGCGTTGGGCGTCTGCGACCGGTGGTTGACCAGGTATTTGACGAGCGCTCTTATAAGTGGTCTCCTCCTAGGCTGCTTTATCATAACACGCAGTGCATCGTATATGACACTTGTCCTGGTTCGTTGGAGTAGCTCCCGCGTCGGGTTGGAAGCGAGGAGCGAGTCCACTGTGACCGGTCTGTATTCGGCCGTGCCATCCTGTGTTGCTACTCCTGATGAGATGTTGTTCTGAGGAACTTGGGCGTCGGTTGCCTCTTGCGGTGCTGCGCCCGAGGATACATCGTCCTGAGGCAGCACTTGAGCCTCAGCGGCTGAGTTGTCGTGTCGACGAACGGTCGTATGTATCGGTCGTGTCCGCCGTGGCGCTCTGCAATTGCTTGGTCGAGGTCGTGGAGCGCGGGTGGGCAGCGGGGGCAGAAAGGGTGAAGGACTCCGGAGGGCTCTCGACAGGGCAGCCTGATCGAACGAAGGGCACAGGCACCTCCAGAGCCCGTCAATCGCGATGCGAGTGCCCGACATTTAGCTGCCTCGTCAGAATGACGGAAAGAGAAAGCGAATGCTGGACAAGATGTCCAGTGGAAGGGGTGTGTGTGGCATTGGGATGCTTGCGATCGCGATTGCCAAATCACGATAAGAGATAAGATACAAGTGCCTATATGGTCACGTGACCCACGGTGTCGAGCTTCCGACGGCGGTATGATTCATATTATCCAGGTTTACTGTCGCAAGCCCAGAAGACAGGGTGCGTTGCTGGAACCAGAACGACGTGCTCTGGTTTCCAGCGCGATGTCTATCGCTTTCTCCGACCACAAAATGACATGCCTGGCAACAGCCACTGTCCGGTATCGACGTTCCTCCCATACGTCTGGGTGCCGCCTCATGCGCCTGGGCGCAAACACGTAGCCTCTCAAATCTTATCCGCTACGGCGCATGAGCCCTGACATCATGTACATCTTGCTCTTGCCGTTCCTCAACCACAGCACCTCATTGCCCCCTTCCCCTTCCTCGTCCCCTAGACGGACCACCCCTCCCACCGCCCCGACCTCTATCTCCTCCTCCCCGACCACCGTGATCCCCTCTCGACCCGTGATGTCCGCCACCCCTCCCGCCCCGGAAGCTCGACTGGTGTCCCGACTGTTGATCCTTGACTAAATCAATAATCTCGTCCGGTACCCGTAGGTATTTGATCTGTTCGACACGCCTCTCGTTAGCTTCCCACGCTAACAAACTAAGTCTACAATCCCTCCGAGATAACAGGGTAGGCACGCACGTTATTCCCCTTGACGTAGACCTCCGGTAACCTCACGAACTTGTCGGCCTCGGGGCTCGTCTGCACCACCTCCTTCATCGTCAGGTTCATCCACGTGTCGCACGACACGAGGTGGCCGTTGAGGGTCTCGCCGTTCTTGAGCTCCACAAGCATCGGGTGGCCTTGGGCCGCGTTTAGCAGGCCGAGGGGTAGCTGTGTGCGCAAGGGTGGTTAGCGAAGAGTCGGGGAGGTAGAGGGCAGGGAAGGACGAGAGGTGACGGACCATATTTGCGGGTGTAGCTAGCTGTGCGTGGTAGAGGAGTTGCTCGTGGGATCAATGTAGAGGTCTAGTAGCGTATGATATGTAGCGCGAGGACTGTAGCAATGCGCTGTGGTTGTTTTGTTTGTTTGGTGATGCCTGGTGACGAGAAGCTGGCGACAGACGTCAAGGTGCTGTTGCGCGAACGATTGGTGGGGCTCGAGCTACGGTGGGCCTGGAAATCACGCTAGGCCGATTTCGGATATATAGAGGAACAGCTCTCAGCTCCAAGACCTTGATATCACAATGCGATCTACTGTTGGAGGAACAATGTCTTTAATGGACAGAGTAGTAAAGCGGGGGACGTGAGGAAAACTTGCATTCCCAGAATTACTGATAAATCCTACAGCTTCAAGAGACATCCGACGCCAACCGGTTGATGACAAGCAGCGTGAAGCAAGCCCCAACAATAGCCAGAGCAATAGCTCCCACCACCTACACACCAAAATCTCCTCGTCAGTCTCACAGACAGCATACTCGCTCCAGAAGAAGACACTCACCGACTGCGTCTTCCACCCGCTTTGCACAATGGCCGCCCTCTGGCTGTACCTGTTCACGGTGCCTGTCCATGATATCTCATCAGCCTGTGTCTCCCGCTCTCCTCCATCACCCTCGCCCCTTCACCTCGCGGCCCTGCCCTCCTCGACCTAAACCCCAGTGCAGCAGTAAAGTAGGAGGCAACTCACGTATGTAATTGGCACACCCAACCGCCAAACAAGCCACGCTCAGCGCCCAGAATATGGCCCCCAGCGGCTTAGCCATGCGCAGCTCGACCTCCGTCGCCTTCAACCTGAGGTGGAAGGATAGCACGATGGCGACGGACACGATGGCCATGTAGACCGATAGCCTTAGGTAGGAGAGGAATGCTTATGTCTGGTGTTAGCATATAAACGAAAAGATAGGGGGAATGGGAAAAGTAGATACTTCGTTCATTTGCGCAGTGGTCCCTGGCGTCGCTCGACTCGTTCTCGAAGAGCAGGGGGCCGAAGATGGGCCAGAGGAAGAAGGCTGATCCATCTGCGTCTCGTCTAAGTCAGGCTGTCAGTAAGGAATAGCTTTGGCAGCTGGTTGAGAGGTTGTGTGTAAGACGGCTCACGCATTGTAACCGCCCACGAGAACGGGTCTGGTCAGTTCTGACACGCCGGGGAGGACGGTGCAGCAGGAGATGGTGCCGTCTTCCTCGTCGACGATCTGCTGTTGCTGGGTCTGAGACATATCCGGCCTGTATGATTTCTGGTTAGGACATGTTCGGTTATTGAGTAGAAGTTATGTACGGCATAATGCAGTGCAAGGTAGAACATGAACGATGCATCATGGCGATGTCGTGCTTTGTCCCCGCCGCTCGGTCGGCTTAGTCATCACGTGGTTTACTTCCCCTGGAGCATTAAAATATCTTGAACCTTTCTTCGGTCATGAATGACACGAGCGGTTGAGTCCATGTACAAACGTGTAAACTTCTCATGCCTTTCCATTTCAGCTAAATAAACTGGCGTAGCAACTCCTCTCAGAGAGAAAGCTCGCGGGATATCTCAATACTAGCTGATAAGGATAGGCCATATCGTTCCCATGACGTGAAGATATTTCTTGTTTCTTTCCACCTTTTGCTCCCTGAGATAGGTCGCAATAAAGCCATTCACCCTCAACTTCCATCCACCAAAGCGCAATTATATCGCCCATGCCCCTCCCCGACAACCAGCCACTTTAAACACCGTTTCCACACACCGACGGGGTATATAACATAACATCGAAAAGAAAGGGGAGGGGCAAAGGGCATTCGTGGTCGTAGTATTAACGTGTCGCAGCTCGGCGTTTCGCACGGTTCTACAGCCAGGTTCGCTGCAGCCCGGCGAGGCGGAGGGGTGCGTCGTCTGAAAGAGATTAAGAAGGTGGTCGTGAACGGAACCCGTTAAAGCGTAACGTCGCAAATGCAGGCTATGGTCTATGGGACAGGCGCAAGGAAGGAGGGGGCGGGATTAGGATGAGGGTGGTAGGCGAGGCAGATCGGGAGGTTGTCGTATCCGATGCACGTGCCGGTTGTCGGGAAATCGAGTTGAAGATGACAGCGAATCGACGCACGTAATCGTAAGTGAGGAGTGTATCCAATGCAGCCTCAAGCCATAGGAAGTCGTGGAGACATTACTCGCCGTCTAGGTCGGATGTCGTCGTGAGATGAGAGGCAGATCACGATCCGGTCGTGTGTTGATGCGCGCTGGAGCCGGTTTCGGTAGAACCGTCGCCCTCGATCGTCTTCCTCCAGTGCTCCGGCAAGCACACGCACACTAGCGGGAATGCCTTGATCTCGCCGCTCACTGGTGGAGAGGTGTCGCGGCCGCGGCCAGAAGTATTCGACACACCACTGTCACGCTGTTGTTGTCGGCGTGCTTCCCACTCTTCTGCGCGTTCGTCCACCAACACTCCGGTAGCCCACCCGTCGTCCCAGATGCCCACAACCTTGAGCATGTCTCCACGCTCCAGGGAGAACTCGTCGGCGGCACGTGGCTGGTAGGCCCAAAGGACCGCAACACGATCGCCTGGATGGATGTCGTCTTGCGAGTAGTAGTCCTTAAAGAACGGCAGCTGCTCAGATTGCTGGCTCGCCATGCCCTGCGGAGACGACATCCCCTCAGCACTAGTGGGCGATTGCGGATCTTCGCCTGCGAGGACCGACCCGCTCGATAGGGAACCGTTCCTGCGCATCGTCGTAGGTGGCGGCCTAAGCACACCCGTCTGGCCTCTATCCGACACGGGACTGTCGTTATATCCGTCCGATGACGAATGGTCGTCGCCTCTCCTGCTTCGCCCAGCCGCATATCCTGCTGCAGCACCCACTACCGCCGCCGAGGATCCGGCGTCCCTACTGCCGCGCGTCGGAATTTCAGAGCCGGTTGGGCCTTCCAATGCAGACATACGCGCGATTCTACCACCGGGTATGACCTCGTAACCAGGTTGCGAAGTATGGGTTTGGGGCGAGACCTGTCCCATCACCGGCCCCTGCCTGGAAGGCGACGGTTGATTGAAGATGCTCCCCTGTTGGCTTCCCTTCCTCCTTCGCCTGAGCACGAGGCAGAAGAACAGCAATGCTGCGATGAGAGCTACGCCCACGACCGAACCGATCACAATGCCGGCAATGGCACCGCCAGAGAGTCCCTTGCCGTCATCAGAAGCACTAGGTGTGCTCGGTGGAGAAGCGGTCGAATTCCCCGAAGGGGTCGCGGTGGGAAGGCTGAGTGTAGGGGTGATCGATGGCAAGACGACCCCGGCACATCGGCTCGTGACGTTGGAATTATAGCAGCAGGTGTCGGTCGAGTTGATGCCACCTGAGGAGCAGTAGGAGCAGAGCCCGATCGTGCTTGTGCCATAGCCGCAGTTCAGCGGCTCATTGGCAATGCCGGTTATGCAGTTGTTACTTGATAACGCGTTTGCCGGAAGTGCACAGTTAGTGAAATCGGCCCTGATCTGCTGCTGCGCGTTACTGCCTGGGTTGGAGCAGAGAGCACTGTCAGCAGCCACATACGCCTCGCTTTCGGCGAATTGTGCCTAGACGTGGGTCAGTAACAAGATACCAGATCTTCAAGAGGTGGAACGTACGCAGGTCTCGGCGCATACGGGACGAGAGGCATCAGCCGACAGGCTGCATGCACTGATGGAGTTCTGGATGATGGCATTACATATTACGGTGGTAGTGAATCGTGCATAGAGGTCGGTGGTATTCGTCAGGCTAATGCCTCCGCATCCCAGGAGCGTCTGATATCTGTTGTCGCATGTCAGCCTGAACCCACGGAGAACAATCTGTAAGCGCAGAACAGAACTTACTTTTCTTGGACATAGCTCGTCGTGAGATAGGATTCCAATTGCTGATCGAAGGTAGGTGTACTGGAAACGAACTGGAGAAAAGGACTAAACAACAAATCAGTATCCCCTGCTCTAACAAAATATATGGAGCGGCTTCGACACGCGTCTTGGACGTCGCTCGAGGCCGCCAAAGGATATGAACGTACAATAATCCGACCACGAAACTGTCGGTTGACACTGAAGCCGATTCGAAAGCCGGGCACAATTTCGAGCCTTGTAACGAGATACAGGCTGCCATTGCCGCCGGAGAGGCTGATATGAGGGACAAGAGTGCTGTCTTGACACTCGGTTGAGCCGTGGCTCTACTCCTGCCTTTTGACCGCGGCATTGTGGTTGTGGAAGGTGAGTTGTGTCGCGCGATCGCGGATGAGGCACGCAAGGGCGCGCGCTGCTTGCCGTCCGGGGCAGCAATCGCCAGAGGGATTTGTTGGTTCAAAGTGATGGCGAGTTCATGACTGTGCTGTGGACCTATCATTGCTCATATTCCTCCTCGCGTAGTGGGTACAGTTGATGCCTGAGTAGTGGTAGAAAGATGCGAACGAGGTCGGTGGATGGATTGCCGGCCACGTTTTTTCGACTAGTAGGCTTATGTATTGCTAGCTGGAGGAATGCTGCGCGATGGGGCTGCTGTGTCCGTAACCAAAAAGTAAGACCAGGGGCACTCAGGGCTGCTGGTGATAGCTGTTCTGAGGATCTGAAAGGTTGATGTTTGGGGTGTGGAAACGGGGTTTGTTGTTTTGGGAGAGACCTGGGGACGGGATTGAGTCTTAAAAGAGTGTAATGGTGGGCAACAACAAGAGGCCGACTTGGGACCTGCAGGCGCGATGCAGGTGCCACGACACTACTGCAGGAAAGAACGGTTCAGAAGAAGGTAAAGACTGGACGGCAAGTCAACTGGCTTGGAGACTTGGGAGGGTAAGAAGGTGTGCCTGGGCCGGATCGGCTACGTCGACACGCAGCGGGATGGGGAAGAAAGGAAAGAGGCGATACCGACGATCAAAGGAAAGGAAGAATAAACCAGTCGAAATGCTGGAACAGAAAAGATGAAGGTGTGGTGACAAGACGGAGAGAGAGAACGAGAGGAGCGGGAGACGGCAAAAGATGGGGGGGAAGGTGCCCGTGCGCACTAAAACAGACCTCAAATTACACCGACAGGGGTACCACGACCAGAACAGTCAAGTACCCCTGTTGTTTCTCCCTCCTGAATCCCGTAAGCATGATACCCTTTGAATACCTCGCAAGCACTGCCTGGTTCTTGATCTTCAAAATCAATGCTATTACTTTCGTGCATTCTTCTTATTCTGATCATGGCGAGTTCAAGTGCGAGGAGATACTGAGAGGAAGGTAAACGAGAAGGCTGGGATGACAGCAGTTGCCATTTAACGAGAAGTATTCGTACCGTCTGATTGGGGCGCACTTGTCCAAGAACTGCCACCCGGAGCTGCAGTGGAGGAAGCAAGGAAGTTGCGACCAATTGAAGTCAGGGCCGGGGGAGATATGGACTGAAGAAGGAGCAACAGCTTCAGCGACAACCCAACTGGCACCTTAGTTCTTTATCTGACGGTGCAAGTGCAATTGAACTCCAAACACCAACTGAACTTGAAGTTGAGGGTGGCCGTCTCATCGGTCAGTCTCGCAAACGCGGTGTAGTACGTTGTTGTTGGAAAAGCCACAGCTGGCTGAGCCAAGCCTCATCTCAACGGATAAGGCGAACTAAGACATTCTAGGCAAGTGCCCAGTCTGTTTCAAGCTCTCACCTGGGTGGATCTCAGATTTATCAGGGATCCAAGATTCGGGACTATTTGAAGTCCACATTTCCATTGGACCACGGCTTAAATGAAACAACGCAGTCTTCTGTCTCCGGGGCTATTGTTAGCTAGCACGGACACTTGATTGTTTTTACACTGAAGCTATCGCAAGCTTCTTCACTTCGATTTTCAACATCTCATGCCGACGAACGCTCAGGCCACAAACCAACCAATGCGTACCGGCAGCCGTTTTGGCTGTAGGTAAGACAAGATGCGGTCCGCAAAAAGAAAACGCAATCAACTGGCAATATGAATAAGCGCTCGCTCGGCAGGACAAACGACTGGCCGCGATGCCGCCCGGGCGTCCCAGACCAACCAATCCGAATCCCCATGGTGCGCGAACGGGCAGAGACGGTTCGGCACTTTACTTCTCAACACCTAATTTCGTCCGCGCGCCGGCAGACAGGCGCTGAAGGAGGTGTCGATATATTGCCTCTCCAGAGCCGGTAGCGCCAAAAGATGGAACGACAGTTGCCCTCTTCGAGCGGCGTCGACGCTAGCTATTCGACGGATTCGCTATCTTTCGCCGCCCAATAAGTTGGTCTGTCTTGAGCGGCCCTCGCCTCCGGACTCTGAGGAGTTTCTCTGGACCTCAGCAGCCGGAAGATGCTGTCAAGTTTCTTGTCTATTGATCTACGCTCTGGGCGGTGCAAACGTGTGGTGGTTGCATTCCGCCGCTTTATTTTAAGCGATTTTAAGGTAAGACATCACGACATTGGGGGAGCGCTCGGACCCTACCATGTTCGACACGCAGATCAACGACGTTGCGTTCGCCACGAGGATACTCCAAGCCAGTTGTACCACGAAATCCAAGAACCTGGTGCTTCCAGAACAACCCTCAGAGGGGCCAGTGCCTCATTGGCGTGGCGACTGCTTTAGTAAGCCAGTTTGCCATGTCGTCCTGGGTTCACACCGGGAGCACACGTCTCCTCCTTCATCCAAGTTTATTGTCGATGCTTTCTCAGTCTCTCAAGCTTTGCCGACATGCCACCAAACATCCATCTCGAGGTACAGCAACGCCGCATGAACGCGGCCTCGGTTTGGCCATGAACGTCATGCGTGGTACCTCTCACCTACCCGTACTCAGCCGTGTTTTTGGAGTTTTGGAGTCTGAGCGCACCCTCCATCGACCAGTCTCGCTAATCAAATCGCGGAACACGGGACTGGCGTGATAGATCTGGCTCCCGAGAGTGTGTGCCTATTTCCCGACGCCCATGTTATATGGCAGTTTGGGACGGTACCAGCCAGATCTCTCGACCTCGAGCGACCCCTGGGTCTCCCCGCAAAGTCAGGTAACACAGCATTGGGAGCGTGCCAGCTGTCATACTCCGTGCAACATCCTGGGAAGATGGGCAGTACTTATAACGACGATTGTATGGACCAACGACACCTGTCCGGCTGCGACCTGGAACCAGGTCGCTAGGTCAATATGTGTTGTCGCTCGAGCCATTTAGTCTTGATGAAGGCGACTGATATACCATCAATCCTCGACCAAACAGGCATCTACAGTCTTCCTCCCCTTAGCCATGGTGCGCGTCCATTGTGGAGTATGCGGCCGCTTCCTCGCCAGTCGCTGAAACACTCGATCTGGACGTCCCGAGCGGCAACATGCTGTAGTGTCCGAGCCAAGCTGGCTTCGGGGCTTTGTCGTGAGCGGCCTGAGATCGTGGAGCGGCTGAGCATTCCCCAGATCTGCGCGTGCCGCTTCTTGGCGTTAGTCTTTCGTTCGACTTCCAACAAGAGCTGCTTCTTATGGTCTGGGTGCCGTTGATGCACTGGCCCTCTGTTCGATAAAAACCCGGATGGACTGTCTGCTGGGTACGTCGAGGTAGCCGGACCACCGAGTTGGTCGCCTTGCATAGCGGCAATGGGGCCATGAAGTTGACGGTCGCCACCCTAAACTTGGAGTCCAGCTTGACACCCACGCGATCGCTCTTTCTGGCACCTGCGACTTTCTGTAACTCTGTTTGCTTGAAGCTGATGCCACATGTGCTCGCCATCAGGAGTCAACCACCCCCGACCATTGTCCAGAACTGTTCCCTCTTAATGTCGACTCTTTGGGTTGACGGGTTCTGATCGACTTTTCGCTGCCCGACCTGACGGTTAATGCGAGCCATGCACGACCCTGGTTGCGTCTTTTTGGTCGCGAGGATGGCTCGTGCTCTTGGTCCTGGTGGATGATCTGGCGGTAGCATGCCGAGATTCGTTGCTCGTGTTTTTCGATCTCGGATGTTTGGCATGTTGGCTCCTATATGTTGCGTGCGAAGAGACCCCTGTTGAGCGAAAGGGTCTCTCTCTTGGCCGAGTGTGTACGGAACAAGCGTCTTCTCATTAATGGTCCGGCTTTCCCCACGCCAAGCAACGTCAACAGAGTTAAGTTGAGTCGTATAACCAGTCCGATACCGACTGATGTTGAGAAATTCAAGAGTCCATGACCAGACTTGCATCTCGCGTAGTCCCAAAGAAAGTATGGACGTTGTGAACCCTGCTGCCAGATGAAAGCACTGGGTCAGGGACCATGCCCCGCTGGGTTGCATCTTTGCGGGAGAGTAAACTTATCCTCGGCAGCATTCTGGTGTAGTCCTTGGTGCAATCACTGGCGTCGTGATGGTGGACTTCCCACGGCTGGCCTCAACGCTGCCAAGATCTTGCGTACGGCTCTAACCGAAAGATACGGCATTCTTGCTTCATTGCGAGCATCAATCTCGCTAGTACTATTCGAAGGGAAGGCTTGGAGATGCGACACCTCAACCCCTGGGCACAATGAATCACTTGCTCGTCGCGAGCCATCTCCCATTGAGTGACGCGCCGACAGTCGTCAACGCCCGTCTTTAAGCGCGAGAATACTTGGGCCACTCATACCGACGTGTTAGCTGAAGACGGAGAAGCATTGAGATAGCAGAGGCCGGAGGTGTTGGTTGATATGTTATGCTCCAGTTAGAGTTTGGACGGGCGTATTTTTCTGGGCGGACCGACTTGGCATATGTAGGCTCAGGGCTCGAACAGCGCCCGAGTGGTCGGTGCGCCAGAACTTCGTTCACGAGATGAACTCTATACGAGCGAGAGTGCAGCAGCCATGCTTGCTGACAAAGGTCCACGAAGGTGCCACCGCCTGCTCCAGTGCGAAGGTTTTTGTCGACACCAGAGGAAGCTCGTGGTTTGTCCTATTGTGGTCACAGTCTCTCCATCCGAGTCGAGCCTGATAACATGCTTTAGCTGATATCTACACTTACTCAGTACTACCTACTTGTCCATCTTGGCAGATCACGGTCAACGGCAGGTCTTGCGAGCGTGCTCGATACACTTCTAAGCCCGAATCTCCGGCCTGTAGCCTTTGTATATTCGTGTCACCTCTGGACTGTGTCCCTAGGGCCAGGAGCTTAGAATCTTTCTCCCCTTCCTCCGATCAGCGTCCTTCGGTTCAGTCTCAAGCCAACACAAGCCCTCGTCGTCGATCCGCCCCATTACGATCGAATGGTTGGGAGGAAAGTAGCATCACGGCCTGGACAACCTGACGACGGAGCACGATGGCGGACGCGGTAGATCCCCTGGGGCTGGATCTTCCCGAGGTACGTGTGAGCTGCTACTACTAACAGCATCGCAAGCCAGCCTCTCTCGCCAACATCACAGTCATGGGAGAAGACTAACAGAATCTCGAAACAAAAGGCACCACCACCGCCGCCGCCGCCTCAAGGTCCCCCTTACCTCCCGCCAACGGCACAGATGGGCGGCCAGCCGAACCGAGCGCTAGACATACCGATATGCGCCTTCTTCCTCGTCCTCTTCGTCAGCATGGCGGCGACGCACATGACCATCTTCCAGATCAACCGCAAGCGCGACCACAAGTTCCTCTTCTCCATGCTCCTCTTCGGCTTCTGCATGGCGCGCATCGTCGCCCTATCATCAAGAATAGCCTGGGCCCTGCACCCGCGCTCCTTCAACATCGCCATCGCGGCGGGCATCTTCACGCAGGCGGGCGTCCTCCTCCTCTTCGTCGTCAACCTGCTCTTCTCGCAGCGCATCCTGCGCGCCTACCACCCGCGCCTCGGCTGGCACCCGGCCGTGAAATGGACCTACGTCGCCCTGCTGGGCATAGTCATATCCTTACTAATAATGGTCATCACCGCCAGCGTCGCCCTCTTCTTCACCCTCTCCCCCGCCGACCGCGAGCGGGAGCGCGTCATCCAGCTCTTCGCGGGTACCTTCCTCGCCCTCGTCGCCTTCCTGCCCCTACCCGTCGTCGCCGCCTCCTGGCTAGCGCCCCGCAAGACGCGCGTCGAGAAGTTCGGCCAGGGCCGCTTCCGCACCAAGGTCCGCCTGCTGCTCACGACCTCCACGATCCTCACCCTGGGCGCCGGGTTTCGTGTCGGGGCCGGGTTCGCAGCCCCCCCTGCCTCGCGACCGGCCTGGTTCGACTCCAAGGCGTGCTTCTACGTGTTCAACTTCGGGTTAGAGTTCTTGGTGGTCTTCGCCTACGCCGTGACGCGGTTCGACCGCCGCTTCCACATCCCCAACGGCAGCTACGCTCCCGGGCACTACGCGGGCGGGCTGGTGCAGAGCAACAACAAGCTCACGCTCGCGGACTGCATCAACCGCGAGGCCGAGGTGTTCGGCGGCGTGGAGCAGGCGGCCGGGGCGGGGGCCGGGGAGACGACTGCCACGGTGATGGAGACGACGCCGCTGGACGAGGACACGGCGGCGAGGCAGTGGACCGAGAAGGCGAGGAAGGAGTTGTACGGGGTCGCGAGGAGTGTGGATAGTCAGTCTGAGGGCCAGTCAGAGGAATATTTTAGTGCCGAGGAGGAGTGAGAAAGAAGAATTCGGGGTGGGTGGCTGTTGGGAGTTTGGTCGCAATCAATAAATAGTTACCCCTATGACGTTGGGAGTCGGAGTCCAACGGGTGGAGCATCGAGGTGCGGTGCTGTCTGTCTGTCGTGACTCGCGTCAACGGAGACAAAGACAGAAGAGTCCATTCGCAGTGCTTTCAGCTGCTGTAGCGGCTTCGGGGAAGGACATGAGGATCTGTTGTCCTCCACATGCAGCACAGCCCGGGTAGCTCAGTTGGCTAGAGCGTGGGACTTTTACGACATCATCGTCGGTCGATATCCCAATGTCGAGGGTTCGAGCCCCTCTTCGGGCGTTATTCATTTTTGTTCCACTCTGACTTCGTTGAGTGCAAAAAGGGGAGCAGTTAGTATTCGATGAGGAGCAAATAATTCCATGACAGGTTTTGGACTATTTTTGCATCTGGTTGTTGATGCTCCTTACGCGGCGTAGAACAGATGCAGCGCAGTCAGGCATTAGACACGGCCACCGCTGTGGTGTCAGAATTAAAAAAGTCAACAGGCACAATGACATGTTGCGTCTGTGACGAAGTGGACTGAGCTCATAGTGAGAGTTGTGTATTTACCTAAATGCCGTATTTACATGAGTACCAATATTGACAGAGAAGAGACGGCTACCGCCATCGCTGAACAAGCCTTCATCCGTCAAGCAGCAGGGGGAAGCACCCAGGTCACCACCGACTTGGCATGGGTGTTTCCACTCCACGTCTCACCGGTCTTGGTCGTGAGAGTGACATAGACATCGTTGTTGAACTTGTTCTCGATGACCACCGTCCTGGAGCCATCCGGGTTGATGGTAGCCACGCTCTGAACTCCAGTGCCGTCGGCGTAGGAGTAGCTGCCCGTTCCGCTAACGACGACGGCGCCCTTGGGGATGAACTTGCTGAACTGCGCCATCATGTAGTAGTCGACCTGGAAGTTGTACGTGCCCGACGCCGCGTCGATGGTGACGAGCCCGCGGCAGGTGTCGCACGGTCCGCTGCCGGACAGGTGAGGGCCGTCCGAGTTATCGGTGCCGAGACCCCAGGCGATAACGCCCGAGGCCCAGTTCTGGAGGGGTCCCATAGTGAAGTCTGCCGCTTGGTTCCAGCCCGTGTACTTTGATGACGTCCAGCACTCGGTCATGTATTGCTTAACGTTGGGGTTGGTGTTGTGGAAGTTGGTCAGAACGCCCCAGTCATTGTTCGAGGCGTAGCAATGCCAAGCAATGCCAGTCACATACTGAGATGCTTTATTGAGCACTGTTTGCGGGTAGCTGGGTACGTCTGGAGCACCTGATTAGTCTGTGCTCACTTTCTCAGCTGCCACTGCGAGACTTACCCGTGTTGTGATCCCACGCCCAGACACCGGTATTCAACCCTGCGGACCTCAAGGCGGGGCCCACGTTGTTCTGGATCAGGTCTCCAGACTCGTCCTCATAGACGTACATAGTCGGCATGCCAGCCTGGCTGTTCAGGGGCTCATTCTGAATGGTGATGGCATCGATCGGAGCGCCGAGGTTCTTGTAGGCCTGAATGTACTTGACGAAGTACTGGGCGAACTGGCTGACGTAGGCGTGGTTCAGGTTGTTGCTCTGGGTGGTACCCTGGATGACTCCATTCAGCTTCATCCACCCAGGAGGCGACCAGGGCGAGCCGAGGATGGTCAAGGCTGGCTGGAGGCTCTTCATGCGAGCGAGGAGCTTGGCCATGGCAGTACCTCTGTCTCCCAAGTTAAAGTTGGACAGAGAGGTGTCCACCTTGCCGCCGGCATCGTCGTAGGAGTACGACGGGTCGGCCGAGAGATCGGAGGAGGCAATGGTATGACGCATCAGAGCGAAGTTGGCTCCAGCCGAGGTCATGAGCTTGTTGAGGAGCTCTGTGAGTTTGGCGGCCGGCAGCTGGTTGAAGACGGCAACTGTGGCGTCGGTTACAGCTGCGCCGAAGCCATCGATTGTCTGTTTGCGACCCGAAGACGTGTCGTCGATGCTAAGTTTCCAGGTGGATGCTCCGCCGGGCGAACCATTGCCCTTGACGGGAGCACTGTAGCTACTAAGCTTCAGACTGCCGTCCGAGGAAGACGCAAATGCCTGAGGAGTGGTTGCCCGGTCCGTGATGGTGCCGGCGAGGGCCAGGGGCGCGACAAGAAGAACGGCGAATGGAGAACGCATCTTGCTGATTGACAGGTGAGCTTGACTGTTTCCAATGCTGAGTTGAGTTAGTCGGTTGTCCTGAAGTTTGGCTCTTGTTCCTTTATAGAATAGATTCAGGATGATAGCTTTGTATTTTGCAAGGTTTCCACCGCGGGTACTCCCTGGAAACGGCAACGGCAACGTAGTAGGGGGAAGTCACGAGTTGGCCATTTCGGCCCTTTCCCAATTCACACATCCACTGCCGATGCACGATTGGACTGGGGTTGATGTCAATGCCGTCAAGACTGCCGTTGAACAGTCGTTGTTATAAGGTGAGGTCGGTCATGGCGGAAAAGCTTGTGGTTGCAGAAAACACACGGCGGCCATTCACGTCGTCGCCATCGTAAAAGCATCATGTGGTGTAACGGCGCCGTGTGCCTTCCATTCATACCTTCCATTGCCAGAATTACTCATCAACAAGCCTGGTGAGGTCGCATCAGGCTCCAGCGATTGAAGCAGCAATACCACAGTACATATATGAGGGGGTCGACATCGGGCCGGCGCGAGGGGAAAGTTGAGATGAGGTGCTGTGTCAAGTCCCGGTTCTTGGTCTCCAGCTGTTCCCCGGTCCCGAAGCTTGGCAGCTTGGCAATCTCCAAGTGCGCTAGTCGACGGGGAACCCAGGTCTGATTGGTCACATGTGGCGGGTCTGGCCTAATGGGGTTAATTCGTCACCACAGATGTTGCATGTTAGTGAAGAGACATGTTGATCGTCTTCTAGTCGGCTAATTGAAGGACCGTCTAATTGTGGTTCCAGGTATCGCACTATCATGTGCAGCCCTGCAACAGGCTGTTTTCGAAAGAAGCGTTAGGGCCCATTACCAAACAGCTGCCGAAGCCTGCACATTGTCTGCATTGTTCTGCATCCTTTCTTCGTTTCACCTTACAGATGCCGATATAGTACGGCAATAGTGGGTATGTCGGTTTGAGAGCCAGTAGCAGACTTCAAGTCCTTATCGCGGACAGCTTTGATACAGTGTCGAGTGAAGACTTGACCTACATAAGGCATTATGCAAGTCCTTTAATTGCTTGAAGGGATTGACCTTCAGCGACTCAATTGTCATCCAGTTGACGTTTATGGTCCACCTTTGTAGCCTGGCGTCGAAGTTGATGACGTTGGCACCTTGTATGGCGAATTTGGCCGCATACGAGCAATGTTTATAAGCCTCTTCTGCGGTCGTGAGAGCCTTGGCCCGGATGTTTCAAATATACTTCAAGGTTTTGCCGATGTACTTACGCATTCTGGAGGCCGACGCCAAAGTCGCAATGCTTCAACGCCAAGAAGCTGTAGTCGCTTGAAATTACCTCGACGCGAAGACGGTACCTAGGCCAATGAATTGCCTCCGGGCCGGAAGGGACGCTCAGCGCGTGCCTTGACCATCGGGTCGCTGAAGCTGAAGCTATCGATGGTCAAGTAAGGGACACTGAGAAGATCGGAGAGCTGGTGGGCTGCTAACAGAGAGCTGGGATTAGGATTTTCGAGAAAATTGGGTGTTGACGAATGTTGCGGAGAAGCCGAAAGCTCTTCGGGTAGTTAAGGTTAGTTATCAAAGCTGACCAGGCCTTTGTGACAGAGAGATGGGAAAGAACAGGGAGAAAGTACCGGAGCAGGGTCGCGGACTAGGGGGATAGGGGATGGGTATATGTTGGTGAAGAAGCAGAAAAAAAAAAGGAAGCAAAAGAAGGTAGCGAAGTAGGGCAGCCGGAACGGAGTTCAGCCGGCGCCGGGGTCACTGGCGCCGGGAACCGCCAGAGAGGAGGCATACCGCCGGCCGACGTAGCTTTGACAGCGCTAAGGCGCGCCCATACTTATTACGAAAGTCTGGTCAGCTTCAATCCTCTAATAATCCTTCCGAAGATTATAGGTGTATGCTTATAAATGCTTACGTGGAGAAGGGGTATGTAGCCGGCCTGGCTCGGCAGACATTACAGCCAGCCCTGATCAGCAAAAGGCAAGACGTCTACCTAGTAGAATGTCGACCAGCGCTGTAAGTGTGCCCAGACCTGTCTTCACGTCACCGCTTCTGTAACCCTTAATAACGTAGGTTTTGTTGGCTCTGAGTGTCAGTTCAGCGCAACAACAACATTACCCGTATTCGTACAGGGACCGACAGCGCTCAGTATCAGAGGCGTGTGTCCGCAAAAGTCCGTTGGCGATTCGGCGGGTGCCTGGTACCTGATCCTCACCCAAGATCTGTCCGTGATTGGGATTTGGGGCCCGGTACGAAGTACGAATACGGCCAGGCCAAGGTTCTAAGGATCTCACTATGATCGCTCTTTAACTTATCCCAAAGGGGCAGACGTCGGACTTGGCATACGACCTAGCTACCCGGAGGGCCAGGAGGGCATTCTGTCCGCCCATTCCTCATGCGCGAACGGTCTGTTGCTAGGGTTCTCCATGGTGCTGGACTATCAGCCCTGTCGATCACGAAGGAACGGCCTGGAGGAACAAATTTCCCGTCTCACGGGCGGTCCACTTGCTCGAGACATAAAAGACGAAATGGCCTAAAGTTTTCAATTGCGTGGAAGAGTCGGGCTAGTCGTTGGTACATCTCTCAACCTTGGACACTCACTGCTGCAATGTCTGACTTTCGTCTCCCAGCGGTCGCAGAGATCTTCTGTCTGGCCGCCAGGCTTGGGTCAATAGCAGGCACACTCACGAAACCAGCAGCAACATGCAAGACCATTCAGGACTCCATCTCGGGGGAGAGCGCCGTTATATATCCCGATAGCACCTTCGAGTTCGGGAATGCTACGCACCACTGGATGTCCTCGTCTAGCCAGACGCCAACTTGCGTCCTCGAACCCGGTTCTCCCGAGGACCTGTCCATTGCTGTGAGCTTTTCAACACCACTCCGTGTCTCCGACTGAACCTGTGTGAAATACCGAGTCTAAGACAAATGTGATATCCAGTTGCAGGTTGTTGGGTGCTCACGGACTCCTTTTGCCATCATGTCCGGCGGCCACGCCTCCAACCCCGGCTTTTCGAGTACCACCGGCGTCCATATCTCACTCAAGCGCTTCGACCAATTCGAGCTCTCAGAAGACAATTCTACGCTTGAGGTTGGTAGTGGATGGGTAAGATCTTCTTGTACATTTGTCAAGTGCCTTACTTACGTGCTAACCGCACCCTGAACGGGTCATAGACCTGGGCTGACCTTTACGTGAAACTTGAACCTACCGGGTACGGCGTCGTTGGTGGCCGAACTACAGGTCCAGCTGTTGGGGGCTTCAGTACCGGCGGTGGCTACTCTTGGTAACGACTCCACGCAAACATCCGGTGTGTCCATAGCCCAGGGTTCAACAGGCTGACAGGGAGCTGAACGTGTAGGAAAGCAAACCAGTTCGGTGGGCTGTGACCCTGTCTAATTGCGCTCGGCCTCGTCATGCTAACGAGCCCAGGTCTAACATGCGACACCGTCAAGGCTTACAATGTTGTTCTACCGGTAAGAACAGCTGTTCGCCTCTGTTCTGGACTGTGGGAAACCGGATACTGACCTTGTAGAATGGCACTTTCACCCGTGCCTCGGCAACTGAACAGCAGGATCTCTTCTTCGCCCTCAAGGGAGGTCTCAACCGGTTTGGTGTTGTCACCTCTCTGGAATTGCAGACTCACAAACAGCCGCCAAAAGTATACGTATGTTCAGGTTGCCAGACACAAAAGCGGACAATTGGACCATCGAATATCTAACCGATACTACTACTACAGGGAGGCATGACAATCTATCCCGAAGACAATATAGACGCCATCCTAAACGCCACTGCGAGGTTCAACTCCGAAAACGAGGACGACAGGGCACAGATCATCACGATCCTCCAAGCGATGAAGGACTTCGGGACCCTGGGAACCGTGCAGTACTTCTACGACGGCGCCACCAAGCCGTCGAGTTTCGGCGTGTTTGACGGCGACGACATCAAGCCCGCCTTCAGCACGGTCGCGGGCAACCAGACCTTCGCCCAGCTCGTCAAGAGTATTCCCGAATCGCCCATTGTCAGTCCGCGAGGCGCGTTCGATAGTTTCTCGACGACGGATCTGCCTTACAGCTTTCTGCTCGCGATCAAGGGCGAGTTTGATGTATGTGTGCTCTACGCTCCTGTCTCATCCGTACAATAAGCGACTGACATCATCCAGATGCTGAGGGCAAACATGAGCAGTCACAGCGGACAGATCGTCAGCTACGACATCGAGCCATTCATGCAGTACGGTAAACACGCGACGGACAGCGCATATCCCCATGACAAGTCCCCTCTCCCCGTAAGTGTCTCGGAAGTCGTGCCCCCTGATTCCATGTTGACACCCTCCACAATGCTCCTTATTCGGCGTGCTGACCTACCTCGCCCCTGGCGTAGCTGAACTTATTCTTTG
Source organism: Coniochaeta sp. 2T2.1 (assembly GCA_009194965.1). Lineage (NCBI taxonomy): Eukaryota > Fungi > Ascomycota > Sordariomycetes > Coniochaetales > Coniochaetaceae > Coniochaeta > Coniochaeta sp. 2T2.1. Next base: position 2,575,184 of record VSMA01000006.1, read on the forward strand.
CCTGGGACTCTCCCGCAGACGACGAGTACTGGCACACGGCAATGAAGGACTCCATCGCCCGTCTCAAGAAGTTCGCAGTTGCCGAGGGGATCTACGACCCGGATTTCACGGTGTACCCCAACTACGCCATCTCCAACACCACGGCCGAAGAGCTGTACGGGGCCAACACGGAGCGGCTGCGGGAGATCAGGGATCGGATCGATCCCGAGCGGATTATGGATCTTGCTGGCGGGTTTGACATATAATTTGTTATCTTAAACTGCTCTGAGGAATGTTTCGCAGCGTTCCTCCGCGAGCCACAAGTACCATTCGTGTATAGAATATTAAAGTCAATACCGGAGGCCTATCCTCCACAATGGAATGGTGCAAGGAGAGAACAAAATCACACCGCCAACGCCCCAAGAAAAGTCCCGCGCTAGTGTACATATTCCAGTTTGCGGGACAATTTCCCATCAGTCCCGTCGTAAACCGTTAAGCATCATCTCAATACCTCCGTCGTACTGTGCCGACTGGAGATAACACCCTCGTAGGCTTTAACCTCCCGTGTGTTCTCGCGGCCTTCTCCTTGTGGTAACACACCACACACCCGACCAAAACCCCCTCATTTATCCCCTCTGGCTGGGTGTAATACCCACAGAAACATCCGCAGGTATACAGACATACTCTTCCCTTGTACCTTCCAGCATCCGCCGGATATCGCCAGAGAATGGCCGGCGAAACACGCAACTTGACCGTCGCTAGACGACCGCGATTAGCTTAACACAGGCCTTGGAGGTGTATGGTCCGCTACCGAAAGGAGTGCAACATCTGGCTCCTAGCGTCAGGAACGAGATATTGTAGATAGACTCCGACCTCCCCATCTCAGTCCGTCTGGCGAGCACGGCAATAACTCTCTGGTGTGGACGATGATGCAGTCTATGGTGATCATGGTCGTGGCTGCGGAAGCCGCTACCTCGTGTCGGGGCCCGCGGAAGAAAAACCGCCGGTTCTGCGTGCCCGACGCTCGATGACTGGGCGTCGGTCGACAGCTCATCCATGCAGACGGGGTCCCCATCAGCGGACCGCATCAAGCACGGAGTCTCCAGGATTGCCGCACCGTGGGGAACAGGTTCGGGAACATCCAAGGGTAGTCCCTGATGATGGCCACTGCCGCCGCCTCCTGCGCCAGCAGATACTCCCGGAGTTCTCTGCCGGGCTGTTCCTTCTCCTCCTCCTCTTCCGCCTCGTCGGGCCCGCGTATGATACCGTTCCTCTCCGCGAAACCCGTCACCCACCGGAAGTATGCGAGCATTACGTCGGCTAGCCGGTCCGTCGCCGGGAAGGAACGGCAAGCCTCGATGACTTGAGCTGCCGGGACGAGCATCTTCCGCCCGCGGGAGCGGCAGGCGTCCTCGAGGAGCTGCGTCTTGCGAATGCCATCCGAGTCCCCATTTTGCAAGTAGAAGAGTACGAGTTTAGCGATGAATCCTTGATCGTCGAAGCGGTCGTCGTCCATATACCTGAGCAGCGCCCGCCGCACTCCTTCCGGCTCTTCCTGCATGCTCCATTCGTCGAACAGTTCAAGCGCGTACTCTCCCTCATTGTTGACCTGCGCCGGGTTGCAGCCGTGCTTCAGCAGCAGTTCGCAGACTTCGAGGACGTGCCGTTCGCCCATGACCTTGTTCCAGGACTCTACAGCTTTGATCATAGGTGGCGCTGATGACACTGTTGGGTCCGAATCCTTATTCAGCTCCAGTGAGCCTCCGTACAACCGCTTGACGGCCCAGTGCAGAGCATTTTCCCCGGAGTCGTCGAGCGCGTTGACATCGGCACCGTGTTCAATCAGAGTGGCGATGCTGTCGAGGCATCTGTCGTTTGCCGCAGCTTACATTAGTGAAGTGCCGCCAGTAGTAGGTGGTGAACAAGGAGTCCAGTATTGCCTCACGTGGCCAAGTAGCGCTTGGGGAAGACATGCTCTGGCGTTGGGATCGGCCCCAGCGACCAGCAATGCCTTTAGTAAATCGGGTCTTGCAGTTCGCCAAGATTGTCACCGGCGCTCGGAGGAGGCAGACGACGGCAAGGACCAAGGAGGATTGAAGACACAGTGAAGAGGCTGGTAACCGGATGACTGCTGGCGAGGATCGGCACCGGCGTCCAGAATCGCGATCGCAGCTTCATAGCCGCCCTCGAGGATGGCGGCGTGGAGGGGAAGAAGCCCCGCGCCGCTGATTGGAGCGGCCCTGACCGGAGTTGTGAGAGCATTCTCAGCCCTCAGCAGAATCCTCAAGAGATGCATATTGATATCCGGATCGGACCCTTGAGCCGCCGATTTCTGCCTGCAATGGAGGACGACTCCAAAAGGATTGAAACCTTCTTCGTCCGTCACAGAAAGGTCGTAATCCCCGCGTTCTATGACAAGCTCCGCGGTCGCATAGTCCCCGGAGCTCAGTGCCGCAAGAAGCGCCGAGCCATCCCAAATACTCCAATCTTCCCCCTCGGTTGGTGCCCCGTACTCAATCAAAGTCTTGGCAACCGATGGATGGCCCAGATTGATGGCCAGGGACAGAGCGCTGATGAGGATGAATTGTGGCCACCCATTCCGATCTCCTGCTTCTAATGGCTTTTTCAAGAGCCATGAAACAACACGGTCGCTTCCTCCTGCGGAAGCAATGTGCAGAAGCGTCATCAGTTCAGACGGGAACCACTCGGGCTGAAAGGCAGTTATTGCTGGGATGCACTTGACCACGTACTCGAATGTCGATTCTGCGTCGCCTGCACTCTGGCCGCTCATAAAAAACATGAAGGAAGTTGGATTGCGTCGACCGGCGCAGCCGCGTGTTTTTTGGGTAAAGAATATGGCATGCTGGGCCATAAATCGCAGGATGTGCAGATCGTCACGACTGGCAGCCAATATAGCCATTCTGGACCTATGAAAGGTCGCACCAAGTCGCCGCAGGTATCCGAGCAACAAGTTTTTAGTACTTGTTACAACGCGTCAGGTTGAGCACGGAATGAGCGGTACAGGCATCTGCGATGCAGAGGATGATTTCCCTGGGTAACCGGGGAAATGGCGAGTAGCCGCGAGTAGTGTTGGATGTTTCCAAAGACATGTTTGTAAACGGAAAGACAGTTCGGCTTCAGGGCAGGGTTGATAGAGCCCGAACGAAACGGCGTGTCGTAAGGTCGTGATGTTGTGATGTTTTGAAGTTTGTAAGCTGTGAAGTTGTGAAGTTGTAAAGTTGTGAAGTAGTCAAGTTGTGATGATACTGAAGTTGTGATGATGTGAAGTTGGAAGTTGTGAAAGTTGGGATGTTGTGACACCTTCTGGTGGGATGTTGGCAGTTGGGAGATCGGCCGCAGTGGGGGGAGCTAGGGAAAACAAGCTTCGAGCTAGTGAGACGAGCCGCCAACGCCATTACCCTAGTAGAAACCTTAGAGGTTTAATGACAGTGCTTTTAGGCTCGTGGTTCTCACGGACTGCGCCAAGTCCAGTTCCGCGATGGAACAAGCAATCAGCATGCCACATGACTCTGCCATGAATATGCAACACGGCAAATCGGAAAAAAGAAAAAGCGGACAAGGAGAATAGCACATGTACCAGGTTCCTGGTGTGTTGGGGATGGAAGAGGAGAGAGACCCCGACCTCCTAACATATATCTCCAGGAGAGGTTCTCATGTGACTTGGGAGTCCAACGCCCGCCGGAATCTGTACTTCAAGTCCCTTTCGAGAACTGTGCCGAGAATCTCAAGCTCCCTTGAGAATCTGTGCATCCCACGTAGAAATTCCATCACAGCGCGGGGATCCTCAACGCCATTCTCCTCAGAGTACCTGTCGCAAATTGCCAGGACCTCGGCTTCGGAAACGCCGCCACCTAGGCGAACAAAAAGGCGGGCATTGTCGAAAAGCCCGCTACCGAGGCTCTCTCTGAGCCCGCTGCTAAGGTCACACTGGATGCGCTTCAGGCCGAGCGATTGGAGAAGCGCAGGTAAAGCTTCCATGGTCCGGTCGAAGCGGGCGAAGCGATCAACACAACAAAGACCAAGCATGTCTGTATGGCGGGCGTCGCACCCGCTGTCGACTAGCAGTCTGACGACCGCGTCGACTTGTGGCTCACTACCGCGACGGCGAACAACGTTTCTGATGTAACAGTGGGTGAATATGGGAGGCGAGATCACCCACTGCAGGGCATTCTCTTTGTTGTCATCGAGGGCGTTGACATCCGCACCGTACTGGAGGAACAGCTGTATGCTTGCCGGGCAGGTCGCGTTTCCTGCGGCCAACAGCAGCGGAGTGATGCCAGTGAGAAAGCCATCCGGGACATTTGCTCCGCCTGATTTGGCATTGGGATCGGCGCCTTCCATTAAGAGTCTCTCAAGTAATTGTAGCCTGGTGGCCCTCCACTGTGCTCTTTCGGTTTCGGCTAAGCGTACACCTCCGCACTCCCTATTGTCGGCGAGAAAGACGCAGTGAAGAGGGTAATAGCCAGCAGAAACTGCGTTGACATCAGCGCCCGCATCTATCATCATCATTGCCGCTCCGTGGTTGCCGCACACAATCGCCTGATGAAGTGGTAGCGCGGGCATGCCGGAAAACACCAACGAATCCAGTCGATATAAGGTCTCGATTGCGAGGTCGGCGCCAGCTTCCAGTATAGTCCGTAGAGTTTCAAAGTCGAATCGAAATGGGGTTATTGAAGCAGCTATGTTCACTGCAAGCTGGCCATGTTCGCCGAGAGCGTTGACATCGTAATCGCCAGACTCGAGAAGTCGTTGGACGATGTCAACACAGCCGTGCTGGACAGCAATATTCAATGCAGAGGAGCCTGGCAGGTCGAGTTGTCCGTTGCCCATAGCTGCTCCGTTCTCGATGAGTATCTTCGCCGAAGAACTTCGCCCGTAGCACAGAGCAAGTTCCAGCGGTGTCCATGGACGTCGAAGATCGAGAGACTGGCAGTCCCAAGGATGGTCCGTTTCCCTACACGGCGTGAGGCCCCGGCTCTCGTTGTCGACTGCTACCTCTTGCTCAATGAGCCAGCGGATGATGTCGGGGTGACCTCGAGCCGAAGCAATATGCAGGAGCGAAAAACTTGTAGCCATATAGCCAGTCTTATCCGGGACGCATAATTGTATGCCTTGCTCAGAGAACCCACTGAGAAATTCTAATTCTTCGTCTTCTGGTCCCAGGTCGTGTCCCCAATGCTCCATGACTGATACGCCGTAATAATGTAGCGCCTTCAGGAGACCAAGGTGTCCGTGATATACGGCCCAGAGTGTTGCCCTTGCGCCGTATGACTTGACTTCAGTCTTAATGAGACAGTCGTACAGTCTCGTCCGAAGTTCCTGATTGCATCTGATGAGTTGATACATATCCCTGATATCACACATGCTTGCGATCATGAACAGAAGCTCGTTGGGGAGCCACAAGAGCGGCGGCTCCTCGGCCGAGGTCGGCAATGCCGGGGTTCGTGCCATAGAGAACTCTGTCTCAGTTCCTAAGGAAGACACATGATAGGAGATCAAGTGCTTGTGGCGCGCTCTTGTCTAAGGTCAAAGCAAGAGCCTCAGGCAGGGACCAAGCTCGGGGGGTGGTGGTTGAGTCGGAGTGCCATCGAAGAAGCAATTGTGGTGACAATTCTACGTGACAAGAAGAGAGATAATCAGATTATATGGATACTCATGTTCCAAACACGTAACAATGGTAATAGATGAAGGATATATTTTCAGGAGTTTGAGGCAGGAGGTGCGGGCTGACGGATGGCCCCGGCCGGTACTTTCACGAGGCTCCACTTTTCAGCAGCGGTCTCCACTTCCCCATGGCACATACCACAAGTAGATCACGTGAGATCTGCAGGATCCTTGTTGCCGCTCCCATGACATCAGCCGAGCAACTGCGCCGCCAAGATGTCTGCCCTGGAGCTTGCCAAACTTGGCAATGTGAGAGCCTAGTTGTCGCCTTGGGGGGAGCCAAGTTGCCAGACAACATGCCCTCTATATCTTCTTATATCCTATAGACCAGTGTCAACAATATCTCACACTAGAACACTAGACCCTTATACTGCAACATCCGTGACTTTGACCACTGTGACCCGTCATGGCATCAACCATCGAGAACAAGATTAGAGACGCCGCTGGTCGCAACCGGGAGCTCCTCAACATCCTCGCTCAAACAGACCATGCTTTACCGGCTCTCGAGCAGCAGCAGCGTTATGTCGCTGATCTGCAGAACGAACTGGCAAAGATTACGAAGCGCCTCACGGAGCTCGGCTCGACCCGGCGCAAGGAGCTCAAGGAGCACGAGAACTATCGCGACTCGGTTATGAAGCGGTTCGCCTTCAAAGTGAGCGGCAAGAAGGAAAAGTTCGAGCAGCGCGCCGCCAAGGAGGAGCGCGACTATTTCGAGGCGCTGCAACAAGAGCACCAAGCCACCGAGACCAAGAAGAGCATCGAGACTTTGCTCGCCGAGGCGGCCAGGGTGCAGAAAACCATCGACGCGGACGTGGCCCGCCACAACCAGGCGCAGCGCGAGCTCGACAGCCTCTACGACTCCATCTTCAAAGGACCAACCCCCGGCTTTCCGGAGGAGGACGCCAAGGAGAAGGAGTTGGCCGAGACGGCGCAGCAGTACCACGACGCCCGCACCAAGGCGGAGAAGGAAGGCCAGGCTGTCAAGATTCTCCGCGATGCACAAACCTCGATGGCGAACGCGCTGAGAGCCATGCAGGAAGCTCTCCGGTACTCGACGCGCGACATGTTCGGTGGCGGCAGCTTCACAGACATGATGGAGCGCAACGCCTTGTCGCAGGCCGAGCAGAGGGTCGCGTACGCCCGGATGCTCGTCGACCAGGCGCGACGGTTCTCGCCCGCCATCGCGCAGCTGCCTCGCGTCAACATCGCCCAGGGCAGTCTGATGAGCGACGTCTTCTTCGACAACATCTATACGGATATGATGTTCCACCAGAGGATCGAGCAGTCTACTGCCGAGGTTCAGAGGTGCGCGATGGTACTGGAGAGGGAATTGCAGGCCGCCGCGAATAGGCAGAGGGAGCTGTTAGCGGGCGTGGAGGCGAAGGTGAAGAGGCTGGAAGAGTGTCGCGTTGCGTTGCAGAAGACTCGGCAAGGGTTGTTCGACCGGTTGGGTGAAGCTCCGCCGCCATATTCCGAGTAACGCGCGCCTTACACTCATGTTACGATGTTACGACCTGGATCGGTTACGTCGGTAGTTCTACTTAGCTAAAGCACGGAACCTCTTTACTGGTTACCTCGAGCAAGCGAAGACTTTTGCAGTTGCATCTGCAGCTTTCCTGGTGTTTGCCGTGATGACGACAACCATGTCGGATCCTTCGCCAAGGGGATCCCAGAGCAACTGTGGACAGTGGGATCCGAGACGCGGAGCTCTTGTCTCAGGCGTTACTAATGATGCAGCTTACCTATACGGCCTTGACAGTACATATGGGGCAGCCGTATTTGGACTGTCGAACGTTCTTGTATCCGAGGTGGGCATCGTGCCGCCATCTTGGCCTCCAACCAGCTTTCTCTTCCTTAATATGAGCTTACACAGGGTGCGAACGCCAGCGCCGGAGTGCGAACGCCGCGGCGCTGGAATACTCATTGCTCGGCCATTGGTCAGCCCCCATACATATCAATGAGATCTGGCGGTCCTAAAGCCAGAAGCCTAAGGGCCGGAATTTGCTGTTATGGGAATGCGTATAGAAAAACAACTTAAGGTAATCTCCAGTGCGGCGGAGGGATGTAGGTGGACCGCGGCGTTACCAATCCAGATCTGGGCGAAGGTAGAATATATAAGGCCATGCGGTATCTGGCACCTATTCGAAGCACAGGTCCAGTACCAGCATCCTCAAGTAGCCATTCAACCCAAATACAGTAGCTTTTCTCTGAGCCAGCAGCTTAATATTCCCGCCGCACCACATCTCAGCATTTCCATACCAAGCCGCCGTTTCTGTCATGTCAAAAGACAACGTTGAAATCGTCATAGTCCCTGGCTCCTGTGCCACAACACCACCATACCAAGTCATCGTCGACGGTCTCAAGGCAAAAGGTTACAATGCCAGGACAATAGGCCTCCTATCCGTCAATGATGGCACCCGATTTCCGGCAGCAACGATGCAAGACGACGCCGCAAAAATCAGGTCAGCCGTGCTCTCCATTCTCGACGACCCGCAAACTCCCCGTAACGTCGTGCTGGCTGCGCACTCCTACGGCAGCGTCCCCACGACCGAAGCCCTCAGAGGCCTCAGCAAGGCCGACCGGTCCGCCGAGGGCAAGACCACCGCCGTCGTCGGGCTCCTGTACATGGCCGCCTTCATCCCGCAGGTGGGCCAGAGCGTGCGGGACCTCATCAGCACGGACGTCGACCTGCCCGAGGCGTTCAGGCACCCGGCGCCCGGGAGTACTACCCCACGACCCCGGCCGAGTTCGCATCGTTCGTCTTCAACGATGTGGAGGATCCGACCGAGGCGGCAAGGCTGCACGCCACGTTTGAGAGGCATAGCGCGGATAGCTACGATGGAAAGGTGTCGTATGCGGCGTGGAAGGATATTCCTAGTGTGCAGATTGTGCCGTCCGTCGATATGGTTATCTCTGTTGCGAAACAGCAGGAGATGGCTGACAGGGTTAAGGAGATTGCGCCGGAGAAGTTCAAGCTGGTGGTTTATGAAGGGGCGGGACACTGCTTTTGCTGGCATGGAACGGGCATAGGGCGCACTGTCGATAAGCTTATCAAGCTGGCGGAGGAGAATCTGTAAGGCTGTAGCTAAGTTTAGAACCAATCGCAAGCGTTTCTGTTATGGCCAGCTTTCTGCCCATGGTGATATAAAGGACTCCTGGTATCCTTAGATGGACAGTAGGGACGATGTCACTGTTTCTGAAGATGAGACCTCACGATTCGTCGAAGGCTGATCAGAGGGGCCATCGCCGTTGATGACAGTTCCTTTGATCCCTGGTCGAACACGCATTATCAGAACGTAGGAGTAACCGGATAGCAATATTCGGGCGGAGAAAAGTGTGGAAATGAACCAGGATAAATAAAGGCGAGGTCTTTTTGAGGGAAGTTCTTTGTAGACTAGGAGTGACCGAGGCGTGGAGACGATGTGAGCCCGCTGAGAAAACACGTGACTGCATGCATTGGGTCTAGTCCAGATAAAGCTTAGTGCACCGTCAATCTGTCACGTCCCGCTCACCTTCGAACAGCGACGACGCGACAAAAATCCCGATCAGAGGCGACCAACTGGTTAAAGCGACATCACATCGCAGCGACATCAATCACCCCGACAAACGTGCGCATAGCTTTTATTCCGTCTTCCGCTCTCTGAAAGACCCGTACCATCTATCATTAGCACCGCGATCCACCCAGTGTCAATCGAGCTGCCGGCGTGCAGTCCAATTTTTCGGGAGCTTGGCCCGGAGCACGACTCTCGGTGCTTCAGCTAGGCGCCATCGCCGTCTTGCCGGCCCACGCAGCAGCGAGATAGTCTATTAGGGGACGGCCTTTCCAGCTTCAAGATGGCTACGCGAACACAACCACAGGCGGCGACGTCCTCGTACTCGACACGTCTGCGGGCATACAACAACGCCCTTCTCACCCCCGTCATACCCAGCGCCGTTGTAGCCAACCCCCTTGTGCGCACGACGAAGAGGGGCACTACAGCTATCAACTACGCCGAAGATGGATATGACGACTTCGATGAAGACGATGACAATCCCCGCAGTCGTCGCCCGACAGGCCTTCGGAGCGTCAACCGGGACGACAGCATGAAGGTCGATCCCAGCGAGAAGGTCAACAAAGAAACAGACAGACCGGTCGAGGTACAAGGCATCTTTCGCGACTGGATACGGGGAGGAAGGGCTGCCAGACCTGATGCGCAGAACTACGCCCAGGCGTGTCTGCCATTGACTCTCATCCCAATCCGCATCGACCTCGAGATTCCCCCTCACCCGACACCGGCGCCATATGCGCCTCTTCCAAACACTACTGGAGATCCCAACCACCCGTTGTGGAGGCAAGGCGAGATGACAGTCGGTTATAGGCTTCGCGATACGTTTCTCTGGAACCTTCACGAGACATTGATCACGACAGATCAGTTTGCCGCGACTCTGGTCCAGGACCTCGACCTGCCCAACAAGCACCAGATGATACCCAAGATCAGCGAACAAATTCGCACTCAGCTTGAAGAGTATGCCGGCGTCGCTCTTCACCCGTTATTCCACACCCATACCCAACAAAACGCCCCTCAAGAGTCATCCAAGCCAGCAAATGGTCAGCCCTCGACTCCATTACCATACAATCCAGCCCTTAGCCGTGCGGATACCCCCTTGGCAAACAGCACGATCCCCTCGACACCCTCGAAATTGCGGCACTCTACCCCGGCACTTGTTGCCCAGAAGGCCACAGGAGATGTGACAGCTTCAGCAACGCCAATACCTCCTGACTCAGATGATTTCAGTCCCGACGACACCTACCGCTGCATTATCAACCTAAATATCAACCTCTCATCCCAAGTCTACACAGACAAGTTCGAGTGGTCCCTCCTCCACCCGCCAGGAACAGCCGAAGCGTTCGCCAAGCAAACGTGCGCCGACCTCGGCCTATACGGCGAATGGATTCCAGCCATGACGCACGCCATCTATGAAGCCGTCTTGCGTCTGAAGAAGGAAGCTTGCGAGTCTGGCGGTCTTGTCTCGGGCTGGGGTCTGGGTGGCACGGCGGGCGCCTCCGACTATCCCAACGAGGCTGCTCCCTCAGCTGCTGGCGAGGGCGCGGGCTGGCGCTACGACCCGGAGCAACTTGGTGACGCATGGGAGCCGAAGATTGAGACGCTGTCCAAGGAGGAGATCGAGAAGCGCGAGGGCGACCGCGAAAGGCAGCTCCGCCGGCTGCGCAGGGAGACGGCGCGGTTCAGCAGTAATACCGGCCTGGCGGGCGGGGTACCCGCTGGCTTTGGCTTCGGCGGCCTGATCGAGCAGGAGGAAGAGCGGATGGGCCGGGGTGAGAGGAGTAAGAAGAAGAGGCGGTTCCGCAGTCTCAGCCCGCTCCGGTCGGGTACTCCTGGCGGCCGGGGAACGCCGGATGTTGCTATTGGTGGTGGATATGGTGGAGGCGGCACGCTGACTGACAATGAGAGAGCTACGTGGAGGTGCTCGCATTGCAGGGTGCCTGGAACTAGTGTGTGGGCTGTTCGTGATGGACCGCATGGGCCGAGGGTATGTTACCTTCCCCCTTTCAATGATTTTGTTGCGGCGAGATACTAACATCATGTCACAGAGTCTCTGCAACAACTGCGGCTTCCTCTTTGAGCGCGACAAGAAGCTCCCTCGTTCGACCAAGAACTTGCACCCCGGCGACGGACGGCACCCATAGTATGGTTATCTTAGGCGGTGATGTGGTTCTTGTGCGCGTGGAGTGGGAGATGTTGCTTTTCTGGTGTGTGGGGATTCATCCAAGTCCCGGGAAGGCGGCTGGCGTTTTGAAAGGGTGTGGGGGGCGCCGTTTGTACATTACTCGGAAGTCTGGCGCTGGAGGGCGATGTGACTTGCTGCTTTTATCGACATCGAGTTCAAAAGCATAGGCATGAGGGCATGTTGGAAGCTCCTGTTGTCATTTTATGAAGTTTTGCAACATTATGGCCGTCCAGCGATGTTGACACTTGTTTACGGCTTGCAATTGCGGTGAAAAAGGTTGGCAACTTGTCCGTGTGCAATGGCCGGTCAAGGGCTGATCACTTGTCCAGTTAGGAGCAAGTATTGTTTCAGACACTCGATGATGGCAATGATATCCGCTGATGATTCGCTTTATTGCAGAAGCCGAACTAATCTAACAAGTACGCACGAGTCGCAACGTCAGAAGGACAGCGTCACTTCGTAGAATCAGAAGATCCCCCTCTTACGATGGTGAAACCTCCTCGGAGCATGTCCATAACTCCTTGGTCCAGCCCTTTCGCTGACACCTCGGTCCTCCCGATCCTTTCCCGGGTTACCCTTCCAGACTTGTTCCGTCTTCAGGAGCAGCACTTTATCCGTGGTTACAAGGAAACGAGTGACGATAAACATAGACACTAGGCCCCTTATTGGGCACGTCGTCCAAGATGTAGGACCACCCCAGACACCAAGAGCCGTTGCACTTCCACCCTGCGTACTCGAAAACGGGACTTTTTGTTCGAGTGGTTAGTTCGTCGTCCGCTAACACGCTTTTGAAAGAAAGGGGAAAGGAGGAGAAGGATGAGAAGAGGAAGAAGTTACTTACTACCGGTTCCCAAACGTTATCATCTCCACCGTGTACTTCAAGTCAGAGTAGATCGACCACGGGTTGCCGTCGCGATTCTGCTTCAGCCTGCAGCCGCGGATGTGGTCCATGTCGCAGTTGTGCGTGTAGATCCAGCCGTCGGCGCGGAATTCTTGGCCCTCGGGACGCTGCGGGGGGGAGGGGATGTGGTCAGTGTTATACGTTCGAAAAGGACAGATTGAGGTGCAACTTACGGGAGTAGAGGGGATGCGGACGGCGAGCTTGCATTGGCTCGGGTCCTGCGTGATGACGCAATAGGCGGTGTTGTTGCCGTCCTTGTAGCAGTCGTCACCGTCGACGAGGGTGGCAGGGGCGGCGGCGCTGCTACCGTGGGAGATATCCTGGGATTTCTGCGGCGGGAGGTCGATGTGGACGACCTGCCACACGCTGGTGTTGTAGTTGGTGATGTTGAATGTGGCGATGTCGGCTTCGGGGACGAGAGGGGTGACCTCCCACGCGGCGAGGGCTTGACGGCCGAGGAGGGCCAGGGGGGGCCAGGAGAGGTACGAAGTTCTTCATGATGGTATCAAGTTTCGGGAATGGATTATGGATGCTCTGTGCAAGCAGATTATAGAGTGTTGTTTTATGTTCGTCTCGTTTGGAAGTCTAGTCCGCCTCGGAGTTCGGAGGAGGGAGGGACAGAGGAACTGCGAGAAGTTGTGCTTTATACCCTGTTCCTTCCCACGGCAAGTGAATCATATCGACGAAGCAATCGAGGGCTAAACTTCAGTGGACTTTCCACGTCGTGGGTGAATCAGCGACTGCAGTTGGGAGTGATAGACACTCGCGTTAGCCGAGTCTGTCCTACAGAGACAGGGTCTCCTCGAGACGATTTATACAAGCCACTATATTTGAATTCAACTGTTTGCCTCAGGCATCGGTCATAGACTTAAATGTCTGCTACCAACATATACTATAGATTCGGTTTGTTTGTGATTACAAGCGAGGGTTCGTAACGCGCCTGTGCCAACATAAACTACGATCGCACAAGAATGGAAAATACGTGGATTGCTATACAACTGTTACTACCGTCATGTCGGAGCAACTCCAACCAAGTCTGATCTTATCTTGATCTAATTAAGGTACTGCATGCCCTGCTCCCTGGCTCCGATTGTGTCCAAGTATGACCAACAGTGTTCATTTTTACGTAGTAGGCGACGTATGTCACATATTGTAGTCGGTATATCATTGGCAACATATTCCTGACAACTTATCTCTTCATTCGTGTATCTAAAGACATCCTGATTCCCTTTCCCATCAAGTCTTCCAATCCAATCTAGTCCCCTGCTCTCACGATGTTAGAACAACCAACAGTTCCCCAGAGACTTACCTGTCTTCTTAAACGTGGGAGAACATGGACGTCCCGCCGTACTTCTCCCTATGATGCCTACAACCACGAACGATGCCCCAAATGATCATGCCCAGAGCGGCTACACCAAGTCCAGTGAAAAGGATGATGGCGCCGACAGGCGGGTCGTGATGAGTATTGCCGCCCGGCGCAGCGGCGGGAGCAGCCGCGTCGCCGACGACCGCCGCCGAGATGTTGGGGTAGGTGTAGGTGTAGTTGGACATCCCGGTGCAGTTCGACATGCCGGTGTAGTTGTAGTTAGACATGTTAGGAATTTGAGCTGTGGGGTGTGTGAGTGTGATGACGCTGTGGAGAGATGCTTGACTCGGGATGTTTCGGCTTGTGGTTGTGAGAGGTGTGTGTTCTGATGTTGGGGTGGTGATTTAGTGAGAGCGGTTTGCACAGAAAAGAAAATGGTATCGTAACGGTCATCCTGCCGTGTTTATATAGGGTATTCGGCAGAATTCTGGGAAGCTTTGCTCTTCCCTGGCTTTGTCCTCTTCTTTGGAGCCATCGACAATCGAAGTCACACGGACATAGGGATTGATCCGCTCAGAGCCATTGTGGACTTGTGGCTGTCCGTAACAGTGCGGCAAAGGAGGTATTGTTGGCATTGTCTATGAAGAATTAGAACGCCTAATGGTGAAAGGTTTTCAATGTTAAACTCTCTCTTTACAGATCAACAAGACAATGACATAGATGTTGAACTTTGATGTTGAAAGAGGGAGGACAGTAATAGGGGCACTTGTTCTTAGTTGATGACTAAGCACATTATCTTTGGACTTGACCACTTCTGGGACATGAGTGGAGCAGTGATCATTCACTGAGAAAGGGATCCAGCCTTCCAGGTTCGCAGCGACCAACAACTCTCTGCTGGCACTATGCATCGAATTTGTTCGGTTTTTCAACTTTCCACTATGCACCTCTTCACGCTCGCATGCTGAAATACCTGATCTCTGTTAAGACCTACACTTTTAACTCTTGGCGAGGCGCCACGTACGCGGGTGGTCGCAATTTCTTCACTGCGGTCCGGCCGGTCGACGCGGTCCTCGTTGCTCGGTTTACTTTCTTCCTCTCATTGAGCACGCTTCAGTTGGAAGTGTCCATCATTCTGGTCGAATACATATGGTATATCAGACTCTGTTCCAATACGGTAGCCAGCATGTACTGCCCTATTTCTATAATCTCCAAGGATTCCCGCCTTGGGTTACCCAAGCTCCAGTGAGCAAGGTCTCGGGCGTCATACTTCTACAGTCTGTTCCTTTAGCCTTTGCGAACCGAAGAAATTACGGTGTCTGAGCAAAGTTGAGGTAACTTAGGTACCTACCTGGTATGCTTGAAGCTTGCCAGTTTCCGGCAATCTTACCGCCACCTCCGGACTTGGTCTGCCTTCCTGGAGTCACAGCACGCGTCAACATGCAGAGCTGGAAAGAGGCGACATGAAGACGTGTATGTCGGTCGATCGACTTGCGGTCCTTCGAGCCACCCGCTCGTTCGGAATCGATCCCGGCCAACCATGAGGAACACTGGAGCGACTGTCTCCGAACGAATGGCGGCGTCATATTCTTCTAATGTCCTTGCCTGACGACTACCGCCTGGGTTGGACCGACAATGTTGTCTCTGAATGCAGCCGACGATGCTCATCCCTCCTTACGAGACAGTTTCGTGGCGAAGCCTGCTTGCTTGCGTCACGCTTCGTGCTGTTGGAAGCAACGACGACTAGTCGTGCTTCACAGATACGGTGCACTAGAACCGATCGCCAACGGAGAGTGTTAAACAACTGGACCGAAACGATCTTTTTCAGCCTCAAGGCAACATCGGATCGGCGCCAATGATGTTACAACCGGGGATTGGGTAGAACATAGAGTTCATCAATGGAGTCGGACCAAACCCGAACCAACAGGTAGTTCCACGTGATCCCCGGTTCGAGCAGTTCAGTGGTCAGCATCGGAGCAACCGGGATGGAACACTGCTGCGATGACGAGGCTTCGCTTCAACTTCCGACGAGCTTCCTATGCCAGAGGAGACATGGCACTTGGTGGCAGGGTCATTTGTACGAGGAAGCGGAAGAGCTTACCACCTGAACACGACAACAGTCGGATGTCGGCATTGCTTGGCCGCCTCCGGAAGCATTGCTCAACTGAAGTGAAAGGGAAGAAAGAGTGGGTGTCTGGGTAGCAAAAGTCGATATCGACGAACCCAGGTATGTTCCGAGCTCGCTCCATTAGTTCCCGGCTGGGTTAGACTAGTCGAGTGGTGGAGACACGGCTCGATATTGCAAGGGGCCGAGGCCCTCACAAGCGAAGATATTCAAGCTTGCGGGAGCATGAAGCGGCAATATGGAGAAATTGCTTGATTTTCGAGTTTCCTGGTTTGCTAACCCGTAACCCGGGTTCTGCAGCATCCAATTCGATCCAAAATAGCCACTGTCGCTAGAAGGAAGCAACGTCATGCGAAGAAGGTCAGTATCATTCGTCCTCTGCCATCCGACTAACACATCTTACTGCCCTCCTCGACATTGAGACTCAGACGAGGCGCCGCACTTGCAGTTGCGATGGCCGGATGTCAATGCTGTCTAGAAGAGGAATAGCCTAACGGTACTTCGTACTTGCGGGGTGTCTCGGCCGGGAGACCCTATTCGGCATCTGCTTGGACAGCGTGTTAGCGACGGCTTTTGCGAGATATCCCTGCAAATCCGGGGTTCTTCTAGGCCTTAAACAGCCTAGAGTGTCCCGTCAGCAAGAACTTCCACGTCTGCAAGCGAATTCATAAAGGTTGGTCAGCCCAACAACAAACATGAAACGCAGAATGACCTTTGAACACATCTACGGCTTTTCGGAACGCAGCGGCGGGATCAGGAAGATCGTCTGAGTATTGCCATGAGCGACGGAGTCTAGGGCTTCTGTCGCGGAGAAAGGTACATCAGCTGCCATGCTTGCCCTTGCGCCAAACCCTGGATATCTTGGAGACGTC
This sequence comes from Coniochaeta sp. 2T2.1, assembly GCA_009194965.1. NCBI lineage: Eukaryota > Fungi > Ascomycota > Sordariomycetes > Coniochaetales > Coniochaetaceae > Coniochaeta > Coniochaeta sp. 2T2.1. Next base: position 2,591,779 of record VSMA01000006.1, read on the forward strand.
GTTGCACTCGGTAGGTAGCCTCCGTGATACCACCTTTCCAGGAACGAGAAAGCTTCTGAGCAGATCCACGCTAGCTTGACTGTCTTAGGCCACTCTTTAATCTGTTCCCCCCTTTTGTACCCTCCTTGTGCCTGTGCTACTACACCAGATCCCAAGCATCGTCACATCGATGCTCCGTGCGTAGCCGGGTTTGCTCTCGCAACCAGAAAACCTCGACCGTGTCTCCAAATCATAGAACGTCGTGCGCATGCTTCTACCCCAACCTGCAATGCGGGGTCAGGTCGCGGAGTCAACCACATTTCCACTTCTCTCGCATTTGAACTCCCTACCTGGTCATCGTTGAGGGCACCCGGCCCACAGCAAGGTGGTTGAACCTCGCCTGTCTAACCGCCCTTGGTCGTGGTAGTCGTTCGTCCGAAGATCAAAGGACTCATACGGCCCGGATGCCGACTCACGGCGATGGAGGCTGGAGCTGCCAGGTTGTCCCACCTACACATCTCGTCGCCATCATTGGCCGTGCCCATGGCGAGATGAGCCGCCACGATCTGCTCTTGGGGCCCGGTGTTCCTGTGTCGTGGCTATCCTCCCCTGGTCCCGATGGTCTAGGTGGCGTATGACTGGGGCAGTTGGTCAAGCATTTGGATGGACTGTGCGACAACGATCTATATAAGGTGGCCCTCCTGGTTCCAGAGAAAGATTCACTCTCCATCCCATTCGACAACCGCCATTCTTCACAGGTTCAGCCATTCAAGTCCAGACCTTGAAGATGTACGCCAAGTTTGCTACCCTCGCTGCCCTCGTGGCAGCCGCCAGTGCCCAGCAGGCATGTACACTCACCGCCGAGAACCACCCTGCTATGACATGGTCTAAGTGCTCTGCTGGAGGAAGCTGCACGTCGGTTTCTGGTTCAATCACCATCGACGCCAATTGGCGATGGCTTCATCAGCTCAACAGCGCTACCAACTGCTACGATGGCAACAAGTGGAACACCACATACTGCAGCACAGATATCACATGCGCTGCGCAATGCTGTGTTGATGGCTCCGACTATTCTGGAACATATGGCGCTACCACCAGCGGCAACTCCCTGAACCTCAAGTTCGTGACCCAAGGGCCATACTCCAAGAACATCGGTTCCCGGATGTACCTCATGGAGTCAGACACCAAATATCAGAGTGAGCCCTGTCCCGAAGTGTCGCTCAGATTTCATGAGCTAACGGTCTACCAGTGTTCCAACTCCTTGGTCAGGAATTCACTTTCGACGTAGATGTCTCCAACTTGGGCTGCGGTCTCAATGGTGCCCTCTACTTCGTCTCCATGGACGCTGATGGTGGCACATCCAAGTACACCGGAAACAAGGCCGGCGCAAAGTATGGTACCGGCTACTGCGACAGCCAGTGCCCACGCGACTTGAAGTTCATCAACGGCCAGGCCAACGTCGAGGGCTGGAGTAGTTCCACCAACGACGCTAACGCTGGTATTGGCACCCACGGCTCTTGCTGCTCGGAGATGGATATCTGGGAGGCCAACAATGTCGCCGCCGCTTACACCCCCCACCCCTGCACGACCATCGGACAGTCGATGTGCTCGGGTGACTCTTGCGGAGGAACATACAGCTCTGACCGCTACGCCGGTGTCTGCGATCCCGATGGCTGTGATTTCAACAGGTAAACGCCCAGCTCCCAGAATTACATGTGCCTTCAGGAGACTAACAGATCCTATAGCTACCGCATGGGCGACACGGGCTTCTATGGCAAGGGCCTGACAGTCGACACGAGCTCCAAGTTCACCGTCGTGACCCAGTTCCTCACCGGCTCCGACGGCAACCTGTCCGAGATCAAGCGTTTCTACGTCCAGAACGGCAAGGTGATCCCCAACTCGCAGTCCAAGATTGCCGGCGTCAGCGGCAACTCCATCACCACCGACTTCTGCTCGGCCCAGAAGACGGCCTTCGGCGACACCAACGTCTTCGCCCAGAAGGGCGGCCTCGCCAAGATGGGAGACGCGCTCAAGGCCGGCATGGTCCTCGTCATGTCCGTCTGGGACGACCACGCGGTCAACATGCTGTGGCTCGACTCCACCTACCCGACCGACAGCACCAAGCTCGGCGCGGCCCGCGGCACCTGCCCCACGACCTCGGGCGTCCCCGCCGACGTCGAGGCCCAGGTCCCCAACTCCAACGTAATTTACTCCAACATCAAGTTCGGCCCCATCAACTCCACCTTCAGCGGCACCACTTCCGGAGGCGGCGGCAACACGGGCACGACCACCATCCGCACCAGCACCACGTCTCGCACCACCAGCACCGCCGCCCCCGGCGCTACCGGAGGTGCCGACCACTGGCAGCAGTGTGGCGGACAAGGCTGGACCGGTCCCACGACTTGCAAGAGCCCGTACAAGTGCACGGTCGCCAACCCGTACTACTCGCAGTGTTTGTAAAGGGTGGAAAGCGCACTTCGGAACACCAGGTGATCTCGTGGAAAGCATGAAAGCGGGAGCAATTGGTTGCTCGGAAGGGTCGACATGGCGGAGAGCGTTGTCGTAGAAAAGCCCTTGCATTGGCATTCGAGTCTCCTTCTTTTCTGTCTTGGGGAACTTCGGCCGAGCCTCACTTCACTTGTACATAGTTCTGACCTGGATGGACGGACTTTGTTCCCTTTCTCCTTCCTTCCTATAGTCGTTCGTATATATTCTAAAGATGCATTCTCACTGTATTGCTAGGCCATATATACACGTGAACCAAAGTCTGACGGAAATGATGAGTTATATGAGCTTGTATCCACAGGCAGCGTGTGAGTTGGCCCCGAACGGGACTAACACTCCAGCCTCTCTTGCGGTGGTACAACGGTGGAGTGTTCCAGCTAGACTTATCAGACATTCTTTTCGACTTTCTCGATGGCCTGCCAGTCCCCGCTACACTCATGAGCCATTTACTCTGAAGGGCTATCACGGGTTCTCGACCCCTGGGGTGGCCGAACCCGCTTCGGCGATGTTAGCCGAGGTAAACAGCATCGATCCCAGTATTCAACGACCGGGGGAGGCAAGACGACAGAACGAGCGTCAGTGGTGCATGATCAAAGGCCAATCTGAAAGCTAAAACGGTCACTCGACCCTCGATGAAGGCCAGTATGCGTGCCGAACACGGTTCGCGAACAGATATAATAAGGGAGAGCCGTGTCCTTCTTGCTTGCCAGAAGTGGTAGAACAAATACTGGCTGTTGTCCCACGTATTTGCTTAGAGGAGTATTAAGCAAGTGTGCTTTCAGCCAGGATGCCATCAACGACGCTACCGCCGGCTGTGGAATGTGCCATATTGTAAGGGGCATGACGAGGAGGCGCGCAGACAAGGATGTCTGCGGTAGGGAATGTTCTCTGAAGGTTGATGTCCTGCCTCCTACCGTCCAAATGAAGGGGTACTGTCGATAGAGTCTTCCCAAGGGACAGAGCATTTCCGTCTCTTTTATTGTTGGGACCCCAACTGGGTGGCCCGCACCGCGCCTCACGGCCGTGACCAGAGACGCTGAAGTATGACTCGAACGCAACGTTCTTGTTAAGGAGTGACAATGATATTGACTAAGAGCCAGTGAAGGCAGTCGGACAGGTCCAACTGGAGGAAGTCTCGTACTCCTGTATCTTCTTCGTTGTCTCGGATAGGAGTCGGAAGGTTGCAAGCACTTCTTGACGATGTCGTTGCCGATTCTGTCGCCAGGAGTATGTGACGGGATGCTCGGAGGGCCGTCTCTTTGCAAGTTCGTAGACCGCTCAAGGGGAGGAGTGGAGGTGGGGATGGAGCAGCGGGATCTGCGATTTGCAGCTCAGGTTGGATTTGTCGAAGGACTGAACGAAGCGGTATGGGAAGCATGAGGAAACAGCCTTCGGCGAGTCGAGACTCGAAACTCGAGACTGCCAATGTCAACAAACTGTTAGCATCCTGGGACTCGAGGAGACTGAGAATATAACCTAGGAGGTACTTACGAAAGGATTGGAGCGTAATATACCAGTGAGATGCCGGGTTGTCGACTTCGGATGATTCTGTGCTTGTGAAAACGCCCTGAGGGCGAACCTTGGGGAGGAAAGACTGCCATTGGTATCTAGCTCTCCTGTCACCAAGGTGAGGTGCTTCTTCGACCCGCTACATGAGTTAGGCGAGAGACAGGAAGGATGGCCAAAAGAGATCCGGTCATCTTGATTGTATCCAAAGAGGTGAGAGTATAACAGCAAGCAGTTGTTGTCTAAACTGACTACTGGTGCTTTTGTCGGTTAAAACGTCTCAGAACTTCAGAAGCACCCGTGCCAATCTGACGACAGGTGTGGTGACGAAGGAATTGCATGGACAAACAACCAAGACATGGAGGAAACAGAGCTAGAACGGCGGGATAGCCAAAGAGTTGCAGGACAATCACCCAAGACTTCTGTTTCCAATCGTCGGTCGTAACCCCTCACTTGTCGCCTGTCGTCCGTTACGCCAACAGACTCAGCGGCACATGTCCTTCTGCTAGACTTCAGACAGGATACACGATAGAGCTCGATAGACACGTCTCGACGACAGTGGACAAGAGCGCCGACTGAGTGATCAGCGGTAAAGGACCACTGCGGTTGGACGCTTGAATCGAGACGATGCTCCATGGCAATCAGTAAAGGGGCAACTAGTCCACCAACAACACTCCGTCGCAATTCGTCCAACGGTGGTGATGACGCCAACGTATGCTTGGATGACACTTGTCTAACTCTGACGTTTTGCTGGCTCAGAAGGCGACCGATAGTCCCATTTGCCATAGTCCGCCGAGTTGTTCCAGCCTTCTGATCTCTCTATCACCGACGGCGACAACAGCCCCTGAGCCCTAACCCTGAATCGCTAGCTCGGGAGCCACAGGTACTAGCGAGCGTTTGTCAAAGTGCTTGCCAAGACAAAGAAGCTTTTCCTCCATTTGTGGAAACTCTGGGGATATCGTCACACTCTCATTGATGGAAAATTGAGGAGTGGCCCTCTTCTCCGTCACGAGAAGCAGTGCCAGGCGCTAGAACAGTATCTAGCAGCCGCGATACCTGCAAGTGACCGGGAAGACGCGACGGTATTGTTTTGTTCCGGAACCTGCCAAGCAGCAGGCCGTGACAGCCGTGGCTCGAGCTCTCGCCGCAGCGTCCATCCCGGGGCCGGCCACAGCCAAGTCTCGCCATCGCACCTCCGGAGCACACCGTCCCACGGCGTGGCGAAATACGCACCGGCTTGGGATCTGTTGATATAGAGTTCTAGCACACCCTCAGACTAGTGTCGCATAATGTATTCCGACTCCATGGTAGCGTCGTTGTATGCATCGCCCTTCCGTCCAGTCAGCCACGTGGAATACTACCAGCCGGCTCCTCTTGGTCACCTGGGTCAGTCCTGCTGGTCCATCTCGAAGGCGAGACTTGCAAAACAGACTGATGTAGACATTGCATCAACACAAGTTTGAGACAGCTCGATGATTGGAGGAGTGGAACTAGTTCGCTGTTCCGGAACGAAGAGCTTCATCGGTGGACGGCTCGATGACATAGGTGGTGCCATCCTTCGATGTCGCGACAAACTTTGCCAACCGTCATTGTTCCTCTCGGTCTTGAAACGTTATGACTAGAAGAACACTCACTTCAATGTTTGCGGCTTTCCATGGCTGCGTGATCTCCTGATCTCACTCCAGGCAGAGAAGAATCGATCTTGCATGAAGCTAGATCCGAAAGCGCGGTCAGGCCGCGTAGGAGCAATCTCGAAATCCCAGCGGCCGGTAACGGTGAACCCGGTATTGTTGCTTGTCTGGGGCACGAGAGCCGGGAACTCCACAAAGTCGAGCCCACACCCGGGGAAGAGCGCATCATCGGCTCGCGAATTCTCATGGCGAAAACATGATTGGTGGAATCTTTACTTGTTCAATTTCTCCGCAAACCTGGAGCCAACGCTGAACCCCAGAGCTATTTGCCGCTATCGAGGCGAGAAAGCTGGTGGGGGCAAAACCTCGTCCGTCCGGGGAAGCTGGTCGCCATTGGCTGCCCGAGCTGGATATCGAATTCTTCCAGCAAAGTTTGTGAAGCGAATGAGGCTGTCCCATGGGGTCGTTGGCGGGTGCTTAATGCGGAGAACTGGGGGATTTCGAGGCGGGAGACGTAAAAATGGTCTCAGCCAGACTGTAAAACCTCTGCCCAGAACGGAATAGTCCTATCGAGATGGTTGTGATGGGATCCATTTTGACGTCCATCTCGCTGTGCGCTAGTCGGGGATCCTCACACACCTCCCCTGTTGGCCTGCACTCTCAGCCAAGCTATTAAAGGTCTCAGTCCTGCTCTGTCTCCGTACTCCCTTTCACAGCTGTGATATTCATCCCATCCTTCGTTCCCCTATACCTGTCGACACGAGTCACAACTATCCAGGTAGAACCGAGCAGACAGGTCCTCGTCTGCAGCACCGACAAGATGGTCGACAAAACTAGAGTGTACAACTGGTGAGTGCATACAATCCTTCCGTGTCTCCGAAACCTTAGGCTGACGGCGCACAAGGTACATCTGCATGGTAGCAGCGATGTGCATGGTGTTGTATGGTTATGATGCTTCAGTCTTCAACTCCGTCCAGGCATCGTCCAACTGGCTGGCCTACTTCGACCTCAACACCGTGAGTGGCTCCATCTCTCGCTTGAACGAAGTGTTCCGTAGCTGACATTATGGCGCTTAAGAAAAACGATGCATACCTCATCGGCTTGATCAACACGGCTTACACGATCGGTGCCATCGTTGCTGGCTTCTTCCTCGGAGGTCCTACCGCCGACTACCTGGGACGACGATGGGGAATGTGGATTGGATGCTTCATCACCGTCATCGCCACGTTCGTCCAGACATTTGCGCCGAGGCATCAGCTTGGAGCTTTCATCGCCGGGCGTGTCCTTATCGGTATTGGCCAGGGTATGGCTCTCACCGCCGGCCCTGTCTACATCGGTGAAATGGCGCCAGCCGAAATCCGCGGATGGATTATGGCCTTTTGGCAGTTGTTCTACAGTGTTGGGTGAGTCAAAACTGAATCCCTGAGTTTCGTTGTCCTTCAGGGGACAATTTGTCCTCTTGGTGGTTTTTGGATCTGGTGGTTAGGATCAGGGTTATGGCTCACCACCATCGCAACATCACGATGCCCTCACATCGCCAAACGTCAATGAACGCCCTGCTAACAAGACTCGAGTTCCTTTCTCTGTTTTTGGATAAACTACGCCTGCAGTCTTCACCGTACAAGCCTCGGAGAGTGGGATTGGCGAACGGTGGTGATCTTTCAGGTATGAAAAGTTTCCCTCGACTATGCACCGCCCATGATGATAACCACGCCTAACAGATGATGGTGCCTATCCTCATCATGATCCTCCTGCCCTTCCAGCCGGAGTCACCTCGCTGGCACATCCAGAAGAATAACAACATCGAAGCAGCCAAGGCGTGCCTCCGCAAGATCCGCAAGACAGAGCAGGAGGTCGAGGAGGAAGTCATGGGCATCCGGGAGGCCATTGAGTACGAGAAGGAGGCCGTCAGCCACAACTACACCGCCCTCTTCAAGGATCCCTCTGTCCGCAAGCGTCTCTACCTCGCTTTCGTCCTCAACGTCGGCCAGCAGCTCACGGGCCAGGGCACGCTCAACTCGTACTCGACCGCCATCTACAAGAAGATCTGGAAGTCGACCCAGACCATCAATCTGATCAACGCCCTGAACGCCACCTTTGGCATTCTCTTCACCCTCAACGCCGTCTGGACAGCCGATCGTTTCGGGCGTCGTTGGCTCTTCATGGTTGGTGCCGTCGGCATGGGTGTTTGCATGATGATCGTCCCCGTCGTCGGCATGACGACGCCTGACATCAACGGTACCAAGTCACAGCCCGTTGGTATCGCCATCGTCTTCCTGTATGTGGCCCCCCTGCCTCCCTCGTGTCTGTCTGGCTTGTATTGACGATTGGTTGTAGGCTTTTTCTCTTCATTTTCTTCTATAAACCAAGTTGGGGTGCTACTACTTGGATCTGGACTTCTGAGGTCTTCTCCATGAACGTCCGCGCCCAGGCCGTCGGCATGTGCTCGCAGATGCAGAATGGTGAGTACAACCCTAACCCTAACCCTTGGATTCTACCATGTTTCATGCGCGCATAACTGACCATCCTGCAGTGGCCAACACGGTCTTCCAGCAGTTCTTCCCCAAGTTCCTGGCCAACGAGGGGCTCAAGTGCCTGTTCTTCTTCATGGCCATGAACTTCGTCCTCGCCATCTTCGTCTTCTTCTTCATCCCGGAGACCAAGCAGGTGGCGCTCGAGGACATCGACGTGCTGTTCGGCGGCCCCAACCACGTCGACAAGGGCGCCCAGATGCTCGGCCAGCCCGCCATCCACCACGGTCACGCCCACGAGCGGTCCGGGAGCGTCGCCGGGGAGGTCAGCGAGAACAAGGACGGTCATGGAGTCACGACTTCTCAGCGTGAGGATCGCGATGTCGAGCAAGCTCGATAGATGGGTTTGGTTAGGACCCGTGTTTCTGTTTTGCGATATCAATAATGTGTATATTGTGAAGACGTTAATGTCGGCTAGAATGAGACTAGATGTTGACGCGATTCCCTCAATAACCGTCCCTGAGAACTAAATGCAATGTGCCCCCTGACTCCAAATCTTGCTGTTGCCACATACTTGTCGTGGGATTACTCATGCTAGCATTGCATCTGAACGCACGATTTGACGGATCCAACGATAAGGCGACGGGACGACACTCAACTTCTGACCGCACTGAAGATGCGCAATGCTACCACTGGCATATAATCCCATCGCCTGCCCCGCCTATGCCCTTGCACACAGCTGCACTACCGCAAAGAACATAACCCCAACCACCGGCCAGGACAGACCCAACCGCTTGCCGCCAGACGCAGTGCTACTAGTTCCCGCCCCCTGACCTCCGAACTGCACCTTGAAGTCGTACGTCAACCCGGCGGGAACGCACACCGTGCCGGCTGCGCACTGCATAACGACGCTCCACCTCCCCGCCGCACATCGCTGCCACGAGTTGGTCATGCAGTTCCACTGCCCTTCCGATCCGGCACACGACGAGCCCGGCGCTTGTTGATCGCGCGGTACGAGGATCAGATCTGTCGAGGAGGACTCAGCGTCTGGTATTGCCGGCCCTTCTGTGGGTCCCGCTTGTGTTGCGGATGTGTTGCTCTCTGGGTCCCGGATGTGTGTGCTTGGGGTTGTGGGTGGTATTGCTGCTGCGTAATGGATGCACACAAGGGACAAGAGAAGTGCGAACGTTAGAGGCCTGTGCCGAGCTTGTTGTTTCGCTACAGAGCATAGCTTAATAGTCCGCGCCATATTTGTCGCATAGCTCAAATATTAGAATAATACCAACCAAGATTGTCGAATAGGGGAGTATGTTCTGAAGGTTGAAAAGTGTAGCCCTTTTATACCCAGTGGCCGGGCATTAACTGCATGCTTGCTCGTGAAGCTACGAAGCAAACTCTGGAAGCGCAACCAATTTGCCCAGGACTGTGAATTTCAGTTATGAGACTCCTGACTGATGAACATATGAGTGAAACTGTTCGGAGATTTTTCACTGAAAAGTTGTCATTACCATTTCGATTTGTTGTGCAACGCATTGCTGCCCAGCTGTGGGTCACAGGGCGTCTTTGGAGATGGCACACATGCGTTGGTCGTGAAGAAGGACGTGGTGGTCTGTAATTGGATGGCGATGGCTGTGATATCAAAATTATACCGAAGGAGGCAGGATATCCCTCTCTTCAGTATTGGCCGAAACAGTGTATTCGACGTTCTTCCTACTGGGACGAACTTCCGCAGGGATGAGATGGCAATATTGTATGCAACTCCAACGCGTGGCCATGCAGGATCGCAGGCGCCGCAAATGTGATGAGAAACTCGGCCATGTACTTTGCCCTTAACCTTGACGACGATAAAGAATTGTCTCTACTAAGTTCTGTGGAGGTAGACATAGTAGGTGCTCACCCTCCGATAGAGGAACGGTGTGAACGATGCATTGAATAGCTTGTCGGCAAGACACAAAGTATACAAGATGCGAGTGCTCTTGATCTTCCCATACCTTAGCCACGTCTGTTGGCAATTGTTCTAGCTGAATCTGTAGATACAAAGCCGCAGCCTGTTAGTTGTAGATGAGACTTACATTCCCTCCCTAAGCAGTATAAGATGTCATCGTTGGCGCTGAACTGGTCAGTCGCCTTGCCGAGCATGTTACCCTCCTATGATGCTGTCTATGGCGAATGTATTGCTTCTCCGGAGCATCTTGACTCATGCCGCGAAATTGGGCTGGATCGTTGGAGTTTCCTTGTTCGAAGCCGACAAGACACATTGAAAAAGACATGTAGATGCGTTTGACTAGGTTACGGGGTTGTAACACGGAGTCTGAATATTGGCCTGACCCAGGCTCTGAGGATGAAGATGACGTTGAGGACGAAAAAAAAGGCGTGATTGCCGACCTGGACATAGACATCAGTAACGATGTTGCTATGAAGAGCGATTCCGAATATGAAAGAGACGAGGACTGTTGCAGCATCGACGGGTCGAACTCATCTGTGGCGACCATAGTGTTGACGGCTTCACGTGCAGCCGTTACGAGAGGGCCGTCGTTCGGTCGATAGTCTGGCAGTGGCAAGACCTTCTCCCATTGCGGCGGTTGCCGTTGGCTGCCGTGTTCTTGTCGGGTCGCGTAACGTAGCCAATGCATCGCTTTCATAAGATCATCCGGCCCAATCCGCAGATAATGGCGTAACTTACAGGCAATCTCCTGCCATGGGCCATCGTGCGCGTCTGACGAATACAGACACGTAACGACTTGGGCTTGGTGAGGGGCGATTCGGACTTGTCCCAAGTATATGGCGGGATCATGTCTCAGAACACGTTGCTGTTTCCTCTCCACCAGCGTCCGAACGTCGTAGCGCGAGCGTCATTCATGACCCTCTCCGCCCAGTTCGACTTGGTTGTCAAGATGTTTACCACAAGGTAACCGGCAAAGTAACCGCTGACACTCAAGACTTCCCTACCGCAAGAGTTGTGGACTAGGTCGTATATAGCGTCCTTGATCTGTCTCATGGTTGGAAGCCCTCCGTCCTCTGAATCACGGACGGAGGACGGACCTGTCTCGGAACCTTCCGAAATTCTATGCGTGTCTGGTAGATACGACTGGGCAGACATGTAAAAACCTATTATGCAATATTAGCTCCTTGCCCACGCGACATGTTTCATATTCACTCTTACCTTCACCTTGGAGGTCGTCATTATCCAACGACGAATCATATGTGGTGACGTTGACGTTATGTTGGCTATCGGGAGTGTCCCATCAAGCCGCACGTTCCTAGGCGTTTGAAGGCTGGCTGTAAAGCGAAGAGAGTTCGCCATAATGACGCGTGGGGACTCCTGGCCTATGTTCTTCACAAACGCTGGCCCGGGAGGCGGGAGGATCCAGACAGCCTTCCCACACAAGGGACCTTGTGGAGAGTTTCTCACATTCGACCACCCCGACGTCGAAGATGTGGCCTACTTGACTTGGCGCCTCTCGCTCTCAAGCCCTTACCAGTCGTCATAGGATTCGTATGACGTATGGCAGATAAGTCCTCGATGAAGCATTTCCAAGTTGTTGTACAGCAGTACCTGAAACGCTGGGACACCAAGATCACCATCGGAGCCGACAACTTGTTGCACGGCAAAGAGCCTATCTCATCGCCAATCCTGGATAGCAACGGAAAGCTCCACGTCACATCATGGATGTGATTGCCAATGAACTCCGAGGCAGTACGTACTGCAACAAGGCATGAGATATCCAAGCGAGTCGAGCTCAACTCCACGTTCTCGACAAACAGTCCGGTTGTTGTGAGATTCTGCCGGATGTCACAGGAAAGCGAATGTAGCATCAGCGCAGTATCCCATTGTCATGGCCAGTTCATTCGCATGATATTAGCATTGTATTCCTACGCGGACATGGAAGCCGTCATAGACCTTCAGTCACCTTCTATCTGCAGGCCAACCAATCTACATCCTGACAGAGGACTGACTTCTAAGCTCGAGCTTCACCAATCAACTCCCGAAAGAGAGCATTCTAAACACACAAGCCATCCTCGACCAACCTTTCAGCGAATATGATCTCCTCACGAGACGCCAAGATAAACCCCCAAGCGCTGGCTCATTGCAGACACCAGACGAGACCACGAGCTCGATACACTCCCACCCAAATTCCGAGCCAAAAGTACCAAATGAGTGTCGCAAAAGCTCACGAGGCTCAGACAGTTCGGATGCCGAAATCAACGCGGGAATGTCGAGGGAATATCGGGGAAATGCTGAGAGACGAATTCGAAAAGGAGGCGGCTGTCAAGGATGACGGGTTTAATTTATGAGCACGACTCTCTGGATGGGCTTCTCGGTAGCCAGCCGCTCGACTTCCGTGATGGTGGCCTTCATACGGTCTAGTTCCTCTGATGCGGTCTTGAGTGGGACAAACAGGTCGAAATCCTCCGTTGGGAGAGCCTTGTCGCGCGTCTCGTCCCCGTCGTGTCGGCATTGATATCGAATGAGGCGGTTGCGGGTAAAGTCGACGGCTAGCTGGATGTTGAAGTCACCTATCCTAGAAATCTCATTCGAGTCCCAGCGCCTCACGGCCATAGCCGGTGCCCGGGTCTCCGTCATGCCTGGATCCCAGCGGATGAACCCCTTGTTGGTGATTTGGTGCTTGCCGTCCACCCGCCAGAATGTTAGGCCGTCGGCGAGGGGGTCGACGATACACTTGACGTAGACGGGCATGCCGGCGAGACGGTGGGGAAGTGTGGCGGGCATGGGAGCTCCGGGGTCGGCGTCACGTTTCTTCTCCCAGTCTTCCAATGCCTTTCCGGACGGCGGACAGTTGACGTTGAAGACGCCGACCTTGACGATGACATCGCCGCCTTTACGGTTTGCTTCGAATAGCGGGAGAGGCAAGTCGTGTGTCCGCATGGCCGTTCCCCAATCATCAGCGAAGACCTTGCGGAAGAAGGCGTACTTGATTCTTAGGTTTGTGAAAAAGTGCCCTCTGTTGGCGAATTCCTCGGTCTTGTTCATGGTGGCCACCTTGTCGAGTAGTTTGTCACACCACTTCCCAAAGTCGTTATCCACACACTCCCACACGGCCTCGAAAGAGCTGATTGGGAAGTGAGGACTCTTCTGCTTCAGCGGAGCTTGTGAAGCCATGTTGATTGTTGAAGGCTGTGTTGGTTGCTGAAAGTTGCGCGTTGTGAAGAGGGGATCGAAATCCTAAGCACACTCTTAGGAGAAGCGGTCTCACCAAAGCTGACCAGGCTGATTGAGATAAGTTTTGGGAAGAGCGGGAGAAGGGTAGTTGGAGGCAGTCGAGCCGGCGCCGGTATCACGGCCGTCTGGTGGGTGGTTGTTGAAACTTGAAATATATGCAGGAGCGTACCGCTAGGGAGAGGCAGGAGCGTAAGGTATAGACGGCATTAAACATCCTAAGCACACTCTTAGGAGGAGCGGTCTCACCAAGCTGATCAGGCTGATTGAAAGAAAGTTGGGAAAGAAACGCGAGAAGGGCAGGCGCAGGGAGTCGAGCCGGGGCAAATGATTGTCGGAGAAGAGGCAGGAGCGTACCGCCAGGGAAGGGGCTCATCTTCTTCCCCTTCCCCTTCTAGTAGCTTCGACATCAACAAATTCCTTTTGCGTTTCAGTTTCGAGGGGCGAGGTGCTCTTCTATATAAATTCGCTGCAATACAAACTCTCCTGCGTAATCCGAAAGCGTTACTCGTTTTCGGAATACCAGCGTGCCCCCACTTGCCTAATCGGGCATATTGCGCCTTCCTCCACGAGTAATCGGCCACCGCCGCGAGCCTGACCAGGATTGCTCCCTAGGCCGAACCCACTCTGATGTTCCTTTTAGGATTGAGTGCATCACAGAAGGCTATTTATTCTTGCAGACTCTGAATCCTAAGCTCCCTCACCTCTTCAACTCCTTGCTCTTCTCCCGAGTCTCAACCACTCACTTCATTTTCGAACACTGGCTTGGTCACCCCGATCTTGACTGCCGCCCCGGGCTGTAAAAACAAAAAGGCCGCGCCGCTTTGATTTTCATCTCACCCCCGGTACCGCCACGAGGCGAAGAGAAGAAGTGACGAAAAGACGACGAGGTAAGGAGACGACGAGATGACGATCAACTCGTTCCCGCATCACCTTATTTGCTTACGAATACACTTCAAGCCTCTCTAATGGGAATGGCTACTGGAAAGTGGTTGTACTATATATAACCGACCAATAATGCGACTCTTTCCTTCCACAGCTTGGCTCCTTAAGGGCGAGCTTAAGCCTGTTCGGCGCAGTTGGCGGGAAACTCCGCAAAGGAGGAGTGTAAACCAGAGGAAAGGGAGAGCTTATCAGGTAAGTACCTCCTACCAATCCAAGCGTCGTGTGTATCTCTTCTGTCGCTAACATTTTTATTCTAGTTGTTAATAACAACGAGGCCGTGGACACGTTTGCACGCGTGGATGGAGAAGAAGCTGGATGGGCAAGGCGTGAAGGGCGTCGATATCGCACGCATGTATGCATACGACGGCGAGATTCGCAGCACGAAGCCTCGTCAGCATTCCGACCCCGTCGACTACGAAGGTGCCGCTTTCCACGTTGATTCATTCGATGAATCCGACAAGGTGCTGGCTGAGTATGTCCTCGCCAGCGCCTCCATTGACATCCACAAAAAGCGCCAGAAGCGTGCGGACAGGAAGAGCGGTTGCAGGAATATGTCATTGCACCAGGCAGCAATCGCCTATCATCTGGCCGACACATCCAGGGACCTCAAGTTCGACAGGCTGCTCAAGTCCCTCGAGACTGCCACAGATATGACACAGAAGCAGTCCACGGAGCTACGTGCTGGTACGAAGCGTCTCTACCGAGAGTTTCTTGTGCAGTTCAAGGGTATTATTTGTTCAACACCAATGGCGGTCGCGGATGCCGAGTTCCGCAACTGGTTCCACCCTCACCTGATCACTGTCGATGAAGGTGGCAGGCTGCCGGAGAACGAACTGTTGACGGTGCTAGCATTCTACGATGCACCAGTGATCGTTGTCGGCGACCACCACCAGCTACCGCCATACCTCAAGTTCAACGCGAACGCCAAGAATGACTTGCAAAGCAGCAACCCCATCGCTCCACAACTGCGGTATTCGACTACCGAGCGTGCTGTTGACGCCGGTGCAATCGAAACTTTTATGCAGTTCAACCACCGGTCGTCAGGATTCCTCCACAAGGTACCATCGCAGCTCATTTACCGCGACTTGATGACCCCATTCAGCCGGGCGAATCAGTGGTCTAGTCTCACGGAGACGTACCACAAGTTCCTCCTGGAATTAGCACCAGAGCTGCCCAAGAACGAGACTCGACTCATGGTAACCCTGGAAGGCTCTTGGGATTCATACATTGGAACTTCTGCTCGAAACATTGCGCACGCTCGGTGGATCGTCGCCACTAGCATCAAGGCAGTGCACGACAAGACGCTCACTTCCAGAGACGGCTCCCCGATGGACATTCTCATCATGGCATATTACCGTGCGCAGGTGCAGACAATTGAACAGATGCTCAATCAGGCTGTGATCGATGGCAAGCTCACGAGAGAACAGAGACTGCAGATTCGAGTGCAAACCCTGGATTTGTCGCAGGGTGGTGAGGCAGATCTTGTTTTTGTCGACTACACAAGGACGGGTGATACGAGCTTCACATCTTCGGCTCTGTTTTTCCCATTCCAACTCAACAGACTTATAAATTAACGACCTACCTTCTCAGCTCTATGACTCCGACAGCCTCTCCGACTCCGGGTGGTCTATCTCTTCTCGATGGGGCTCTAACATCTGGGCACTTGTCATCTGAGCAATCGAGCATTTACCACCTCCTTCGTTGATCCAGCTGCGTACTATCCATTGAGGCTCTAGGTGGGTACTCCGCTATCCATGCAACTGCTGGTGGTACTGGGGTGTAAGTGTCCTCATTCTCTTGGTGATCCAGTGAATATACTCTAACTTTTCGTATCTACCTAGTGTGCATATCGACAACCTACCCGAGTCCCCAAATTACCCAAGCGCCGGGTCTCGGCCCCCCAATTGCACCCTCTTCATCGACCCTCCCACGGCGGATTTCAAGGTCCAAGATGCTAGCGCAGACATGGGCTTCTGTAAGTGTTGCGAGCCTCCTCTCGATGACATGGCTTTTTGTGCTAACATATGCTAGGTGGCGACGAGCGTCGCCAATGTCTAACCCTGACTCGAGGCCGTCTCGCTGAGATCATCCTCGCCGGACCAGCCATGTACCTCGGGTTTCAAACGAAACCAGAGACTAAAGCGCGTGCAGCAGTCCTGGAGCGCCTCTACACAGCATGGGTTCGGACTAACCAAACAATCACGATCCCAGCATGCGTCATCTGCGAGGAACCGGATCCCGACCATGCAAGCGAAGATTGCAACAAACCTTCACCAACTACCGTGGACCTTCACCAACTACCGTGGAGGATGACTGTTGCCAGAGTGTCGAAGGGGTGGATAGGAAGAACACATTTGGGTGCAGGACGGAAATTTTCATCGTTCGAGGGAACAATAATGCACTGGACAGTTTGCAATGGAAGAAAGTTGCAAGAACAAGTAACGTATCTGATAAGCGAGCGGATCAGACAAGCGAGCGGATCAATTTCGTGCGCCACGCGTCTCTCTACTTCCAACATCAATTTCCTCCACCACATTAAGATGTCCTCAATTCCAGTCGAGGCAAAGGTTGTTCTCGCACTTGAAGCTCTTGAAAAAGACGCTAAGCTAGGCCTCCAGGCTGCAGCAAGGATCTATTCTGTGCCCTATACTACCCTCCATCGCCGGCGTGCTGGCCGGCCCGCACGATGCGATATCCCAGCCAACTCACGCAAACTCACGGATTTAGAAGAGAAGGTAATAGTTCAATACATAATTGAGCTAGATACACGCGCATTCCCTCCTAGATTGTCTGGTGTGGAAGATATGGCCAACTAACTGCTACGCGTACGCGACGCGCCCCCTATTGGCAAACGCTGGGCGCACAACTTCGTCAAACGCCAACCAGAGCTCCGTACGCGTTATACGCGTAGATATGACTACCAGAGGGCCAAGTGCGAGGATCCAAAGGTCATTAGCGAGTGGTTTGCGCTCGTACGGAATATAAAGGCTAAGTACGGTATTGTGGACGACGATGTCTACAACTTCGACGAGACTGGGTTCATAATAGGCATCATTTTGCCCGGCATGGTTGTTACAACCTCGGATGGCCGTGGCAAAGCAAAGCTAGCCCAGCCAGGCAACCGGGAATGGGCAACAGTAATCCAGGGAGTCAATGCCCTCGGCTAGTCTATTCCTCCTTTCATCATCTTGGCCGCGCAATACCACCTTGCCAACTAGTACACTAAGTGTAACCTCCCGGCTGACTGGCGTATCGCAACGACCGATAATAGCTAGACTACCAATGCCGTAGGCCTCGATTAGATCAAGCACTTCGACTACCATACAGCGTCCCGGACAAAGGGCAAACACCGGTTGTTAATCCTCGACGGCCACGAAAGCCACCACTCGACTGAGTTCGAGCTGTACTACCAGCAGAACAACATCATCACGCTCTGTATACCTCCGCATTCTTTGCATTACCTCCAGCCACTCGATGTTAGCTACTTTGGGCCGCTGAAGCAGGCGTACGGTCGCCAGATTGAGGACTTGATGCGCGCGCACATCAACCACGTAAGCAAGCTCGAGTTTCTCTGTGCCTTCCGCGAGGCCTTCTTTGCCTCCATAACGGAGAAGAACATATAGAGTGGCTTTGCTAGTGCTAGCCTTGTGCCGTATGATCCAGAAAGGGTACTTTCCAAGCTGGACGTAAAGCTCCGTACGCCAACACCCCTGAACTCACGCGCCGGCACTCCACAACCTTAGGTCTTCCAGACACCACACAACCCCCGAGAAGCCAACTCGCAGTCAACGCTCATCAAGACTCGCATTACCAACCATCAGAATAGCTCCCCGACTTCAATATTAGCTACTATAGACCAGCTTACCAAGGGTACAATAGCTATAATGCACCAGGTAGCTCTCCTTCGCGCAGAGAACTCTTCACTCCGTAAGGCGAATGAGGCACTAAGTAAACGCCGGCGAGCCAAGAAAACACGTGTGCGGCTTGGAGGGTCACTTGCTATACAAGATGCACATAATCTACTACATCAGAAGGCCGTGGGTGGGGAAGGAGTGCAAGAAACGCAGCCAGATAGTAGTGGTGCGGGGGGGGGTCGTACGAAGGTTCGGTACTGTGGTATGTGTGGCAAGCCTGGCCATAATACACGCACTTGACAGGAGGCTACGGAATCATCTGATTCAGTTGCTTCTGATATAATTGTAGTGAGTTCCTAGTGTTGATGTGTTACAATTAGGGATAGTTGTAGTAGGGGAGTAGAAATTGATCCGCTCGCTTGTCTGATCCGCTCGCTTATCAGATACGTTAACTCGTTCATGGAGACAGCCGGTGGGTTTAAACCTGTTCGAGTGACTCGTTACTTGTGGTCGGGTGAGAAATATTGAGACGTACCCAACCAGTTTTCACTCGGGATGATATGCCCGGCTTGATGTGTCCGGCTACATAAGGTATACATACGTCTCAAGTTCTTGCTTCGGCAAGCCATGCGCTGATAACGGGCTTCATCCACTGTTCGGAACATGCGGACATGGATAACGGGAGCTTTCCGATTTTATTCTCTTCCTGACTTCCTACACTGGAGGATCCGGTAAACAGCGGACGACCTGGCCGGACAGCAATCATGCCCGGTGGCTATGCGCCCACAATCCAGTTCTTGCCTAGATACCCTTTCACTCCGATCTCCTTAATTGATCTTCCTCAGACCTTCAAGCCGGCGTGCCAACGGTGCTGGTTGGCGTCGACCCATCTCTTGTAGAAGCGTGCCACGGCAGCCAGGCAGAACTCAACCAGAGCCTCGTCTCCTCCACGGTTGGCGTTACGGAACTCCCACTCCGCAAGGCCGGGAACGAGTTCCTCCAGCTCCTCGATTGTCGAGAATCGTAACTTCCATTGGCCGCCGGCCCTCCTGCTGTTGGCGATTTCTCGCGCAACCTCTCGCTGAAGCTTGGAATCCATCCACCACTGACCAGCCAGCTTGTCGTGGCGCTTCGAGTCTGGAAACAGGCTCTGCGCCTGTTGCTCACACCATGCAGAGATCTCCCGCGTACCAATCTCAGTAAGAGACTTGTATTCTGCGTATGGCACCAATCCAGACGGGAACTGCGGGTCGCTCTCCCGGATAACGTCGACTGGTTTTGGAGCCCATAGAGGGTGCCTCAATGGATGATACTGAACTTTCAGTAGCGTTCCCGGTATCAACTGAAAGTGTTCGACATCCTGCTGCTCTGCGGGTTCCAGATGTTCCAAATGCGCAACCTCCCCGTTCGCTTTCGATTCCCGAAAGATCCTCCAGGCGAAGACTCCAATCTTGACATACCGCAGGGAGGAGCAGTTGTCGAGAATTGATGCGAGAAAATGGTGATTCCAGTTCTCATAAAGGTATTTGCAGCTACCCTTTAGAGGCTGGAAGTATAAGACTTGGAGGCGCGGGAGCTTTCCCAGGTGGATGCCATAGCCTGATATCTCACAGTCCTTTTCCGTCGTCCAAGAATCAGGGATGAGCGTGAGCGATTCCACAGACGCTGCATTCTCTGCAACCCATTGCAACGTTTCAAAGGCGTTCTCGTCCAGCCAGACTTCTAACTCCGTCGGCTGCCAGTCACCCTTGACGTAATGGGCGAACGATGGCACGGCACTAATGGCCTCGAAGCCGTGGCGATAGTACTGACAGGAATCGAATCCGAAGCGGCAGCTAAGTGCCACCCGATTGTCATAGCCTTCCGGCGGCGCGACACACCGCTCCAACCAGTCCGTGAAGTCTGTGCCCAGATCGCAAATGCTGTGCATATACTTCACAGCATTCCAGCGGTACCGCGGATTGTGGGGATCTTGGACGACATTCTTCCTGAAACCGTACTCGAGGGTAAGCTCCTCGAGTTGAGGATTTGCCAGGAGCACCCCGACAATGTCAGACCCGTCAACGAGACCGCTCGCTCCAAGATCCCGGAAAGACAGACTTCTCAAATTGGTGCAAGCCCGTAAACTGCTGGTTATCCGTGACTCAAAGCGGAGGAGCACATCATCTCGCATAATCAAGCAATTGAACGACAGAGAGTCGAATAAGCGGGGGAACGACGACAACAGAGGAAGCAGACAAACGCCAAACCAAGCGTCCATTCTGTATTTCGGTGCATCAGCATGCTATCAACATGATAAAGATGACGGCGTGTCACACTTACCGAACACGCTGCAGACTTCGCATTTTCCTGATGAGATTGCAGAGGAGTTGTACCTGTGGACCATCATCGTCTCCATCTTTCTGGGCTCATCCTCATAAACAGGACTGCTCCAGATGTCCAGCTCTCGGACATGACCCAAGTTCGGGTTATCGAACATAGAGGCCAGAGCTTTGCATATCGGAGCTTCGTCAAGAGCATCAACATAGCTGCCCGGCTTGTCGTGAGAGGTGATTAGTTGAATGTCAAGTCTCCGGTAAAGAAACGGCGTGAAGCAGGCGTTGAGCGCCTTGCTGGTGAGACAGAGAGAACAGAGAAGCCGCCGTCTTTTTATCTGCGGGGCCATGGAACGATTAGTATCGGGAACATGGGGCGATCCAGGAAGAGTGAAATTGAAAGATTGAACTCACGTTCTAGCCGGGGCAATAGAGCAGGTCGTAGGTCGCTAGGAACTTGTCCATGCTGGCTCGCGACGCTTCTCGCTTGCGCCGTTTGACGCTCGCGAATGCACAGCGGAAGTCAAAACGGGTAACTCGTTGAGGGGGTCCCGATCGACCTCTGTGAGCAAGAGAATAGTGGTTGTTGAGGTTATCGATCGAGGAGGCTGAGGAGGCTGCCCGGTTGAAGTGAGAGGTGGGTTGGAAAATCAAGAGCTGAGGTTTGGGGGAGCAGGACAGTTAAGGATTTTAAATAGCAAACGAAAACAGATTGGGGCTGTTGCCCTGACCAAGCGAGGAAGAAGCAAGCGCAGACAAGTTGATTCGGAAGGCAGGTGATCATTAAGTGAGTTGAATTTCAAGGTTCTGATTTGGCTCCTGCAAAGGAAGTCGCGTACCAGTGGTGGTAGGGACTCATTCACGGTGATTCACCTCGCCTGGTGAAATCCACACGGTAAGGTAAAGATGAATACACGCACTGTCCCCCCCTCACCACTAACCGAACCTCGTCTCCTTATCCTTGATCGGAACCTCAGATCCGGTGGTGTTCTTGTAGGCACCGCGGATGTAGTCCGAGATCTGCTCATCCTTGGCCTGCTCGATGGCGCTCTCGTTGTCCTGCGGTCCTTGGCCCAGGACGTTCTGCTGCACCCAGTCGACGCCTTGTGCTACAGTCAGCAATGACATTCTCATAGGGGGTTTGAGAAAAGAACCAACCCTTGTCGACGACATCCTCGTTCTTCTCGCTATCCTTGCCTCCACCGGCCATGCCGTTCAGCTTGTCCATGAAACCACCGCCGCTGGACGATGACTGCTGCTGCTGGGTGTTCTGGTTGGGATTGTTGGCGTTGTTGGCGTTGCCGCTGCCGGTGACCTTGTTGATGAAGTCCATGATTGTTGTGGGATGTGGTTGTGCGAGAGATGTGTGTAGCTTCAGCTTTATGTTGTAAATGTTGAAGTTGGAGAGATGAGGTTCAGTATGAAACTGGAGTACAAGAGCATCGAAAAGAGAAGAGAAAAAGGAAAGAGCTGATAGAACGTCTTATAACATGGCAAGAGCGTCAGACACAGGGCACCTACCTCAACGCTGCGTGATGTCACGCATCAAGCCAAGCGAGCAGCCCATCCTTGGCAAACCCAATCGCCCTCGAAGCTTCAGTTCCACGGCTTCGCAATCACGTCCCATTTTCCTGTTTCTCCTACTTATATCTTTGTTTCATAAACAGTCTCGTGGAGATACAGGTGTTCACTCCTTTTGAACAATCGCAGCTGATACCAAGAATGCAAGACATCGGTCTCGAACCCGTCACTCTTTCCTCGTCTGAGGTTCACTGTGGATCCCGAACTCCAATGATGCAATGCGCGAAGGCTCGCATCCTACCCCTGTCGGGCTTAGCTCCGATTAACCAGCTCCACTCCAGCTCTTCAGGGGTCCACAGATCCATTCACCCCGCCATCCTGCCGCCGGGATTTCCGCGTGCCGGTGCTGACCTCTCCGACCTCACATCATCGCGAGCTCGACGAACAGTTCGGAAGCTTCCCCAATCGGCTTGATTCCATAACTGCGTTTATTCACCAACTACACGTTTGATTCAACACCCAACAGTACGCAGCCAATCCAGCGACTGTGCTCTGAAGGCACCAGGCTGACATCTCATCGCTAACATAGACACCAGCTAATTAACCGGAGCTCAGAATCCCAACCTCACAATGGACTACGTCGAGCAACGCGTGGCCCAAGAAGCCGCAAAGCCAGCAGCCACCACCGAGTACGTCTACTCCAACAAACAAGCCCCCGTCCACCTCCGCCTAGCTAACCTCTCTCTTCACCAGCTCAACCCTCTTCACCCCGCTCAACATCCTCCTCCTCGGCGCCCTCATCTACACAGCCTACGTCCTCCTGCGCCCCTCCCCTCCCCCGGCCCTACCGAAAGAAGAGCCCGCCGTGGTCTTCAAGACCTTCACCCCGCACACCCTCCTCCCCTTCAACGGCGAGGACGGCGCGCCCGTCTACCTCGCCGTCCGCGGCCGCGTCTTCGACGTCACGAAAGGTCGCAACTTCTACGGTCCCGGTGGGCCGTACGCCAACTTTGCCGGGAGGGATGCCTCGCGCGGCCTCGCTAAGGGGAGCTTCGACGAGGACATGCTGACCAAGGACCTCGACGGCCCGCTGGACACGCTGACCGACCTGGGCCCGGATGAGCTGGAGGCGCTGCAGGGGTGGGAGGAGAGGTTCTTGGAGAAGTACCTTGTTGTTGGCAAGCTTGTTGCTGTTGGTGATGCGGGGAAGGAGTGATTTGGGGATATTGCTCCGGGGTGATGGTTGGGGATGGAAAATGTATCCGTACTGGTGTTTGTGTGCTTTGCAAGGGCTCTTATGGCGTCACTGTACGCTGTGAATGGATACGGCGGAGGTTAATTGTACCGAAAAGTTATGGTCTGACGACTAGGTGCTGCGTGTGCCATTCGTCTGTTGATGTTGTTGATTCGCGAACGCCTCGCGAGCAGCGCGGACGGCATCGATGGCCGCGAGCTGGAGGCTGATGCGAGCCCTCTCGGCCGATGCCTGTTCGGCGAACTTATCGAGTTCAGACGTAGACATCCTATTGTACTGGCGTTTCAAACTCTCAAAGTCCTGGTTGTTCAGGTTGTTCGACGGCGTTTGCGCTGCATTGGCTGCTGTCGCTGCACCTGAAGGACGACCCCGTCGTCTGGGCACGGGTGCTGCCACTGCAGGAGGCGCAAATCCTGCATTCGTGAATTGAGGAGCTGATGAATTGGCGACGGCGGTGTTATTGCTAGCTTCTGGCGAGGACGTAGCTGCAGGTTGCGCTGCTGCGGCCTTAGCACGGGCGGAAGGAGAGACGGCCACTGTAGAGCCATCGGTTAGCATATTCCCACTAAACCCCGTACGCACCCAACAGCGAGTAACCTACTTCCAAACCCACGAGAACACATGGCGCGCTTCCCATCCATATAGCAGTTCGCGCACGCGCCCCTCGTAATCCACGACGTCGCCCAGTCGTTAGGGACAACACACTGCGTCCAAAACCCTTGCCCATCAACGCACCGCGTGCACGCGTCCGACACCTCCTGCCCACCGCACTGGAGCAGCACGGCGCACCAGTTCGCCGGCTTCTTGGGGTGCCAGCTGCGCCGCGTGAGCGGGTTCTTCTCGAGCGTGCGCTGCGGGCGCAAGGGGGCGGCACGGAAGCGGTTCGCGGTCACGGCGTTGGGGAACGGCTCTTTGGCAGGGAAGTAGCCCATCCTGTAGCAATAGTCTACTATATGCTCGTGTTGTTGCTGCTGTTGTTTTTGTTGCGGATCTGCACCTTGCTTGGAACCGGCGAGTGCGTGGACGAGGGCTTGGGCTTCGCGGTCGCCGTCCGCATCGGCGTCGCCGTCTGCGTCGGGATCGTCCTCTTCCATGTCGTCGTCCTCGTCGTTCTCGATGTCATAGTCTTCTTCTTCGTCCTCGATGTCCTCGTCGTGGTTGTCCTCCTGTTCTTGGTGTTCGTACATTGGCGCAGCTGGGACCGGTGCCTCCTCGACGCGGGCGCGCTTGGCTGGACGTGGCATTGTCGGGTTCGATTCGTTGCCGTCTGATAATCGTTATGGGTCGGCTTCGCCGCAGGGCTTAGAGAGTCAGGCAGAAGAGTAACCGAGGAGAAGTGGGTTGATCAGGCGACACTTGGTGGTAAGAGTTCTGCTCAGTTCCTGGTAAGTTGGAGCTGATGTTGCTGAAGCATCGCGCTCTAACCTGGAAAGTGTCATGTGGGGCCGCCCGATTTAAGCTTATTTACGGCAGATCAACACTAGCATGAGGTACGATCTCTTGCTCACCGCTTCACCATCTTGCATCAACTGGCCTCGGTCCTATATTGCAGTCTCTACCGCTCGAAATCTAGCTCAGCTTATTGTGCACATGAACGCAGAGAATTAGAGCTGCAGACGAAGCATGATGGGGCGGCTAGAGTGATGATCTCACGAGAGACGATCCTCGTCTTCAACACATCTATCCATCTCTCATACAAAGAACTAAGATCGCATGATACCCCATCTTCTCGATACTACTTATACACTACAGCACAGCCTCCCCCGGCAACAACTCCGTCCTCCAAGGCATTGCGCCATGCGTATTAGCCCACTCCAGCAGCGCGTCATAGTCCACACACTCATGGCTCGAACCCCAGCCCGGTCCGGCCTCCGTCTTGCCCTCCAGGTTCGTGTCTCCGGCGCACATGATCGACTGCCTGATGTAATCGAAACAATGGGCCGAGTGGTGGGCTACCTCCTTCTCCAGCTCGACGCCGCCGTAGCCGGCTTGGAAGTGCTCGACGAGGTACGACTGGTTACGATGCGTTAGTGACAAAAGGAACACAGATGGGTGGAGAGGAGAAGACTTACCAGACAGTGAAGCTGGTGGAAGGCGGACATCATGTATACCGGCCCTTCGGTTTGGCGGTCGAGGGCCATGTTCAGGGGTTCGCCGATGTCGAAGGATGCCCAGTTGGGTATGTGGATGTATCCCCGGGCGGCTGTGAGATCGAGTCAGTCAGCTGTTTCTAACCGTCCTTGACCTTGAGAGAAGTGCATATCATTACCTGCGCTTAGGCCGAGCCAGTTGTGGAGAGTGTGAAGCGTCGCCTCTCTCCTGGCGAACATGTCTTCGTTGAGGTATGTGCTGTTCTCGAGGAAAGTGTACATCTTTCGAGGGACTGCAGATGTTTGGAGGTTATGTTAGTCTAACGGTCCCAGCCGAGAATAGGATGGGGTCGGGTTGAGAGGAACCATACACTGCGGCACTGGCGACGACCTAGCCGGGCTTCTACACCTTGTCGAACCTGACAACTGCCGGGTTAAGAGCACAGCTATGGTGGCTGCCATCGTGAGTTCGATAAACAGACGGAGGTAAAACATCGGTGGTCGTCTTGGTGATTGCGAGACATTGTGCTCTACCGTTGACTTGCGCTCGCCGTCTCGGTACGGCGATTCCAGAAAGCCCTGCTCCTCTTCGTCCTGCCCATTCTTGGAAGTCAACATGGTGGTGAGGGCGTTTGCCTACGGAGGCTTGCGAGCGAGTCGTGATAGAACGTCTGGGCCTGTGTCCGTTGCGAGTGGAAACTAAAATCGCGACGAGGCAATCGCGACGAGGCACGTTGTCGCCTCAGAGATACAATCTCTGGATCATGAGGACGAGAACATGTGAAGTTGATCGAATGATCTTTGCCCGCACTGATGTTGAACTTCCCCACAGTCGCTCATATGCTTCCGTGCCCAAAAGGGAAATTCGCCTTCAGGTATCAATGCAACACTACGGTAGAGAAAGCCGGTGAGGGTATTTAGCCTAAAAGTCAAGATACGCAGCTTCGTTCCCAGGCTTTGCTGAAAAATGCTTTACAAACAGTTCTCTTCCATACCCTGACCTGGGACATAACTGCTGGATCTCTCAGGGTAGAAAGAGCCAGGACTTCACAACCTCCTTGGCGGTCCTAACATCATGGCACGAGAGTCCAGACTTGCACAATAAAACCCCTGAACGAGAGACCAATCCCCATGTACAAAGTATCGTCCCGTACCCATGGCCTCGATATGATGACCTTGACACTGCAGTCTCCCTTTGCTTCCGAGCCCTTGAGGTCGTGCCTCTGCGAAGGAACAAATCCGGTGACAAGAGAATGAACAAATCCCGAGACCCTAGTCGCCCCCAAACATCGCTCGACAGTATCCATAAGACGTCGAGTCGCAGAAACGATGCGAAATAGTCGGCATCTAGCCATCTGGTAAACCGCGACTCATCCCTTATAGGACGAGTAAGTCTCCCCCATCGTCGCCCTGCGACCCAGGACCCGCGACCCAGCCTGCTGGGAGCCATTGCCGGAGTTCGCGACGCCGCGGCGGGAGCCGAAGACCGACCGTAGGGACATGGACCGCTTTGGGCC
The DNA here is from genome assembly GCA_009194965.1 of Coniochaeta sp. 2T2.1. Lineage (NCBI taxonomy): Eukaryota > Fungi > Ascomycota > Sordariomycetes > Coniochaetales > Coniochaetaceae > Coniochaeta > Coniochaeta sp. 2T2.1. Next base: position 2,618,547 of record VSMA01000006.1, read on the forward strand.
AGTGTTGGAAGCCAAAGTAGACTTGTTGTTCTCTGTAGGATGCCGCTTGAGTATCTCGTCGAAAGTGACAGCAGGAGAACCAGGGTTAGCGTGACCAGGACGCGCTTGCTGTGAAGCCCTCTGACTTGACGGCGAGTACGGCGGTGGTGATGAGCCTGCTGGAGGATAAGCCGGGGGCTGCGATCGAGAGGATGTGACGATGTTCTGCGTGGAGGCACGACGCGATACGAGCCTCAGCGGGCCATACGTGGCGCCTGGCTGGCCTTCGTATAAGTCGCCGTTAGGATGCTGGTAGGTATAGGTCTGCGTGTCGGCGTCGTAGCCGCAGCGGACGCAGCCGGATGGTGTGACTAGGGCATCGTCGCCGTCGTGCTCCCACTTTCGTGGCATGTTTGATGGATGAGTGAGATGAAATCGAGACAGAGCTGATTTTAAAACTTGGGTTCAGTCTGATTTTGAAAGCAGGAAGATCCGAAGGTTTATTGCTTCCAGGATGACGGTCCCGCTTGCTTCTCAGATGGCTCAAGGCAGCTAATCATCTGCGGGCGCGTGTCAGATGAGGCGGCTGCAATCGGAGCTGCAAAGATCATGCGATGTTTCGGCCAGTGACTCGACTTGTGGGATGTGGTTTGGTTTGCATGAGTTAACTCAAGGCAAGACTGAGGGTGCGTGTGTTCATTGCTCGCTGTTGTCCAGACTTTCTCCGAACATTCACATTCATTAGGCACTTCGGGTCGCATTCACCGAAGAGGTGCAGTCTGACAGATGGGCTGTCATTGGACTGACGGTCTCTCCCAAGCTGCAGAGTGTCGGGGGTGCGTTGATGGCGCCGAGGTGCTGTAGCACAGTGAAGTATCCAATGGTTGAGTGAGAAAAGTTGTTTCGAAGGGACAAGAGGAGGGGACTGCTCTTGTGGTGAATAACCCTAACCCTGCTTGATATCTTGCATTTAGCGGTATACTGCTATAGTCGCTCAAGACACAGCCACATAAAGGGTCAGCCACAAATACACAGCCATTAACCTTCACGAACTTTATCCACACTCTCCACACCGCGAATTCATCTTACTGTCAACGAGCTCGCAGTATTTCTCTTTTGGCAAGACCCTGGAGACCCTCCACGCGTTGACTTCGAGCTATCCCAGTGGACACGCGACTGTTCCGCGGTTGCTTTCCAAGCCGCGACAACAGGAACGGGTAGAGATTGCGGTGATGTAATTGCTACCGATGAGGTCATCGCCAACATATCCCCGGTCAGTGAGGGCCAATCACGAGCGTTACCGTCTTTCGACTGGAACAACAATGAACGGCATTGAGCCAGCAAAACGGTCGTCATTTCATCCTTGGCGGCTCCTCGACATCGAGATTCTGGTCTGGAACACATTGTCAAGTCCTGTCAACCTTTCCAGACAGCTCAATCAAACCCCCGGTGGAGTCATTGCTGGAGCCGCGTTTGAAAACAAGGATTTCTGTCACGTCCTCACGCAATGAGTTGCTTCTCAGGGTCGAGGTCGAGACCAGAGGATCGTTTGGTCGAGATCCCTTCATTGGACTGATGTGCTTCAGGGACAGGGAAGTCTTGCCGAGAAGGATGTTTGCTGGCAGGGAGAAATCAAGCTTCTTTTTCCCATGATATAATACTCTCTTGGGGACGGGTCTTTAAGCTTCAACGTCCCCGGTTGGAACTGTAGTGCGGTTCTAGCTCGTCGCTGTCGAATGTCTCCCTTTTCTATTCCATCAACTGTGTTGAACTGCACCTCTTCTCGTGTTACAGGCATGTCCGAAAGCTGCTAAGCTCTCTACCCCTTGTCTGGTGTGACCTCATCCATCCACTCTGGGAACCTCCACCCCCGAGTTACCTCTTGCGCATCCAGTTGGCTGCCGGCACACCATCTTTCTCGCGTGGCGATAGGCAGAGCGATCGTCATCGCAGCCCGCTTAGTTGAGCAAGCTCCCTGCCTCCCCTGCTTCCCCGGGTTGCTACCGAGTGTCATCATGGTCTCGCAACCAGAACCCGACTCTGAAATATCCTTCTCCCCTCCCGTGCGTCCCAAGTTCCACCACCACAACACAAATGACAGACTACGGGAGAGCTCAAGTCGTCCTCCATCTTTCTCCATGATTAGCAACATACGAAAAGATAGGAGGTCTATGTTTAAAGAGCTTGGATTGGACACCGACGGTCACACAACCTATACGAACGGTATCATAGACAAGGAATTCGCCGAACTCACAGGTCTAGCCTCTGCTAGCACTGACCGCACTTCCGAATCCAACTCAGAGCGAGCGCCACGCGGCGACGGCAGGCCACAAGACGCCCAGAGCCCCCGCGGCATCAACAACAACAACAACCAAGACGCCTCCCCTCAGTCTGCGACCTCCACCGGCAGCAAGCCTTGGTACTCGAGGCTGGTGACGGGTCGTCGGCCGAGGATCAAGACTGCCGCCAGTGCGCCACCCCCTACCATGACTACCTTTACAAGGCTCTCGTCGGTCGCCTTGCTCATCGCTGTGGTTCTTCCCGGCTTTAGTTATTATAATGGTCGCGAGAAAGTTCCGCTCAATGGGGCGGACGCCGGTGTGATCAACCGCAACACGATGAGACCCGTGCTCGAGACGAGGGCAGATAGTCCCACAGATGTCTGCAAGAGGTGGAGTCAACAAGGTAGGTTGTCTGAGATGGGATGGAAAACCGAATGCGAGTGGAAAGCTAACACGGAGCAGCTGCCACCCTAAACGGGACGCTGTACTTGTACGGAGGTCAGGCGAAGACCTCCGGAGACCAGACGACAAATACTTGGAGTAAGTCACAGCCACTTAGTTGGACAATGGATAATATGCTGACAAGTGAGCAGATAACAACTTCCTCGCTGTCGACCTGTCAAAGTCCTGGGATGTCAGTTCGCCTGCAATATCCGCCTTCCCTTTGCCGTCCGGTCCACCGGCAGTGGCCAACGGCTACTTATGGAACGACTACAACAGTCTCTATCTGTACGGCGGCATATTCGCAGACAACCCTTATGTCGACCCTGCGCCCATTTCAACATGGCAGTATGACATCAAAAGCCAGAAATGGATCGAGCACCCGAATCCCAAGACGTCGGCCGGTATCAAAGCTACTGAAGCAGGCATTCCGGTCCAGCGCGCTGGCGAAGGAGCTGGTATCTCAATTCCGGAGCTGGGAGTCAGCTATTACTTTGGTGGGCACCTGGATTGGGCCACGACGCCGGGCTGGCCAAAGTGGACCGATCGCGTCTACATCAAGAGCCTTCTCGAGTTCACACACCCCGGCTATACAAACGATGCCGTGGCTTCACTGGCAGGTGGATCGGGTGCCGGTTCTGATGGCGTCTACCGCAACATCACCGAGGGCGGCTTGCAGGTTAGCGATGCTTTCTCCGAGCGAGCGGATGGTGCTCTTGTATTCGTCCCAGGTTGGGGAGAGAAAGGCATTTTGATCGGACTCGCCGGAGGTACGAACGAGACATTCATCAGCGATCTGTCGACATTGGACGTCTTCGACATCGCAAACTCGGTCTGGTACCATCAGAAGACCTCGGGCACGCCGCCCGGCGTCCGGGTCAACCCTTGCGCCGTCATCGCTTCTGCGCCTGATGCGTCCAGCTTCCAGATCTACCTGTATGGTGGGCAGAACCTCGTGCCATATGTACGTTTCCCCGGTCCGTCAGCCTCCATAATGTTGACCAGATACTAATTCCAAACAGCAAGCCCAAACCCAGTACTCAGACATGTACATCCTCTCCATCCCCTCCTTCACTTGGGTCAAAGCGCCCCAAGGCGGCGACAACAAACCATCCGGGCGCGCGGGACACACCTGCAACCTCCGCGACGGCCAAATTGTCCTAGTCGGCGGCTACACCGGCCAAAACACCGACTGCGACAAACCAGGCATCTACGTCTTCAACGCCTCCAGCCTCGAGTGGACCTCTGGCTTCACCGCCCTCGACCACCCGTCCGACCTGAGCCCAGAGAACTCCGTCCTAGCCAACTCCTTCGGCTACAAGGTCCCGGACGTAGTAGCAAGCGTCATCGGCGGCGGCCCCGACGGCGGCGCGACCGTCACCCAGCCGGCAGTAGGTAAACCTTCCGAAGGTCCCTTCGCGACAGGCAAATCCCCCGTCTTCACCATCACCGCGAGCGGGAGCACGGCCACCATAACCCAAGCCGCGCCCGGCGCAACCGGCGGACCGGGAGCGACGACAGGCACGACCTCCGACCCGTCCGGCAGCCACAGCAACCCCAAGGGCGGCCTCATAGCGGCGGGCGTCATCGCCGGCCTCGCGGGCCTGCTCGCCCTCTACCTCGGCTACTGCGCCTGGCTCTACCGCCGGCAGGTGCGCGCGTACAAGACGCACCTCGCCGTCGCGAACCGCTACTCCGCCGCCCCAGGTGCCCAGAGCCGCGGCTCCTTCCGCGGACTGGCGGCCTTCTTCGGCCGGGGCGGAAGCAAGAAGGCAGGACCTGACGCCACTACCTACGACGCCTCGGAACCAATGTCAGAAAAGGGCGCCGCCGCTGCCGGAGCCGGCAAGTTCGTCCACAGCAGCGCCGAGCGCCGCGGCCGCGCCACCCACCGGCGCGACGAGAGCACGAGCACGGCCGACAGCTACGGCTGGGTCGGGTCCGGCAACAACAAAGCAGTCGAGCCGAGGCTGCTGTTCGACGACCCCACGCCCGACAGCGGGTACGCCTCCTCCCCTTACGGCCCCGGGGTTGGGGGAAGTAGTAGCAAAGTCACGCCTACTAGCGAACCAACTCCTGGAAGCGGGAGGCCGCCGATCAGGAGGAGCCACAGCGCGGGGAGCAGTTCGTCCACCGAGGGCCTGCTGGACGGGCAGGAGCCGAGTTTCTTTAGTGTTGTTATGGGGCCTCGGCGGGCGCTGAGGGTGGTTAATGGTTTGGAGGGGGAGGAGGGGGTGCAGAGGGGGAATAGCGGGCGGAGCGAGAAGAGTTATAGGAGGCCGAATCCTGTTAGTCAGTATCAGTGAGTGAGGGTGAGGGGGCAGGGATGTAATGTGTTATGCTGAGATTGGGAGCGTGTCGTTTGTGTTTTGGTTCGATACCCTTTTTCTTTCGTCACGGTGTTGAAACAACTATCTAGGTTTCTGTTCAGCAAGACTACATAAAAGTTAAGATGCTAGTCCATGCCATGGAACCCAAGTCCGTCCTCGTGAGCCGGTGACATGAACTGTAACTGTCAACTCAGTTGTCAACTTCTACACCCGCTAAGACATCCGTTGCCATTAAGTACAGTCTCACGGAGTTGGGATGATAGTCAAACACAGCTGCCATCGTCGCGACTTGCAACTCTTGGGACTGCCTCCAAAGTCCACAACAAAACGGAAGCATGCCAAAAAAGAAAAAGAAACGTACAACATCAGGGATTCCCCGGTGGTCACCCACCCGCCTACTAGTCTGACGATTACCGGCTTGTCCAAGGGGGAGAGCGGACGGGATCCCGAATTTTCCGGTATCTGTGGTCGTACGTGGGAGTTGAAGGCGGCAGAGGTGCGTATGTGTGGTGGTGGTTCAACGTGGAGAGTTGCCTTGCGGATGTTGTGAGTTGATGTGTGTTGAAAAACCTCGGGGGTGAGCGAAACAACGAGCTGGCGTCTTGATTATGGGTTGCATAGAAGCAGGAGATCACTCGCTCCTCTATGGCTGAATGAGATATGCAGGGAAAAGTGGTGCAAGGCAGGATGTTGTGTAACACGGCGTGGTCTCAGACTTCTCAGTCCAGCACCTGAATACCGCCCAACATCACCTCGCTTCTACCCAGCAGTCAACGTCCACTTACACTGTCGCTGAAACGGCAGAAGTCTATCGTACTGGCTATGTGGAAGTACATACCTTCCTTGCTCAGTGGAGAGAGGCAGACCGAGCAGCCCGAACCCGAGCTCAAGCCACCCTCCGTCACAATCATCGGCGCCAGGTTCCCGGCCGACGGCTCGCGGCCGCACCTCATCACCCTCGAGACCATACCCGCCGACGGCGGAGTGGATTGCTACCTGTTCCACGTCCCCGACCTGCGGTCATACTGGAACGACGACAGGGCGTGGAGGATGCGAGATACGCAGAGGTTCACGTTGAAAGAGCAGATATTTGGGCAATGCGACGGGGTATACATCGTGTGGCATACTGCATTTCTGTTCGAGGCGATCGAAAACAGAACTTTCCGGTTTCCGTTTGATACCCCTTATACACCTCGAGGTGATGTCTTTGTTGCAAAACTACAGCCACAGGAATACGGCGAGCATGCGTGGGCGGCGTTTGATGATGTTAGTGAGGAGTTCTTACAGTTGCCTTTTGTCACGATGGGGTCTCGGCACGGAGTATTTGGAGCGTATGGAGAGCAGATTGACTGGTATTCAGTCTCGCGATGAGGAACAGCAAGACATGGAAATAGTAAATTTGACTGGGCGCAATAGCAGACAAAGCACAATAGCTTCAGACTTAAACGAAGGATTTCTTGTAATTGGAATCAAAGGAAGCTATTCTTGACCCTAGCTCCGGTATCTATTCCTATTCTACTCGTCAGTTTGATTGGTCATTTACAATAGCCTGCCTAAGAAAATGGCGACCTAAACGCGTCTCACCTCGCTCCTCTTAAACACCACATCAACCCATTCCCAACACCACAACTTCTCTTTCTCAACAACTCACTGAACTCAACCTAGAGCTCCAGATTTCAACACTCTCTAGCAACTACAAGCTACAAACTTCCAACTGCCACTTTCAAGCAACTTCTCTACCTTACAGGCAACATGCCAGCCAAAGCTATTGCCGGCCGCAAGGCTCGAGCAACCAGTAAGTGATACGCAGCTCCTCGAATAACTGGTAACCTTGTCCAAGTCGTGCTCTACTAACACTGTCTTGCGAAGAAACAGCGACCAAAACAGCAACCAAGGCTCCAGCCAATAAGGCTGCCACCCCAGCTCCTCCCACAGGTCGCGGTCGAAAGCGCAAGGCAGCCGACGACGACGACCAAGACGACGCACCCGTCGATCCCCCTCGCCAGATCAAGAAAGGCCGCACGACCGCCGACCCCAATACCAACGCCCAACCCGCCAAACGCGGTCCCGGCCGCCCACCGAAGGTCAAGACCGCCAGACCCGGAGTTGGTCGGCCCCGCAAGACAGCAGCCCCCGCCGCTCCAACCATCCTCAACACCCCTCCCACCCAGGTCCTCACGGTCTTCACCTTCGGCACCGGCGACTGCGGTGAGCTCGGCCTCGGCCCCAAGCAGAAGAGCGCCCTGCGCCCGCGCCCGAACAAGTTCCTCGACCCCACCAGCCCCGACGGGTTGAAGGTTGTGCAGCTCGCCGTCGGGGGGATGCACGTCGTTGCCTTGACGGCGGATAACAAGATCGTTACGTGGGGTGTGAACGACAAGGGTGCGCTCGGAAGAGATACCGCTTGGGAGGGGAAGCTGAGGGACATGGATGCCGATGACTCGTCGGACGATGACGACGATGATCTGAACCCGATCGAGTCGACCCCTACCGCGCTACCGGATGACGCGTTCCCCGCGGGCACGGTGTTTGTCCAGGTTGCTGCTGGTGATAGCTGCAGTCTTGCGCTTACTGAGACCGGGCTGGTGTATGGATGGGGCACGTTTTTGGTATGTCTCTTACCCTCCAACAATCAGACAGTGTTACTAACAAATAAAACAGAGCAGCGACGGCAAACCAGGCTTCTTCTACAACCCCAAAACCAAGGATCTCATCACAGACAAGGCCCGCCCTTACCTCCTCCCCGACCTGAAGGACATCGTCCAGATCACCTGCGGCTCCAACCACGCCCTCGCCCTCGACAAGACGGGAACCATCTGGGCCTGGGGCATCGGCGAGCAGAACCAGCTGGGCCGCAGACTCTTGCCGGGTCGGGAGAGGACCGGGTTCGCCCCCACCCGTGTTGGCATTGCTCGCAACAAGGTGAAGTACATCGCCTCGGGACCGTTCCACTCCTTCGCCGTTGACGGGAGGGATAACGTCTGGGCCTGGGGGCTCAGCAGCGATGGCGAAGCGGGACACTATAACCCCCGTGACCGCGGTTCGCTGCCTTATCCCATGAAGATTGATAAGCTGGCTGGGAAGGGTGTGGTGCTGCTGGATGGAGGCGCGCACCACTCCGTTGCTGTTGCTTCCAGCGGGGAGTGCTTCGTCTGGGGCCGCATCGAGGGCGGACAGTTAGGTGTACAATTCACGCCCGAGCAGCTTGCTGATGAGGATCTGGTCGAGATGACGGAGCGCGGCAAGCCGGGTATCTGCATGAAGCCCGTTCCTGTCACGCACATCGGCGAGGCGGCGTATGCCGTTGCTGCTTCTGGTCATACCATCTTTATCAACAAGGAGGGGAAAGCGTATAGTGCTGGATTCGGATTCATGGGGCAGCTTGGACATGGTAATGAGGAGGATGTTGAGGTTGCGAAGCTCATCGAGGCGAAGTCCGTTAAGGACAGGAAGCTCACGTGGGCTGGGGCGGGCGGACAGTTCAGCATGGTTGCTGGGCCGGCCGATGAGCAGAGTGCTGAGGCGGCTGCTTGATTGATGTTACCTATTGTGATGTTTGTCTGAACTGACTGTGTCTCTAGGCCGGCTTCGATTCTCCTTAGGACTGGACCTTCTACCGAGACTCACGGCGGCCTGGATTCGACTCGATCAGCAAGCGACTTTGCCGGATTCGACACCCTTAGGATAGCGTTTGTTTGAACTCTTGTCCATGATACCCATTGCCCAAATTGGACCAGACGGAACCCATTCTCGGATCCCCTCGGATTGTGATACAGGTTGGAGCTGCTGGTGCGGATGACAGCCAAGCAGGATACTTGGTGATAACGGACATTGATATCAGTCACATGATTGCGGTAGGTCCAGGTATGTCACTCCAATGGGCTCATCTTGACGATATCACCACAACATGGCCAGCTTCTCCAACTGCCAATAACATCCGTCGTTCAACTTAGGTAAAACAAAGGTAACAGCAACAAAGCAGCACGGTCACTTGACCTTCTTCCCCCCCTCGGTTCTTTGTGCCGGAGCGGTCAACGATTTCCCCAACGTCGCCAAGCCATCCAAGGACGAACCAAGACAAAGCAAGCCATGGGATTGGAAGCTTCCATGCTTTATCTTTCCCGGGGTTCCTTTGGTGCCGAAGCAGGTCACAGGATCAGCCATCGAAGGAAGGATCGGTGTTTGGGCGTTGCTTGCATTACGCTCCTCCGACAAAGGAAATACGCGTAGGTGCGGCTAATCGCGGGCCAATGGCACCTCAACACAACAATTCCGCCCCCCGAAGATGGAAATTTCGGAACATTCCATGCATGGCTTCCACCGCCTCACCTCCCGTCGGCCTTGTCCTCGCGGAGGATTGGCTCAAAACCTTTACGATGATGGCGAAGGGAAGCACAAATTTTTCATAAAATACAGCATCTCGCGGCAATGAAGAAAAGAGTTTTGCTTCAATGGCCACAGGTCCAGCATCTGGCAGGCGAGTGCCGTTGCCGTGATCTGTCCCTGATAAAGTGTAAGTCTAACATGAGCATGACACTCAGTCATTTCAGTCAGTAAGTTTAGTAACCTCCTGAGAGCGTCGTTTCCATTGCGTCATGAGATAGACTTCCCCGATAACGCTAGAAAAGCTTCTATCATTGCGGGGAGAGGAAAGACATGAATCGCATACATCCGGCATAGGAGGACTTGTGCTGCGTTCACCGAAGCAAGTCTTGGTTGTTGCCCCCAATGAACGAGTTTTCTACGGGACACGGTACACTCGACGTATGCACCATGTCAACGGTTCCACGCGCCCTATGCATGTTTCCTGCCATCTCCAGCTAACTCCAGCCATCAATTGGCTGTTGTGAGGTCACCTTGTTACCGTTCCTAATACTTTGCTGCAGGAGGAGTTTTTAAAGGTCCGGTATCGATCGCCGGCGCCTGGCGGGCCGCTAGAGAAAGTAGAAACATGGACCACACCTCTCCTCTTTAAGGGAATTGTGACTCTTAAACTCTCTCCCCTGCGGCTCTTTCCTGTCCTTTAATTCCTCCCCGTCCCAACTTCCCTCTGTAGACTTCATCCTTTCTCTGTTGAGTCATCGTATCTTTCTCCTATACTCCGCAACACACTCCGTAAACAACAACACCTTACCGACACCACCACCAACGAAGTAAATAACCCCAACAATGGCCCCAGGCGTCATAACCCCCACCACCTCCGGGCCCGAGGGCAAGCAGGACGTCGACCTGACCGCCTCGGCCGTCGACTCCAAGCTGACGACCAAGAACGGCCACATCCAAAACGGGCACGTCGACCCCGTCACGCCGCCCAAGCTTCCCGACCTCGACGCCTCCAAGCTGACCTACACCCTCACCACCTCCCCGCGCGCCGTGCCCGAGGAATCTGTCGCCAACTCCGGTCTCGAGACGGTATGCACCGACCACATGATAACGGCCACCTGGTCCACCCGCACCGGCTGGGCCGCGCCCCAGCTCAAGCCCTACGGGCCTCTCACTCTGATGCCCACCGCATCCGTCCTGCACTACGCGACCGAGTGCTTCGAGGGCCTGAAAGTCTACCGCGGCTACGACGGCAAGCTCCGCTTGTTCCGGCCGGACTGCAACGCCAACCGCATGCTCATGTCCACCGTGCGCATCTCCCTCCCTCCCTTCCCGCCCTCGGAACTGGAAAAGTTGCTGCTAGCGCTCATGTCCGTCGACGGGCCAAAATGGCTCCCCAAGTCCAACCCGGGGGCGTACCTCTACCTCCGCCCCACCATGATCGGCACTTCCCCGCAACTCGGCGTGCAGGCCCCCCACGAGGCGATGCTGTACATCACCGCCAGCTTCATGCCGCGCATGGACTCCCCCGCCGGTGGCATGAAACTCCACACCAGCCCGGAAGACATGGTGCGCGCCTGGGTGGGCGGGTTCGGCTACGCCAAGGTGGGGGCTAACTACGGCCCCAGCCTGCTGGCGACGCAGGAGGCGCGGAAGAGGGGGTTCGGGCAGATCCTGTGGTTGTACGGATCTGAGGGGTACTGTACCGAGGCCGGGGCGAGTAATTTCTTTGTCGTGTGGAAGAATAAGGCTGGGAAAGACGAGCTTGTTACGGCGCCGCTGGACGATCGGTTGATTCTCGACGGTGTGACGAGGAGGAGTCTGTTGCAGTTGGCGAGGGAGAGGCTGGGGCATGAGCTGGAGGTTGTCGAGAGGCGGTATACGATTGACGAGGTGCTCGAGGCCGAGAGGGAGGGGAGGTTGGTTGAGAGCTTTGCTGCTGGTACTGCCGTAAGTTTCTCATTCTCTGACCATAACAATGTTGACTGTTGTACTAACCTATGTGCTGCTAGTACTTCGTCTGCCCCATCTCGCAGATCCACCACCGCGGCAAGGACGTCATGATCCCCATGGCCGAGGGCAACGCCGGCAAGTACACGAACAAGCTGAAGGGGTTCATGTACGACATCATGTATGGCAAGGAGCAGCACCCGTGGGGTGTCGTTGTTGAGGAGAGGGAGTAAGCGAGCGGACGGTGAGCATCTTAGTCAGGGCCAGGGCAGGGGGTTCTTTTTGGAAAAGGACTGGTCTAAAAGTGTTTCTAGAGGGGCATTGGTATAAGGCGTTTATTAGGCTTCGGTTGAGATTATGAGATAGAAACTGTCAAACAATTGTGATACTTATCTCTCTCTGCCTGTGGTACTTTCGCTGTGATTCGACGTCTAGACTCTAGTCGCTCAATCGCAGCGTCGATGACACTCGCCAATGACCACTTGCACTGCAATTTCCCCCCGACGAAGAGATGATCACCCACCATATAGTGATGCTTATCTCTCCCTGTGACACTTCGAATCGCTGTGAACAGGTCTCATTGAATTCGGGCGAAAACCACTTGCACTACAATTTTACCCTCCACGGAGATGATTACGTACCACAACAATGTTGCGTAGCTCTCTCCCTGTGACCCTTCAAATCGCTGTGAACAGGCGTCACTGAAGCCGGGCAACGACTTTCACTGCAATTTTACCCTCGACGAAGAAGATGAATCCCACAGTTGATCAGGTAATGGCTCTCTATTGCACCGTCTGTGATATACCTCCTTTTTCATAGTCCTTACAGCAAATTCAGATGCAACATATCTTATTGGTACCACAGACAGGAAAGTGCCTTGAAGTTTTGGAACAGGTGGGATTTCCACATATGTGGGTCTCTCAGTGGTCCTTCACAAAGAGCAATAACCCACTACCAATCATACAACAGCAACCGTGGTCTAACGGTTAGGATTCAACCCTTCCAAGGTTGAGGCAGGGGTTCGACTCCCCTCGGTTGCATTTGTTCTTTTGCTTTTGCCCACGTTTCCTTTTCTGCTCAGCCATCTCTTTTTGTTTTTTTTTCGGCAGCCATCATCACTATATTGAGCAATGGTTAACCTACGTCGCGAACTATTAACACTCCCGTTTCATCTCATTTTTTGCCTTCGTTACTCCCTTCGTTACTCCCTTCGTTACTCCCTTCGTTACTCCCTTCGTTACTCCCTTCGTTACTCCCTTCGTTACTCCCTTCGGTTTCTTCTCTCTTTTAACCTTGTTCACAGGAGAATAAGGCCTTCCGAGGGACTCACACACCGCAATTCCCTGCGGTCTTCCTTCTATTACTGCTCCAATTCTTTTCTCCTCTTTGGCCTGTCACAGGACAATTAGATGCCGCCACTGTTCTATCTCGGACACAGCAGCTGTTGATATCGGGTTGACTGTAGACGAGGCCCAACATGACGAGCTGGCTTTGCGAGGCACAGGCTCTACATCATGCAGGCTGGATGCTAAAGTGAGGTCCAAACGGTAGGATAGCGTTTCTGTCTCAGTCCCTTCAGTACGTTAGGTGTCTTTGATTTCAGTTGAGCGGTGGTGAGCGGTTGAGCAATCACATGACACGACGAGAGTCACGTCACAAAAGGCTAATAAGATAGGTAATATATCCATACAATAGTTTCATTGCATTCATCAGACTGATTGACCGTTCAGCCAAGCGGTATCAAAAAGGTCATCTAATCATTCAAGGAATTTCCCTAGGTATCCCAATTGCATCCCTTATTTTCGTACAATCCAGACTCTCTTCCCTTAAACACCACGGTACGTCTCCTGGTGGGTGGCAGAGCTGTTCCTGCGATCCCTGCCGTGATGGTGGTCGTCATGGGCAATCTCAGGCTCGCCGATGTGCCTCGCGAGAACGGAGGGAGGCACCTGCGCCGCGTCCGTGGGGTCCTTGTGGCCGAGGGACTGGGCGTGAGTACCAGATCTGGGAAAGGACAGAGGTGTTAGTTGACTGTGTACTGGGTGGATGCGCGCGGGAGTCGAAAAAGCTAAATCGCCCAACTTACTTACTGGTAGGTCTTGTTTCCGCCGACGGTCTTGCTGCCGTCCAGGTCCGAGTCGACGCGGGGGTCGAGCTTGTTCACCATGTCCGACTGGTGGGGTCCGGCGGTGTTGGGGGCGGGACCAGGGCCGCTGTGGCCGGTGCCAAGCTGGTTGCCGCCGGTGTGACCCAGGCCGCTGGAGGTGGTGTTGTGGCCGGTGGTGCCGAACTGGGTGCCACCGGTGTGGCCGAGGCCGCTGGAGGTGGTGTTGTGACCAGTGGTACCGAACTGGTTGCTGCCGTAGGCGGCGCCGGCGTTGCGGGAACCGTCACGGTCAGAGTCAACGCGGGGGTCGAGAGCGTTGGCCGCGCGGCTGCTGTGAGGACCGTGCTCGCCCTCGCGGGCACCGGTGTTGGAGCCGGTGGTGAAGCCGGAGGTGCCAGTGTGGCCGGTACCAGTGTGGCCGGTACCAGTGTGGGCGGATGAGCCGAAGGTGTTGCCGGTACCGGTGTGGGTGGACGAGCCGAATGTGTTGCCGGTGCTGTGGGTGTTGCCACCGTAGGCAGCGCCAGCGTTGCGGGAGCCATCGCGGTCAGAGTCGACACGGGGGTCGAGGGCGTTGGCCGCGCGGCTGCTGTGAGGACCGTGCTCACCCTCGCGGGCGCCGGAGCTGTGGCCACCGAGGGGGCCTGCTGCACCGGCGGTATGGCCTAGGCCAGTGTTGTGAGAACCGTGTGTGGGGCCGGTACCCTGGGTGAAGCCACCTGTGGAGCTGCCGTAGTTCTGGTTGTGCGAGCCATCGCGGTCAGAGTCGACGCGGGGATCAAGAGCGTTGGCGGCCCGGTTGCCGTGGGGGCCGTGCTCGCCCTCGCGGGTGCCGCTGGAGCCGAGACCGATGCCGGTACCGCGTGTGTAGCCGCCAGTGGAGCTGCCGTGCCCGCCGAGGCCGCCAGCAGAGTGCTGGGCACCGGGGTGGGCACCGTCGCGGTCAGAGTCTACGCGGGGGTCGCCAGCGTTGGCAACGCGGCTGCTGTGAGGTCCGTGGGAACCCTCAGGGGCGCCTGATGTGTGGTGCGTACCAGTGGTGTGTGTGCCAGTGGTGGAGGTGTTGTGGGTGGTGGAGGAGTGGGTGGTATCACTCTTGTCGGAGTGAAGAGCCTCCTTGACCTTGTTGACGATGGACGACATGTTGTGTGGATGTTATGTGATGATGTTTATGGGGTCTCAAAGTAGGTTGAGTTAAAAGGTAGTGTTGTACTTGTCGTAGTAGGTTGGTTTGGGTATTGTGATGTTGGTATGATGAGAAGAGAGGGTAGAGGTTGGTCATCATGGAGGGTGATGGCTCGTTATATACTTCTTCCTCTGCATCCTGCCTGCCTGTCTGCCCAGAGGGAGTGGAGTGAATAGAGTTTGGCATGGCAGTCTCAGCACCGGATGCCATCATAATCGAAGATTCGTGATTGCCATGAACCATGACTTGGTTGCCAACCCGTTCCTGCCAACTGGGAGCTTCCAAACAAAAGCGGGCTTTCCAACTTCCCACAACTGCGTCCAAGGCAACCCGCGTGTCACGAGCCGAAGATGTTCCAACGCTCCTTACGCGGTATGTCGTCATGTTTAGCGGGGAAAGGTCAGCCTTCATTACCCTTCACGGCTCAGATCGCATGCCAACCCGCTAGAGAGCAATGCAGGTGCGAAGTGCTCCCGAAACCTAGCCTCAAGCCACTTGACCTGTTGGAGACAAACGGAGCCTCAAAGTGTGCTTGGCTTGTTGGTCGCCAGTGGGGACTTGACTGGCAGTATTGGCTTGCTCTCACCGATGAGATCAAGCTCTGGAGACCGGGGTATCCTTGTACCTTGAAGGACTGCCTTGACAGCAAGTGAGACAGAGGCTGAAGTGTAGCCCGTGTGGATTGAGTTTGTGGCGTCATACTGGACCCTGTCTCGTATCCTGTGACGTTGTAGGGCTGGTAGAGTGGAGATGTCGGGTCAATCGGCGCTAGAAACTTTCCAGAGCAGGATGTAATTGGAAGCTTGCTGATTCGTCTTCGGTTTATTGACGAGCTTGACAATTGCGAATATTGTAAGTTTCGCTCGTCAATGGCTCATGTCATGGGACTTGGAAATTCTGTGCCACATCCAAGTTTGAGGAAAGAAGCAGTGAGTTTCCGTCATGCAAGGTCGATCAGTGAGGCGCAGCATGTGGCTGGTGACGCAGCTACCCGTGCCGCTGTGACGCGAGGTATGGTACCCCTACCACAGCACGTGTAGCTCATAACCCCGCAACGCCACTGCCGGCACTACGTCATTTCTTGGCAGGAGAAAGTGCAACCCCGCTACGTGCCTTGCGTGCCAGCTTCATCTGCCCGGCCTGCAAAGCACGCAACATCATCGTCTGCTTCATCAGCCGGGTGTGTTCGGCATTCAAGTGCCGTCTTGCATACGACGGTGCCATTCGCTATGCTTGGCCCTCGGGATCGTTGGCTCAGCAGCAAAGTGAACCCGATGATGCCCAGCTGCGGGGATGTTAGAAATCGGATTTCACAACGAAGATAATTCCCCTGATGGTCACCTGCGACTCTATCGACATTGGCACCGTCAATTGCTATCCGGTTTCTCACTTCGACCGAACAGTGAGGTACTGCCAGGGTTTCACGGAGAGCAACACTCCGTTGGCCATACTGTGTTAGGCGGAGTGAACGTCGAGTCCTCCCAGTCCTCCATCCTGGCATTGGGCTTCGTTATAGGGTAACTCCAGGCTGACATGGAAGTCATCCTGAACATCAGCACCAACGACCATCAGATTCACAGCAGAGGCCATTTCAAGGGACGCATCAGCGAGTATTCTACGGCCAAAATGACATTGGCCCAAAGCTTGCTTCGCCGGAGGATGGACAATGGTGGTCTAAACTGACTGTCGACGATGTTTGTCACTGTACGGATTCGATGAACACGCCTCAAGCTCTACCGGCTCGTGACTATCATCAGGACAGAAACGATGCAGTTCGCAAATGGGGTATTATTAAAATCAAAGGACTAGAAACGCAGGCGCTGAGGGTATCATTCCGTTCCAAACTCATCGCAATCATCAAGAGACTCCTGAGTATCGTGATCTCGCCATCTTCATCCCACTCGAAAACAGGGCTCACAGACTCCTCCAACTTCTCTTCCATCATCTCCTTGCGAAGACCAGTCCTTGAGGGACACGGCCACCATATAACCAAGCAGCATGCACCCAAGAGTATTCGTCGACCACCATGTTCACGCCGCTGCAGCTTAGACACGGCTGCGATGGCTGCGATACCACCTCCTCCGGCGATACGTCCCGTCAGCGGGCGTGTGCACAGTCCTCGCAGTGCGCGTATGCTTGTGCACCCAGTACAGTCCCAGGATAGCAGAGACGAGCCAGCAGATGGCGCTCAAGAACGTGAACGCGAGGTCGGCCTTCCACAAGCTGCAGCCGGAGTTGAAGCCCGCGCCCGACCAATTGAAGACGTATCTATTTTTTGTCTTATGTTAGCAACGAACCCCTAGCACCAGGCCGTTGAGGGGGGTTGTGACATACCCGCAAGATCCATTAAGCCAATTCACGAGCAGCCCGAAGCTCACGAACCACATGATTGAGATGATCAAATCGGCGGGCCAGTGGATGAAGCTTCCGGAGAAGGGGAAGAGCCAGATGATGGCGAGGATGACGGATAAGCCCGCGACGACGTCGGTGTAGATGAACCGGCCCTGGTTCCAGGCCGACACGCCGTTGGTCACGTGCAGGTAGTGGGAGGTTATGCCCAGCACGATGGCTGCGAAGGCGAGCTCCGCTAGGCGAAGGATCATGGAGATTATGTCGGCGAGGATCATTTTGGCGGTTTTGGGTGGTGACGATTGGGGAGGGAAGGTGGTTTGGTTGACGAGTTGGCTGGTGGTGAAAGATTCTGATTACGATTATGTGCTGCTTGTATGACTACAGAAATACTAAAAGAGGGAAGAGGATATTGGATGGGAGGTTGAGATGATGGTGAGTATTTATTCGTGGCACGGGAAGTGTTGGGTGGGAGTCAGTCAAGGTTTGTTCCTTGGTTGGGCATCTATGACTTGTCGACGCTCAGCCTTGGAAAGGACGTTTCTTGTTGGGTTGTGTGTCACGCTTGGACATCGAGCAGGAAAGAGAGATACAACCTCATGACTTCCAGACATGTCGGTGTAGGTTCACCGCAGCAAGCCAAGGAAGTACTGGGAGCTCCTCGACCATGTGCCGCTTCGCAGCCATCAAGGCAGGCAAGGGCGTTGTTGGCAACCTGGAAGCCAAGGGGTAGCCAACAGGATTCTGTTGCTCATTTCTCGTTGGTATCACCAGGTCATTCACACGATGTCTGGTTGGTGTGCTTGATTTCCCTGTGGCTTGCCAGTGGCTTTCACGACGGGGTCAAAGAGCGCCGTGATGTCATCACACAGCAGGGGTGCTTCTGCCGGAGGGAGCTCCGTTTGATAGGCGGGCCGCCCCTACGCAACGCTAAATGCGCCTTGGCACTCATGAAACACAGCGCTAACAAACGGTCTACCAAAGATTCAGAATGTCTCCAGCCACATGTGAAGAACAGCAGACAACCTGGAATATCCTATCTGAAGCCTCGAGGATACACGTTCGAAACTGCAGTCGAAGTCGCCCAGAAGTAGAGCCTGGAAGAAGACGTTTTCGATCATAGCACGCTTTCCGAGCTCGAGTTCCTGGGGTTGTAGCCATCGTCGTCAGTGCGATCTCGATGAAAGAAACAGACGAATAGAAACCGCTGCCCAGGCATCACGAGGTCGCCTTTTATTTTGGTGACATGTGGCTGGAACATCAACTTCCAAGGCTGGTAGTTCAGCCACAAAAACAAGATTTCCTGCTCGAAAGGGATTTTCCTCCCAGACATCGATCGCCAGCAAGGGTTCACCGCTCGAAGGGATGCATATGCCGAGACGGCTCGAGTTGGGTGACATCACAGAGTTGCTGCCTTCTTGGCTGGTGTCCATGGCGAGAAGCACGACAACATGTGGCTCAAGCCACAAGAGACTCAAATGTCGACCAAACGTAGTCGTCGTCGTTTCCAGGTGTATATATCTATCTAGTGCAGTTCCAAAAAAAGTAACAAAACTCCCACGAGCCAGAGCAGGCGATAGCGGTACAGCATTGTCGCCTGCCCCGTGAAAAACTCGGTCCAATACGCAAGTCCCAGCAATGGCGTAGAAGCACTTTTGCCGTCGAGTGGTCTCGTTTCATTTTCCCTTCTTAACAAAACTCGGTCACGACAGCGTATCCAAACACGGATGGGGTATCATAGAACCAAAATGCAAAACTCCCTCTTCCAGTCCTCCTTTCCAAACCTCCTTTTTATGTTGTATTGTTGTCCCCATAGGAAGGGGTAGGCGATAGCGTAGCAAGCATTGTCGCCTTACCCCGGTCCCGAAAAGAGCCCCAATACGCCGTTTCATACCCCGCGATGGCGTAGGAGCACTGTCGCTGTTCGAGGATCCAGTCCTCTTGTCTTGTCTCTCTTCATTAGGTTGTAACCGCAACCTGCCAGGTGCAAAGGTAGGTTGAGGACGGATGGCGTACCCCGGGCTGAAAGGCGTACGACGCTCGAGGGCTTTTTTTCTTGCGTCCGCCAGTAAAGTGCTCGGTAAATGTTGTTGAATGAGTGTGTCGAAGAAGAGTTGTGGTAGGTATGCCACGAAGTTGTCGGTAAAGCTGTTCTCGAGTGAGTGTGTTGAAAGTAAAGGTTGATGATGGCAGGTTGTGCTGCCTTCAAGAGCATCCGCCATGCTTGCTGTCGCCGAATCGATTGTTGAACATCGCTAACATCCGCGCATTCGTCCCCTATCATCCCAGTGGTGGTGATCACTCGTTGGTTCTGTTCTTGCGGTCGAACCACGTTCCGCGGAAGCCTCGCTGCTCCTGCTCACGGCGAGCTGCCCCGTCCTGGAACGAATCAACATCTGTCACGGAACTGCTACCGCTGACAAGCTTCTGGCTGGGCTCGTTGCCAAAGACTCTGAGTAGGACGACCATGACGATGCTGCTCGCAATGCTGGCGCACAGAATACCAATCATGGTGAAGTTGCTGCGGCGGTACTGGTGTGGGCCCTTCTTTGCATCGGCAGGCCATCCGGTGTAGAGAGCATATGTGGTTGTGATGCTCCCAAGGTTGCCAAGCCCGGAGACGAGCGCGGAAGCTGCCGCAACACCGACCTCGCGGTGGCGCTTCTGGAAGATCTCGCTCGTCCAGGTCATGCAGATTGGTACGGTGGGGCCAAGTCCGAAGCCGATCATCAACAGGCCGCCGTATCTTGCCCACGGGTTGGAGAGGGCGAATGTGACAGTCAGCAGGCCTGCGATCTGGATGCAGACAGCGCAGGAGAAGAACAAGGGACGAAGCTTGTGGAAGCGGTCGGAGATCGGTGTTACGATCAGGATGGCGATCAGATCCATCTGCTTTCAGATTAGACGACATTCTTGGAGAAGATGCATGGGGTGACTTACAATCCAAATGGGAGCAAACAGCAGACTGACTTGAATCCCAGTGAACTTCGGGTTGATCGAGGCAATAATGACGCTGCCATAGAGTTGGGTCCCGATTCCGACACCGACGACACCAAAGTACATGATCGTCAGTGGCCACAGCCGCCAGTCTATCAGGACATACAACACGTCTTTGTATGTCCAAGGCCGAGGATTGTACACACGTCTGAGGTCGTTGTAGTGGACGATGGCATCCTCGCCTTTGAGCACCTCCGGAGTGTCGGGGAGCCATTTCATGAACCGACTTCGCACGCGCTGCTGGCCTGGGGGAAGAGGACGATCCGGCAGCCACCAGAGCAACACAACCCCCAGGACAACCGCTAGCAGACCCCAGACCAGGAACATCCACTGGAAGCCGACGAGGCCATGGAGACCATCCATCTTCTGGAAACCAGCCGACACGAGTCCGACAACACTGGCAGAAACCTGGGATGCGGTGAAGTAGTACCCGATCCGCTTCCCTATCCTAGAGGGAGGGTAGAAGAGTGTCAGGTAGTACGTCATGCCCGGCCACATACCGGCAATCACCACACCGAGCAGGAAGCGGAGGAGCTTGACGCTCCAGGCTGACTGCACCGCTGCGAAACAGGTGCCGATGACGCCGGTGGCAAAGACGATGCGGGCCATCCAGACGCGGGGGCTGAGGCGGCTCATGATCAGGTTGGAGGGAAAGTCGAAGAGGACGTAGGAGACATAGAACAGTGCCAGTGCCGTCGAGGTGTCCCTCGGCGTCAGGTGAAGGACGCTCATGAGATCGTGCTTGACGTTGGCGTTCATGGTCTGGGCGATGCCGATGTTGGACCTGATGCCGGCAGAGAGGAAGTACAGGATCCAGAAGGCTAACGAGGTGTTAGTCAAAGCCCTGTGCCTTCAAATGGCGGAAGTAAACCTACCTGGTATGATTCGGCGATCAATCCTCCTACACGGCAGAGGAAAGGGTCAGAATATCGGCCGTTGTGACACGCAAAGCACGGTATCTTACCGGTACACCTGCTCAACCCTCTCCACGCTATAGTTCTCCGGAACGAAGCCATTGTCTCCCATGCCGGCGTTGGCCCCGGCATCCACTTCTACAGGGAGCTTTTCATCGCCCTGGACGCTGTCGTCCCTCAATTGGGTGCTCGCCATACTTGACTGAGGAGCAATGGAAGCGCGTGCTGATAGTCTTTTCTGGCCGTACAGGAGAGCTCTGTCCAAGCGATGCTGTCCGCAAACAGCTAGATAAAAAGTGAGGGGTTGAATTAGAATTCGCCGTCGAGCAAGCACTCTAGGATGTCCACCGTACGAAACAGCCACGCGAAAGGAAACTTGATGAGAAGAGAAATTATTGATGAGATGATGGGCAGCAGAAAAAAGATAGATATAAAAAAGGTACACTCGGCTTTACGTAAAGAGCTCTCCCAAGCTGTGGTACCCACCGATTTTTTTATTGGCGTTAGCCGTGAGGCCGATTTCGCTCACCGGTTCGGAATTGTTGAGACGATACAAGCCGCGGATAGCGACGAAGCATTTTGTAACGACATCCGGTGGCCGAATAGCCAGGGCATGCACTTGGGGGGATTTGTTTACCTTTGGGTCCGCTCCCGGATCTCTAAGTCATAGAACTTACCCTTGTGTGTCATACTTTAACACTCATGGTCATGGTGTGAGACTTATAAGGTGGTGCTCCCCCCTGATATGCGCTGAACGTGAGAAAACTCCATGTAATTCGGCATGCTTGTCTAAGGCAAAAAGAACATGATCCTGATCTTGTAACCTCCATGGCATTCAAGTAACTGGAATGCCCTTATTATTTCCATAGTGGCTTGAAGGAGTGAAGTATTGAAGGAGGAGGGAGAGAGGCCGAGGTGTCACTATCGATGGATGTTTGCCTGAGGAAAATGAGGCATTCACACATTCGCTGATTTCGAGTTTGCAACCTCATATTTCGGGACGCAATGAATTCTGCCTGGGGTCTCCGAGACACACTGCTAAATTGTTCAATTGAAATTTGAAAGGAGAATTTCCCCTCTTCCTCCCATCAACGATCGCGTCGAGGAGCATCATGAGATCTCGCTTCACGGTACTATCGCGGCTTCATAATTCCCTCCAAACTTATGCGAGACATAACTATATCAAGAACCATCATCAACTCTCTCCATGGCGAATTGCCGATCGTTTGGTCTTTATCTTCAGCGCAGCCTTCTTCAGCTGTGGCATACCATGAAGCAACCAACGGCTGGCATATCGCTGCATACGGCAGAGTTGCGCCTCAGAATACTGCCAGCTAACGACATGCCTGCGTCTCATTGAAGGAGAGAGACTCAATGTCAAGCATGCGGCGTCACTGACGACTCAACGAACTCCAACAGCGGCAGCGCCCCGTCATGGCCCACCATTGGTGTGCTAAGCGGTCGAGTGGCCGCGAACAACTGCACTATCCTTCACTCACGTGTATACAATGTTGCAAGTGCAATGTTGGACTACTTGGGGTTCGGGTAAAGCCATACCTACCTCTTCCCTGTTCCTGGGTCTTGATTATGCATCAGTTGGTCTTCCGAACTGGAACGCGGCGTTGTTCATCATGGAGTTTGTACGGGATGCCTTCAAGTGTCGGCAGCCGCCTCATCAAAGTACAACTGGTGTGCGGGTGAGGAGTCACGCCGATAGCATCTCGGTGAGGGCGCCAGTTGTATCGAGTGTTCGCCAAATGGCCTTGGTTGCGCCTCTCACGACAATACAAGCAGTGGTCCCGTCAGACGGGTGCACGATACTACCGCGACGGACCGCGACCGTTGGTTTCTTGTGCAGGCAACATGATCGCCTTCCGACCTTCGAAGGGCGTGAAACCTGGATCGCTGGGATTTCGGCACCAGAACGACACAATAGCCGGTAGAGAGTGAGTCCATCAAGAGTCAAGCCGAGTTAGCGTCCACTAACCAATATGTAGGACATTCAACTCCTCGAAGCGCTGCCTAGGACAGCCGATCCCAAGACGCGGCACGCGACATACCGCCCTGGTGACTGAAGGGGATGGTGCCCAAGGCTTGGACCAAATAGCGCCACACAGGCTGCTGCTGTGCCCTGACGCACTTTATGCGAATCAAGAGCAGGCGTCGCAAGGCTAACGAATCCGAGAACTTGGAATCGCAGCCTAGAGTTGTGTTCAGTCGAAGGATGGCGAATGATGGTGAGTCACATCCGCACACTACCCAACGTATCGGACAGCCGCACGAGCAGGCCGGCCGAGTCACTGCCTAGGTCCGACATAGAGTACTAAAAGACCCTCGCACCCGACAAAAGAGCCTCGATAATGAACCGGACAGAATGCGAAGTCGGACAACATACCGAGGGAAACGAAGAAACACTTGCCTGCCTGCCTGCTTGCATTAGACTCAACTTCGAGATTCGCCAAGCCCTTCCGGATTGGCACGTGTTCAGTCTCCACATTACCATCCCGATTACGTGGGCGGCCAACTCAATAGGCGCACGGGCCACCGCGGCGGAAGCTTGCGACGACCGACTGTGGCTGAGAGCTATTGTTGCCTTGTCCGACTTCCGACAATAACTCGAGTCTATCGCACCCTCACGAGCAGCTACAGTTATTGTTCCACACGCCAACGACTGCGACGACACCACGATACACTATTGTCTTTTATTGTACCTCTACTGTGCCGTGGCACTCTATTGACGCTCTCGACACCTTCAACAACCGGCGGCGACGGACGATATCTGGCTCGCCCGCCCGGTTATATCTTACTCTCGCTTCCTCCAACCTTGCGTCCTGATTTCCTCGAACAACGCACACCTTGGTCTGGAGAAACTATCATCGAAATCGTTTGCCTTGCTCAGCTCCGACGGTATCGCTCCCAAGATGTCATCCTCGATGATGTCGTCAAGTCAAGTGGCCTTCGAGCCGCGAGACTTTATGCACGACGGCAACTATCCCTCCATGGGCGATCATCACGTCCCAGATACTCATCCCAACAATACCTTCGGCGAACATCACGATGGTGTTGCGAACGAGCTCACCGATGACGTCAACTACAGCAACACGGGAGTCCCAAACTTCGATGCAGCCGACGATGACCTTGATCTTGCTAGCCCTCCGACGCAGAACAACATTCACAACGACCTCCAGAACGACATCCAGAACGACCTTCAGAACGACATCCAGAACAACCTCCAGAACGGCGCTTCCCCATCCGACGACCAACCTCCGCAGCAAACAAGCGGCAGAGTGATCGCCAAACCAGATCGTGTGGCAGTGAAGAACGCCAATGGCAAATATGAATGCAAATTTGAAGGATGCAAGGAGAAGGTTAAAGAGTTCGTAAGGAAGTGCGAATGGAAGTATGTTTCCCCCGACACCCAAATTTGCACTAGACCGGTTACTAACTACTGTCTTCCCACAGCAAACACATGGACAAGCACGAGCGGCCTTACCGGTGTAACAAAGATGGTTGTGAGAAGCTCCCGGGTTTCACATACGCCGGCGGTCTGCTCCGTCACGAGCGCGAAGTGCATCTCATGCACGGCGGCCCCAAGAAACCAGTGCCTTGTCCACATAACACGTGCAAGCGCTTCGCGGGGAAGCGATTCTCGCGAATGGAGAACCTATGGGAGCATGTCCGCCGCGTCCACGATCAAACTCCGGAGGAGCTTGTCGCCTATCTCCAGAAGAACGACCCGGAGGGGCTTCAAGCTTTCCTAGCCCTCCTTCCGCCAGGGACCTTTTCGTTTGTCGGGGGCATGCCAGTACTGCCGAGAAATACTCCTCCGCCCCTCGCTGGGCAGAGGCGCAAGCGGGCTGCTGATGACGACGTCATTGATGTGGCGGCTGTGCTTCAGGAGAACAAGCGGCTGAAGCAGGAGGTTGATGACCTAAAGCTGCAGGTTCAGGAGATCGATGAGCTGCGTCGGCAGGTTCACAACCAGAATATCCAGACCAACCAGCTCCTGACTCAGCTTGCGCACCAGGCAGCCACGATCGACCAGGCTAATGCCCTGGCGCTTGATAACGGATCGATTCTCTAGGAGAGCAACAATCCCGGCAATATCAAAGGTCAGCAAGCAAACAAGTCTGCGACAGAAATCTCTGCTCCAACGGATGCGCCCAACACCTCCACTCGGTCTATATCATCCACAAAGGATGACGTCTATATTATCGATAATAGCGCGATGAGATTCACCGGTAGTGTTGGTCCTAGCCGCAGCGTTCAGCGCGCCGCTGGCCACAGGCCGTACTACACCGGCGATCCTATCCCCCGTCTACTTGCGCGGCAGTTCCTCCCTATTGTCGTCCGCCGCCCCAAGCCTACGAACGGCAGAACGTACGGATTACTCTACACGGATCTGCCCAGGGTGGTCAAAGGCGAGCCTGTCCCGCCGACACCCACAATACTGGAATACCCGCCCTTCGACAAGCCGCTGGGCGTTTGTCCCCGAACCGGTGGCGCGCTCTTCCACCCCGACCACCCGTTTCCCGCTGATCCAGGCCACGGCCCGTTCAAGCACTGATCGGTGATCTCCTGGCTGGACAGGGCGGCGAGGAAGCACAACACCGCAACATTCAGCAAAGCACCGACATCTCGTCTCCGAGTCGGCCAGCGCATGTGCTGCGTCAGCGGCGGACCGCAAACGAGATTTCCCAGCAGTTCTTCAGCTCGTGGGCAATACGGCAGATACATCACAGCCGACCCTTCCCTTCACAATTCCCCCCCACTCTCTTATTCTCGAGCATACACGGATCCTCACTCCCTGTCAAGGCGTTGCTAGCAGGAGCATGATTGCATGATATACAGGCATATCACACGGCGTTTAGGAAGATACCACTCTTGCATTTGAGGACTTAGAGACTTGGTCTAGAGCATTAGCGATCCATGAATTTGATTTAATCTTTACCATTTTGCACCTACGTGACTTTCATGATGACTATTCTCAACCCTTTCATTTCTGACCACCAGTTCCACGAACGTAAATAAGCTTAACACCCCCTCGTAAATATGCAGCTTGTGCTTCTTGGTTGTTGGCTCGAGTGGCCTCGAGCTCGAAATACTATGCATGCGGTCGATACCGTCCCGTCCCGGCCCAAGCGGCGGGGTAATGCCGACGTCAGTTACCACAGTCCCCACCAAGCCGAAGCCCCGAGGCATATCCCCCTCCGGTATTTTAACATCCAACTCCTGTCCACACTTGAATCCAGTCACTTCATTCACAGTACCGATTCACTCAGGTCCTTTACAGCTGGGCTCACAACCATAAAACTGCCAGTCCATCCACCATAAAGATCAACTTCAAACCCCAACCTCGAACATCAACCTCACACCAACACAACCCCCAGACCTCACATCACAACACCACCTATCACCCATCACTCACCATGCCCCCCAACCCCCTAGACCCCCACTCCTCCCCCCCTCCCACCTCCATCTCCCTCCTCACCCTCCCCATAACCGGCCTCCTAGTCGACATCTACGGCCTCGCCAACCTCCCCGCCACGGCAAACTCCATCTCCTGCCTCTGGCTGCACCACCCTCGCTCCCGGCGCAAAGAAGACATGGCCTCCTTCGCGCGCGCCGCCGTTTCTGCTTTTAACTCTTCCCCTTCCTCCCAACGCAACCCGGATAAGGGTCTTATTGCCCTGGTGTACGACCAGAGGAACCACGGGAGTCGACTTGTGGATGAGAAGAGTAATGGGGCGTGGAGGGAGGGGAATGAGAGGCACGCGCAGGATATGTTTGGGGTTATTGCGGGCGGGGTGGGGGATCAGGAGGGGTTGATTGGGGCGGTGGGTGGGTATTTGTTTTGTGATGAGGAGGACGGGGGGGAGGAGAAGAGGAGGAAGATTGAGCAGCATCTTGTGTTGGGGGTTAGTTTGGGGGGCCATAGTGTCTGGCAGAGTATGTTTCTGGATGAGAGGATTAGGGCGGGCGTGGCGGTTATTGGGTGTCCTGATTTTGAGTGTGAGTTTTCCTGACCCCTGATAAGATGGAGGGAATAGGGAGGAGAGAGGGGAGGAAGAAACGTCGTAGGGATAGGATGGTGCTAACAGAAACAACAGATTTGATGAGAGAACGCGCCCGGCTGTCCAAGCTGGCGACGTACACCAAGGACGACGGCGCGACGTTTGTGGGCAGCAAGGACTTCCCTCCCGCGCTGGTGGAGGCGTGCAAGAAGCTCGATCCGAAGGGGATACTGTTCGGCGCTGGCCCGATACCGGCACCCGGAGAGACGTCAGAGGCAGAGCAGCGGAGGTTGAGGGCGATACTGGACGAGAGGGTCAAGGGGAAGAAATTCCTCGTCTGCCACGGTGGAGACGACAAGCTCGTGCCGTACCGGTGCTCGAAGCCGTTCCTGGACTGGTTCAAGGACGCGACGACGACGTGGTATGGCGATGGCGGGGTGTATGTGGAGGATAACGTCTATGAAGGTGTTGGGCACTCTTTTAGCCCGGCGATGGTGGAGGATGCGCTTCGGTTTGTGGTTGATGTCGTGGCGGGTGATGAGACAGAGACGAGGAACAGTGAAGGAGAGGCCAAGACGTCAAAGATATAAAGCTCTGTTCGCTTGTGAGACTACCGCTTGTTAACATACAGCCTCCCTAGCATATGCGTAGTGCATGATAACCGGTTCTAAGGTACATTAAACATCGACGTCTTGCCCGCCTGCCAGGGCCTAAATCGTCGGATGTCCTCCCGTGCCAATGCGACGTGCTGTTCCATCCACGCGAGCTCTTCGCGCATCGGGCGAGGCGCAACCTACCACGGCCTCGCCGCCTCCACATCAAGATGCTCCACACCGTACTCATCCCAGACGGTCCTGAGCCCGCTCGAATCCCTCGCCGCAGGGTTTTCGAACAGGCCCTGGTCGACATCCCAGACATTCCTCTCTCTTCTCTTCCGGGTCAGATCCCCTGCCGGGCCTTTGCCGTGCGGGTCTCTTTCCCACTCTCGTTCCGCCGCTTTCACGCCCTCCAAGATCTTCCAGTTCTCTTCCGTCATCTGGTTGTCCGCGGCATACCACTTCTTCACATTGGGGGGGTCGACGCCGATGAACCTCACCCTGTGCGTCGGGAATGCGATGGCGTTGCAGTGCAGGTCGACGAGCCGCCTTCTCTTGAATGCGTGGCTGACGATGGTCAAGTGGGCGGGCCAGACGCGGTGGACCCGCCAGAAGAGGATCAGGGAGAAGAGGATGTTGTAGTACGAGTCGAGGGCCCTGTCTTCGGCGAGGATGCGGTCCGCTGGTACGCTGTTGGGGAGGAGGCCGGAGTAGTTGTTGGCTTGGGCCAGCTGCCGGTAGCTCTCGCCTTCTGACAGGCGTGTCTCTTTTCGGGTTGGGCCTCTGTTGGATTATCAGCTGGTCCTTCGATATCATACAGGTATCTGGATGAGTCGAGGAGCCACCGCTTGGAAGATGATACGACTACTATCTTGATGAGGCAGGAGGGGGTGTGTGATAGGAAATCATACCCTGAGAAAACCAGTACTGATCGGTCGTCTTCGCTGAAAGCCTTGACGCCGGCTTTGATGTGCTCGATAAAGGTCGGCGTCTCTCCTTTCTTGTAGTCCTCGATGAGCCATTCGGATTCATCGTGGCCGTTGGCTGGACCGCCGAGCCAGATGCCGTGGCCGCAGACGACTATGAGATGATTGTATGGGCCCTCCATGTCGATAATGACAATACGAATGGGGTTAAGAGAGAAAGTTGACGAAGTTGTCTTCTGGTAAGGAGAAGATGGCACGGCAATAAGGGTGTTGTTATGTGACGATTACTAGACCAAAGCAAAGTCAGAGAGATGGACTGCAAGTTGGGTTCGATGGATTGACAGTGCATTATGGAGTAGTACAGGTGCTGGATTAAGAGTGGCAGGAGGCAGTGACGGTAGCACACCGGAAGAACCTCCCGCAGCTTCATCAGTCGAACTCCTGCCGCCTGCTACTGGCTCCTGGACTGCCGCAGAAGCCGCAACACGTCCGACACGAGGTAGAGGCTGCCGGCAAGCACGACAGGCCCGCCGCCAGCCTTCCCAGCTGCCCATTGCAAAGTTGCAGGTACGTCGCTTTCACCATCATACGACTGCTGGATGTCTAGCTCCTTTGCGAGGTCCAATATCCCTTCTGGAGCTGCTGGGTGCACCCATGGCATCCCATCAACTGGTCCAAACCGCACGGCAGCAACGATGTCGCCTCGTTGAATGAGCAGCTTCAGTATGCCTTCCATGTCCTTGCCCTGGGAGGCAGCGAGGACCCATGTGACGGGTTTGCCAGTCGATCTTAGCCGCTTCTGCACGTAAGAGGCCAGGACTTCGGCTGATTGGGTGTTGTGAGCTCCGTCCAGTAGTACCTGCTGCTCATGGCCTGTGATACTACTGATGTCGAGCACCTGAAGTCTGCCTGGCCAGGTTGCTTTCCTGGCGACATCGATGAGATGACTCAACGAGCTGTCGTGGTTCGGGCACCCCAGGCGGAAAGCGAGACGTGCGCATGCCAGGTTTTGGATCTGGTGTGGCTCGAACCCCGAACCTGACAAGGCCTCTGCCAACTCGGATGTGGATGGATAGTGTAGCTCTGCGCCAACTTGCTTCGCATGCTCTTCAATAACCTTGAGCACGGTAGGGCTATTGGAGCCATCGACAACACATGGGATGCCGCGGCGCATGATGCCAGCTTTTTGCAGGGCAATCTCCTCCAGTGTGTTGCCTAACATAGGCTGATGATCTAGGCCAATCTTGGCAATAACCGTCACAGCTTTCTGCTTCATGGCGTTGGTGGCATCCAGCCTGCCACCGAGCCCAACCTCGACAACCCCATACTCGACTTTCTGGCGGTGGAAGATCTCAAAGGCTGTTGCAGTCAGGAGCTCGAACTCGGTGGCGCCTATGCCAGCATCGCTGTCCCTCTGCTTGACCGCATTCTCGGCCTCCCGAAACACTGTTTCAGATACAGGCTTCTCGTTAACGCTTATGCAGTCCCAGCGGTCGATGAGATGCGGCGAGGTGAATCTGCCGCAGGATGAGCCGCTGGCATGGAGTAGAGCTGAGAGGTAGGCACATATCGATCCCTTTCCGTTGGTTCCGGCGACGTGGAAAGCTTTCCATGTCTGAGGTGTGCTCTGGAGGAGCCGGCTTATGCGGGCCAAGTTTAGATCGATCATGTTGGCTGGTGTTCACCGGGTGGCATACATTCTTTGCTTCAACCCCTTTCTGCCTGGTCTGTGATGTGTCTAGGGGTGTCTTCACCTCGAGGAACAGTTTATGCGAAACAAGTAATACAGAATAATAAGATATGAAGATGTTCTTACTTGTAAGTGAGTCACGCCGTTGGTTGGCCCGTAAGCTGTAAAGTTTGCAGTGTGAAGCTGTCAGACTTTCATCTGAGGTGACCCAGAGCCCATCGAATTCCTGTGGAGGTCTCAGAGGGAGAATGGAAAGTCCCCGCCCGCGAAAAGGAGACCACAGCCTTGGCGCGTCAAAAAGCCGCCAGAAAAATCGCGTTTAGAAAGGTACCCGTGCTTCACCGCGTCTGACGCGCCACGCGGGAAGTACCACGCTAGCGCGTAGCTTGGCCGGCAAAGCCACAGGGGCCCGAAAGGCTTAATGCGCCATCCAGCCTTCCCCCAAAAAGAAAGAGGTGAAAGTCGTCCCCCTCCAGCCGCAGCGCACCTGCCTTCTTCTCTCTTTCGCCAAACCCCACGACTTTCCTCGACTCGGCGGAAGGTGCGACCTGCAACTTTTCAACCAACGCGGGTCTGCGCGCATCGCAATTATCGCCGACCATCTTTCACTTTCGATTCTTTCTATTTGCATTATCGTTGCGATTTGATTTAATCGATAATCGTCCCTCGTTTTGTCGTTTTCAGAGCTTCATTGAATCGCGTCGCGCGCAACTGCCAAAGATGGGTCTCCCGTAAGTGTTCCAGTCCACATAATCCGCCCTCCTGGGGTCCGCATTTCGCATCCCACCCTTGCGAGTCGGTGGCCAACGACGCGCATCGTATCGGTGTAAATGCGCATCACGTACGGCCGATTATCTTATTCGCCAGCGATGCGCAACAGCAAAAACACCGAAATACGCACCCTTTTGATAATGGACTGATACGGCGTAACTTGTGACTCTGGCTAACAAACGCATCTCGACCAGACTATGGCAGCCAAAGGTCGAATCCGACATCCCATCGAGGCCCGAGGCTAAGAACCCCGAAGCCCATGGCCGGTCTCCCATTCGACGCGGCGCTTCGGCTAGAGTACGAACTGCCACCGCTGTCAGGGACCGACAAGGAGTGCGCGATAGCAACGGGCGATCCCGCGACCGCGAGCGGCGTAGGGGCCTGCTCCAGGAGATGCAGGAGCGCTCCCTACAGCTACACGACGACCGTACCAGCGGCAACAACGACAGCAACAGCGTACCCCAAGTAATGGGTTTGGCTGACATGCAGGCGCACATCCTCAGGATGCGCGAGCTGCAACAACAACGCCAACAACGCCGCGCCCTCAACGATAACATGAATGAAGGACTCGAATCCGGTGGCCAGGAGACCCCCGACCCCCATCTTGAAGCTGCGGGCTTCGAGGGAACCATCGATCGCCGCATCAGGCAGCAACAACAGCGAGAGCAGCAGATGCTAGAGGCAAGGGTGCAGCCGCGACGGCCTATGTTGCCTCCTGGTACCGCTATGGATCCAGCTGACTATGATAGAATAGTAGGCCGCCTGTGTTTAACTCGATGCGCGTGTTCTCTGCTAACACTCCATTCAGGTTGAACAGGGAGATATGAACTCCGCAACGGTAAGCCCACCTTCATACCGACCTGTGCGTCCCCTGCTAAACGTTGGCTTAGATCCATCGAGAGATGCTCAACCTCCGCCGGGCCCGCATCGAACACGAGGCTGCCAACGCGGCCTCTCGTGAGACAGGGGGGGCCAACACTAACGCTGTTGAGAGGGGCGCCAACACCGGAGCTGCATTCGAGCGAACCCGCCCACGGACGAGGTTGCCCAACAGTGGCCTTTGGAGCTCGGACCTCGAGAATGCCATCGCGCGGACGCGTGAGCGGCGCGAGCGTAATGAAGAACTACTCCGCGACATCTGGGGCGAGGAGGACACAGATGACGGTCCTCCGTCGCATGTCGCGCGAGCCCCGCGGACTCGAGTCGATGGACTGGGAGACCGCGACCGCAGCCTCAGCCCAGAGGGCGACGACGCGTGGGACACGCTGCTCACCACCGTAACGCCCGACCCGCAGCCGCCTAGTGTCAGCTCCTCGTTCGCATCATTCCTCTCATCCGTCGCCGGTCGGACTCCCGCAAACGACTCGTCCAACACGTCCATGACAGGCCGCGAACCCGGTGCCGAAGAGTCCGCCGTCGAGCAGCCGTGCGACTCGGACGAGGAGGGCGACCCGGTTAGGTTCGACGTTGACATGGACGACGATACCTCCGCCCAGCCGAACACCTACGCCGACGTCGTCCGCAACGCCGGATACACCATGCCCAGCGGGGTGCGCACCCGGACCGCGCCCGTGGGACGGCCCGGCAGCGGCAGCGGCACCGGTGCAGCCCGCCGCCCTAGAGTCCGGATTGAGAGGGTCCGCAACGGTCATATATACGCCAGCAGCAACGAGCCGGCCACAGACGATCTTATTCTCCAGCTCGTTGGCGGTCTTGGAGGGATGCAGCATATTGTGCGCAACCTCGTCAGCCGCGAGGATATACCCAATGACTGGTGGGTTGATGCTGGTCTGAGCCGCGCTTTGCCTAGGGATGGCTCTGGTGATGAAGAGGGTGCGAACAACTAAAGGAGGATGACGACACAGGGATGGAGTTCAGGATTTGCTTTTCGCTTTTGGGCGTGATCTGGTGCTCTGGTTTGGCGGGCATTCTCGACAAAAGCAAGTTGGGAGTTGTACGATGATTTTCGCGGGATACAAGGCGTTGGTCTGGACATGGTTTTATTACGTGGTGGACGAACATACGATGGCCTGGGGTGCGATGTTTTCTGGCTCTCAGTGTTCCCGGCATTTGGAACATATGGCTGGCCTTCGTGCTCGATCTTGGGGGTTCTTTTCGGCGGTTAATTCGGTGGCTCATTTTTTCTTATCGAGACGGCGGTTTCTGGCGAGGTGGGAATGATGCGACAGACGGATCAAAATCTGGTGTGAGGAATGGAGCCGAGAACATGGGATGGCGTTGTGAACTGTATGATTATGATGTACTTCCTTAGCCTGTGAGAAATGTTGCTCAAGGAGTCATTCCGAGCCTGCGGAATGCTAGGTTGCCGTCTGGACGAAATGCATGATGTTGCTATTGGCTCGGAATGTTTACTCTTCCTTGATAAGGTACTTTGTGATGAAAGTCAAGCCACGATGGGCGCAGCAATCGCCTCCAGCCTTACGGATCCTCGCGCACTGCATCCAGGGCGTGTAGATCAAGGTTACATCTCATTGATGAGACGCATTAGCGCTCCTTGTCGTGCCTTGATCGAGGGCCATTCAGATCGTCCTGACTTGCAGTGGATGAGATGCTGAATCGCGACTGTGATACCGGTCTGATCCTTTTAGTCTGGACATGGCACATCTACCTATGCACCGATCTATCCCAAGAGGTCCGCCCCAAGGAAGTGCAACAGTGACAGATGGCATAAACGCGGTGTGTAAAGTGCTGTAACCGCGACTTAACAACCAAAGAAATCGCGTCTTTTTGGGTGCGAATTCATATTGGGCTCCGCATCTACGTAGCGCATTCCTCATGGTGCTGTAACCCCCATTTCAAGCAATACCCCGGACATTTACTGGACCTTAGCAAGAGTTCCGCATTGGCAACTTCCATTCCCTGCTTTCCGCCTTGCCAGTTCTGCTCCATCGAAAAGAGATGAGCAAGCTGAATTGGGAAGAACATTGACATTGCAACAAACCCCGCCTTGCTGCAACCCCCGACCGTAAGGACTTTTGGTTCCGATTGGCGACGGTGAAACGAGAGGGAAGCTACGACTTGTTTTCCTTGCATGGTCTGCCTGCCGCTCGGTGACTTCTACTCCACCTTGTTTTGGAGGAGCTGACCTTACTTTACTTCCTGTCGACGACACGCCGTCATCACCAACCGTACTTTTCACTTGCTGCCGGGTTGTTTGGGGCACCAACACGTACATCAACGAACTAGCCACCACGAGACACGCCGCGGACGAGCACCGATTGTCCCGGTCTAGGAATGATCCCCCGCGTTCCGTCACGAACTCTCGTCGCATTCGCATCCTCCACTCGAGCTACGCTCCCCCACAACTCGCTCGAGCAGTGCTAGATAGCCATTTCGCCAGGCCTAAACATACGATTCTCCACGATCCCGAGTACCACCGAACAACGCATAACCCTTTCAATAACACTACCGCGACCGAACTCGACGACCACCCCATAGACATAGACGAACTGCCCCGACGGCATACCCCGACACGGCCGCAGGCGCAATGGCCGGCTCCAGCGCCGCCGAGCGGCCGTACCAACTAGCCAACGGAGGAGGCGCGAGAGGACAAAAGGTGCCCGGCACGCCGCAACGGAGAGACACGACCGGGGCGCTTAGCCATGCGAGGGAGAGGGCGGTGCAAGATCCGGGGCTGAAGGACTATGTATGTTGCCCCTATTTCCTTTGTCATGGACAGGCATTGGCGGGGTGGCTTGCGCAAGGAATTCGAGGATGTCAAAAGTGACAAGACATGGGTGGGATATGCCACATGGCGTTGGACTATCCAGTGCGATGGACGGAGCCTGGCTTTGTCCCTGGGCTGGTCATTGTCTCCCTGTCACATCTGCCATTGGGGCGTATGACATGTCCCCACAGACCGCCACTGCTGAGCATGAGAGGATCACACACTTCACGGTTGAATTCTAACGTCTTGTTGATTTAGCGTCTCGGAGACTGCATCGGCAAAGGAGCCTTTGGCTCGGTCTACAAGGCCTTCAATTGGGGTACCGGAGAAGCTGTGGCCGTCAAGCAGATCAAGCTTGGAGATCTACCAAAGAGCGAATTGCGCATGATCGAGGTATGGACACTTCCTGGATGAGCGTGCGGGGAACACGAGACTGACACAGCTCGCAGGCCGAAATCGATTTACTAAAGAACCTCCACCATGACA
This sequence comes from Coniochaeta sp. 2T2.1, assembly GCA_009194965.1. NCBI lineage: Eukaryota > Fungi > Ascomycota > Sordariomycetes > Coniochaetales > Coniochaetaceae > Coniochaeta > Coniochaeta sp. 2T2.1. The sequence goes on from VSMA01000006.1 coordinate 2,653,576, forward strand.
ACATTGTCAAGTACATCGGCTTCGTCAAGTCAGCGGACTGTCTCAATATCATCCTGGAATACTGCGAGAACGGCTCCCTCCACTCGATATGCAAGGCCTACGGCAAGTTCCCCGAGAACCTCGTGGGCGTCTACATGACACAGGTCCTCCAGGGCCTGCAATACCTCCACGACCAGGGTGTGATACACAGGGACATCAAAGGCGCCAATATCCTCACCACAAAAGATGGCACCGTCAAGCTCGCAGATTTCGGTGTCTCAACAAGCACCCTCGCCGGCCCGGATAAGGAAGCTCAGGTGGTAGGAACACCGTACTGGATGGCGCCTGAGATCATACAACTCTCTGGAGCTACGTCTGCGTCCGATATCTGGAGTGTGGGTTGCACTGTCATCGAGCTATTGCAGGGGAAGCCGCCGTATCACAACCTGGCTGCGATGCCTGCTCTCTTTGCTATCGTCAACGACGACCATCCTCCACTGCCTGAGGGTGTCTCTCCTGCCGCTCGAGATTTCCTAATGCAGTGCTTCCAGAAAGATCCCAACCTGCGGGTGTCGGCCAAGAAGCTATTAAAGCACGCCTGGATTGTCGGGTCCAGGAGGAGCGATGCGCCTGTTGCCAAACCGCCAGCCAACTTCAGCCAGGCGGTCGAGGAGGTCAAGCAGTGGAACAAGGCCCTGAAGTCGTCCGAGAACAACCTCAGGGCTTCTACTGGTTCTGAAAATGGGCCACCACAGGCATACGGACACCACCAGGGCAGTCGGTTCGATGTTAACCCCCATAGGACGAACCTCACGACACCCGCAAAGGGACCGTTAGTCCTGGCGAAACCACGGCCTAGCGCAGAAGCGTTTAGGTCTCCTGAACTTGCAGATGATGATAATTGGGACAATGACTTTGCGACAGCCATATCGCCCGGCGCCCTTCATCTCCCCCATGTCAAGGGGCAGGACAACTTTGGTGGTCTCTTGTCGAGCGACCGCCTGAAGGCCTTTGCGTCAATTGACGACTCGAGAGGTGACTTCGAATCGTGGGACGAGGACTTTGGCGGCGAGCTCATGACCATTAAACCGCCCAGCCAGTTCCACGAGTTTGACCCACTGGAGCAGACCATCCGGCCGTTTCCCAAGAAGAGTGAAAAGGCAGCTGATCAAAGGCCAGCTTCCGGACACAAGCGGCAAGGCAGCAGGGCAACCGGGTCGAAATCATCACATCCAAGGGCACCAATCAAGCCGCATCTGGGAGCCAAGTTCGAACTTCCACCACGGCCAGACCAGATATACAGGGAACAGTCTGTGGAGGATTACTCTGACCTGCTAGCCGACAACGACAGCGTCTTCGGCACCAACAACCGACTGAGCCTAGCCATCAAGGAGGCTCCGCAGCTCTTCCACCCATCGGATCTCACCAGCCTCCCGCGGTCGATGCAGAACCCCGTCGCGGGCAGCCAGAGGAGACAGAGCCAGTCGCGACCATCCGTTCTACCAGATAGGCACATGCGCCGGACGAGGTCGACCGTCGAGATCACTAAGTTTGCCGAGAACGAGGGTGATGAGGACTTCTCAGACATCTTCGGCGCTGGAGACGCGTTGACAGAAAAGGAGGAGAGCGATAACGCCTCGGAGAACGGCAACGTCATGCTGCTGTCGAAGCTGTCCAACAACTCGTGGCTGGGAGATGATGAAGACGAGGACGATCCGTTCGCCATGATGGATCCTGGATGGGATGATATGGATCTCCAGGCCAACATTGCGAGGGATAGACATGCGAGGTTGGCTGAGAAGGTGGAGGAGTTGGTTAGGTCGTTGAAGACGACGGAGGGTGAGGATAAACTATCGGAGTTGGCTGAGGATTTGGTAAGTTGGCCTGTGTGCTGTAGAGTTGAAGTTATGCTGACAGTCTTGTTTCACAGCTGGCTCTCTTGTGGGAGAATACTGAGGTCAAAGATTTGATCATCAGCGCCCATGGATTGCTACCTATACTGGAGATCCTTGAGCCGTGTACGGTGAAGAGCCGGCAGCACATGATCCTACAGCTACTCAAGATCGTCAATGCGGTATGTTGCTTCCCATGGTCTTGTTCGCGTGCGGCTTACTGACATGACATAGATCATCCTTGACGACGTTGAGCTACAAGAGAACCTCTGTTTCGTTGGCGGCATCCCCATCATCACCAAGTTTGCAGCCCGGCAGTACTCGAACGAGATCCGGCTGGAGGCAGCAGCTTTCGTCCGGCAGATGTACCAGACTTCGACCCTGACACTGCAAATGTTTGTCAGCGCGGGCGGTCTGAACGTGCTGGTAGAGTTCCTGGATGAAGACTACGACACATCCCAGAGCCTCGTACTGATAGGCGTCAACGGAATCTGGTGCGTCTTTGAGCTCCAGGGCCCGACGCCGAAGAACGACTTTTGCAGGATCTTCTCGCGAAGCAAGATCTTGGATCCGTTAGCCGCCGTGCTACACAAGGTGTTGGACGAAGAAGACAAGAATGAGCTGTCCGAGTTGATTGAGGGCCGGATAGTGAACATCTTCTACCTCTTCTCGCAGGCAGAGAACTACGTCAAGGAGGTCGTCGCTGATCGGCAAGTCCTCAAGACGGTGCTGAAGGACCTCCGACGCATGACGCCCGCGCACCAGATCACCATGCTCAAGTTCATCAAGAACCTGTCCATGCTGTCCACCACCATCGAGTCTCTACACTCAGCGGACGCCATCGACTTCTTGATCGACGTCCTGAGCCACTCGATGAAGCGGGGCGCCCAGCAGTTCCGCGAGATTTCGAACCAAGTGTTGAACACAATGTTCAACCTCTGCCGCCTGAGCAAGGAGAGGCAAGAATACGCCGCCGGCAACGGCATCATACCCTTGCTCCTGAAGATCCTCAAAACCGACCGACCGCCAAAAGAATTCGTCCTTCCCATCCTCTGCGACATGGCGCACTCAGGCAAGAAAGGCCGGCGCTACCTCTGGCAGAACAACGGGTTAGACTTCTACGTGTCCCTCCTCTCAGACCAATACTGGCAAGTAACAGCCCTAGACGCCATCTTCGTCTGGCTCCAAGAGGAAACCGCCAAGGTCGAATCACACCTCCTAGATGGGAACTTCACAGCAGCCATAACGGCTGGCTTCGCCTCGACAAAGATCAACGCATTCGATCTCAATCTCCTCGAGCCGCTCCTGAAGGTACTCCGCCTCAGCCCTGCCGTAGCAGCCTCGCTCGCGAAAGCAGACATGTACGCCGGCATCGCGCAGAAGCTCTCCCACAAGAAAGCCGTGGTGCGGCTTAACCTCCTCCGCCTCGTGCGCAGCATCATGGACGGTTGCGAATCGGACTCCACATCCGCCGTCAGCACGTCCAGCGCAGGCCGCCAGCTCCGCGCCCTCTTCGACGCCATCCAAACCCTAGCAGACAAGGACCCCGCCGTTCTGGTGCGCAACCTGGCATCCGAGCTGGTACGCAGCCACATCGACATGGACCTCCGGCACGATGCCGTCGCCCTCCCAGCCCTCGGCGGGCATCCACCCGGTGCCGCCGGCGGCCCGAGACAGAGATCCGGCCCCCGCAGGTCGAGCAGCTACACCCCGCCCGGCCTGCACGCCAGCGTCTCCATGCCGCCCACCCCGACCCACGCGCATCCTTACCACCGCCAGTCGCAATCAGCTGCCTATATCGAGGTAGCCGCCACGCCGAAGCGGACGGCAATAACGGCCACCCACGAGCGGGAGGCAGCTCTCTACCGGCCGCGCAGCCGCGACGGTCCATCAGCAGCAACCGGTATACCGCGCCGCGTGTCTGGCGAAGGAGTCACGATAAACAACCCCTCCAGTTCCGGTTCCACGCCGGCCAAGAGCAGGCTGCCGCGGACGTCGATGCATAGTTCTGGTGGGTTCAGCAGGCCGAGTCTGACGAGCGCGGCTTCGGCGCCTAGCGTGAGTCGTAGCGAGAGCTCGAGTAGTAATAAGGAGAATGTTGTGGGCAGGGGGCCGAGTGGGAGTGTGAGCGGGACCGCGGCTGCTGCGCGAATGATGGGAAGTGGGAGTGGAGGGTCTGGGGGAAGGGAGACGGGTGTGAGTGGTGGTGGTGGTGGGAGTGGAGGACAGAAGAGGAGGGCGAGAGGGGCTAGTAGTGATGTTAGGTGGTCTTAGATGGATCGCTTTTGGAAGAGTGGTGAGGCCAGTCCAGAGAGAAAAGGGAGGAAAAGGGGAACTGACTGAGTGGTGGTGCAACAGCGCTGATAGACGCAGTCGCGTAAAGGAGGAAGCAGTTAATGTTTGGGTACGGGACGTGACAGTCACAGTGACCTTGGACTCCGGGGTATTGCGGCATATGGCATTTACATTGGTGTTTGGCGCGTTGCATATTATACGATTCGCATCACAGCATGGAAAAAGGGGGTACATGGGAGGGGGGAAAATAGGGTTCACTTCTTGTTTGGTTGTCTGCTGGGAGCCAGCAGGCACTGTCCTTCCTTCGCTGGACGGGATATTTGGGGCTTGATCGCAGGATCGCACGATACATACATTGTTCGGTAAAGCCGTGTAGGCGGAGGCAATACACATCCATGCATGATGAGCAATTGAAGTCGTACTAATGTGGCTGGCTTGAAAACATCTTGAGGCCCAAATGATGAAAGACTAATATGAAACTTGGAAGTACTCAGGACACAGGTACTCAGGGGAGACAGCTCTGACATAGTCCCAGCAACATGTGCATCTTAGCGACCAGACTGGTATATAAACCACAGTAATCTCACGAGGCTTCTCTACCCGGTACCCAGGAGCGCCTCACATGCAACTGGTGGTCGCTCACAATATCCGATTGGGACAAGCCAAGGTTGCCCCGCCCTGCATGCGCAGCACGCCACTATCATCATCATCGACTCTAAATAAACCGCCAGGCACCGACTTTTCTTCAACAAGCCACATATCAACCACTTCCTACATCCATCTCTCTTTCAAAATCATGTAGAATCGAGCCTCAGGCTATTGCACACACACTCACGACAGATAAGATGACTCGAAAGGTAGTCTACAGCTCGGCGTTTATCGCCGTTGTTGCTGGTGAGTTACCCTATAGAAAGCTTTGCGCGTCATTCCAACACGTGAGACGAGGAAGACCGCGGGAGGATGTCTAAGTCAGACGGGAGGAACAATTCACAGCCCACGGTTTATTGTCTCTGCCTACCTTATGGTCTGAATATAGCTTCACACAATGCTCATTGCTCGGACTTACACTTACCTATCATCCCGTCACACTTCCACGTCTACATATACCTCCCTCCATACTGACCACCCTTACAGTAAAAACCCTCACCATCCTCTCCATCTCCCGTCCCGCCTGGCTATCCTTCGAATCTCCGCTCTTGCCCTCCCGGCATCTCGGGTTGCATCAATCTTGCACCACTACTTCTTCGGTAACAACCTGTCGTCCTTTTCCCACACCAACAGACTGCGGAACAGAAGATAACTTCTGCGCGATGTGGCGCACCGTCGGGTGGCTGATGAGCCTGGCCACGATCCTGGAGCTCGCCGCGCTGGTGGGGATCGTGCTCGTCATGTCAGGGGGCAAGAGGAGGAGGGAGGAAGGGTGGGGGGTCGTTGCCGGGCTTTTGGCGGCTGTGGCGGTGGTGTTGTTGGGGGGGATGGGGGTTGTGGTGAGTTTTTATCTGCATGCTTTTCCTTTTACTCTTGAGGATTAAAGGGGTTTGGGGAGTTGGTAACGGGATGAGATGGGATGGGATAGGAAGTCCGTTCCTGTCCGCTGGTTTTACGACTGTTGGTTGTGAATTGTGATGGGGGGTGGACATCCTGTTCGGAGTTGCAGACAGGAAGTCCGTTCCTTCAACTTGGACCGACGGCATTTGCATTGTCTTGGACTTTTAAACTATGGCGTTACTGACACTGGTATGACAGGCATATCTCTTCGACAACCACAGCCGGTTCGCCGTTCCGGGCTGGAGGCTGGACACGTCCTGGATCCTGTGCACGGTCAGCGGGACGGTGGTCGTCTTGTGCGCCGTCGGGGTGGCTGTTTCCGCATACGTCCTGCCTCCGGAAGACGGATACGAGTTCCTTGCCTGACAGTTCTGCCGGAAGGGTGTAAGGAAGGGTTCGAATTTCGATTTGTTGATCTACGATACGGTCTGCCCCATGGGGGATTTGCATGGGTTGTTGAAGGTTCTAGATGGCTGAATAGAGGGGGCATGGAATTCGATGCTACTTCTCTTTTGCATTGCGGATTGTGGCGGCGGTGAGCCTTCTTGGGAAAAATTGAAGGTCTGTGTTGGCAGTTTCATTACGTTCTGCATGGTGAGATTGCTACGCCAACAGTTCGATGTGAATGATGGCTCCAAATGTCTTAGTTCGGCTCCAGCACCATTGGCGCTGAGCTTTCCTTGTCTCGGCAAGTCCTGTCTCGACGTTCTTTGTCCCTCGAATCCCGACCACTGGCAGCTCGCGACTACAGGCAATTATTGTCCCAACTCGGATCCTACGGCATCAAAGAAAGAAGTCCAAGGCCTAGAAAAATAAGACTTGCTAGACTGTCTCGGGTAGGCGAATACGTAGCAGTACCAAGAACGCGTGGGTAATTCTGGGAAATTAACGGCGAAAGCAAATCACCCCGGAACTAGCGATCAATAGTAGCGAACCCATGCGACGCTGGGACGCTGGAATCGAGTCAGGCGGCCATTGGCATGAAGCTACTTTCCAATAATCGCAGCTGAAGCCTTACCCAACAGAGGTTGTCAATGAGTCGAACGATGCAGTCAGCTCCGTGATGGTAACCATGTCCGCCGGAGTTCCCTCCTTGCTCGATGCGTGCTCTCTCAGGAGTATTAATACCTGAGCCCTCACCTCCTCCGACATCCGATGTAAGTCAGTCCTACTCACCACACAACACCACATCACTCTTCACCTCACTACCAATCTTCAAATATACTTGAAGACCTTCAAGTCAACAACACCCCCACACCCACAATCAGAATGCAGTTCCTCGCCCTCGCCGTCGCCGCCCTCCTCCCCCTGGCCTCCGCCACCGAGTGCAGTGAAGACAACTGCCTCCGCGCCGTCAAGAACCCGGCCCGCCTCCCCTTGGCATCCGAGTTCTGCGCCTCCTTCACCGTCCCCGCCTGCAAGGCCACCACCATCCCGAGCTACCTCGGCAACTGCGCCGGCAACGCCGCCCGCGTCAGCAGCGCCTGCTCGTGCCAGTTCCCCGTCCACACGCCCACCGTGACCGTTACCGTCACCGCCCCCGCCGTCACCGCTCCTTAAGCGGCTTGACCAAAACGAAAAAAGAGACTGTCCTCGTTGGAGGGGAGAGATACACTCTACCCGGATACAACAACTTGCACATTCCCTTCAACGGACTTGGGCGAGGTGTTGAGCGGGATGGAGTGATATCAACGAACCTGACTGGGACGGAAGGGTTAGAGAGCTGGCGCAGGTGTTTGTTCCCTGCGCGGTGAATTGGTTTGGAGTATGTTTGGAGTTTATTTGTGGTTCGGATCGGATATCTGTCGACTTAGACGGGATTTAACCTGCCTCAATGCTGGATTTTGGATGTTGTGGATGTCATGATCGTATGTACATACAATGCCGGGCTTAACTTGAAGCTGCCGTGCAATAATCAATGTTTAATGACAGAAATGGCGGTGTTTCTTTTCACTTCGACTTGACATGTGCCTGATGTGTGAACTTGATTTGATAAGATGCGATGCTGAACTTTGAACAAACATCGGATGACGGTGATACTGGAGAAAACTCCGAGCAGGTTTGAGGAAGGAGGACAGCAGAGCGAGGGGCTAGGCTAAATTTGGAATTGGTTGTTGGCTCTCGGTAACTGACCCGGCCTCTGATTGGTTGGTTACGAACCCACTTGCGCATTAGCGCTTGTTGGACGATACAGGTCCCAGGAGGGATCCCATGGGGAAGGAGCGGCGGTGACACACTGACAGACATCGTTGACGACGGAAGCTACGAAAGTTCGTACTTTCCATGTCCCTCCGAACTTCTTATTCATTGTGGGATGTAAGGTAGCCAAGCAAAGTAAAACTCCCGGAGACGTCCACGACCCAAACTTTCAGGAGAGTCTACTCGCCAGAAGAAGACATACACAGTAGGACCATGACGACGACCCGTGCCGCTCAGCCTTATCCTGTCCTTGACCTGGACCCTTGAAGCCGATCAGCCGCAGATTCGCTGTTGGTGTTCGACTCTCTGGGCAGCGCTGACGTCCTGAATTCATACGACAGCCTCTTTTTCCTTCTTTTCCAAATCCTCCTACAATCCTAGGCCGTCGGATCTGACATCTTCTGGAGTTGCGCCCAGGGTCTCACTCCTCTTGCGACGGATCCATGTTCATGGCAGCTTCATTCATCTCAAATCAATAATTGCGCTCTACATGGCCTAAGAAACGCGCAGCCTCATTTTCCCTTCCTAACCTGACCGCTCGCTTTTCAGTTCATACCTGTCGCTCTCGTTCGGACCAGAAGTTGATTCATCCTGGACTTCTGTCATCTGTGACATTCGCTACTTCAAAAACTCATTATCCAACGGTTTAATATGCTGCAAGTGACCGGTCATCAAGATGGATTCAAACGATCCGCCCCGGCGACAACCGTTACACAGCAGCTCCTCATCCCACTCACTGAGTCGCATATCCATAGTATCGGACATCACTGACTACAACTGGTACGGCGACGACCACCGCAGTCCAACGGTAGCCAGGCGCCCTAGTCTGGTGTCCCTCCAGTCCAGCGAAGGTGAAGGCAGCAGGCGAGGCTCTCAGGATACCATCGTCTCAAGTCCTCAACAGATCGGAGCCTCAGGCTGGTCAACCTTCACGGCCAGCTCCAGTGGCGGATATGAACCCGTCTCCGGCACTGGGAGCGCCCCAAAGCCGGCCAGGAAACTCAGTCGAGGCTTCGGGTTGAGCACCCGCTCGAGAAAGCCAACACACGACGCGATACCAGAGGAGGAAGATGGTATCGATATGGGGCAGATTGGGCTTCTGAAGAATGCAGAACCGATCGATGGTTCCGAGCAAGGGGAAGGGAATCGACGTGCTGCTAGCCCAGAGGGAGATGAACCACCTGTCGACTACTCAATCACCCTGGGACCCAGTACCTTGCAGGATGAGGAGTTCATGAAAAGGCTACAGGAGTATGAGGCGAAGGGGAACCTGACTGGAGGTATCGGTCTGGGCATCCAATCGGACACTACACTCAAGGAATCAGAACTCCTGGCAGCGAGTCCCATGGTGGAACGAGCTCCTCGTACGCCCCTATCAAGGTCCTTCTCTCTTGCGCGAAACAGGTCGCATCTGGGCAGAGCAGCTACACTGAAGCGCATAGGCCAGAACGAGGCAAACAAGAGCGGCAAAGTGATCGAGGTCATTATCGAGGAGGAGCCGCCATCGCCTACGCCCATACACCACTCCATGACTGACATTTCAAGCATGTCCGGACCAGCAGGCCTAAACCAGTCCGGGATGCGCCAGACCACGTTCCCGACTAACACCCAGAGGAAGGAGATCTTCTACCCGCAGCCCAACTGGAAGCCATTCTCCATGCGGTGGCCGTATCTGACATGCCTCGTCGCCCTCTCCGCCGGTCTCGCCGCCATCCAGGAGGGCATCTACCAAGTATCGGCCCGCAGGCCCCTCCTGACCTTTCACACCCCCCACGAGATCCCACCGGTGGAGTACTTCGCCTTCAAATTCCTACCAACCATCATCTCTGTCTCCTACGGCATTCTCTGGCAAATCACCGACTTCGAAGTCAAACGCCTAGAGGCCTTCTACCAGCTCTCAAAAGAAGGCGGCGCCCTCGCAGCAGAGTCCATCAACGTGGACTACATCACGCACTGGAACTTCCTCCGTCCCTTCCGCGCCTTCCACTGCAGGCACTACGCAGTCTGCGTCTCCTCCATCGCCACCCTCCTCGCCAACGCCCTCGTCCCCACCCTGGGAGCAGCCTCCATCATGCTCTCCCCTTCCCGCCAGGAACGCCTCGCTCACCCCCTAGGCGAGAAGTCCATCATCATCTCCCCCGTCTACTCGCGTATCCTGACCTCGACCCTCATCCTCATCTCCCTTCTGGGGTGCATCCTCTTCTATCAGCTCCAATCCCGCAAGTCCGGTCTTCTGGCAGACGTAAAGGGCATAGCCGGCCTCGCCTCCATGGCCGTCGTCTCGCACATCCTGATGGACTTCAAAGACATGGACGTGGCCACCCACAAGGACATCCACCACCGCCTCAGCAACCACCGCTACGTCCTGCGCAACTCCTCCCTAGCGCCCGACCATGGCAACCCCGACTCAACCACCTCCCCGGGCAACTCGCGCGACCATCGCTTCACTAAATCCCACCTATCCGAAAACCCGCACCCGCTCATGCTCCGCCCCCAGGGCGCCATCCCTTTCCTAACGGGCATCGCCCTATTCCTGGCCTTCATCCCCATCTTTCTCTTCACAAAGGCAACGATCCTCACCGACCGCGCGCCCTGGATCGTCACGGCCTTGGCCGTGTGCATCAAGCTGGGCTGGTCCAGTCTCGAGACCGACATCCGCCTCATGGAGCCCTACTACATCCTCTCCCGCCGGCACGCGCCCCCCAAGACGCTGACGCTGGACTACACCGCCATGCCGTTCGGGTGGGTGGCCGTCGCGGCCCTGCTGAACAGGCACTGGGTCGTCTTTCTTGTCGGATTCGGCACCGTCCTGGCCGAGTTCTTCACCATCCTCGCCACCAGCTTGGCGACGGTCGAGGGCCGTGACTTTCATCGCTGTCTTATCCACCGGCACCGTCTCCGACCCCGACGCAGGAGAAGATATAAACGCGGGACAAGAAACAGCCGTGTCCTTCTGGGTCTCCCTCGGTATCGCATTTCTCATCCTGTCTTACATGTTCGTCACCGCCCTAGTAATCTTCATCCGCCGCCGCAAGGTCTTCCTCCCGCGCCAGCCGAACACGATCGCCAGCGTGCTGGCGTTCATCCACCAGAGCAAGATGCTGTACGACTTCGTCGGCACGGCCAAGCTGAGCGCGGCGGAGATGGGGGCGCGGCTGGAGGAGATCGGCAAGACGTACGGGCTCGGCTGGTTCCGCGGCAGGGACGGGCTTCCGCACTGCGGGGTCGACGAGGAGGAGCTGTTGAGTCGGTACCGGTTTGAGTATGATTATAGCAAGGCGACGGATCCGTGGGAGGAGAGGCCTGTTGAGTGGCTGTAGTCTTGTATAGGCTGCTGCTTGGTTATGTGCATACATGGACATCTCTGTTTTACGGCGTTGGTTACGGGTTTAATGGTCATGACGGGATGAGGGCATGAAGGAAGCTCTTTCGGTTAGAGGGTGTATTTATTCATGTACGGCTGCGTTCAGTCACACCGTATGGTAGGCCTGTCGCTGGACAGCAGGGAGCTGATACCAATGTTCGTGAATATACATACTCAAATCGAGTGGAAGGTCGAGTCCACTTGACGTCCAGACGTGAAAGTCATTTTCTCGTCTTCTGGCTAGGGCGGCCTGGCCGGCATACGAGTCCCAGCGTTCCGAGTGTATGGATATGGTTTGTCAAGGGGCAGTACCGCGCATCGCATCGTCAGTTCCTGCAATACATAGTCATAGGGAGCGGGTATGGCTGGCTGCCTTTAGGTCTACGCGCCTGTCACGGACAGGCGCACGTCGTCTGTCTGTTCCCCTAGCTAAACCTGCGGTCCCCATTACCTACATGCTGCTGTCCAGAGATGGCAGTGAAAGCCGGAAACATTTCGTTCCATCATTTCTCTTGCAATGACAGCGGGCTGAGTGCGTTACATAAGGTACTGTACGTAAGGATGGTAAAATGAAGGAGAGACCGAGTCGTGTTGAAACACCAAGGAGATCGTCACTTAAAGTTCTCATACTCTGGCGACGTGTTTGATGAGCACGCACTAACGAACCCTGGCGATCTACGTGATGCGCCTCGCTGCAATGTCTTGTGGAGGACTTTTAACTTCTAGACCTAATCTCGACTTTTCTCGGGAAGGATTGAGAATTGTTTATTGCATGTCTTTGTGGACTTCGATGTCGTCCTGAAAATACACTACGGTTATTAGTTTCGTTCGTTGGTTCTGGGAATGCGGCACTTGAAAGTTTGGAGCGTCGTCAGCATGTGGTGCGCACGGCAGGGTCCGTTGCCGTGTGGCACATTCCGGTACCTGCGCGGCGACAAGCCTGGGCCATGCACGTGTAGCGGATGCGCCGGTGATGAGGGGGTTGTCGCCCAGTGCTAGTCGCCCAGTGTTGCATTCGTATCGACTGTCTGGTCCATCCTCAACGGTACGAGGGGGGAACACAGCAACAGAAGGGATGCATCTTGTCAGTTGTCGCTCAGCAACATGTTGCTAGAAAACAGACAAGAAGGAGGGTATTGTGATCCCTTTGTGCCATCCCTCTTGTGAGACCTGCATCTTGTGATGTCGTCAAGTGCTGAAAGACTATCTTCGGATCCAGGGCAACGCACCGCCAAGACTTTGGACTTGCGTGGTGCTTGGCTCTCGAACCCCTTTGGTTTTGCCGCTGATGCTGAACGAGTGAGGCTGTGCAGCCCATAATAATTTTATCTGTGTCGGACCAAGGCCACCCATTCCAAACACGGTGTGTCGCAGGGCCATGGCGGGTGTGCCGCGAGACCACAGTCCGTTTTGGCCCTTCGGCCCGTTCATTGGGTGCATTGTTCCATTCGAGTTTGTTTCTGGGGCACCCTCGTTTCAAGAGGTTGTTGGTCGTGTTCTGGTCGGTCGGTGGGTTTCCAGACCGTTTTGACAGTCAACATTTGTGTGAAGATGAGCAAGTTGCGAGAGCCTCAATGATGAAGACGACATTCCGATTCCAAGGACTGAAACTATTCCTGTACAACAAGTTATGACCTTGTGGCTGCCGATTGTCGAATCCGGAACTTGACTGCTTGAGGCACGCGATCGTGTGGCCTGCATGGCAACGGAGGCAAGCTAGTGACGTTGATTGCTCTGGTTTCCTTGTTTAGGCCACGGAAGACGGACCTGGCCCGGCAATAGACCTGCAGCAGCATGACAACAAGTATTGCAGCATTGAAGAAGAGGACGGTAGACTCTCGAGAGTGTACGGATAATCATGTCGCAAATTGATGAGAAAAACTTAACTTTCTCTTGACTGCCTTTGTCAGTGATCGACCATGACTGACAGACAGGCTGATGAATGGGAGTTGAAAGAGACAGCTGTCCGTTTTTGTTGATAATTCTGTTATTGAACGGGTGGGTAAACGTGGAGAGGGGAAGTACCTCTGTTAAGGCGGGTTGCGAATTTTGTTCTCAATCCGAGCGGGACAATTAGATATACGAGATATTGTTTGGTTATCCAGCTGCAGATTGAAGTACTTTGAATCTGCGGTTGATCTCATTTCGCTTATAACACTAAGACAGGTACTTTGCCCCTGACTGCCGTTGTCTGGGCTGCGTCTCCAACCCCACTTATTTCTCCCTCTATTCTCAGCGATCATTGGCCCATGTCTCATTCCGATCCAGTTTTCCCCCTGTCATCCATTACGGCACCATGCATTAGTTGCAGCGCACTATCAGTCAGGTACCGCCAACCCCCATGAACTGCAAGTGCAACAAAGCGGTCCCCTACTTTCCTACACTCTGCAATCTCCAATCTAGCCACGACAGAAGACGAACGACATCATCTTCACCACCATCGTTTGTTTGCAGGCCGACACATGAGAGTCTGGTGAAGGGATACTGAACTGTTGTACGGTCCACTGCTCGCTGGCAGACTCACTCGCTTTTTTTCCCCTGTCAACGACTCGTTCGACAACACCATCCTACGACTGTCCGAACCGCAACCGATTTCACTGGTCGATATCCCCACGACCACACCTGGCCAGCTCTCTCCCATCCGAACACTCGCTTCTCTCCAACGACCACCAACCTTCCACCGGCTGGAAACATACATTCAACACTGGGCCTCGTCAGGACGTTTTTGTGATCCACACCAGATCACGCCAAGGGGGAATTGACTTTCGCGTCTCCCCGTCGGGGATCCCCTCGTTTCTTAACCCGCCTTAACGGTTACTTCCACAAATACGCAATCATGAGGTTCTCATTAGGGAAGCCGTTGGCTGCTCTGGCCTCTATAGCGGCTTTCGCATCTCCAGCCCTCGCCGACGGGCCTATGCTCACGTCGAGCTCCTTAAACACATGCCAGGAACAATCAGGATTCTCAGCCAGTCTTTTCAATGTCGTCTTCACGCCAAACAATAACTCGGCCTCGGTCAACATTATCGCCGTGTCCTCGATTCAGGGTAGTGTCGTTTTCGATGTCGCTATCTCTGCCTACGGCTACCAGATCGCCCGTCAAACTGTCGATCCTTGCGACGCAGGCCTCGCCGGTCTCTGCCCCATGACGTCTGGAAAGATCCCACTCCGATTCAACCTGCCGGTTAGTCCTGATGCCCTCAAGCAGGTGCCCGGTATCGCCTACACGTTCCCGGATCTCGACGCCAAGGTCAAGGTCTTCATCAATATGACGGACGGTCCCAACGCCGGCGAGAGCGCAGCTTGCGTGGAGGCCGCCATTTCGAACGGAAAGACGGTGGACTTGATTGGTGTCAAGTGGGCTACCGCGATCGTTGCTGGACTCGCCCTGGCGTCTTCAGCTCTCATTTCCGGATTGGGCCATGCCAATGCCGCGTCCCACGTTGCCGCCAACGCTCTGTCGCTCTTCAGCTACTTCCAGTCCCAGGCCATGATCGGTATGACTGGTGTCACCCTCCCGCCAGTCGCACAGTCTTGGACGCAGGATTTCCAGTGGAGCATGGGATTTATCAGGCTCGGGTTCATGCAGGACATTTTCACTTGGTATCAGCGCGCTACCGGCGGAACCCCCTCGACCTTGTTCGACTCCTTGACCACTGTGTCCGTCCAGGTCCAGAAGCGCGCACTGGAGTCCGCTGCTCCTGCCCTTGGCCTGTACAACCGCGCGGTGGCCATGATGCCTCGCAGCATGGTTGAGCCCCTCTCGAACGCGGCGTCCCACATTGCGAAAAGAAGCAACATCCAGACCTCTACCGGCAGCTACGTCGTCTACGGCATTCAGCGTGTTGCTTACCGGGCAGGGATTGAGTCCACCAACGTCTTCATGACCGGCCTGGTGTTCTTCTGCATTCTCGTCCTCTTCACCGTGCTCTGCGTGGCCGCCTGGAAGGGATTCTGCGAGCTTGCCGCCCAGCACAATTGGATCAAGCACGACACCTTCCTCGAGTTCCGCAATGGATGGTTTACCGTGCTCAAGGGGATTCTGTTCCGCATGACGCTTATTGGGTACCCCCAGATGACGATCCTCTGCTTGTGGGAGTTTACGCAGAACGACTCGCCAGCTGAGATGGTCCTGGCTGTCTTTTTCTTCTTCGGCATGTCGATCACCCTGGGATGGGCGGCTTCCAAAGTCATCCGCATTGCTCGCCGGTCAGTGGCCATGCACAGGAACCCGGCTTACATCTTGTTCTCGGATCCCCAGGCATTGAACAAGTGGGGTTTCCTGTACGTGCAGTTCAGGGCTTCGGCGTACTATTTCATCGTCCCGATGCTCGGATATACCATCCTGAAGGGCATGTTCCTGGCTTTCGCCCAGTCCAAGGGTACCGTGCAGGCAGTGGCTTTCCTCGTTATCGAGGCTGGCGCGCTGATTGCGGCAAGCGTTCTCCGCCCATGGATGGACAAGAGCACGAACTCGTTCAACATTGCGATCTGCGCCGTCAACTTCCTAAACGCAGTCTTCCTCTTGATCTTCACGGACGTGTTCAACCAACCCCCAATTGTCACCGGTGTTGTCGGTGTGGTTCTGTGGATCGCCAACGCAATCTTCGCCCTCGTCCTCCTTCTCATGCTTATCGTTACCACGGCTATTGTGTTCTTCCGCGAGAACCCGGATGCCCGGTACCAGTATATGGCAGACGATCGCGCGTCATTCATGAAGTCGCAAACCCAGCTGACAACTACTACGGAATTGGACGCTCTGGCTGCGACTGCTCGTGGCGATAAAGGGGGCTACAAGCATGGCCTCGATCTCGATGATGATGCGGACTCGCTGTCTTCGGATTCCCTGTTCCGCAGGAGCAATCCGGCCAACCAGCCGCTACCACCTTCCAACAAGACATCCATGTCCAACATTTCGTCCTACAACACATACAGCAACGCCCCACGGTCACCAGTTGATCCGTCAGTGCCACTCTTCCCCTCAGACAATCGCGGGCCACCACCATACCTGCGCAACCAGGGCAGTGGTAATATGGGGCGGGCATCACCGAACCCGTACAACCAGGGCGGTGGGAATATGGGAAGGGCGTCGCCGAGCCCATACAACAACTCCTCGGCAAACCTCAACTCCTCGTCGAACCTTACGGCAGGAGCATACCAGCAGACGCGGCAGACACCAAGTCCGTCGCCAAGCAGAAACCAGAACAGCCCAAGGTGAGCACTTACTGTCAAACCACAGCTCGAAGACCATATTAACCACTTTCACAGCCCTTGGCAACGCGGCGCTGGTTACGACTGAAGAAGATCATGACTTACATGCCAGAGTTTGGCGTCTATAGACAGCCTTCTTTCGATTCACGACATATGGGACTGGTGTTATCCTATTTCTTTTCCCTTCGCTCCAAATTTTACGACATACCCCTCTCTCCCACAACCTGGTCCGGCATTTGGGTAGAAGGACATACCCCAACATGAGCTTATCACGCCATGTTTTGGTCACCGAGACGGAAAGCGAGCCCTGTCACAGCGACTTCGCGAAGCTCGAGCACCGAGGATACCCGGCCACAACACCTCCTACCTCCTACCTCCTACCTCACCACTTACGACCACCGACTCTCACTGCATCGCATTTCCTATCTGTCAAACAGGGCATGATATAGGCGTCCTAGAAGGAGGCCCTTTCAGGGTCAGGATAACTGTTTCACATTCTACCTACGCCACGAGGGTATAACTCCTCTTTACCCCCCTAAGCGCGGTCAACCGCCATCTTGTGTGTATATACTCCGCAGGAGAGAGGAGGGAAGAAGGGGGAGTTGAGATACCTTCCTACCAGCGAAAAACAGCTGGTCTGGAAAAGGGAAGCGAAACGGGGGGTTGGATTGTGACCACATCGAATCAGGGCTGGTCACCTTTGGCTTCTTCTTTGTCCTTTTTTCTCTGCGTTCTGGGACGGCGGACTGGCTTGGGACTCTAGGTAGAGATATAGCTAATTGATAGCATTCCAACCTATTACATATATGATCATCCGTCTTGCCTCGAGGTCAACTGTGACAGTCTCTGTGTTGGCTTGAAGTATCCGAGTCCACAGCGGTTGGCAATACTGAGAAGTGACAGCGCCTGAGGCTTGTCAAGCTGCACTGGCCTGACATTGCCAGCTGGAATTAGGTAGCAAGCACCGATCTGTACCTGGCTGTGTCATTGATGGCAGCGAAAGCGTATCGAGCTGCCATCCAGCCAGGCTCGAGGCTATCGAGCTCAACACATGAGAGCAGCAGAGGCCAGATTTTCTTTTGAACGTGCAGGTCAAGCTGACCCAGCACCAAGTCGCCTACCTTTTGAGCTACGAATGTCTGCTGGCCACACCCCGAGTTGTGGATACGGGCGTCGTCGGACACGGGGTGCCTTTACAGAAACGTGCCTTTGAAATAGGTACCAGCAGCGATGAAGGAAGACTGGGACAAGAAGAAGACGGGCCTCGGGATAGACAGAGCTCTACTTAGTTCTGCCAGGCGTCCTACAGAGCGCTGCTTCCCTGAGCTCATGGCGTAGAGGTGAACCGCTGAGTTGTTGCAAGGACGTACACTAGTGACAGCAGGCAGGCAAGGACACTCGTTTCTCAAGTTACATGGAAATGTGATTAAGCAACTAACGGCAAGATCCTTTCCCCATTTGGAGAAGGAAGCTCCATGGATGGTGGCGAGTGTTCCAAGATGATGCGGCCCAGATGGTGGTACCATAGGTAGACGAACGAGGTCGGTAACTTCGACGACAACGACAACGACGATGACGCGAAATGCCGCAATGACGACGGAGGCAAAAGTCACGAACAAACCAAGGAAGGACCAAGGAATCATGCCAAACTAGTTGTAGGAGGAAGTAGTTAAGTGGTAACTAGATACCGATGTTTAATATACGCGCTCCCTCGCGCGAAAGTGTCGCGAATCTTCTCGCCTCGCCTTCATTCTTGCTCGCATCATTAGTCTCGACACACCATTCTTGAGAAGTAGACCCTATAGTAAGTTTAAAAGACACAAAAAACCATCCCTTTAACAAAAAGCTTTAAAGATCCAAGCCAATTCACGCATCCCTTGTCCCAGCTAACCCATATTATCTCTGAAAAACTCCGTCAACTACAAACCCTCCTTCTCTTCCAATTCCTCCTAACCAACATCTTCAAAAAGGTCAATCCCAATCCACCCAGAAGCGAAAACACCAAACCAAAGCCTAGAAGTCTAGGCTTTGCCGAAGCAACCGATTTCTCTCTGGTTAATACACCATATGATCCCCCCCATCAATCAACACCCCCTCCTCCCTCAACCTCCCCACGTCCCCGCCCGCCGCGGCGACGGCCTTCATGACGGCCTCGCTCAGCCGTCTCTGCCGTTCCGCCGCCTCCCGTTCCCTCCTGGCCTTCGTTTTGGAGGAACCGCTCGGCGCGACGCCCGTCATTAATACGCGGGAGTCGTCGGGCGTGTAGTTCACGAAGCCGATGTTGCCCATCCCACCTGACTTACTCGGGCTCCCACCACCGCCCTCGTTTGCGGAGCTCAAACTGGAGTGGGATGGGGTGCGCAGGTTGGACTGGGATGTGCGAGACATGGATTTGCTCCTGGAGCGGCGCTTGCGGATGGAGGAGTTCAGCACGCCGGCGGAGGGGAGACCGTCGGACTTTGACGGGGAGGAGTGAAGGTCCGAGGCGGAGGTTACGCGCCGGGCGGAGCGGTCGATCTGCGACTTCGACGGGGAGGATGAGGTTGACCTGCCCCGGGGTTGATGGGAGGAGGGAAGGTGGTGCGACGGGATGGGCGGCGGCTTGCGGGGGGAGGTGAGGGATAGGGAGGTGTGTCTCGCGCCGGAGGACGGGGCGCGGGGCTTGGGACGCCGGTTGTGTTGCGGCGTGGAGGGGGGTTCGCCACTCCCGTTGAGACGGTAGGTAGGTTGGTGGGTTGGAGGCGCGAGGTAGGAGGGGATACCGATTCCGGACCCGTCTAGGGAGAGGGAGTGCCCGTGGTGGGAGTAGTGGGATTGTTGTTGAAGGTGCGGAGGGGAGAGGATTGGTAGCGCCGCCGCGTGCTGTCGGGGTTGGGGCATGTGGATGGGCAGCCCGGACTCGGAGTGGTGGTGTGCGTGGCCGTAGTGGTGGTGAGGTTGTTGCTGCTGCTGATGGTGGTAGATGGGTTGCTGTTGCTGCTGCTGCTGGCCGCCGCCGCCGTGCTGGAGGTGGAGGGCCAGGTTGAGCGTGGCGTTCATGGCGTTCTGGGTGCCGAACTCGCTGCTGGGCTGGCGGCTGACGGTCTTCATCGGATTACCGGGCGTGGCGGGGTACCATGCCTGCTGGGCGGCGGGGGTCTGGGGAGGGTTGTGATGGCGTTGTTGTTGTTGTTGATGCTGATGCGGCTGCTGTTGTGGGTAGTCGTTGCCGCCGGCCCAGACCATCTCGTCCGAGTTGCCGCTGCTGGAGGCGTAGCCGTCGGTCAGCGGCCAGTTGGGCGGTGCTTGGTTGTTGTTGAGGGACAGCATCATGCCGTTGTTCGGCAGGGTGTGCTGCGGCGGGTATCCGACGACGTGACCGTGCTGGTCGACGAGGGTGCCCTGGAAGGGATCGTCGTACTGTCCTTCCACGAAGGTGATGCCGAGAGGGTCGTGCTGCGACGGCGTGGCGGGCAGCATGCGTCCTGTCGGCGGCGGCGTCATCGGTGCCTGCTGGGTGTACTGCTTGGTCGACGACCTGCCGCGGGAGACTGTTTCCTCGTCCCTGTCGGCGCCTATGGGAGCGGAGGACATCTTGCGCCGTATCGTGGTCGCCTTGCGGATGGAGGCGTATATCATCTCCATTCTGCCGAGCTTCTTGGGCGACTGCGCCGGGCCGGAAGGCTGCTGCGAGCTGCGCGGAGAGACCGGGTGGGAATGGGACTGCGGCGGTGCGGTACCCCGACTAGGCGATGTCATTGACAGGTCCTCGAGTCTCTGGAGCTCAGTATCCGAGACGGCCGTGTTGAGTCGTCGTTGAGCGGAACTGGAGCCGGAGTTGGAGCCAAAGCCGCTTTGTTCGTCCAGTATTTGCTGTGTAAGTCGTTGGGGTCCAGGGGTGTGGGTGCCGTAACGCCTGCTAGAGTGGTGTTGGTGTGGTTGGGGTTGTTGGTTTTGGTGCTGGTAGGAAAGGGCCGGATGGGGTTGTAAATGGTCCCTGGTGTGGTTGTCCTGCAACGAGCCGTCTCCCGAGGACACCAGCTGCGAGGTATCGATCGAGGTGGGTGGCGACATGAGACTGTCGGCGGGCGCAAAGGCCAGGTCCTCGTAGTACCGGCTGCTGGCATGCCCGCCAGGCCCTAGAGAGTCATCATCATCGAGGATGACATACTCGTCAAAGAAGTCGGAAGATCCTGCGTCTTGCTTGGTCCAGTATGCCGAGCTCGTTTCTTTGTCCTCCCGAAAAGGATCGCCCGGCGCGAGGGCCATACCTCCCGTCATGGCCATTTCCGGCGTCGATGGAGATGGAACAGGTGAGAAAGGTGGAGACGGTCCTCAGCGTCTGAATGCTGGGCGATATCTCGGGCGCGAGACGGCAGAAAAAGATGAGAGCAAAGGAAGGTGAGGTTGGAGATGGTTGAAAGGTGTGTTCGACGACAATGGCACGAGAGAGCTGGCGGAACTGGTCCTTGTCATGGCGAGTAAAAGGATCAGGCCGGTGAACAACAAAACAATGGATCTTTCCCATGGCAACTCCAGGCATGGAGAGTATATATAATGGAGTGAGACCGTTATGGAGCAAGACAAACCAACAGGAGACGTAGATGGTCCAGATGACTTGAGGCTGGAATGCATCGCCAACCTAGCCATACCCGCACCCATTCCAGAGACAAAAGAAGACCCATGTTGAGTTTTCCCTCCTCTTCCTCACCAAAATACTCTTAAGCAGCCACATTTGCACGACAATCGGGACAAAAGGATCTCCCAAAAGGATGCGTAGCTCACTGGAGCCAGACAAAGGAAAACCGAGACTCTTTGATGTCACAGCATTCAACAGGACTCCCTGTGCTCGACTCCACGGCGCCAATCAATAGCAATTGACATTACCTCAAACTCAATGTCCAAGGAAAGCTCCAAGAGTGGGCGCCACAAGCCCTGGCATGATGATCTCGCGGCGCGCAAGCCGGTGTCTGTTGCGAGTCCAACAGCGACACAGCCAATCTAACTGTGATGGAAGTCTGTTGTAAGTCAGTACGTTTGTTTGAATGAATAAGACTGCGGTGGATTGCTCGGCAAATTGAACCAAGCGCCTGCCGTGGCAACAGTCACTGCACAGTCATCCCATCACTCGACGTCTTTGGCAGGAGAAGCGCGGGTTTGTGGGTTGTTTGCTCAGATCTTGCGCTTCCAACATGTGGAACGCGTTAGTTCGTATTTTGGATTCTTCCGCTCCGGTATCTCTGTTGCTGCCAATTGCTCTGCCTCTGCTCCGCCCTTGATCAAGGCGCTTGTCTTGTACATCATCTTGCGTGTCCGCGATCGCCCGCTATTGCATCAAGATGTTCCGTTCCGACAAGAGTCCGTCCCTTTGCCAACAGCGCCAGACGTGAGACACACACACCTCGGCAGCCTCGGTCTGATCTAGATCGTCGACCTTCCTTCCCCTTGCCCTGAAAATCCAGATCCAAATACATGCGCTTCGCAACAGGACCAAAAAGTATACCCAAAATTTCTCTCCATATGCAAGCCATGACCCACGATAGAACTCCGATATGTATGCTTTCCTGGAATAGCACATGTCGTCGCCGCTGAGACTCCCACGGGACCGAGATTGCGCCACGCCCACCGTTGACCGCCGTGTCAATTCAGCCCAGAACGCCGCCTGTATTGTCGCTAAGAATGGCTGTAACGGGAAACAAGGGGTATATGTGCCAGCCCAAAAAAAGAAAAGTGAACAAAGCACACAAAACGCAAACTTTGTACAAAGAAAGGAACCATTCTGTCGGGTATTATAACTGTCGAAATGGCATCATGGACGACTCTTCGGACAAGGATGGCGGGATAATCGGGGAGGAGAAGGCCGAGGACACAATGGACGACCCTTTGCTGCTGCGACGGTGCATCCTGTTCCTCTTGCGCATCCTGGGTCGGCTCCTGACCACGTTCGCACAGCTCAGCGCTGCCTCGGCCGACGCGCGATATTGCAGAGTTCCCGCCTTCCTGACGCCGGCGGGAGCCCCAGCGCGACGTAACGACATCATGGTCTCGATCAAGAATGCCTCTTCCTTCTCTGTATCCGATGTCGGGCCATTGAGGTATGCGTCGTCGACCTGCAGCTCCAAGCCGATGTCGAGTTTCATTTCGTCGTCCGGTTCTAGTATAGGCCCCAGCCTCTTCGCTGACGTTGGAGTGAGCGGTGGAGGCGACGTCCTGTGCACATTGCACTGTGAGCCGCTCGCAATCATGCCTTCCACCATGTCCTGAATCGTCCGTGTGTTGTTCGGGTTGTTGTAGAATTGGCTGCTCCGCTGTCGACTGAGCCTCTTTGCGTCTGGCACCACTGGCCTTCCGTCTATGTCCATGACACTCGGAGGTAGTAACGTCGGGGCGTTATGGAGTCTGCGCCGGTTGTGCAGATACAGCTGAGGCTCGTCATGGTCGGCCTCGAGTTCGGGGCAGGGCGGTATCGGCGACCTGCAGGGCATTTGCGGTGATAATGATGGTGAGGATAGTTGCAACTGAAGTTGTTCGAGATTCGCACGATCCAATTGCAAGTTTTGTCTGCTCAGTTCTTGTGCCAGCCGGTCGATGCTGTCTGGCGCTGACCTCGAGTCGTTTCTCGTCCTGCTCGAGGGTGGTGACACCGCCGTCGCCGATAATGGAGGGGAGGGGCATTGGCTCTGTTCACCACACTGTTCGCTCGTGCCAGCCAGTTCCCTGGGCGAGAGCTCCCTGCTGCTTTGTCGCATCGGTCTTGCCTGCATCCCAAATGTGTAATGTTCGAACATTGTTTGCTCGAGTGTCGAGGGTTTGGCCAAAGGATAGCCAGATTGTCGGGTTGACCGTGACAAAGAAAGTGTGGAGTGTAGAGATGTGAGATGTGAGCACGGCGTAATATAAGGGATACGCTGTTCCAATTTATCGAGGGCATACAAAGCCCGATTGTTGCACTAAACCACGGCTAGAGGCGTCGTGGCGGCGAGTCGCTGCCTCGAGGGTCTCGAGGTTTAGTCGCCAGCAAGAGAGGGGAGGTGTCGTCGTTGAAGAGAAGCGCATGTGGTGGCCCCATATGGCGAGATGTGAGGGGATATCACAGCAGTTGGCGAGCTGCTCAGCTGTTCGGTGTCGAAACCGCGATGTCCATGATGGGTGCAATTGTTGTAGGTTTGACGTTTGAATGGTTGCACGGCGGGAGGAAGAGGTTTTGTTGTTTCGTTGTGCCCAAGAATTGCCTCCACGTTGAGATGCTGAACAAGATGTGGCGAACAAGACTTCGTCTCGCTTTTGGCGAACCGCGAGTTTGGGCGAGAGGGCAGGATAAAAGCGGTTTTGGTCGAGTCCCAGGCCAGGTTACAGGTGGATGGCAACAGGGATGGCAGGGATCCCAGCATGAGGTGGGTGTGGGACTTTTGGTTCGCTTAGCATCCCCGCACTGTGTTATGGCGTCGATAAAACCCAGGGCTCTGGGCCGCGCCCAGTTCTTGGGTTCTGAGATTCCGCGGTCTGTTCTGGCGCTGGCTGTCACTGGCTGAAATCAGAGAGATGGGCAATGCCGTGTTACCAACGCCAAAACACCACGGCCAACCTCTCAAAATGCAATCCTGAAGACCACAACATTCAGTGGTTGTGATTCCATTTCAGCAACATGCATTCGATCACAGTGAGAACAAGGCATTGTCAGACGTCGCCGGCACCGTGTCTGAAGATGGCTAGAGTCCGCGCTATGTTCGTCGCCCGCCGACCTAAAAGGGTCGTTAGCACCGCTGGAGCCGACAGGCCATGGGGGCCAGGGTGCCAGGGGGGGCCAGGGGGTTGCTGCGGGCGCTTTTCCGCACTTTCAAATGGCCAGAACCTCTCTGTGCTAGCCCAAAATGGGCTATTCCCTTTTAGTCCAGTGCTTCTTTCCGTCCGTATCTTCGGTTCGGCGAAGAGGCATGAGGTGGTCGTTAATGTATTTTGTCAACAGATCGAGGTGCGATAGCTGGCAAGAGCATGAGTTGCACCTGCTTTCGATCTCGATGATGCTGTTGTCAGCCGCCTGTCATTCCAGACGTTTCAGCTCGCCCGAGTCGTCGGGTTGTTGGTCCATTCCAAGAATAAGCCGTTTTTATCAGCACAGTGTTTCCTCTGGCGCTTCTGGGGTTTGATTTGGTAACAGGCTGCCAGTGGAAGGCACGGCCGAGGATGGCAACCCGGGAGCTGGTCCACCGAGAAATTGCACCCCTGACAGAATCTGGCCAATCGTGTCTCGTTCTGTAAGCCATGACTTTCGCAACTGACCAATGAGCTCCGGCCAGAATCCCAGCTCTCTGGTTCTCTTGTTTTGTGCTTGTCGGGAAGCTTCAGTTGCATTTCGTGCATTCAAACATCTGTTGTTTCCCCTAAATTTTGCACATCTGCGTATCGGTCGTGCTCATTACGAACTTCCTGGATGGGTTTTCGTCCGCGTTACATATCTCACATATGGCTCTCATTTCCTAATTTGAGCTGTGTCCAGGAGCTTCCAGAACGTGCGCAGCAGGTCCCAGTGGAATGGTACGCACGAAACTCGACGTCCCCAAGCGCCAGTCTCGCCGGTCCAGCATACACACTGGTTC
The DNA here is from genome assembly GCA_009194965.1 of Coniochaeta sp. 2T2.1. Taxonomy (NCBI): domain Eukaryota; kingdom Fungi; phylum Ascomycota; class Sordariomycetes; order Coniochaetales; family Coniochaetaceae; genus Coniochaeta; species Coniochaeta sp. 2T2.1. The sequence goes on from VSMA01000006.1 coordinate 2,678,640, forward strand.
CCCAAGGCCTGGATCGCATTGATCGAGCAGTTCCAGCCAGACTTGGACGCTACGGTATTGCAGCCATTCAAGTCCAGGCCTTCAATCGTCCATGAAGAACCTGGCTTTTAGTCAAACATAGGCGTTCGAATAACGCCGTGCCGTCTTGGAAGGAAGAGCACCTCCCTCATTTTCGACGACATCTGTGAGCCAGTTGTTGCTCAACCACGGGAAGAAAGACGAAGGCGTGTGGACGCGTCTGCAACCACACTGTGGGCATCGGTCGATTCGTGCATTCAATGGCCAGCCCTGTGGCTTGCGTCGTGGAATAGCGTCGCCCGTGAGGTGCCTCCAGAGCCGAACTTCAGCAATCCAGTTCGCCGCCGTCCGCCATGGATGACTCATCTTACGTCCGTAACACCGGCTCAGATTAAAACGATGCGCCAGCGCTACTGTGGTAGGTAGGAGCCCTTGGCTCTGAAACAGAGTTTCCCTCATCTCGGCTCCAGCTTGGAACTTTCCGAAGTCTTACAGCTTTTCCCCTTCTGTGAAAGCGTCGATAGCTGTCTGCGAGGACCATCTGTAGTCGGTCGATGATCACATGGTAAGCAGATGACCGCAATCCCTCATCGCTATCATCAGCGGCCGTGGCCTGACTCGGACGCGCTATCTCAGCAACAAGCCTGACCTTCCATTCTCCCGCATCCGCATCACCAACAGACCCAACCCGTCGGGTACCAGCATGACCGCCGACACGGATACCTGCCTGTCAGTGCTTGAACCAGCACCAGAAATCCCGAGTCCTCCAGCTGTCCAGCCGTCAAGGGACCCATCCAGTAGCGAAAAAGTAGCCCTAGAAGCTGATGGCCATTCCGCCCTGTCGGGATGGATCTCCAGAAAAGCCACCCCCTGCTCCCCAACCAGCGGTAAAAGTCCCAGACCCAGATGTGCGGGAACCCCGCACAGTGTTCTGGTTTTCTGGGCAGTCTGGGTTGGTGTCGATGGTAACGCATTGACGACACCGGCAGAACACCAGCCTGAACCAGGCATTGGTCTGACTTTGCACGACACACACCGAAACGTGGCTCAGGGAGACACACCTTCTTTTTGCTTTCCGACCACGCGAAGTGCGCTGCACCTCTCTGTCTTACCAGGCCACGAAGATCTTTCCAGAAGTCTTTGGGGGAGGAAGGGGATTGGTGGTGACATGCGGTTGGACCTTGACGCCCGGATATTCGTGCCACGATCATAGCCGACCAATCTCGACTCAGAGGTTGCATTACTCGTGCTAATGTTTGAAGTGTCAAGATCTGTGATGCTGTGATAGGTCTGGGGGAAGAGAACTCTGTTCACCTTGTCTCGGTGTAGCCTTGGTCGAGAGCCGGTATGAGGAAAGTCGAGGGCCGAGCTGTACGGACGTAACATTTGCGGAATGCTAGGCTGAACAAGGGTCCAGCTGGTAAAGTGTCTACCATGGCTCTGGATGTTCCAGTCTTGCGTGTCTAGCTCCAGACTGAAGCAATTCAGACGCAGCAAAGCGAGGAAGCCAGACTTCCAAGTCGAAGTCGACATCTCTCACAATTCTTTGGCAAGATCAAGATAACAAGTGCTCATCTTGGCTCCAGATCACCCCTACAGACGGCATCGTCACCATGCAGCTCTTTGCAGACGGGACATTCCGCCCTTCCGTCCCGCCTCCGTCCGGATGCGTGACGTCGCCATGGCGGTCCTTCTCTTGTCCGGATTTCTCAAGTTGAGATGCAGTGAAGGCCAAATGAAAAGACTGCATGGCTTTCGGTGGGCTCTCTGGTAGGCTGTACCTGGCCTTTGAGGAGAATCTGGGGACAATTTGCGATTACCAGGTATCTCGATGAAGGCGTCGAAGCGACTCGGGTGAGGCTTTCAGCAGAGAGAGTCAAGGGACAGTGATGCCTCTTGTATTACTTCTTGACCCCATCCTCGAGCATATCCGACAATTCAAGGCCAAGCTGAAGGACGAGGAGAGCGGGATTGAGGAGATCGAACTGAAGGATTTCGAGGAAGTAGTCGAGCCGCTGCCGGTATTCCAGTGCGACAACAACTGCCAGGACTTCAGGGACAGGGAAGACCTCATAAAGTCTGTCCCTATGGTCCCGCGCGACTTACCATAGACCTTGCTAACGAGGATAACAGGCCAAAAGAAAGCTACGACAAAACAAAGGTAATTGTAGGAGCGCCGCCCTGCCGCAAGTCCTTCATAGTCTACAAGGCTCTCCTCAGGAGACACTCTGAGTATTTCCGCGTAGCTCTCCGGCAAAACAACCCCCGCCCGTTTCTCGAATCCTCTACGAACGAAATTATCTGGTCAGACGACGACCCAGAGGACTTTGACCTGTTCGTGGGATGGGTGTACAGCTGCCTCAGCTGCCGCCAGGGCTCCTTGTACGACTCCTGCCACGTTTGCCATAAACCCGCACGAGCTCCTGGCTCGGTGTGTCTTTTTGATACAGAGTCCGAGCACGCATACGCCCTAGGCGACCGCATTCTGGCGCCCGAGGATACCCGCTTCGCGCTCGCGTCGGTAATCCAGCACATCCATCTGTTCGGTGGGGACAGGGTCCTGTGGACCTACGACAACGTGAGGCCGGAATCGAGTCTGGGACGGTTCGTCTACGCCTGGATCGCCTGGCTAAAATTCAGGCACTACATGAGGACGGCATCCAAGAAAGATGCGCAGGTTACGATTACAGAAAAGGGCTATGCGTATGTCGAAGGATGGACGGCTCTGGATCCGAGGAAGTACCTGATGGAGCACTGGTCGGAGCCGTGCTCGCTGCCGGGCACGAAGCTACACTGCGAGCACAGGAGGCCGGCCTAGTTCTGGCGGAGAAAGGGAGGTACCCAGCCGGGCAAGGCACCGCCGAAGCCGAAGCCGAAGGCTAGAGCGCCGAGCCGTCGGGCCCGGAAGTCGAGGGTATCGCGGTGGCTGCTTCGGATATGCGTGAGTTCCCTCCCCTGTGGTGACGTCTATACACGGGGAGAGTATCCTTGCTCGAACTAATGCCCGTCTTTGCAGTTGTGGTTAAGTATGGCGATGCTGGTCCTGTCGGCTTACATCATCGCCAGAGACCGCCAGGGCGTCATAAAGCACTCGTCGAAGGCGCTCGGCGAGGCTATGGCTACCATCTCCCTGTTCTCCATTTGCACGGAATGTTCAGGTCTTCCCTGGGCATGGGTGCCGGTGTTGGCTATGGCCATGGGAGCTGCGGTACTCTCCTTCGTTTTGGCTGGAAGCTGTATTGACGAAGCCCTTGCGGTACGCTTCCACACGGCCCGAGACCCTCCCCCCCCCCCACCCCCGGCTGCTAACGAGTTCACACAGACCCAAACGGTGGCCCCTTTGATGTGCCGAATTGAGGGGGGATTGAGTGGGATGCAGCTGCTCTTTTTCATGTTGCTCTCGATTACTTTACCAATCCGTGCTTTGTATTCAGATGACTGAGGGCATGTCATCGGTATCGGTTTCTTTGAAAGAGGTAACATACATCGTATTATGCAAGTATCGGTACTGTCAGCCTTACCTTAGCGTTCCATGTCGAGGCGAACATACCTATCGAAGGGTAAGCTGTTGAAAATGGACAGACGTTCATGACAATGTCTTAACCCTAACCCGGATAAAGCACCTAGTCTATCTTATTAGCCAATCAAACTGTCCAATACATATCTTGGCCCACTCTTGAAGTTCGATACCAAAAAGGCCGACGCTCCCGGCAACACCATCTTCAAATAACGCTGTATGCCAGCGGTCGCTCACAATGGCTCAATCTTCTGTCACCAGAGCATTCGAGCCGACGAGACTACGCTCAATCTTCATCAGCGTGCGGCCGGCTCCGCGGCGCCTGTCAGAAAGGCGAGCGATCCTGCGCACCCTCAAGCGATACGGCGACATCGAGGTCTTCCAGCCTTTAACAGTTAGTTTGCGCCCCTATCCACCCTTCACAAATTGCAAGCTCAAACTGACCAACTCACCAGGATCCAGCAGCATTCAACGCCGTAGCCACGAAAGCCATCACCGTCCAGCACCTCGTCGAAAGCAGCCCCCTCCAGTTCGACTACGTTCCCGAACCCACCACCACCAATTCGAACAACCAGGACTCCTCGACAACCGGCGCCGGCGGGGTGCCGAGAGACATACACAGCCTACACAAGGCCATGGGAAGAAAATCAGACGACAAGCAGTCCTTCGTGCTGAGCATCTTCCCCGGCGACACGGAGCACCGCTACCAGGTCCAGAAGTCGCCCATCTACGGACCCTGGCCGGAGGAGCGGCCGTGCGGACCGGTCGAGTCGTTCGCGAGGAACGCGCTGACGCAGGTCGTGCCCGCCGACATGGCGGCCCGCGGGCTCAGGGACTGGGAGACGGGCGGGCAGGCGAGGAGGGCGTTCGACAGGAACCCGCACGCGGACCGGTCGAGCCTGGCGCGGGCGATTAAAGAGCAGCGGGTCGCGAGGCGGCGGGAGGGCGAGAGGGCGAGGGAGACAAGGTCTAGGGGCAACCTTTTGCAGACTGTCAAGGTCAGCAGTTCGTGGGAGAGGAAATGAGTCGGGCTTCGGCTACGGCGAAAGTTGCTCCCGAACCTTATGGCTTGAGTGGAGTGGGACATGTGAGCTTGCTGAGGCCTCCTGTTCACTCTGCAGCTACAACCCCATTTCGCAGCATTGACTGGACCTGGACGGAAGCCATCACGAACATCGTCGGTCAGCACAATGTGGGTAACTCACACTTGTGTGAATGGGTGCCGGCTCGGCTTACGGAGGTGACGCGTCGTCCGTGGGGACGAGCTCTGCGCCTCACAACGAGAGCTGAGCTTCAGAGCTTCAAGCATGGCCCCACAACCGTTCGAGGACCTTGGGATCAACTACCGGCTAGCGACGTCGCCATCGATGCACAAGCGGCAGGGACTGTATGCTGCCCTACAGCGCCGAACAGCTCTGGAATACTTCAACATTCTGCTGGCTTCAGGTCCTCTTGGGAAGCATTACTACCTGCAAGGTCTGAGCCACGAATCCAACGACATGCCACACGTGTAGGCGGGACGTTCCGCTTGGTACCAGCCGGGCTTTCAACAACCTGTACAAGGTCTGACACGATGCACCACGCCGTCGGCTCTGCTACGGTTGGATATACCCTCCATGAGATCTAGGAGCAGTGGCAGACTGTATCGGACAAGAAGCGTTTGAGAAGTCAGAAGCTCTGACCAGTGTGGGGAGCGATCATGCAGAGGTGGGACGTTGCTGGTTGGCGATCACCAAGCTCCGATTGCAACGAGCGTGGCAGGTTGCTTTTCGTCCACCAGAAGGCCCAGATCTTGGTGATCGGGGCACTGCAACCTTTCTCTCGAACTCTGATCACTTGACGCGGTTGGAAGAGCCCAAAGAGCCGTCGGACGCGGCTGGGCAAGCCGATCAGCAGAGTGGCTGACGTCTTCCGAAGGAGTCCAGATGTGGCTTTGCCGTCATCACAGGCCGTTGGACGCTAAAAACTAGGGTCGAAATCAGGGTGCAGAGCCGTGCCGCGATGCCGCTAAGCCGAAACACACCAAATCTCAAGAACACGGGGGAAAGTGGGTCAGCTGGGCTGCAAACAAACTTGCCAAGAAATGAGTCGCTACGTCATCTAAGACCAGGGGGGGAAACATGGAAGCTGTCGAGCCTGTCGCGGATCACACAGCGAATCGCACGCCGCGCTGCAAAGCAATACCCAGCCCTGGCTGCCCTGCAATTCTCTGGAATCCCTCTAGGGTGCTCCAGTAACGCCTGTTGTTGGAACAAATGCCCGGCACGCCAACTTGAACGGCACGGATGACGTCGCACGGTTACACGTGCAAGGGAGGCCGTCGTGCTCTCAGGCTCTGTCCCTGATTCCCGTTCGTCTGTGCTTAGGAGCTGGGAATCGTTTATAGCCAACGATCCTCCCCGTGCCAGCCACGTTCTGGTGTTGTTGTTCCAATCTTCAACTTAATCGATAATCGCAGTCTTAATAGCTAATACAGCAGCTGTCTCCGAGCTTCGCCCAAGGCCACCTAACCAGTCTCCCCTTGCGACACGTAAACAACCGACACGATGGCGCGGACAGGCTTCTTCCACCACATCGGCACCTTCCTGCTGTTCGCAGCAACCATTCTCCTCCTCGTCACCACCATCTCTTCACCGGTGGTGAACGACATCGCCCTCGTCAAGGTCAAATACTTGAACAGCCGCAGTACAGTGACCTACGGCACCTTCGGGTACTGCGCGAACAATCGCGACGGCGACCTTATCGGCGGCAATGACCGGTAAGTCACGCCGCTACCTCCACAAAGTTCCTTCCTTCAAAACAACAACCATCTAACCAGTTCCCATCACAGCGAGGAGGGCTGCTCCCGCAAGGTTCTGGGCTACTCCCCCGCCACCCCGTTGAACATCAACTTCTCCGACTCGGCGGAGCGCACCACGCGCTCCCTTACCAAAGCCATGGTCCTGCACCCCGTTGCGACGGGCCTCAACTTCATCGCCTTCGTGCTCGCCCTCGGCGCCGGCATGGTCGGTTCCCTGCTCGCCTCCCTCGTCGCGGCGCTGGCCTTCCTCGTCACGGCCGTCATCGTCATCATCGACTTTGTCCTCTTCAGCATCGTCAAGACTCAGATCAACCGCAACAGCAACGCTTGGCACGCCGAGTACTCCAGCGCCGCGTGGACGCTGCTCGTCGGCGGCATCTGCTCGCTCCTGGGCGCCATCGTCACGTTCTTTACCTGTTGCTCTGGTCGCATGCACCGCCGCCGCAATGGTCTGGATACCAAGCACGAGGTCGTCCACGACGGGTATGCGCCTCCCGTGAGGACCACTCGCCGGAGGAGGTGGTTTTAGATGCTTGTCTGTATGAAAGAGAGAAGATATAGCGAGGTCGTAATGAAAGGGGGAGACGATCTAATGAGCTGGTGGACGCGGATTTCGGCGTCTTAATTGAGAGCCAGGACTTTCCTTGATATATACCCCCGATGAGGAAGAAGCGAGCTGGGGAAGCTGTTCGAGTGATGTGACTTGGCATAATGATACCTCTGCCTGATATTTAGTTTCATATTGTATCTATTTACAAGTTATATTCTTGAACTCTTGAGCCACCATCAATCGTTCCGCATTACGCACAACATGTTTGTTAGTCACGTCGCTCAAGATCCAACTGTCTTATTCATAACCGCGCCTTGTCAGTCATGGCCCAACTCCGAGATAGCTCCATAACATCTCACATTGTCAAATCAGACAACTCCATAATTCCTAACAATCCAACATCACCAACAACCTCCCACCAAAAACAAAACGCTCATCTCACACCTCCCCAAATCCTCTTCATGGCTCCGCGCCACACTCAACCTCCGAAATGTCGCTCGCCAAACTCATCAGCGACATCCCCCGCCGCCACGCCCACAACCTCCGTACCCTCCGCCGCCAACCTTGGGCCGAGCTCTCCGGCGCCCTAGGCGACCTCGGCACCCTGCTTCCCCTAATGATCTCCCTCGCCCAGCACGACTCCATCTCCTTGTCGTCTACCCTCATTTTCTCGGGGCTATTCAACATTCTCACCGGTTTTGTCTTTGGTATCCCGCTCCCCGTGCAGCCGATGAAAGCCATCGCCGCCGAGGCCATCTCCCGGGGATATGAGAAAGGGATGGTCACGGCGGCGGGCGGGTGGGTTAGTTTAGCTGTACTCGTGCTGGCGGCGACGGGCGGGCTGAGGTGGTTGGGAGGCGTCGTGCCGACGCCTGTGGTTAGGGGGATACAGATGGGGGCTGGGCTGCAGTTGGTGGGGTACTCGAGGGCGGTTGTCGGGGGAAGGAGAGAGGGGTGGGAGGTGTGGGTCTTTGGCGGGTTGGGGGTTGTGTTGGTTGCTGTGTTTGTGCTTGGGACAACACGAAGAAGGGGAGGAGGGGGAGGAAAGGCGGTGCCGTTCGCGCTGGTTATGTTTATCGGGGGTGTGGGTTGGGCTATGGCTCACGTTAAAAAGGAAGATAGGCCCGGGTGGGGCTTGTGGACGCCGAGGGTGGAAATACCGGCCTGGCTGGGGGTGGAAGGGAGGTCCTACACGGGGCTCGAGGTGTTGGGTATGGCCGTCGGCCAGCTGCCGCTGACGACGCTGAATAGCGTCGTTGCTGTGTCTGCGCTGGCGGGGGATTTGGTGCCCGAGATGAGGGTTACCGTCACGGGGCTGGGGTTTAGTGTGGCGGGGATGAATCTTGTGGGGTGCTGGTTCGGGGCTATGCCTATGTGTCACGGTGCCGGGGGGCTGGCGGCGCAGTGGAGGTTTGGAGCGAGGAGTGGTGCTAGTGTGGTGTGTTTGGGGCTGTTGAAGTTGGGATTGGGGCTGGTGTTTGGGGACTCGTTGGTGGGTGTTATTGATAAGTTTCCCGGCGCGGTGTTGGGGGTTATGGTGCTGGGTGCTGGGCTGGAGTTGACGAGGGTTGCGGTGGGCGTCAATGAGGATGCTATGGATTTGTGGGAGGATGATGAAGAGGAGGGAGAGGATGATGGGGTTGTCACGATGAGACGGAAGAAGAGGGTGCTTGATGAGGATGAACGGGCGGAGAGGTGGATGGTCATGCTTGTTACTATGGCGGGCATTGTCGCCTTTCGCAATGATGCTATGGGCTTTGCCGGTGGCATGGTGTGCTATTGGTTCTATAGGCTGGCTGCGTGGTGGGAGAGGAGGAGGCAGGGTGAGGTTCATCTTTGAGGCAGCATGAGATATCTCCGGGTATGGGCTTTGAACGAGTTCTCATCGGGCACTAGACAGCATGGAGACTCGGCTTGGGCATGTAGAGAAACTGCAAAAGCAGAAAGAAGTCACCAGGAGCAAAAGCTCACCGGGCAACCCTCAGGGTGCCCGGCTACGAAACCTTGCGGTTTACTTCGTTGTGGCGGTTTTGCGGCGTCGCATTTCTGCGGCGGTGCTTTTGGGGGGGTCTTTTTGTTGGTGGTTGTCGTGTTGGTGAATCGAACTCCGGGCCTCGAGGCCAAGGAGATTTTATCTCTACCCAGGTGTGTAGGGGAGGGGAGGCGGACCTATTACTAGGTCGGCCAAACAGCCGAGGGACGTACCCATACCGGCTGTTGAAGGGAGTCACTGTGAATTGGTTTATCAAGTGGTGTTGGGTCCCCTTGCCTGCGGCTCACCGTGGCATGGCGGACACTGTGCTGGTGAGTGAAAATATAGAGCAGGTCGGCGACCGATGTACCAAAATGATGGACAGAGAACTGTGTACCTCTCCGGTCCTCACTCTCTGTTGACTTCTTAAGTTGTCTGTCCCGTCGTCTGTCAATTGACAAAACGCGAGTTCAGGTCTGGTCCAACCGAACCTGAACATCCATTCTTTGTTCTTAGTTGATGCTCTTCCACCAGTGCTTCTTCCGACCAGCTGCGCGCGACTGTTGCTCAGGGCACGTCTATGATCTGTGCGAATCACCTGCTCCTTCCTCATCACTGACGTAGAGGCGTAGACGGCGCACCTGCTCCCAGTGGCAGCACAGTCCTATTTAGGCCCTCGAAAACGCGTTTCCGCCATTCGGTCAAAAAAAGGGTCGGTAGTTCAGAGGTAGAACACTTCGTTGTGGTTTCGATCTCCAATCTTCCAACGCCGAAGAGACCCGTGTTCGATTCACGGCCGGCCCATTCCTTTTTGCTTTTGCCCCCTTCTGATCTTTGGGAGGCACCTAGGTTATGCTTCATTCTGCTACTTATCACTTTTCTTAGGTCAAAAACAATATCCAGTCTTTCCTCCACGATGTCTTGAACCATCTCAACCCTCAGGAAGGCCATCCACATCTCAGACAATACTCCCAGGCGCAACAGCCCGCTGCCTCGCCATCCTCTCCACCTTGCCCTTGAACTTGCTGCCGAACCCAACTCCAAGCTCCTCCTGCCCATGTTGCTCCCTCACCTTCTCCAACAACCAATTGTTATACAACAGAAACAGCACCAAGTAAAACACGCAAGTCGTAGACTCAACCACCACAGCAACCTTGGCACTGACACTCCACGTCCCCTTATGCTGCGAGTATACAATCGTCAACGCGCTGATCAGCCCAGCCAGTGCGTTCAGCGTACCCGGAATGTACACCCTATTTATCAACCAGACGTAGTTATTCCTCCACCTGATGGACAGCCAGAGGTTTCCTAGGTACCCTATCCCGCAGCACACGGCGGCAACGACTGACAAAGGTAGACTACTCTGCACTACTGTGTTCAGGACGTCGTTTGCTCCCGGTGTTGCTCGCTGTACCGCGTTGTCGTTGCTAGTGAACGTGCCGGGCAAGACGATAAAGCCGGCGAGCAAGATCCATCCGAAGAAGGCGGCGAGGATGTTGTGCAGCCGGGGGATCTTGTCGAGGGAGAGGAGCATGGCCATGTACCGTGTTTGGAGGTTGTTGCTGCGGGAGTGGGGGTTGAAGGGTGGGAGGGCGTCTCCTTCTCCGACTAGTGTGCTTGAGCGTGATGGTGGGCTTGATGGTGGTGGTGGTGGTGTTGGCTCTGGCTTCGGAGAAGGTACGGACGGTCTTCGGAGTGGTGCGCGCTCCAGGATGACGGCTCGGCGGAGGGGAGGTGGTGTGTCGATTATGCCTTGCAGAGATGGGGGGTTGGAATGAGCGCGTCTCTCGGGCTGGCTAGCTTGGAGTGTGTGGGAGCTGCCTTGTCTTGACGGTGGTTCGGAGTGAGTCCGGCTGGCAGCATGCTGGATGTGGACAGCCCTTTTGTCGTCCGATCTCTGTCTACGCAGTCTGCCATCGTCCTCGGTTTGACTTGGTGGTATAGGCCAGGGGCTCTTTGGTAATGGCGGAAGGTTTTTCGACCGTCTAGATGGGTATTCGTCGGTCACACTGCGTTTCGGGGGTTCGAACACTGAGGGCGCCAGGGTGATGGACCGTAATCGTCTCCTTTCCATCATTGGAGCTTGCGGTCTGTAGATAGAGGGGTCTAGGGTGATGGGTATGGTTGATAGTCTGTCCATGGTGAAGGGAATGCCGCCAGCCGATAAGATTGCTATTCTGGTACACTAGAAGAGAAGTGCGAGACTGTGGGCACAATACCTGATCGTGCGCAGACTCGACAAAGAAAAACAAGCTAGTAGCATAGAGGTCCGGAGAGAGGCGATGGCAGTGACAGTAGCTTTGCAGTAACACTGATCTGGTGAAGCTGGATCAACTGAGGCCATATATGGTAGATGACAGCCAACGGCAGCAGGAGGGAAATATCAACAACGTCTGGACTTGAGGTTCCACCATCTGTAGCCATGGCGGCGGACCGGGCCAGAAACATCGGAAACATCTTTTCCCCAAGACTGCTTGGAGATGGGAAACAAGGTGAGATGTTCCAGAAGCCTGGCGGCAATGCCTCGACCTGTTTCTATTTTCTTGCTTAAGTGATCCTTCAAGCTTTTACACTGCGTGTGCAGTCACAGAGTCGACGTCGCAACTGCGGCGTCGAGTGGGTTCAAGGACGTATATCTATAACAAGAGATAGACGAATGTGGGCCACCGCGACGGTCGCGGCCGGCACTTGGAACACGGAGCGGTGTGCGTCCGGCGGCGGCGCGGAGGCGGCACAGCCATGTTGTTCTGTTCCATCGAGGTGATAACCAAGGACTGACCGAGTAGAGTAAGCGTATTGAAACCCCTTGTAGTGTCGCGTCGTTCAATTATCCCAAAGGAGTGTCCTTCGCGGGCCGGTTGACCAATCCAGTCCATTCTCTGCATGCAAGGAAACCTTCACTGCAATTTTAGTCTCGTCCGAGGCATTCGATATCCCAAAAACCACATCTTTTCCACCGGGCCTCGACTTCGGACTTCCGTCTTTCCGCTAAGTACGGTTCTCAATCCGACCGTTGCTCCTCCATTCATGCACTTTGCAACACAGTCCGTGTAGGTCCGATGGTCCAACAGCAATCTGCTACCGTATCAGGTGATACTCGGCTTTGAGCTGCGAATATGAACCAATATCTCTCTGGTCGAACTCATCGTACCAGCGGTCTGGTACCAGACAAAGCAAAAGACTGGCCACGAGAGAAAGCGCAGGAGTTGAAAGTTGACTTTAGCCTGCTGGCTGTCCCGTCCTGTCGAGCCCAGTGAACTCCGACAATTCTCTCATGCGCAGATCATATCATGATACCACAAGACTCCTAAGTCGACTTCTTGTAACAGACTGCAATTCTGCCAAAATACCTTCAACCCATGGGATCTACCCTCCTTGTCTCACCAGCAAATCAGCCCCGATGGATAACTGGGTTATTGCTTCTACTATATCCTCATTATCCACAGTCCCCATTGTTGAGAGTAACTGCTCGCATGATGCCCGATATAACATATATCTCCAGTAAGGGTCGTGCAGTCGGACCCTGAGAACTGTTCATCCTCTCCTCCATCGCGAAAAACTTCCAAGATGCGCCGCGTAAACGCCGAGACAGGCTCGTACGTCTTCTCAGACGAGGAAGCGCAGTATCTGAAGCGCGTGCTGAGCTGGCAGGAGAGCAACAACCCGCGGCGAGAGGAGGCGAGACGACGTGCCGCGTTAGCAAATCGCCAGATTGAGGCCGAAGAGAAGAGAGAGAAGCCTGTGGGCGAGTTTAGGATACTGGTTATCGGGGCTAAGGGGACGGGGAAGACTGCTATTCTGACCAGGGTGTGTCTTCACTTCTCGAGTCATTTGTGAGTTGTGTTGACTGACAGGCAGACTGGACAGTTCGGCCAAGACACCTTCCGCGGCGAATCCGAACCGCCGGACCCCTTCTACGAGCGCGGGTGCCGGCACAATATCCGCCTCGAAGGCCAGCCGTACCTCGTCGACGCTCTCGAAATGCCGTCGAAGCAGATCTCCAGCAACCCGGCGCTCGAGCAGGCGCTGGCCGTCACCGAGGCCGCGGTGCTTGTCTACGACGTCCGAGACCCGGAGTCGTTGTCGCTGACCAAGGGGCTGGCGGAGTTTGTGCGGGATTACATCGCCGGTGCCGGCGCGGGGAGGGACTATGGATTGATGCTCGTGGGGAATAAGAGTGATGTTGATGATGAGGAGAGGCAGGTTTCTTGGGCCGAGGGGAGCAAGGTGGCGGCCGGGTTTAGACTGCCAAGCGGGAGTATCTGTGCGTTTCTTGAGGTTTCGGCTAAGACGGGGGACAATGTCGATAAGGTGTTTCCGTCGTTGGCGATGGAGGTGATGAAGTTGAAGAGGCTGAATCAGCAGAGGAGGGAGCAGGCGGAGCGGGTGGCCAAGTTGGCACAGATGGAGAGGAGGATGGCGCCTGTTTCGCCGGTGAAGAGGAGGGGGTTGTGGAAGTCGTTGACTACCCCATTCTTTAAGCGGTAGCGGTGGCATATGGATCTTGTTAGTTTGGATGGAGTATTACCCCCCGGCAACTGGGAACCCTCAATCATGCCATTCTGCGAGTTGCTCTCGCCATTAATATGCAAGCGTACGAAATGCACAGTTCTGAACTTCCCTTCCTCACCGACCGCAGCGCTTGTGAGGCGACTAATAACACCGGTCCGATATATATAGCCAGACCAAATCCAAGTAACCTCGACACTCACACCTTCTCCTCTATGGCCGCCCTCCCCACAAACCCGTTCTCAAGCACTTCAATCAGCTCATCCAGCCTCTCAATAACCAAATCCGTATGCTCGTGATCCGCCAAGTGCCGATTCACATCATTGACCAGCAGCACCGTCGCAGCCCCCGCCCTCCGTCCGGCAGTCATGTCATCAATGGAATCTCCCACCATGATCAGCTTGCTCGCATCCGCCACCTCCTCCCCTTCATGCGTCTCGACCAGCCCCTCCCTCTTCCCTTCCTCTCCCATCGGCACCCCCAACGTCCCCTCTCCTTCTGCCTCAACGCGCCTCGTCAACCCCCAGCTCCGGGCAATGTGCAGAATCCCAGCAGGATCGGGTTTGGGCGGTCTGAAGTCCCGTGTGACGATGGGGTGAAAGATGGAGCCCGACAAGAACTTGGAGAGGAGGTGGTTGACGGGGGCGTCAAAGTTGCGCGTGCAGATACCCTTCCTGATGGACCGAGAATCGAGATAGGTCATCAGCGTGACCAGACCAGGTTGAGGGGTTTGGAGTGTCATGGCTTGGGCTTCTATGGCGCGGATGGACGCCATGGCGGACTCCTGTGCTGGGGCGGGGAGGGAGTAGATGTGCTCTAGGATGTCGGTCTGGCGGGAGATGGAGAGGACGGAGCGCATTTGGTGGAACATGTAGTTTTGGGGTTCGCTTTGGGGGGTCGTTAGCGAGGTCTGTATGTGATGAGAGAGGCTGGCTCAGGGGTAGGGGGACGAGATGTGGAAGGACGAGATTGGGGTTGATGTAGGTAGTACAGCAGTGAGGGGATAGTTTTGAATGAGATGCTCACCACAGTGTTCCGTCCACGTCAAAGACCACTCCTTGGAGCTTTGGTGCTTCCATCTCGCCTGCACCTGGCCTTAAAGGGGCAAACATTCTTGGCTTGGGGGTTGATTTTGCCATGATGGACATGAATCTCTTCATAAGCCCGGATTCTGATACGTCCTCCGGTAGTTGAGTCTTGGCAGATACCTCCAAGTTCGTCGACCACAGCTCAGAATGTCCCGCCAAACAAAAGCCAAATTAACGCTCCCTCGTTCCTTCTGTTCACTGCTTTGCTTCACCCGAGCACTCACTTCCCCAGATTCTCTCGATGCGGTCACCGTCTTCGGCAGCGTCGCTGATTGGCCAGGGAGTGTTAGCCGGTCCAGAAGTCCACTGTGGAGAGAAATGCAACCCCACTAACCGTTCTGGGCCAGCGGTTGCCATGCCAGCAACCTCATAAACCCAACAAGCTGCTGTTCATGGAATCCACACAGCAGAGAGAAAAGCAGCTGACTATCCAACGGCCATGTGAACGAAGCTTGTCTCTCGTCACTCTGCATCATTCTTCATTCCAGACATCTTCTGCGCCTCACTTTCATTCTTGTCCTTGTATTACTTCCACATCTCAGCTGACAGTCCTTCTCGACGAACGCCGCTTGCTTTCTCTCTCTGTTTGGGCTGTCTGTTCTCCTTTCTACCGTCATTGGCACGGGACATTAGACGACATTGCGATAACAGAGACATTATCATCTCATACGGCGTTATAATACACAACAAAAGCCATCCTCTTCTCGATACCCTTTCCTCTGTCCTTCCACCTCAGGACATCAATAGACAACAACCGCGCAAGCAACCCTTCTCCTCCGAAACCAAACACTACACAACATCCACAATGGAAGCCCTCCTCTCAGTAGCCTTCGACAACCTTTCCTCCTTCGACGGCCTCAAGATCAAAAAGGGCATGAAGCTAGTCGAAGGCCTCCTCGCTCAGATCTGTTTGTCGCAACCCAGTTCTCCAACCAAGAGCCCGATCAAGCGCCCCTCATCCCAAGACGGCCCTTCGCCAACAACAGCCCCCAAATCCCTCCCCGAACTCGCCCATGACCCGGCCTTCCGCGAGTTCTTCAAGCTCCAGGAAGGGTTCGAGTGGAACGTCGCCCAGCGCCTGCTGACCACACTCGACCGCCTCGTCGCCAAGGGCGCCGACGGCCAGAACGACCTGCTCATCTTGAGCGCCCTGGACCTGATCCAGGGCGTGCTGCTGCTCCACCCGCCCAGCAAGGCGCTGTTCTCGAGGGAGATATACATGAATGTTCGTCTCTTTCGCTCTTCTCTTCTCCTTCCCTCCCTTCCAAAACACCAACACCCAGCTAACTTTGTGCACGACAGCTCCTCCTCGACCTAATAGAACCAATAAACTGCCCAGCAATCCAATGCGCCACCCTCCTCACCCTCGTCGTGGCGCTAATCGACACACCCACCAACACGCGCACCTTCGAGGCCCTCGACGGGCTGCTGGCCGTCACGTCGCTCTTCCGCGACCGCGACACGAGCCGCGAGACGAAGGTCAGGCTCCTCGAATTCTTGTATTTCTACCTCATGCCTGAGACGCCCAGCATCCCCAAGGCCAATGCGCAAGGGGGTGCGCTGCTTAGCAGGAGCCCTAGTAAGCTCGCGAGGGTGTTTGGTGGTGCCGGCGGGGGACAGAAGAAAAGGGAGCAAGACGAGGAGGAGGGCAGGGGCACGAGGATGATGGAGGAGAAGCAGCGGTTGTTGAGCCAGCATTTGCCCGAGGACCATGTCGAGCAGCTGGTGCGGGATTTGAGGACTAGTGCGCCTTTTGGGGTTGCGCTGCTCTGAGTCCAGGTACTTACTTGGGGGCTAGAGAGTGTCTTGTTGACATCACCAAAGAGGGGAAGAGACGGGTGTACGATTTTTGTGTTGTTGTTTTGCGGGGAGGCGTGGTTTAGACGCATCGCATGTGTTTGGCGAGGCGTTACGGGTCTTGTTGTTTCTTTGATTCCCTTTTCTTCTTGTCGGGGCGTATTGGGATCGGCTTAGGAAAAGCTGTTTGCTTGGGTGTGCATAGGGCATCTTGCCCGTTTCTCACTGTCGAGGCTTTTGTACTAATACTTTGGATGGAAACGTCCCTTCCGCGCAACCATCGGGCTGGCAGTTGGGGATTTGCTCTTTTCCACATAGACGGATTTGGAGTTAGGGATACCACAACTGAATTTCATTTCTTATTTCTTTCCCTATCACCATCTATTATAATTCTGATGTCCTAACGTCGGTGAAGGTAGCATGTGTCCTTCACCCATCGCCCCCGGCGACGGTGTGTATGGCGAGACGACTTCATCATAAGGCGAATGGGCCAGCGAAGTCGAGGATGGAGACCTCAGCTCAGTACCGTACAACTCGAACCTGCCCGCAATAGTCTCCGACACGTCCCTCTGCCTGGCCTGGGAGTCAATCTCCACCGGCGCCGTGATGTCGTCGGGACTATGCGGCTCCCTGGGCACCGCCCGATCGCGGTTATTACCCCCCGGCGGCGTCGTAGCGACAGAAGTGGGCGACCCGGCTTCGGTATTCCCCTCCGTGAACGGGCCCGGCACGGCGGCGGGGCCGAAATAGTCCGCTGCCAGACCATGCAGCCTTCCCCCGCCGTGGGAGGCCGTCGGCGACTGCGAGTCCGACATCTCGGGCAGGCGCTCACCGGAGAGTATACCCCGCCCCGTGCGGCGGAGCGGAGACTGCGGCTGTTGTTGGGGAGGACCGCTTGCTGAACCAGCGGTGAGTGTTGTCGAACCCCGACCTGTGCCGCGAGAACTCCTCCGTCGACGTCTCCGGAGGAAGAGGCATGTCGCCAGTCCAACTGCCAGTCCGGCAAGGACAACGACTCCAACACCGATACCTGCTTTCGCTCCCGTAGCCAGCCCGTCCGTATGCTGCGGTACAGCCGCCACCCCGCTAGCAGTAGGGGCACCCGTTAGCGCCGCACACGCCGGCCCCGTACTGGCGAGAGTACAGCTCTGCGAGACGGCACAACACCCTCCACCCAGACTACTTGGACAGCCGATCTGGTTCGTCGTGCAACCGGGGGGTATCTGGCTCACCACGCTCGAGACGGAGCTCGTCGGGGTGCTCGTCCACAGACACTGGCTCGAACTGGCGCACGTCTGGCCGTACGAGCAGCACCCGCCTCCCAGGGAGGAGGCGCAGCCGAACATGGATGTTCGGGTACATTGTCGCGGACAGCAGGCCGGTTGCGTCGCGGTGGTGACGAGGAGGGGAGAGACGGTGGCGGTGATGGTCACGGTGATGACGCACTGGTACTCGGATGCCGAGCAGGGCGAGTTGCAGACCGAGCCGATTGCGCAGCAGGAGGGTTTGTTGCTGCCCGAGGGGTCGATTATGCAGTACGTGTCATCTGGACAGCAGGAGCCGACGCCTAGGGGGCCGATGTCGCTGCCTTGGGGGTTGTTAGTCTGGGTGTATGCCTGGGGATGGAGAGGGGGTTGAAGTTTGACTTACAGGTATGCTGCCCGGCCTGACAGGGAGCGAATTCCTGCCGCTTGCCGACTTGAAGTGGTCGGAGAGGTGAGGCGGCTTGGTAGTAGCGAGGAGACAGTGTCGGAGCGGCATAGGCATCCATGGCACCGAACCGTTGGGCGGCCATGACGGCATGAAGCAACCACCCGCTGGCCCAAAGATAGCTGAAAGACATCATTGCGTCTGTGAACAACGCTGTGTGTTTGAGATTTATTGAGCATAGCTCAAAGCTGAGATCTATTCTCCGACGAGAAGTTCTAACATCGCGGCCAGATGAGCGAAAAACGTGGCGTATAGATGGCAAGGGAGCCTCCGACACATGACGTCGACTCGCGTCGAACAAAGAAGCACAAAGTGAGGAAAACGAGGACAATGGAAATAGGAAGCAAACTCGTAACGCTAGCGACGGGGCAGGCTTGCAGTCTTTATTGAAGACCGTTTTGTAACATGACACTAGTCTTGAGCTTAGTTGGTACACAACAGCAGCATTACGAGCCCTGGCATGGCTGGAAACACCAGCTTTAGGACCGAAGTGAGGGATACACCAAGTCTACCAGCAGCAGCTGAGTTGATGCCAAGCGCCAGTGAACAATGGCGAGGGAATGGCCGGGAGCATGCGGGACCGACAGGTTGTGATGGGTCGCATTGGGACAGGATTGGACGGGAGCAAGAGAGAACTGCTGCACAGTGGACGCCATGTTTGCTGGCCGAACAGGGCCTCGACTGTGTAGTGTAGCCTCATGCTTGATGGAGCGGGCGGTGCTTGTCAGTGGTCGACATCCGTACCTTAGCCTTTCGGTATGCCGAGG
The DNA here is from genome assembly GCA_009194965.1 of Coniochaeta sp. 2T2.1. Lineage (NCBI taxonomy): Eukaryota > Fungi > Ascomycota > Sordariomycetes > Coniochaetales > Coniochaetaceae > Coniochaeta > Coniochaeta sp. 2T2.1. Next base: position 2,697,368 of record VSMA01000006.1, read on the forward strand.
GCTGGAAGATGGCTTGACAGGGTTAGCTTCCCGAGGATCGACCACTGGGTTGCTGTTTGGTGCCTGTGGTGAGGATGGTGAAAGCTTGGGGGTTCACCTGCAGGTCTGTACCGCTTTAATTGTTAGTACGTGCTGTGGTTGAAAACAGCAGAATGATAGCGGAATGCGATTTGTATCTCGACCTTATCGGTGTAAGTCGATCTGAGCGATGGACTTCATCGAAAGAATGAAGAAGGCGAGACGAAGGAAAGATGCCAAGACGCGAGAAAATAAGGTAGCGGGGCCATGGGGTAAGGTGGGGAAACTTCGACATTGGCACGATCCGCCCATGACGACAGCTTCACGACAGCTTCATCCGCGAAATCCAGGACATAAGTCAACAACGACGCCCTGCGCTCCCTGACAGTTCTCTTTCTCCTGCTACAAGTCGGCACTTCGGCATCTCACAACGCTGTCTTATTCCCCTCCTCCAGCCAGCAGGCTGAAGTGCCGCCTCAATGCGCTCTTCTCTTCTCACCAGGAGGGTTCTCCTCCACCCTCACCCACCAGCCCCCTCCTCCATAACAGGTAGCATCGCAACCTCCTTTCGAGCTGCAACCCCCCTCCGAAATCTCACAACACGCCGCTCCCTCCGCCCTACCACTACCCCTCTTCTCTCCAGACCTCCCCCCATCCCGATAATACCGAAATGCGCCCGCCCTTTCCGCATCCGCCGCATCACCCCGGCGGACCACATAACCGGCCTCGAGACCGCCAAACCCCTCTTCTCCTCCGATCAAATGCGGCGCGCCGTGCGCTCCCCTTCCACCCACGCCGTCATCGTCATCGCCGTCGCCGGCGCGCTGATCTTCTACTTCGCCAACCTCGAGACGGTGCCCGTCTCCGGCCGCACGCGCTTCAACTGCTACTCCACCGAGGCGGTGCGGGAAGTGGGCGAGACCCAGGCCAAGATGGTGAAGTACGAGCTCGAGCGGTCCGGGGGCCGCCTCCTGCCGGACTGGGACAGGCGGACGGCGATGGTCAAGCGCGTCATGGCCAAACTCATCCCCTTCAGCGGCATGGCGGACGAGAGGTGGGAGGTGTACGTGATCGAGGACCCGCACACGGCCAACGCCTTCGTCCTGCCCGGCGGCAAGGTCTTCGTCTACAGCGGGATCCTGCCGCTGGTGCGGAACGACGACGGCCTCGCCGCCGTGCTGGGCCACGAGATCGCCCACAACGTGGCGGACCACATTGGCGAGCGCATGTCGCAGTCAATCGGCGTCAACGCGCTGATGTACAGCCTCGTCCTACTCAGTGCCGCCTTCGGCGCCGCGCCGTTCGTGATGCAGATCTTCGGCGGGACGCTGATGGACATCGCCTTCGCGAGGCCGATGGGGCGGTTGCAGGAGAGTGAGGCGGATTACATCGGGTTGATGATGATGGCCGAGGCGTGTTACGATCCCAGAGAGGCTGTGGGGTTCTGGAGGCGGATGGACAAGGCGCAGCAGGACGCGCCGCCGGAGTGGATGAGCACACACCCGAGCAACCAGAGCAGGATCGAGAAGATACAGGAGTGGTTGCCCAAGGCCATGGAGAAGAGGGAGGCGAGCGATTGTAGGAGTACGATGGCGTTTGCGGATTTGTTTCAGAGGGCGAGGCGGATGGGGGTATTGATTGAGGCGTAGGGAGGGGGACAAGGTGTTTAAGGTGTTTTGGATGGGAGCGCGGGTTAGCAGGCGGGTTTCGGTTGGGATTGGTATACTGGCTTCGTCGATTGTGGGACCTCTCTTACACCTTCCGTGACACCAGTCACTGCGGGAAGTGATGTTAAAGAGCATGCTCATTTGTGACTTGAGGGCCGTAGGTGAGCCGCTCATCGTAGATGCCGTGACGCTGTGGATGAATCGTTAAAACGTTAGCAAGCATTAAGATCCAGGTGGGAAGTACAACCCAAGAACAACAGGAATGGCATAGATACATACTGCTGTGCCGGTCATGCTTCAACGTCTACTGCAAGCGAGAGATAACCCCTGAGTCACGATGGGTCACGAGTAATATAATGCAGCTATGATGCAAATACGGATGAACGGAAGGCAGCACGATATTTGCAGAAGCTCGCAACGGATAGAGCTTAATCAAGAGCCACCGGAGAAGCGAAGATTTTCTTGAATACGTAAACACGAAACAGGGCTGATGTAGCTAGAACAAAACGTAAGAAACCCAAATTATCAAGGGAATCCTCCAAATGCGCCTCCGTCATTGATAAGCATAACCACCACTCCCGTCCTGGGCACCAGCAGGCGGACTAAACGCCGCCTGTGCCTGTCTTCTCGTCCGTTCCTCCAGCGTCTCCTTCCTCGGAGGCGGCGGCGGGCCCATCCCGACTCCCGCCCCCCGACCAGGTCGCACGGGCAGTGTAAACGTAGCCGGGGGCCTGCCCGCGCTGCGCGGACCTCCCATGCTGACCACCGTCTCGCGCACTCTCTGCGCCTGCTGCGTCTGCGGTACGGCGCCGGGGTTGGTGCTCACTCGTGGTCCCATTCCCGGATGTACAGGCGATCCACCTGCGCGGCCAGGGCGTTCGCCCCCTGGTGCTTGTCCGACGCTGCTCGATGGCGGGGATCGGTTGTTCGCGGATCGCTCCGGGGGTGGTTGTTGTACCCTGTGAATGCCACTGTATTGGTCACGTGAAGACCCGATAGTCCCCATGATGGGTATCTCACCTGATGTAGGCGTCTGCATGCTCCGCGAGTCGCTGTCGGAGGCGGTGATGGTCTGGTTGAAGAAGGTCGGGCTGTCGGTCGAGCGCAGGAGGTCCTGCGTCGCGGGCGAGAGCTGGGGCGCGAGGTGCGACTTGCGGTTGTCGCGCTCCATCATGCTGCAGGCCCAGTCTTGCAGGTCGACGGGGGTACGCTTGGCGGCTTGGACGAAGGGGTCGCGGACCTGGGAGGAGGTTAGTATATGCCATTACTGAGATTAAGGATGGGATAGGATGGTGGCTTGGGGTCCGTCGTACGTAGAGCTCCTTGGGAGTCGGCCGTTCGGCGGGGTTCTTGTATAAGCACTTCTGGATCATGTCGTCGAGGATCTGCGGGAAGGCGTCGCTCTTGGGCAGTTTGGGTGCGGGCTCGTGGACGATTTGTTGGAGAAGGTCGAGGATACCAGCTGGTGCGCCCTCCTCTTCGTCTAGGTCGTCGTGTGACTGGAAGGGGAACTTGCCGATGGCGAGCTCCATGATGGTGAGACCGAAACTCCATACGTCTGACTTGACCGTATACCGCTCGCCTTGGATTCTCTCGGGGGCCATGTAGGTTGAAGTGCCGACGAATGTGTCGGCGATCGAGTTGACCAGCTCTCCCGAGACGCCAAAGTCGCACAGCTTGATCTTGCCTTGTGAGTTGACGAGGATGTTCGAGGGCTTAATGTCGCGGTGCATGATGTGGTGTTCTTCGTAGAGGTATGTCAGGCCGCCCAGTGTTGCCTCGGCGATCTTGCCTAGCACATCGACTCGGACAGGACCAAATACGCGGGATACTCGGTCGAGGGCACTGGAGAGCAACGCATGTCAGTTCCAAGCCCGGTAATTCCAATATGTGATCCGCAGCTTACCCAACATCCATATACTCCATACACATGATAACGTCGTTGTTCTCATTTAGAAAGGCGCCGTAGAAGTTGACGATGTAGTCGCATCGACAGCTGTGCATAATCTGGAGCTCACGCACTATGCGCTTGCGCATTTCCCTCTTTGCTTCGACATGGATGATCTGTTACAAGCACCACCGGTAAGCCAATGTCCTGAGCTCGGCAGAGGGTGTATCATGGGGCCTCACCTTCCGGGCCATGACCATATTCGTCTCGATATGCCTGACTTTGCTAACAGTACCTCCATTTCCAGCTCCCAGGTCCTTGATAACTTCGATATCTTCGGGTTTGAGGTTGAGGTTGAACTCAATGTCAATCTCGAGCTGGTTTGGGTCGTCACCGTTCTTGCTGTTGTTGTTGAGGGCGGCGCTCTCGGCGGTGGGAGGAGGTTTGGGCGCGGCAGGCGTCAGGGCGAGGCCCTTGACGTTCCTGCGCTTCATTGACTTTGGTGCGAAGGGGTCCGACATGGTTGCGGATGTTGCTTCGCGAAGTCGAAAAAGAGAGGTGGTAAGGGGGCGTGTAAAGGCAGCGGACCTTTGTAAATGCCCCAACTACTCGTGAGGACAGCCGGGCAGTCGCATACAGTATCGGATTATGGGATCGCGACAGTCGTCCGATGTCTTGAGCTTGATCGGTTGTTGAACGCCCGTAAGCAGATTCTCCTTTGAACGGTGTTCAGGTACCAAGGTTTGGGCCGGGTTGTAGCCGCGCAGCAGGGAGCAACCCGGGCGGCACTGGAAACAGTCGGTGCCTGACCTTGATGGAGTGTCTCTCTCTCAGCCGTGGTTCGTGTATATTCGTCGATGCTGCGCCCGGACTGAATTATGGTACCTGGACGGTCGGAGAGTGTTCTTTGCTAGGTATTTGCACAACAACGGCAATCAGGGGCGGTGGGATGGCGGAAGATTGGAGATGTGATGGGTGAATGGAGATGGGATGGTTTCAATGTGGGGTTCGAATCAGCGGGCGAGGAAGCGATGTGGATGCCGCATAGAAAAAGGAGGGGTCCCCGTCGGGTGGCTTGAGTCGCTTGCGTTGCTGGTGCTTCGAGAATGTCTCTGGACTTTTGAAGGGAAGGATACTGAATCGCAGAATGGTCTGGACCTGGCTGAACTCCTTGGAAGGGTTATCGTTGAAGACTGTGAACTACACTTGAAAACAGGGAGCTACTTGGACTGGTCAATTCCAATTACTTTTTCAGCGAATAGTTGCAAGCTCGGTGGTTTCTCCAAGTATCACAAAAGTACAACAGCTCGCTAGAGCTATTTAGTGCTATTTAAGGAGTCCGGCCAATAGACGAGGGGAAAGCCGGCGGAGTATCGATTGTATCGACTTGTAATCGTGACTGCTCAACTCTCATAAGAGTTTCTTTGTTTCCTGGCACAACCTGGCTTTTTTCAAGATATCAAGTAGACATCTCCTGCTCCTGCTTGCTAAAGAGGTAAACTTATCTACAGTGATAACAGTCTTAACACACCGGTTATATGCCGTGGAAGCAGTCGTCTTTCAAGCTGTATGGGCAGGTTATGGCAAAACATGCTGCTGTCTCATGTGGGTTTATCAAGACGATTGGCTACCCAGCAGGAAGAGACGGCCCGTCCAATCTTCATGGTTGGCCCTGGTTCTTTGGTGTAAATCTCAAAGCAGCTGGGCTTGACAGGTCGCATGATTGCTGGAAACTGTCTCCATGATGTGATTTGCGAAGTCTTTTCGTACCTTAACTTGTCCGGATGCGCACAGATAGTGGATTCAATTCACACGAAGTACTCCGGTACGAATATACAATTTGCAGAAAAGAACATGGTGACCTCGAGGTTGAGAGTTTGAGTATTCAAGGTGTGGCCAGTGTGGATCTTCACTTACACCGAGAGTTGAGGTGAAGCGCAGGGTCTCGGCGAACCAAGGTGAAGCGCACGGACCCCCACCCGCGCATCGGCGAGGCTGAACGCAAATGTGGCGCGTGCTTTCCCTTTTCGTACCGTTCCCCAAATTTCCTGGAGACCTTTGTTCAGCCTAGCCGCAACATCTCGACCAACATCATCCTTCTCCCCATCATCAACTGCAGTCGCTCTCGTTCGGCTACGTGTCTCGATTTCCAAGTCATCAGAGGAGGCGGCCTGGAATTTGCGAGCTATAATATTTCTGCAGAGCATCTTTCCCGCCCTTACACCCAATCACGACATCATCGCGAAACTCTGAATCGCTCCACTCCCTGCCGTCAAGATGAGCGGCAACATCAGGGACCTGTTCGACAACCAGGCCGAACTCGACGATGATGAGGACGATGAGTCCTTCGATGAGGAGACCGGCGAGACCACGCGCCGCAAGCCCAGAGAAGGGCGCGTAGAAGACTCCAGCGAAGAAGAGGACGATGACGACGATGAAGAGGAAGCTAGACGGGTAAGCGTTTGATACATTTTGGCAATCGCGATGCTGCCTTGATTGTAGCGAGCTAACAATATGTGCCCAGATCCGCGAAGGTTTCATCGTGGACGAAGATGAAGACGAAGAGGAAGGGGAGGATGAGGAGAACCGCGAACGCCGCAAGAAGAAGAAGCGCCGCCGGGCCGAGCGTGATGACGAAGAGAAGTTAGATGAGGAAGATCTCGACCTCATTGGCGAAGCCATTCCCAGTTGGGAGCGCAACAAGGAGACTGCACAGGTACGGCATTGTGATGGTACGGGTACACCAGGTTCACTGCTAATTCCCTGCTAGTCAAAGTTCAAGCGCTTGAAGCGAGGCCACCGAGATGAAGACGAGGTGCCGAAGCGTCGCGGTCTTGCCGAAATCTTCTCCGATGAGGATGACGAGGTCGTCGACGACCGCGGCTACGGTCGTCCGAGCCACCGAGCCCAGGCCGACGAGTTCGACGACTTCATCGAGGAAGACTTCCCCGAAGATGAGGAAGAACGCAACCAGCGCATGGAAGATATGGAGGTGGCTCGGGCAAAGGGCTTGGCCGGCACTATTGTTGATGCAGCGGGCCTTGACAAGGATGCCCTTGACGACATGGAGCGCATCTTTGGTACCGGCGAGGAGTATGACTGGGCTCTGCAGCTGGAAGATGAGGAAGAGGACAGGGAGCGTGACGAGCAGGTCATTGAGCTCAAGGACGTCTTCGAGCCGTCCCAGCTGGTTGATAAGCTTCTTACGGACGAGGACAACGAAATTCGCTTCACCGATGAGCCCGAGCGCTTCCAGATTGAGAGACGGCCGTTCAAGAACCTTCAACTCACCAGCGACCAGTTCAAGGAGGAGGGGCGGTGGATCACCAATCTTATGTGGCCCAAGAAAGTCCTGGCGAAGGACCTCGAAATCCCCTTTACCAAGGCCGTTGGCAAGATTCTGGAGTTCTTCGTCGTTGACGGCGTAGAAGTTCCGTACATCTTCCAACACCGACGAGATTACCTCATCTACGACAGGAAAAACAAGAAGGACCGGCGCGATTACGACGATGGCGGTGACTATGCCCAGGAGGCGGAGAAGTTACTGAATCAGGACGATCTGTGGCGCATTCTCGAGCTCGACATCAAGTTCCGGTCCTTGATCGAGAAGCGGAACACGCTGGAGAAGACCTGGGACAATCTCAAGGCCGTTGCTGAGATCGATGATCCGGTTCTGCAGGAGATGATCCCCAAGACCGAAACGATGGAAGACCTGCAAGACCTGCAGGACTACCTCAACTTCCAGTATTCGGCACAACTCAAAGAAATCAATACCGCTGCCAACGGCGAGCACAAGGAGCTGCGCCGTCCCGGAGCAAAGTCAGGCCTCTACGAGCGCATACGGCGCTCCAGGGCGTACAACTTTGTCAAGGCGTATGGTATCACACCCGACCGTCTTGCACGGAACGCCATGCGAGAGGGTGCCAAGGTTACATCAGATGATGACGCGAAGCGACCGGATGAGCTTGCAGACAGCCTAGCTGATGGCGACTTCTTGACTGCTGATTCAGTTATCAACGCTGCCCGCTCCATGTATGCGGAAGAGCTCTTTGTGAGCCCGAGGATGCGCAAGTACTTCCGAATGGCATTCTACGAGATGGGCGTGGTCAGCTGCCGACGTACCGAGAAGGGGCTACGGAGAATCGACGAGTCGCATCCTTTCTACGAGATCAAGTACCTGGTTAATCAGACCATTCGGGATCTCGCGAGGCAACCGGAGATTTTCCTGAAGATGATGAAGGCTGAGGAGGAAGGCCTTGTGGAGGTGCAGCTCAGGCTCGAGCAGGAACGTGAATTCCGGCGCGGCCTATACACTGAATTTGCGTCGGACAACTTCTCTGAGCTCGCAGACGCATGGAACGAGGAGCGTCAGAAGGTGCTTGATCTAGCCTTTTCCAGGTTGGAGAAAGTCATCACGAAGGGCGTCAAAGATTCTCTCCGGACCGCGTGCCAGGAAGAGTTGCTCAACATGTGTCGTCAGGAGTACTTCCGGAGACTGGATCAGGCTCCATACAAGCCGAAGGGCTTGGAGCTGGGTACTATTCCGCGGGTGTTGGCCCTGTCGAACGGCATGGGCGACGTGAACCGGGATGGTGTCGACTGGGCTTACGTGGACGAAAATGGACGGGTACTGGAACACGGCAGATTCACCAACCTGGCCCGCGACGCAGACCAGCGCGACAAGCTGGAGGAGATCGTACGCCGACGGGAGCTTGATGTGATCGGCGTCTCTGGATTCTCCGCAGACACGCACCGGTTAATCAAAGACCTCGAAAACCTTGTCAGCGAGAAGAACCTCACCGGACCTCCATATCGGGACGAGGATGATCGCGAGGACCGTGTCGACCAGCTCGATGTGATCGTTGTCAACGACGAGGTTGCCCGTCTGTACAAGGACAACCCTCGCGCAATCGCCGAACACCCGACTCTACCTCCCCTTACGCGATACTGCGTCGCTCTCGCCAAATACATGCAGAATCCGCTAAAGGAGTACGCTGCGCTTGGGAAGGATGTCATCTCTCTGTCGATTCACCCTTACCAGAACCTCCTGCCGCAAGACAAGCTTTACAAGGTTCTGGAGACTGCAATGGTTGACATGGTTAACCTGTGTGGCGTGAATATCAACGAGGCTATCAGCGACCCGTACACAGCACATCTCCTCCCCTATATTGCCGGCCTCGGCCCACGCAAGGCCACCATGGTCATCAAAGGAATCAACCAAAACGGCGGCGTCCTCACCTCCCGTGACGAACTCGTGGGTGACCCCGACCTCGGCAAGCTTCCCGTCGTGGGCCCGCGTGTCTGGAACAACTGTGCCGGCTTCCTCATTATCCCGTGGGACAAGGCAAACCCGCAATCTGACCCTCTGGACGCGACCCGTGTTCACCCAGAAGACTACGATTTGGCTCGCAAGGTGGCAGCCGATGCCTTGGGTCTGGACGAGGAAGACGTCAAGGCCGAGACTGATGAGAATGGTGTTGCTGCCATTGTCCGCAAGATGCTGAATGATGGGGAAGAGGACAGGGTTAATGAACTTATCCTCGAAGAGTACGCCGATCAGCTTCTGCAGAACTACCAACAACGCAAGCGTGCCACACTCGAGACCATCAGGGGCGAGCTGCAAAATGCGTTTGAGGAACTGCGCAAGAACTTCGCACCGCTCACGGCAGATCAGATCTTCACCATGCTTACCGGAGAGACTAGGGATTCCCTCTGCGAAGGCATGATTGTTCCTGTCTACACCCGCATTGTGAAGGACGACTTCGCTGTGGTTAAACTGGATTGCGGCATAGAGGGCCGCATCGAGGCACACGAGGTCTCCTACAGGCACTCGATCAAGGACGTCCTCAACGTCGGCCAGACGGTACAGGCGAAGCTCATTGAGATCAACCGAAAAGACTTCATCGCTAAGCTCACCATGCGTGAGGAGGAGATGCGCCGGCCATACAAGAAGCACATTGACCAACCTCGTGGTGCATGGGACTACAACCAGGAGGACATCGACCGAGAAGAGCTCCGCGAGAAGGACAAGGTCACGGGCCGCACGCAGCGCGTCATCAACCATCCTCTCTTCAAGCCGTTCAACAGCACGCAGGCGGAAGAGTTCCTCGGAGGTCAAGCCCCCGGCGAGGTGGTTATTCGCCCCTCATCCAAGGGCAACGACCATCTGGCCATCACGTGGAAGGTTGCAGACGGTGTGTACCAGCACGTGGACGTACTGGAGCTGCAGAAGGACAACGAGTTCTCTGTGGGCAAGATCCTCAAGGTTGGCGGCAAGTATACATACTCTGATTTGGACGAGTTGATCGTCGACCACATCAAGGCGATGGCCAGGAAGGTGGACGAGCTGATCCAGCACGAGAAGTTCCAGAAGGGATCACGGGCTGATATCGGTTAGTTTCTTCCCTCACTTCCTCATAAGTGCATGCACAGAAAGACTAACAAACATCACAGAGAGGTGGCTGACCACGTACATGGACGCGAACCCCAACCGGTCGACGTACGCCTTCTGCATCGACACCAAGCACGCGGGCTACTTCTGGCTGTGCTTCAAGGCGTCCAAGAACAGCAAGGTGGCCGGGTGGCCGGTGCGAGTGATCCCGCACGCGTACGAGCTCATGAAGAACCAGTACCCGGACGTCCGGTCGCTCTGCAACGGGTTCAAGCTGAGATACCAGAACGAGATGCTCCGGACGCAGCAGGGCGGTGGAGGTGGTCGCTAGTAGCACTACCTCTTAATCGTATGTTTTTTTTTGCTTCTGTATTTCGCTCTTTATCGGCAGGCGAGGAGTGTCACGGGGGGAGGAATGGCTGAAGAAGAGGGTGAGGTCACCGACGCATGATCATGGTAACGGATGGCTCGGCATTAGTATTTTCTCATTTTTGCTTTTTGGTTTTCCTTTCTAGACTCTGATGGCAAAGAAGAATGCCTCACAAATTTGCAACGGGCAAAAAAGCGAATATTCGGCTGTATACTATTTAGGGCAGTGGAGGGATCAATTTGATTCCTGAGGTTGATAAATCTGATTTCAAGATCTATTGATCGTTCCGAGGTATTCTGCGGCCTGCTTACTGACTCGGACAACCACCACTCACACCACCAGCCACCACCAGCCCTCCTCAGCTTACCTCATGCCCCTTCGATTACATACTTCTCGACTCTTTACGTGTACCCCGTGCCGAGGAAGACTGACACGGAGCTTCGTCTCAACAAGGTTCCGCCCTGTGACGACAGTTTCCCGCTCTTTCCCGCTTGGCATTCCGGGTCGGTGCGGGTGGAAAGGAATGCGAAGGGAGTTGCGTCAGGGATAAGGCCGGTGTCAGATTTAGCGTCAAAATGGTATTCCTCCTAAACAATGGCCTGTGACTGCCACTGGCAAGCGTGACTTGCCCAACCAGGTGCTCGGAAAAGGACCCCAATTATTTTCCCTGAATCCATGTGGCCCTGTTTCCACGACGTACCACAGTACGTACTGATTGATCTACCCGGACTGCTGCAGCTCAGCTCCCTGCGCCGCCTCTTCTGCAATTCAGCCTTAAGGATTACTTTCGTTTCTTCTATTACAGCCACTATATCCTCGCCGCAAATCCCTTTTCTTCTTGTCTGCCGGGAATAAAACGTAGAACCATACCATGAGTTCGTGAGCAAGAGACAACTCGCAAATCCATTCATCATGGCTGGAATCGAGCAGTTGGAGATCCATAGCAAGGTACGTCACCCCCCTTCTTCTTGGCTTCTCGCGTGTGCCGCGATTAATGAATGCTAACGTGTCATCGCCGTGGCAGTCGTACATCGTGCGATGGGTCAAGGTCAACGAGGGCCATACCATATCATGGAGCGTCCAGCCTCATAAGAAGTCCATGCAAGTTGCTTCCTTCTCCTTCCCCTCACTTGGTAAGACTTGAGCTAACCAAAGGTTGTAACCGTCCAGAAACTTCGGCATTGTCAAGCACCCAGGCACCGGCGGCACGACCCTCACCTCCCAGTCCGAAGACCTCGCCAGCCCGCCCGAGCCGCAGGCCACGTCCGACAGCAAGTCCAGCCTCTTCGCCAAGCGAGACGCGAACTCGGCGCAGGACCAGCTCGCAAAGAAGGGGTTCATACCGGTGAAATGGTACGGGAAGTGCGAGGCCGACAAGGTCTCCATCGGGACCTACGACGTCAAGAGCGGCGGCATGTTCGGCCTCGTGTTCGACAACACCTTCTCCAAGCAGACGTCCAAGACGGCGACGTTTGTGCTGCTCACGTACCCGACCGGCAACCCGCCGCAGACGAGCCACCTGCCCAACATGCAGGCCGGACCGAACGCGAACGCGAGCAGGACGAGTTTGGGGAAGTACAATAGTCCGAGATTGGGGGGCGTGCCTTCGGACTCGGTGGATAGTCTGCACAGCCACCCGCCTGGTGGACGGACGCTGTCTATCGCCGGCCGTAGTGAGCCCAGCGTTGCGACTCCGTCGACCTACCATGTCGGCACATTGATGAAGAGGCGGCGGAAGAAGGGGCAGGGATACGCGAGGCGGTTCTTTTCTCTGGACTACACCACCTGCACGCTGTCGTACTACCACAACCGAAACACGTCAGCCCTGCGAGGCGCGATACCGTTGAGCTTGGCCGCAATCGCAGCGGACGAGCGGCGGCGCGAAATTAGCATCGACTCGGGCGCCGAGGTGTGGCACCTCAAAGCATCGAATGTCAAAGAGTTCAACGAGTGGGCGCGCGCTCTGGAAAGAGCAAGCCGCATAGCACGAGGCCTAGAGACGCTCCCCGGCGAGCACAGCACCCGCGAGGTTAATTCCGTCGTGGTGACACCCAACCTCAACCCGCCCGACACGATCGCCGAGCGCGACAGAGAGTGGCAGCAGGTCGAGGCGCTGGTCAGTAGGGTCGTCGGCACCCGGGACGCGCTGCGGCGGCTTTGCAAGGACATCGCGGCTCAGAAGCAGGCCAGTCCACAGTCGGGGGCGACGAGTTCGTCGTACCTCTCGCCCACACCGGCGCTGTCGGAGGAGAGCGAGAGCTACTTCACACCCATGCCGGACAAGAAGCCGTTCTGGAAACGGAAGGCGAGCAATGCTACCCTCACACCCCATGCACTGTCTCCTCCGACCGCGATACGGAGTGCCAGTAGTCCCAACGGCGAAGCATCGAAGAGGAGGTCGCAGACACACGAGGAGCGCAACATCCACGACCACTGCGAATCACTCTTAAGCGACCTCGACTCGGTCGTCCACGAGTTCTCTACCCTCCTAGCTACGTCAAAGCGCCGGCGCATGCCCGTGCCCACCTCCGCAACCTCCCGGCACAGCTTCGAGTCGGCCGCCTCAACAGCCGAAGAATTCTTCGACGCAGAAGACACCAACCAGCTGCAATCGCAACTAATGAAAATCGACAACCACAGCGAAGAAGACGGGCCCCTCTCGGACGGCGACGAAGTAGACAACAACGCGCACGACTTCTCTTCCGAGTCCTCGGTAGCAGAGGAAGACGACCACACCGGCGACGGCTCCGCGAACCTGCATCCACCCAAACCCAAATCCCTCGCTCCCCTTCCTATAGACGCCTCCATCCCGCGCCGCACCACCATCCCGCCCGCCACCGTCCTTCCTCCTTCACTGATCGCCTTTGTCCGCAAGAACGTAGGCAAAGATCTTAGCACGATCTCCATGCCCGTATCAGCGAACGAACCTACCTCCTTGCTTCAACGCTCAGCCGAACAACTCGAGTACGCCGACCTTTTGACCCTAGCCGCCAAACAACCCACCCCCCGCGAGCGCATCCTCTACGTAACCGCCTTTGCCGTCTCCCAGTTCTCCGGCGGCCGAGCCAAAGAGCGCGCAATCCGCAAACCCTTCAACCCCCTCTTGGGAGAAACTTTCGAGCTCCTCCGCACAGAGAAAGAAGTACCAGGCGGCTTCCGCCTGCTCGTCGAAAAGGTATCCCACCGTCCCGTCCGTCTAGCGATGCAAGCCGACTCCGCCTCCTGGTCCTTCGCGCAATCCCCCGCCCCCACGCAAAAGTTCTGGGGTAAATCCGCCGAGATCATGACCGAAGGCCGCGTCCGGGTGTCGCTCCGCCTGCCCGACGGCACAGACGAGCGGTACAGCTGGGCCATCGCCACCGTGTTCCTCCGCAACGTCGTCATGGGGGAGAAGTACGTCGAGCCCGTGGGGACGATGACCGTGTCCAACGACACGACGGGTTCCAAAGCCACGATCGAGTTCAAGTCAAAGGGCATGTTCGGCGGCCGCGGCGAGGACGTGGCCGTCGAGACATTCCTCCCTGACGGCCGGCACGCCGGCGTCGGACTCGTCGGTACCTGGACTAGCGGGCTGAAAACCACCGGCAAGGGTGGCGAAGAGGAGAAGGAGATCTGGCGCCCTGGCAAGTTGGTCGATGACGCGGCCAACACGTACGGGCTGACCACCTTCGCCGCGAGTTTGAACGAGATAACGCAGCTGGAGAAGGGGCATCTACCGCCCACCGACTCGAGACTGCGGCCCGACCAGAGGCTGGCGGAACAGGGGAGACTAGAGGAGGCGGAGGAGTGGAAGGTCAGGCTCGAGGAGGCGCAACGAAAGAGAAGACGAGAGATGGAGGAACGAGGGGAGGAGTGGAGGCCGCGGTGGTTCGTTAAGGCTGGCGTGGCGGGCGACGGGGAGGAGGTCTGGAGGATTAAAGGTGGGAAGGAGGGGTACTGGGAGAGTAGGGGAGGTGGGAGGTGGGAGGGGTGTGAGGAGATTTTTGATGCGTAGAGCGAGACATAGAGCGAGCGAGCGAGCAAGGGGGTATAGGATAGGCGTGGTAGATAGGGATGCAACAATACCCAGTTGTATTACGGAATGCAAGCCTGACGTTATGATACGTATAGTGGTTGCATTTTGTGTCCTGAGGAAATCTGGACGGGGGTGAACAAGAGGAGTGGTCTTCGCAACATAGAGTCCACAAGCCAAAAGTGATATATCATAGTCTAGTCGTCGTCTGAGGCTCAAGACGTCTCGTTAATGCTGACCTGCTCGGTCGTGGTACGTCCACCTCATCCTCGAGGTTCTGTTTCCCTAAACACCGCCAACCGCGGCGGGTCACACGGAGCTCACACTGGTGTCCAAACATCACGGCATGCACGCGTGTCTTTCCTCGTCCAAGTGTGCTCATCTCCCTCCAGCCACACTCAACCCTTTTTCCACGTTTTTCACAGCACCCTACAACGTCAAACTCAAACTCCCCGTCCGGCTAGCGCTGGGCCCACCCCTCAGGTGCGCGGCGGACCCCTTGAACAGGCTCTGCCAGATGTACGCCTCGCTGAGCAGGAGCTCAATGTCCTTCTCCGTCCAGTTTCTGGTGGGGAGGGACTGCAGGAACATCATGATTTCCTGGAAGTCCATCTTGACCAGCTTGTCGGACCACTTCACCAGGAAGGCGGCGCAGACGTAGAGGTGGAATTCGGAGAAGCCGTTTTCTTCCGCCTGCAATATCACATTAGTGCTCGAATAGATGGCGGGGGAAGGAAGGAGGGAAATGGACAGCCGGGGTGGTTGGGGGAGAGACAAACCATATACGTATCCCACATCCTAATCGTGTTCTTGACGCTTATCTCCCGCATCAGCAAGCAATTCATCCACCGGAAGCTAAACTGGATGAACTCCACGTTCTCGCTCTCCAGGTGCTTGGCCAGGTTCTGGTCTATCCTCGCCGTCAGGTCCCTCAGCGCAGCAACCTGCCGCTGGATACCCGGCTGGGCGACGATGTAGTGGTCCTGTATCCCGTCCAGCAGCTTCGTCAGGCACCAGAACGTGTCAGCCTCCACGGCGTCCAGCACCGCCTTAGGGAGCTGGCCGGGGTCCATCCCGCTCTCGATGTCCGGGTCCGTGATGTACGTTCCCAGGAAGACCTGCCAGAAGGGCGTGACGAGGTCGTTGATGCCCTGTACGTAGCCGCTGGCGGGATGTCGTACTGCCCAGACGTAGAGGATGCGTTCTAGCGAGCGCTGGGTGGCCTCGTAGCCGTAGAGCTCGATGTGCGGGTTCGTGCGGGGGACGTCGATGCTGATCTGGTGCCACACTGCTTCGTCCAAGCCTCTAGCTTTTCCGGCTGGTGTGGCGGTGCTTCCTCCTCGCTCGAACGCTTGACGCACGCCGTCTAGGTATTCTTTTCGTTTCCGCTCGAGGGTCGCCACTCGTCGCTCGCTGCTGGTGGGGAGGTAGCTTAGGAGGAGTTGCCAGGTCATTGCGCGGACTTCTTCTGGTACGCCTGACCAGGCTAGTGCTCTGAGGTCGGGGAGGGATATGGTTGATGACTGGAGGATCTTCTTAAACTTGTTTATCCTTGATATCCTAGAGTTAATGACGTCCAGCTCTTTTGGTGTGGCGTTTGCTGGTGTGGCCGGGTGGTTGATGAGATGGAGAGCGTTTGCGGGGTCTTTGAGGATGTCTTTGTATTGTGGTCGTAGTATCTTCCCTTCGCTCTTCTTGGGCAAGGGGTATGCTGGTGCCGGCCGCTCTATGGCTATGTCGGCGCTATTGGAATACCGCCGCTCGGGGTGGAAGCCGTTGTCGAGGGACGACGGGGAGAGCATGCTGCTGCCCCCGGTATCTGGCCTATTTTGCGCAGCCGCCATCCGTTTTGACCTCCTCTTCATGTTGGATAAACTTGGTAGACCGAAGTCGTCTCCGTCGTCGTCTTCGTAGCCGTAAGCATCGTCGCCCTCGTCCGCGGCCCAGTCGTCGTTGGTATTTGATAGGAAGTTCATGTATGTCTTGAGGGGCGGCGATGAGAGGCCATGGGGCTTCGCGGGCGGTGAGGTTGTCCTAGCTCGGCTTAGGGCGTTCGAGGATGATGGGGGCGTTTTCGGTCGGGAGTGGGAGCCGGACAGGTTTCTGCAATTGGCTGTTAGCGAAGAGGTACTGGAGCACAGGTGAATGCGTACGCACAGAGATTCGAACTTCAGCATGTCTGCATGTGAGTAGGATGCGCCCACCACCATGTTTGGATCGCGCGTAGGCTTCTTCCCCGCCATGTTGGACTGTTGGGCTGCCCTGACGAAGGGCGATGTCGAGCTGGAGGTCGTTGTTAGTCTCGTAGCTCAGGTAGCCATTGAGGAACGGTATGGGCACATACTCGGACCGATCTATGAGTCGTTGATACAGCTGTTAGTCTCTAACTCGATTGCTCGTATGCGGCGTTGACTGCAGGAACCCCTTGGGTTATGGTGGAGGAGTGTGGGAACGTACCGACCTGGACCATCTCCTGGGAGTCCACAATGTGATGTCAGTTGGCGGTTCCCGAGACATGAAGGGCAGGCATCCGATGGAGAGTAGTAGCTCACTTACCTGAGAAGGCGGCGGCTTCTTGCCGCTCCCAGAAGAGGAGGACCACATCATGAAAAAACTGTGAACAGATCTTGTGCTTGCATGATTGAGAGCATGCGAGTGTAGGAACAACGAACCAAGCCTCAAGCTTTCGAAGTCGTCGTCTGGAATCGGCCGACCCTCCAGCATCGGCATCCACAGCTGCTGCCCCACCTGGCACCCAATGCGGGGAGATACTACCCCTGTCAATCTAGCCTTGAAATATGTCAGCTTAGGTTATGCATTGGCATAAATGGCACGGGCCGCAATGCACAAGTTCCCACGGCAACGCCCCTCAAAGAAAACAAACACGGCCTTGACACCACCCATGTTCCGGAATTGATTGCGCATGAGCAAGGCTGGAATGATTCCTGGTTTCCGTCCCGCCCCTCTCCGCACTTTTTTATATCGCGACTAACTTCAGCAACTACCAAGGACGACGCGACTCAAACCTCCCATATTTAACAGGACACAGCGTGACATGCCTGGCGATCTTCGGCCAAGATGATAGACCTCGACAACCTACGCACAGCATCGCTGTACATCAACAATCAGCTACTCTCCCGCGGCCTACTCCGTGATGGAGAGAAGATCAACTTCGTCCACCCGGGCGACAGCGACAGCCAGCTCGCCGACACCATGGGCAAGATAATGGGCGTCGTCAACGACCTGATCCTGCGCCGCGACGTGAGCAATACGCGCCCGGCATCCCACGAGTTGACGTACTAACAGGTTATGCAGCGCGACGCCGACCACCGCGAATCTCTCTCAACAACGCTCCGCGCCCTGCGCGCCGAGTCACTGCGCCTCACGAACGACATCCAGCAGCTCCGCGACAAACAGGCCGAAGCCCAGCGCAAAGCCAGCCTCGCCGAAGCAGCCGAGACCTCCATGCGCGCCCAGCTCAAATCCGCCGAGGCCACCATCCACAAGCTCAAGGACGAGGCGGCGCGCATGAAGACGCTCGTCGCCCAGACGCGCGCCGCGTGCGCCAACGAGGTCCGCAAGCGCGACCGCCAGATCGACGGGCTGAAGAAGGCCGTCTCCGACACGGGCCGGACGAGGGGTGCGACGAAGAACCCCGGTATTACGACCATCAACGTCACGGGCGAGATTGGAGGCGAGGGTGGCGAGAAGGGCACGCCGAGGGGTGTGACGGAGAGCGAGGCGTATGACTTGCGCATGGAGACGAACTCGTTCCTTGCTGAGCTGGCTAAGTGCCTGAGCGCAGAGAACGAGACGCTTCTTGAGCTTGTCAGACGGACGACGCAGAGTCTGAAGGAGATGAGTGGGTGGGATAAGGAGGATGGTGCTCAGGGCGTGGGTAGTGATGGTCATGCGCATGCTTTACCGGTTAATCCCGACGAGATGGCGCATGATATCGAGGATATCCTTGAGCATCTGCGGAGTATCCTCACGAACCCCTCGTTTGTGCCCATTGAGGAGGTTGTTATGCGTGAGGAGGAGATCAGTAGGCTGCGCGACGGGTGGGAAAAGATGGAAACTAGATGGGCCGAGGCGGTGCACCTCATGGACGGATGGCGCAGGAGGATGCAGGCCGATGGTCGGCCGGTTAACGTTGAGGAGCTGAAGATGGGCTTGCGGTTGAGTCCCGTGCGGATCAGAGATGTTGCCGAAACGGCGAACAGTCTTGGTCTACGGCTTGCCGCAGTCAGGGAGGAGACGGAGGAGCGCAGCATGATGCAGTCCCCGAGCCCTGCCGACTCGCTCCATCTGGTTCCCGCGCCCGAGTACGAGGACGAGCTGGAAGCAAGCGATGCCGAGTCCAGCATATTCGAAGACGACGTGGACATTAACGAGCTCGATGTCGAGGAGCCCAACGTGGAGGTGCTGCAACAGTCCGTCATGTTTAGCTCTTCGCCATTGCCATCACCCCCACAGTTGAGTCCGCTGAAGGACTCTTACTCAGCCGGAAACAGGGGTCAAGAGGAACCCATATCGTTCAAATCACGTAAAGGCCTGGGCGACTTCACGACCATCGTCGAAGAGAACACCCGCGACCTCGCACAGGAGACCCAGGCACCCGAGCCGCCACCACTCCGCACCCAGCCACAGTCGCCAACAAGGAAGCCAGTTCCGCGGTCAAGGCCAACATCTCGCGCCGAAACACCCCCGACATCAGTGGACATGTCAGACATCAAGTCCACACCAGACAGCAACATATTCATGAAAGCATCCAAGGAAGAAACAAGTGCAAAGAAACCACCACCAGCCGCGACAACTCGTCAACGCACCACAACAGCACCCGCGGCGCGCCCATCCAGGCCACAAGCAGCTCCATCTACAACACGAACCGCAACACGCCCCGCCCCTCCACGCCCAACAACCACGCGTACTACCCGACCCCAACCCTCCTCTCAAGCCTCATCTCAACCACAACCCCCTCCCCAATCTCGGCCCCAACCCTCCCCCCAAACTCACCCCACCGAATCCTCCCCCACCGCTCCTCCACCACCCCCCTCAAACACCCGCAAAGACCGCACAACATCAGCGCAATCAACAACCTCCACCACCTCCTCCCTCAGCACCACATCCTCCTCCCGCTCCCCAACCAAGAGCGGCTCGTCCCGCCTCCCCCTACCGCGCACGAACAACCTGCTTCCCCAACCACAGCAGAGCCCGTTGACCATGGCCACCATAGCAGCCAAACTCGCCGCCTCGGAAAGGGAAGCCGACGCCGCAAGAGTAAGAGCTAAACTCAAGGCTGCGAGGTTGGCGAGGATGGGGAGGAAGGAGACTGTTTTGGCGCCGCCGACACAAGATGGTAATGCGGAAGGGGAAGGGGACGAGCAAAAGGAGCCGGTTAAGAGGGACAGACAGGCAGAAGGGGGTGAGGGGCGTGAGGCTAGAGAAGAGAGGGAAGAATCGGCGAGGACAGAGACAGAGAGCGCGGGAAGAAGGGCAAGGAGAGAAGAAACGGAACGCGATGCAGACGAGGTCGACATGATTCCCGTGGAGAAACCAAGGAAGCGGGAGAGGCGGACCAGCAAAGCCGCTTCGAGGAGGAGGAGCACGCTCAATCCGTTTGAGTTGCAGAGTCTCATCCAGGGGAATGTTGTTGACGGGGTGTAATGAAAGATTTCGGAAGACAAATCTGGCAACGTGTGTTTTTGTTCTACGGAGGCTGCTCTTTATAAAGATGGCTTGGTTGAAGGTTTTTTACGTTCTGGCGAAGGGTTTGGGAGTTTCTGGTTTCCCCTGAGAGCAATCGGGAATGTATGGTCCCCGAGACAGATAGGGGGCTTTGAAAGGTCACAGTTGCATACGCGTTAAAGACATGAATTTTCCTTATACTTAGATTTGTTCCGTTGGAACATTGCCTAGCGACGTTGACCTATGCTTGTAGGCGTGTAACATCGCAGCTTTTACGCCCATCGGACCTGTCCTTGTTGCTTTCTCGCGAGGGCCTGCGTCGCTAAACCTTCGGGGAATTATGAGCAAGGCCACGCGGAATCCATAGGTGATGTTCCGCTGCTGGCACAAGACGAATCATGTAGATGCTCACGGACTTACTACGTGTAAACTCCAGCTAAACACCGCGGATGACAGGAAAGTAAGCCTCCGACTTGAGAGTCTTTGTCTGATCTTGGAAGGGTCTGAGATGGATTAAACGTCAAGACTGCAGGACCTCGCGTTGTGGACATTCGGACGTGGTCTGCCTTTGGCACACTCCCTGTAGAGAGTGCGGAGTGTAGACGGCTCGGGTGGTGAAAGAGCGAGAGGCAATTAACGAGTGGTGTCGATTGGACACCATAATCCGGTAGTCACATCCTGACTGCTCTTGTTTCCTCGTCGGCATGCAATAAGTCCCGTAAGAAAGGACAACCGTCCGAAGCGTATAGCCGCTCAGACAGAGTCATTGCCCAAGCATCCTTCCAAATAGGAAACTACACCATAGCCACATCGCAAAGGGAAGGTTAAACAAACATTGAGGTGACTCTTTTTGGGGGCTGATCAATCACTGAATTGACGGACTACTCGAGCTACTCGCTTCT
Source organism: Coniochaeta sp. 2T2.1 (assembly GCA_009194965.1). Lineage (NCBI taxonomy): Eukaryota > Fungi > Ascomycota > Sordariomycetes > Coniochaetales > Coniochaetaceae > Coniochaeta > Coniochaeta sp. 2T2.1. The sequence continues at coordinate 2,718,304 of VSMA01000006.1, forward strand.
AACCATAGAGCCAGTGGGGGCCAAGTCCTTCTTCGTATCCTCGAAGTCTTTCAGCTCGCTCTTGAGTTGATGCCTGTGAGCCACACCGCATGCTGTTCCAGCCCTAGGCTTCTAGGATTTACAGTCCCGGAATGGCTGTCAAAAAAGGGCTCCTTACACAACAGCAGCAGATCGTACCACAAGCATGACGTTACCGCACATGTACCTTGATGATCGTCAGTCAAAAAGTAAAAATTTGTAGGACGTCACACAACCCGCACTCGCCTATCGCGAGACATCCGGAGCTTATATCTCGGGCGCACACAGCTTCGCCGCCCGCAGTCGAGTCCTAAATCGACGACCGAACAGCGTCGTACCTGTAAAGAAACAGGTGCGTGCCTGAGTCAGAGTTAGACATGGCATAGCTCAAGGGTTCGTAGACAGAACTACACCGAGTGTTAAGTGGCTTCTCCGTTCTGTCATTGTGTAACCGATCCGGTGAGTAATAATGTGGCGTTCTGCCTTGCCCCAGCGTGAGTACCGCACTAATATAGAAAAAGAGACGAAATGAAGACCGCGATGTCTGTTTGGTTGAATCGACGGTCGCCTATCGATGGGAGGGTATCATCAGCCCTGAGGCTCAATGCCGGATGAGTCGGACGGTTGTGGTTTGGAGTGCAGCAAATCTAAGTTTGGTTCCAGGACTTTGGCTCGGATATCTGTACGACCTGTGAGAGTAGCGGTTGGAGGACACGATTGGAGGCTTGAGGATGCATTGCCGTTGTGGCACTTGCAGACGGGCCGTTGTCGAACAGGCACACGACCCCCTCAGAGATTCTGAGAGTATCAGTGAGGTAGATGGTGGATGGTGGTCACCGAGAGGTCTGTACGACTCCAGAGGCAGCCCAGGACTCGGCCGTTCTTTGTAAGGCTAGGTTCCCAAGATTACTTGCATATGTGAGGGCATCTTGGCATGGTGTCACTGGCTGGCCGTACTCTCGGCATGCGGCTGCAAGGCTGATGCAGCACTGCGGCACGTACGATACAGATCGTGGGCCGAGGCACGAACATGCGGTCGATTGGACCGTCAAGGGCCGGTAGGTCGGCGATTCTCCACCCAGCTGAAGGCAGGGCGTGCTGCAGCTTCTCTTGGTCGGGAGAGTAACGGGAGATGATGTTTCATGTTTTCAGCCAGTGAAGCTTTGATTTTGGTGATGTTGCTGATGAAAGCCGAAGGAACGTTGAGATGTGGCTGGGAATTAGGCAATAATCGGGTGCCAAACCGGAAGGGGAATCATCTTGCAAGACGGAGTCGGGACCTCGTCGTCCAAACATGGTGGACGTCGAAAATAGAAGACACGCCCCCGGCGGGTGTTCGGAGTCGCGAGCTGCTTCCGAGAAGACGGCGGTATACAGTGATACGAATGTCTTCGTAGCAGTAAGAATACCTTGAAATTGGTGAACAATGAGAAGCATGATTAACTGCTGCCTGGGGCTCTGTCGATGGTCTCTCCGTCTGCTCCGTCGGTCTTTGGACGGAGTAAAAGGACCTGCATACCTCACCGCATCGAGCCAAGCAGCGATGCTCTTGTCCGCCGGCAAGTCCGCGGACTATGTCACGGGGAGGTGTCGTAAATCGCTGAACGCGCCCGGCGTCGCATCGTTTCGTTTCTTAGTTTGTTCCCGTTCTTTGGCGAAGGAACCGTCGGTCAGCCACGATCGGGGCGCAGGCTAACGGAGTGATGTTCGTACTCTAGTACCGCAGCGAATCAGCATGCAAGACTTGTCGATTGCCGACGTCAGACAGGGGTTCAGGGCAAGGGTTGACGATTGGCTTGCTCCCGAGACAGTGTCGCAAACCCCCCACGACTTGTCTCAATTGACAGCCCTGAAAAGACTCCGCCAGCGATGGACCGTTTCGTGAGATTTCGTCATCTGACTGCAGCGTTGAGATGACAAGGACCTGTGCTGGTGCGCAATGAGTCTATGATATCATAAGCTTTCACTGTTGATTTTAAAGCATCTTCTGGTGTTGTTGAGCGATCGTCACCATGGTGGTAGTTTTCGCAAGTGACTCCAATCGAGATGGCGGCCCTGATCCCCTCGCGTCGATCCGCTTGTCCCAGTGCCGGGGCCTTGTTGCACAACCGCAAATGCCGGTCTTCTGCGGCACCGAGCGGACTGGATCACAAAGTCATATCGGAGCTATGTAGAAGATGCTGATGTCGCTCGATCCCAAAGATCATGAACCGACTTGGCTCGGTCCTTCGGGTGCGTACGATAGTCGCGTGCTGAGGTTGTTCCCTGGTCCTCCTTCGCTGCTTCGTCACGCGACGTCCTTCACCGCAGGTGCCGCGCAGCATCTTCGTAACCGACAAACGTCTCCTCGCTGCCACAGTAGCATTGCCGGGCTTGTCGGCGATCATGAGGCAGAATGCCTTGTCTCCGGGACAATGTGGTCTCCGACTGCAGGTATGCGTGCGTTCGCCAGAGCCATATTTGGACAGTTGCAGTGTATTGTGTCTTCCGCTGCTTCCGTACTCCTTGTTCGCCGTGCTGGTCGAATCTGTGGTCGTCGTGCGTGTCCTCAAGAAGATTGCGTGGTTACCTGATCCCAAGCCGCGGGCGCTCAGCCTCAGCTCCCCTGAAACAGGAATGACTGCGTTTCCAGTGCTCAAGTGATCAGTCCTCGACCAGCAGCGAAAACATTATTGATGCTTTGTTATGTTTCGTCATCGAGTTGCATTCATCAAGCTCATCACGCTCGTTCTACTTTGTTGGAGTAAAAGTGAACGATGCAGTGGGCTACCCCCGATCGGGCCGCAACCAGTCCCCGTCCCAGAGGCTCGGTCTTGGTGGGCAGGTGGGAAGCCACGGACCGGCGATCTTTGATGTGTCTCAGACCTGCATGCGTGCGACCACCACCACCATTGGACGACGTACGGATGCGCATGCATGCCGGATTGCTGGGTCGATTTCGCGCGTCGTGGAACGAACTTGCGTATGATTGTCCATCTGGAGCATCTGCCAACTGGATGTCTTCTTGGAAACCCGGAATAATCTTCTGATCGTCATCTGTAGCATTCGTGCCCAGCAACTCATTGCGCTTAACATGGCCGAAGTATTGACAGGGCCGTTGTTGGAGCCGTTGAGCGGTCTCTGGTACGGCGTCCCACTGGTTGAGAAAGAGTTCGGCGAGCAATGGCAAGCTGGGGACGTAAGGCGTCCAATGAGGTGCTCATTCCGGTCCCTGCCATGAGGCTATTGTGTAGTATGGCTTGGTACATCCGGCCTGCAATGGCGCCGGGGAGCACAGCCTCTCGCCGGATGTCAGCAGAGGCCGCCCCGATCCGTCTTTTGGACCAGCTTAGCGCCTATATGGGGTTTAGGGCAGCGTTTCGTATGGGGTTTTGGCGAGCCGACGACATGTGGCTCACCGTTTCCATGTGATCTTACCCTTTGGCATTGCCAAGTATAGAACAAGATGGGTCATTGACTTTCCTTGGACGAGGCAGTCCGGGATTGTGGGGTGAAGTTGTCCTGATGTCGATGTCATTGCGCCAGAATGTGTGAGCTCGATAACTCCAAAAGAGCACCCCAAGAAGGTATTATCTCTCGCGGATTGTCTCCTGAGAAGATCCATCTCCTGAGAAGATCCATGAGACAAGAGGCAAAGTAAATTTACGTAAAAGGTTGTAGAGATGCAGAAGATGAAGATGGAAATATGAACAGCCATTCGAATTGATTTGAGTTGAGGTTCGGGTTTTTGGAGTAACAGAAAGTGGTAACCTGCGAACAGATCAAGCCCTGATTGGCAGACGTCGTCGTCGTTCTTTCCCCTGCATTCGAGTGCAGAACAACACCAATCGTGCCTGCCTGGTCCTCGCGGGCCAAGCATCGAGATACTGCTATTTCGCTCATTTCCCGTTATCAACTTACAGTACGAGACTGATTGCAAGAATGCAAGCATCTTCCTCCTGCCCAGCACTCTTTCAATTCTTGTGCTGATCTCTTTCTCCACCTTCTCAAATTCCACAACAACAACAACTGCGTAAACGAACCAAACTTGTTCTCTCGCAGATCAAACTTGTCACGGTATTTGGAACCAGCATCATACTGCAGTACTTTCGTTCGTATACGTATTGTCAACAACTGCAGTTAAGATTGCACAGCAAGCTCCCTCTTTGTTTGAGCTGCAAAGGAGAGGCCGTCGCGACGTCCGGCACCAAGGATTCTGAAATCTCACCTACATCCGGATCGCTGAGGTTCCATAACCTCCTGTCAACCTCGGCAGTACTGTGGTAATCCCGGACGGAGCTTCGCCCGTCAGCGCATCTGCAAGTCATGGCACACAGCAGGGCAGCAAAGTACTGTGGTATGTGCAACGTTTCCAAAAAAGAGTACATTGCAGGAATCCAATGGATATCTTAGCCGCGACTGGTGTACGACATAGCAGCCTTCCTGCTGTGTAGCGCGTCTGCCACAGGTGCCACAGTACCGAAAGAGTCATCCCGGCGTCGATGATCCAGTTCTCGACGCCTGAAGCGGTTTAGTTGCCAAGCTGACCGAACCGATTTACACTGGGGGTTGAGGAATGCTCCGTGTGGCTGGTTCACTGGCGAGAGCACCAAATTCCGCCCATACCTCACCGTTTTCCCGCTGCCTCGCGGGTCTTGTCGTTGCTCTTCCTCGTGCTGATCTAAAACGGGGGATCACCGTACAGGGTGCAGGGGGGGTTAAGGTATCTACAGGGGGACTAACAAGCCAGCAAGAAGGGCACTGTCCTCGTTCGGAGCCAAAATCGATCCAATCCGACCCCGCGGTACATCATGAGATGCACAGAATGCAGTGCCAGAATTCCACACCTCCATCTCATCATCTCACAGGTACCTGCAAATGCGTGTGCAATGCCGGGATTTCGCATCTGTCGGTCTCATTTTCCACTCGCGTCAATGTCTGGGAATATTATCACTGACATCAACCAGGACCCAAGACACACACCCCGGCTGCGCCATCACCCACACACCGTTAGGTTGCCGGGAGTACCTTTTATCTCACACAACCACTACAAAGGCACATACTCCCTGCGCCATCCATCAACGTGCATTAGCTCTGCATGGCACCAAGAGACGTCGTCCTCTGTAATAATTCCAGTCATCAGTCAGATTTGCTGCAACCACTGCTGCCTTCATGCCTGGTACCTACCTTAGGTCCTGCACATGTACCTCTCGCAGTCATGGGCATGGCCGCATGGGATGACGATGACTTAACCCAGGCTGCCAGACCTATAAGGCTACGATGCCTTCTCTCTCTCGTGATGAGTCGATGTCTCCCCCTAGCTGTTGGCTTGCACACCGAACTCCCATTACTCATTCCCTAGCTTTCCATTTCATCATTTCCTAAGTCTATCTCATTAGGTCTAGCCTCTTGTCTCCTCCTTGTGTGTGTCTCGACTATTTCCTTATTATTCAGCCGTCTGGACTCGCTTTCTCTTCATTGCACCCTAGTCTCTACCACCCAAGCACACACACTTCCTGTCAAGACATTATAACCAGGCCAGACCGGCCCTTTCCCGGACCCTCTTTCAAGCACCAACTACTGCCAACGACCAACTACCCCAGCACTCACACCAACAACTGCTTATACACGTCAGACCACTACCCACAGCTAGCTATCTAGCAACATTGGACCAACATGTGCTTCCAGTTGGTTGAGGTCTACTCGGCCTGCCGATGCCTCTACTACCAACACGCCGTCGACCGGTGTGGCAACTATGGAAGGCGAGGACATGGCATCACTCAGCGGACGATACTAGTGGGATACGCCTGCAGCGAGCACTCGCAATCTAGCCAGAGATATTCTTCGTACTCTCAGGTAGAATACTCAGACTCTGGCTATCAGTCCAGCCGTTCCTCCCGCAAGAGCTCGCACTACCGATGAAAAGTGCTGTCTTCAATGATGGGCTGCTTCTGCGCTTGGCACTGTCCGCCGTTGGAACGCTTCGAAATGGGCCCTTGGGTTGCGTACCTCTACTCGTTCCGGGTACGGTCCTCTTCGTCGTCCGTGCCGCCATCAGAGCTTTCGTATCTCTTGGTAGGCCACGACCGTCTAATGTCGTCCTCGGCGCCACCCGCCATGAGGTGACATCCGAAGCACCCAAGCCCACCCACACCCGAAGCGCTCCGACATCATGCCAGCCTAGCAACAAGCCTCCGAGGCCCGCCATTGAAGACGCTGTATATACGACAGAAAAATGCGAGCCGCTTCCTCAACAAGCAACACACTGCCTTCTTCCACTCCGTGGTCGAATATGCGGTGCCAAGCACAGAAGATCGCTCGCCTTCCACAACTACCCCCTCTCGGATCTGGAAATCCACCACTTTTCGCGCTCCGGATTCCAGCGCTTTCCTACCCTTTTCTTATCTCGAGTCTTTGATCTTCGGGAGCATAGCGGCGGGCTTGGGCATATATCATCGGCATTACAGGGGCATTGGGCGCACTTGTACTACATCTCTACTTCTTTAACAGGGAATCTCGGGGCGACCCGTCTCCCTGTGTCACCGTTCGACAACTTCTCTCTGCATTCCATCTTCTTTCGGCGTTACATGGGTTGGGAAAGGAAGCATCTTTTGGATACGGGGAAGATACCAGGCGTTCTCGGGGGGAAGGAAACGGCATTTGCAAGAGCCTGAAAGGGAAAGACAAGGTCAGCATTTTGGGATACATTTGGGATTTGGGATTTGGGATTTCGTTTTCTGGCTGTTTTCCTGCCTCTCTCCTCAGTTTTTGATTTGCGATTTGTTTCTGTCAGTTTTGTTTTCCGCTTTTCTATTGTTTCATCATTTGATTTCAGTTGCGACTTTGTACCAACAACTTTGCTGGACAATGATTCCCCGCACAGGTTGCAACAACAACGACAACCCATGTCTGGGTAGCGAACGGGTTACAGAGGCCAGGATGACAACGGACAATTCCTACCGGGCCGCGCCCCGTGGGAATGGTCTGTGGTCCCTCTGGGCCTTCACAAGGGTGTCGATTTCAATTCTGGACACGAGAGTGCTATAACTCCAGCGACCTCTGCAAAGGGCTGGCGTAAGTCCACCATTCGCAGGATACGAAAGGTGGTACTCTCCTGGGCAAGTCGCGAGGATCGATATATCCTGGAAAGGGGAATAACATATCACAATATCAAAAATATCATACAATGCAACATCAGCATGTCAGTCATATTGTACCTTGTCGTCTTCTTTTTCCAAGATTACATTCATGGATAGGTAGTCCACTTCTATCCTTCTTGGCCAAAAAAGAGCATTGTGCAACGTCCGGCGCTTAAACAGCCGCGATATCCTCATTATTCCAGAGCCATTGCTCAAGTCGCGTGTGTCAGCGGGACATACGTAGCTTAAGCCATGCACATTCCAAATAAAAATCGCATGACGTCTGTGGTACACACACCCCATTTTCCAATGTCCGGGGTCGCAATGAACTGGAGCTGGGCCAAAAATTGGGGGCGAAGCCTTACTCCAGCCCTGGGGCAGACAGCAGAAGCCTCGACCATTTTCAGTGTCAGAACCTTGTTTCCCACGAGAGCGGGCCAATCCCAGCATCCCCTCCCCTGGCAGCTCAGAGTGGCCAAAAATAGCACAATGCACAGGAAAGCTACCTAGCGGGCTAGTAGGCTAGCTGCTCGGCAGAACCGGAGCACGGCCGTTTTCCGCATGTGGTCTCTCTCATATGAGGGAGGACAATTGCTGGGGTTTGCTTGTTGGCAAAAGTTCCTCGCATGTTTCGAAGCTCATCACATCTTCCCCATTCTGTTTTCTTGGCGAAACAGAAACAGCAGTAGAAAATGGAAAGAGAGAGGTCTCCCAAATGCAATGCCGTACGACCAACAAATCACATGTTTACCTCTCCTCGTCGCGAAATATAAGAAACTCTGTTGTATTGAACGTTGCATATCGTGGCCAGATTAGGACAACGCATGCTCGCCGCATTAGTCCACTTTTGGGTTCAAAATAGTCCAACAAGTCAGACAACTTGCAACCCTCCCATCACACACACCACTTCCAAAAGTTGTCAAAACAAGGGCGCTTGCGCGCTTATTTCGTTCTCTGGGGGAGGAGAGGGGGGTGTGACACGAATTTCGAAATTCGAAAAAAAAGCTTCGTTCTTGTCCGTGCCTCTTTCGGCAGTAGACCGAACCGCGCTTGCGTCTGTGTCAGACAAAACCCAAGGCCAAGGACAAGGTATACCTTACAGTTAGGCGTCAGGATTACCGGGAGGGAGGAGTGCTGCTGCATTAGCCGAGCCTCTATAACGTCATCCTTCTATGCCACCACAACCACGTGCGTTCATGCGATCGCGGATTGTTGCAAGGCGGAATTGACAGACCTGGGCTTGGCTTGTAGTTGTGGAACAGAAAGAGGGAAAAAGGGAGAGAAGAACGCCTCACGTCATTCCTTCTTTGCGGCTTGGATGCGGCTTGCCTTGTGAGATTGTCGCGCTTCCTTTCCGTCTGACAAATGAGGAGGCCGGGAGGGAGGGAGAGAGCCCTGTAACGTTTGGGGTGATTAGTCAATTGCTGGTTTCCAATGCTGCTCTACTGCTGGGACCAGGCGGTTCTTGTTGAAGCTTACATCATGTTGTCGATGTCCAAAGGTGAAACTGACTTTTAGGTAAGTAGACTAAGCGGGCTTCGGTCACCGAGAGTCGGTTGGAGAAAACACCTTCACCGGAGGAGTGCCTGAAGTGGTATAGATCATCGTCGCCAAACTACGTAGAGTTTGATAAAATAGAGTTGATGAGCTGAGTAACGAATGGGCCGAGTCTAGCTTGTGAAACTAAACATCGCATTCGCATTCGGTGAGTCAAACTGGAGCCAATGTTAACGTTGCTTGTGACGGCAATGAGACGGACAATGTGAGCTCGCGGGTGAAAGGAAATAGAGTTCGAAGGGTCAGCTTCGAATTACAAGGTTTCGATATACTGGATGACGGAAGGCTTCTAGAAGACGTTTGGAGCTCATGCGGAGACCAAAGGTGAAGCCGGACCGGATCGCGCGGTGAGTGAGACATGTGGCTCACCTGAAATGCACTTGAAGTGGAGATGGCACTAAGCCCTACAAGTGGAGCCATTTTGACGCACGGGCCTTTGACCTTGACGCGCCTCGACGCGTTAAGTGTTTGCTCATACCAGACAGCCAGACTGTGGGGGAAGGTGCATCTCGAACCACGGACAGCAAATTGAACGTCAATTCCTTTCACTGAACATTCGTCACTGAATCTTGGCTTGGTTTTCATATACATCACATTTGTCACTAACCAAAAATCGCCATCCACACCAACCTGCTATCGGCATCTGATCTCACCGTCCTCCTCCTCCTCATGATCTAGTGGATCATAGGCTTTGGCCTGGGAGCAGGAGCAGCTATGTCGACGTCAAGGAAGGCAAGCCAAGAGGAAGCGGCCACAATGAGAGAGACATTGACAAAAGCCAAAACGTACATGGAGCGTAGCGACTATGCTCCAGCAATCGTCCTTTTGCAGAGGGTAGGGTACATTCTTCTCATCATTCTCGAGTCCCTGACGCCCGTCTCGTTGCTTGATTACTGATCTGTCCATAGGCTAGGAATCTCTGCAAATGCATCAGCGCGTTCCGGCAGAAGAACCAAACCAAGGAGCACTCATCCGCCAAGCCCTGTCTGATAGACACTCTCCTGACCGCCGCCCTGCTCGATAATGATGACGACGAGGAGCATGCAGTCTACAGGGTGGCAACAGACCCCTGTCCTTGCGGTGTACCCAAACTCTCCTGCGATGACCCAGCACACATGGACGTCCTGGACAAGCTAGCAGCGTGCTCGGCGGCCATGAAGAAGAACGACGCCGCCATTGGCTTTGCGGCGGCAGCGATCCACTTGAACCCGAAGTCACCAGTGGTATGTCCTATTATACCAGCACGCGAAGGAACTAAGCTGACCAAAGACTATTGAAGGGCTATTGCCGGCTGTCTAAGCTGATTCGTACCAGGAAGATGGACACGGCGGTACTCCGGACGGACGTCGACAACGAGATCAATGCACTTGCCATCGTCAGGCATGGGATTGCCAATGTACAGAACCATGGCGATGCCAATCACCCACTTTTACAGGTCAGTTCTGGCTAACTTTCGGAAGGAGTCGCGTGGGCTAATGTCTGATAGGTCTTGCGAGTCCTCAACAAGAAGCTCTATCGCAAGGATCCGTTCAGGGTGTTTCCCCCGGAGCTGAGGCTCATGATTCTGTCCCAAATGGACACGCTGGAGCTTGTGTAAGTACTGCCTCTTACGTGTTTTATGTGCATGGGACTAATCACTTGTTGTAGCCGTTTCCAACGCGTGTCGAAGCGTTGGCTCTCCGTCATCAGGGACGACCCCATTCTGTGGAAGAAACTGGTATTCGTCCTCAACGAGAAATGCAAGCCTGGTCCAGTGACCAAAGGGATGCTTAGGGTGATCAACCGTGCCAAGAATGCAAGCACTCTCTCAATCGCGCCAGCATTGTTCGACGTCGGTCAGTACAACCGCGTATTCAACCACATGTTGAACCTCCGTCATCTGCATCTGGAGTTCCCTAACCCACTTGGATGTAAAATGATTGGATCCTTCGTCAAAGCGCCGCAGCAACTCAAGAAGCTCACTTGGTTCGCGACGCAGGAGCTTAGCCTCTGGCTGATGGATATCCTCAGGGGTTCATATTCGACCCTAGAGGAACTTCAAGTAGGCGGTCCTGCAGTGGAATCTATCGACTTAAGAAGTGGTATACTTCTGCCAAAGCTAAGGGTTTTGCGAATGAGTGCTGGGACTGATAGCGTGTTTGAAGGAAATGATATGGAGTTGGTGCGTATCTCCTATCCCAAACGTAAGTTGTCGACAATTGTGCTGACAATCAGGCAGGAGTTGCTAAGCTCGATCACACCTAACCTCGAGCAACTCTGTTTTGATGGCAGCTTGCGCCTGTTTGATGGATTAGCCGCTACCAAGCCTGACTCCCGCCCCTTGTGGCCTAAGCTGAAAGTTCTCGTTCTGGGCTGGGGTGTGAAACCTACGCCCGACCGTCTCGTTGGAGTTGAGCTACAGCGCCTTGTGCCGCCGAGCATCCAGGTCCTTGACTGCCCCGACTTCGGAGCATCGCCGTTGTTCACCTTCGCTGACGATGTCGAAATACCAACCTGGCCCAATCTGGAGTTCTTCCGATCAGGCAGTCCCATCAACCCGGAGCTTCTGGCCCGCCTCCTCTCCCCGGGCCTCGAGAACGGCAAGCTCAAGACCCTTTGCCTAACCCTGTCACTCGACGACCACGACCAATCCCCAGCGCCTCAGACCTGCTGCACGCATCGCCCCAAATTCAGGCCGTCGGACTGTCCTTCGACGACATGCCGATGATGGGAGGGGGCCACCACTTCCGCCCCCGCTACATGGAGTGGGTCGACAAGTTCCCCAACGCCCACACCTTCACCGTTAGCGGCGGCGGAGGTCACATGGTCATGGCCCTCGCCTCGCTGGTCCTGCGCAAGGCTACCAGGAGGATATTCGACAGCTCTTTACATGGCGTCGAGAGGGACAGGATCGTGGAGGAGGCGGACAAGCGGGGCGTTGAGGTGATTCGGTGTAAAGACGGGTTTCCGGTCATCTTTCCGTGGCGGCTGGATGGTGATGAGGGTGGTAAGGTCAAGAAGGGGAAGGGAAAGGGCCAGCACGAGGGCGAGGAGGGGGAGGAGGATGATGTTGTTGATCAGTGGAGGGATGCTCGCGGACGGCTCACGAAGGGCTCGTTCAAGGTCTCGAATCAGCCCTTCTTTCGGGAGTAGGCGCTGCCTGCCTCATGTACTCGATGACCTGTATGTATCATATGGCCAATACCTTTTCTTTGAGCTCTGTTCTTGTCCGTCCAACCGAGCGACAACGGGTATACTGGGAAGTCAATAAGCCTTTTACACTTTTACGCGACCGTAGCTTGTAGTATTGGTAAATGCATGTTTATTTCCGGAACGCGATCAAGCCGACCCGATTATCTAATTTTTTAAAGCTGCTCAGCCAGCCATAGGCCCTCATACCGCAATATCGATCGACTAGTCCCCGGTGATGACTCCTCCGCCCGGGGGGAGGGAGTTACTAACTTGTCACTTAACCCACAGCTAGTCATAGATATGCTCAGCCGTCCCGCGGGATGCTAGTCCCGGAGCTCCATAGCAGCCCCCGTTCCAGAACTAGCTTAAGAGCGATAACAAAGGCATAAGCAATGGTCAAGAGCAGAGGCATTATGTGAAGACTGTATCAATGTCGTGCGGTTGCTTATCTCCTCGCGCCTGATGCCGAAGGGTCATTGCTCTCACCGGTCAGGATCTCGATGGGTTTAGGTTATACGGGAATATCTCAACGGCCTGCCAGGATTGTTTCATTCTTCTATCTTGCCTGCTGAGAACATCTCGGTGGCTCTGGTGACTGTACATCGGTATGGTCTAGCTCGATGAACAATCCATCTGCTGGGTATGCCGAACCGGATATGATCGGGTTAAGGTAGTGTATCTCCATCAATCATCTTAGGCTGACCGACATGCATAAGACCGGTGTACCCTGAGACACCGGACGCCCTTGTTGTCCCTCAAATCCGTTGCGCGGACATGCCGCATCTAGCGTTTCCTTGACCTCAGTGAGTATCTGTCAGAGACTTCCGGTGTGTAGACCCTAGGTAACCGTCAGTAACAAGGCACAATACTGATTCAGTAGGAATGCAACTTACACCCATCCCGCGCGAACAAGACTAGGGCCCCCATTCTTCACAATCCTCGGGATATGGCGGTCAAAGGGAACAGAGCCCTGTTTGCTCATTACCCATAGGTACTCGGCTGCTGCACATTTCTTGAAGTGTTCCAAGAACCCGCTCCTGGTATGGACTTCTTCCAGTTCCTGAAACCTACCCTTCCCTGGAAGTCTCAAGTCCCATGATACCTCATACCTCACCGCACACCCTGCGCAATTGACTCCATGATATGCCTTGTCTGTGCTCGGTACGTAGAAAGGAAATTTGACCATGGCCATGTTCAGTGTGAGCTCATTGAGGGAGAGCGGGCCGTACCAGCGGCGCAGTCCTTCTTGGAGCTCTTTCCCCATAGATCGTTCCATGATGTCGAGTGCTTGGAAGTTATCCACCAAGCAGACCCGCCTCCGATGGTCTCTGGCGCCTATCGTGTACTTGCCACGGAGCGTCCTCACCACGGGGACTCCCATCCTGCGGATCTCCGCCTTAGAAATCCCAGACTTGGCGGCTAAGGAATTCAGAGTCACGGGTACGACTCCGCCGTCGCGATACTCTATAGCGTCGTCGCACAAACGACAACGCCTAGCCAGAGTCGGGAGGTAGAGGAACGTACCGAAGCCAGTGCCGCAACGCTGGCATTCTTGCGTGCAGAGCTGCGCGTATACGTCTTGAAATGTGTGAATCCAACCGATCTCCGTGCGAAGCAGCGCGGCGAAACAGTCCAAGGCGTGAGTGGCGACGGCGCGGTAGGCTCTCAGATCCGTAACGGCCTCGCGCGCGTAGCGGTTAACCTGCCGAAAGCGGAAGCATGATTCGACATCGAGCTCGAGGCAGATCTGCTGAAGGAGCTCAAGGGGAGGCTTGCCGAGACCTCCCAGGTTCGCCCTGCGATGACTGCGAGGCGAATGGCTTGCACAACGACTCGGCGACGACCTCGTGCTCGCTGTCGGGGAAGTGAATGACCCATTTGCGGTGGTCTTTGCGGTCATAAGCTGCGACGCAGATGATGGCGTCTTCTTTGGTCTCTGGGGCTTGGTCGGAATAGGTAATTGGGAAGCTCGCCATGGTCGGAGCGGGCGGCATGGTGTTGTTTCAACGGCTGGGTTAGCAATGAGGAACCAGTCAGTTTTGCAACGGAAGATCGACAAATGAAGGAGCCAAAGAAACGTGCAATACTACGGTATTTACCTTTACGGGATATATTGGGAGGTGTGTTGCAGTGCCGGTGGATGATAACGGGACGGCCAGCGAGATGATCCGAGTCGTACTGAGAGGAAATGGGAAGCGGAAGAATCCCAACGTGGAAAATAAAATCAAAGTAAAAGAGTCTCAAGTGGCCAGAGCACCGCAGAATGCCGTTCTTGGTATTTCGTCTGATCAAGATTGCGATGAAGATAGGGCTGATAGGTGGGATTCGTCGTGCTCAGAATGGGACGTCTCAAGTGGCCTCGTGTTTTCTGATGCTTGTTCTGTGAAAGGGAGAAGTGGAAAGAGAACGAATATTTTAATTTGACTTGGAGTGCAGTGTGAGATTTCAGGTCCCCAAAAATACCAATTTCAAATGGGAAGGCACGACTTCAAGACTTCACCTTACTGTCACCGCCATGTCTTGAAGTGGGGATTTCCGGCAGGTGCAGCATTAGGCGCATGGGTTTTCATCTCAAGAAAATCATAAGGTATACAAGATACACAAGACGCGCTAATTTCTAAAGTCAGGGCTTTTCTGAACGAATCGTATAGGAAGTCCATAGTGATGCCCTGGTGGGAGGCAAACAACACCGGCGAGATCACCATGTTCCCACAATGATGGATTACCTTGAGGTAAAACTAGCTGGAGAACATGGTCAAGCCCTTACACGAGAAGACAAAATTTATATTATCAAAAGAGCAGGTTTCTATGGACTTCTGAAATGCAACATCCGGATTTCGTCCCGGCAACGGCTCCGGCGAACGTTCAAGTCCGGCCGTGTGGGTCCCGCATGATCGGAGCGGAGGGTCGGACGAACCCACATTTAAGATCGGAGGATCCGATGCCTAACACGTGCCCTTGCGTTCTACTCTCCCTTCGACAACTCCCGTTCCACAACCACTGTACCCGGAATTTACATTGGGTAATTACTCTGTACATTAGTTGATGACACAATCCGTTTGGAGTACTGATCCCTCCCTCCTGCGCGTGGTGTTAAACCCTAGTCTGGCCTCGTCCTCGGGCGGGAAATCCGCTGCCGCACAGGACATCGGTCCTAAACCGCGGCCCCGACCACCCGCCGGCCGCCGCCGTGAGAAGCCCCAGTTGTCGTGTACCCTCTGTCGACGACGCAAGTAAGTCGGCTGCACCTTCTTCTCTGTGGCGAACCTAACAGTAGACAGGTCTCACTGCGATCGGCAACAACCATGTTCTGTTTGCTCAGCACGAGGGCTGGAGTGCACATACGTCGATGTCCCGCCTTCCTTGAAGCCCAAGATACCGTCAGCAGTGCCGAACATGCATGACCGCCTCGCACAGTTGGAGCGGTTAGTATTGGCTATGAAGTCTAGTTCAGGGGCCGGCTCAATACACGCTTCTGCACTACCATCTTCAACCACTCCGAAACCTAGTATTCTTGCGTCGGAAACTCCGAGTGAACAAGGTTATACGCCCGCAGACATAGAGTCCGAATGCGGAAGTATTCGCCTGACAGCGTCGGAGTCCACATACGTCGGCGGCGATCACTGGGTCGCCATACTGCATCGCTGATCTGAAAGACCACTTCGACCGGGAAGAGCGCCTAGAAATGGAAGATGACTTGGACTTTACCAATCATGAAGTCTCCAGAGTACCTTGCTCAAGCCACGCTCTTCTCCTGTATGGCACCAACCAACCTTCCTCTCGTACCGAGATCCTCGCCGCCCTCCCGCCTAAAGCCGCAGTAGACCGCTACGTCTCCCGCTACTTCAACCGGCTTGACTCTTTGGCCGTATCGGTTCACGGTCCCAGCTTCCTACGCGAGTACGAATTTTTCTGGGTAGACCCCTCCACCTTGCCCATAGCCTGGATCGGCCTCCTCTTCAGCATAATTTGCCTCGCCGTGCTTGTCTCCGACACGACCGACTCGCCATCGCAAGACGTAAGCCAACGAACCCTCCAAGTGTGCCTCTACCGCGAGAAGACCGTGCAATGTCTCCTCGCAGCCGAGTACACTAAACCTGGCCCATATGTGCTGGAGACCATGACTCATTACCTCTACATCGAGTTTGTCCTCCACGCGGATGCAAACAAGGATGTCTGGTATCTGCTATCTCTAGCCGTCAACATGGCGAAGAGGATGGGATACCACCGCGACCCCAGCCATTTCAGGGGTATATCCCCACTCCAAGCCGAATTGCGACGGAGGCTGTGGTCGAAGGTATTGATGAGCGACATCATTGTGTCAAGCCAGATGGGGATGCCTCGCATGATATCAGAGTCTGAGTATGACGCCACCGAGCCGAGGAATCTGATCGCTAGTGACCTGGACGGCTTGGACGATAATGCTGAGCTCCCTCCGGCTAGGCCGGAGACGGAGTACACCCCTACCCTGAATCAGATTGCACGGCGGAGGATACTCATCGCCCTCGGAAAGGTCCTGGACCTCACCACGGCCGTGAAACCCGCCACTCACGCGGAAGTAATGGCCGTCGACTCGGCCCTCCATGCGGCAGCGGCGAAGCTACCTGCGCCTCTGAAACCCAAATCCATGGCTGCTAGTGTCACTGATCCACCACAACAGATTCTCGCCCGACTCTTCCTCCAGCACCTCTTATACAAAGGACAAATCATGCTCCACCGGCGCTTCCTCCCTCTCTCCAATACACAGAAACTCGCCGGATCTAGCGTACTCCCGCTCCTCAGTCCTAGACGCCTCCCTAGGCACACTAGAGATCCAGCACCTCCTCGACGAGGAGACGCAGCCCGGTGGAGTACTTTATACGATGCGGTACCGTGTCACTAGTAGCATGAATCACCTTTTTCTCACGGCCACAGTAATACTCTGTTCGTTGTTGGATAAGAAACAGACGCTGGGAAGGGAGGAGGATATCCTCTCTGCTTTGAAGAGGGCAAGGGCGATATGGTTGCGCAAGAGCGAAACTTCAAATGAGGCGAAGAAGGCTGCAGAGACTGTTAGCATTGTCTTTGCTAGTCGCGGAGGAGGGAATGGTGGTAGCAGCGTCGATGACGCCGCACCGGGCACAGCGACTTATGACCTCGGGAGCGACTCCGGTGTTGGTCTGGGGATGCTGACGCAGAGGGAGGATGTTGAATCTGGGCTTCTGACCGGGCTCGGTTCGCAGGCTCGACTTCGGGATGACTGGTGGGAATATGGGACCGGAACTGGACGACTGGATGATGATGAATGCTTCTGGTACGGGTTAGATGTCACGAGTTCATCTTTGAGGGTCTCATAACGGGAAGTGATGAGAAATATGCCATTTTAAGCGAGCGACTTCTGTCCACATAACCTTTGATATAC
Organism: Coniochaeta sp. 2T2.1; assembly: GCA_009194965.1. Taxonomy (NCBI): domain Eukaryota; kingdom Fungi; phylum Ascomycota; class Sordariomycetes; order Coniochaetales; family Coniochaetaceae; genus Coniochaeta; species Coniochaeta sp. 2T2.1. The sequence goes on from VSMA01000006.1 coordinate 2,735,569, forward strand.
TGCAAGTCTTCAGATCTATCTATCACTTCTCTGTTGAATAATATATGGAGAGCATCTATCCATCTATCCATCTAGCCGGCTTGTCTACTCGTCCAACATATCAGCCCACCCATGGGTAAGTCCCCGAGGTTCGCAGACGATGACTGACAGGTCTGAAATGAATGATCGTCTTCCAGTTATTAGACGTTTATGCACAAAAGATACTCAATACGCCGAAGCCGTCTCGGATCCGAGCACTATGATGCTGTCAGCCACCGCCCCTATACGCGACGGAGGATAGCCTACATCTCATTGGTCAGACATACAACTCCTCCGACGACTGGTATCCCGGTCTTAACCTAGGTCTCCGGGACTGGAGCTAGGGATCGCTTGACCAAAAGCAGCTATGGACTTAAGGCGGAGGTCCAGCATCCCTGGATGTGATGATGTGCCATGCTCTGATGCCATCGTCCGCCAACACGGGCGTCTATAAGAGGACGGCCACCAGGGCTGGACACCAAGGCTTCAGCAAGCTTCGCGACAGTTCACCGTCCCAGGAACCGTGACCAAGATTCCACGACAGACCCTACAATGACAAACAACAAAGAGAAGGCAATCGTATCGGACGGCGACTCGACTGATCGACAAGACATCGAGTTGAGCAACAGAACACCTAGTACCAACTCAAAGACACAATCTCCAGCTCCGACCGATGATGTTGAAGCCGCAGGCGAGCGTCCGTCACTTGAGTCAATCCCGCGTACCCAGCGTCGAGGCCTCTTCGGACGTTTCACCCTCAACCCGGAGGTGGCCAATCCGTCCGACTACCCGAGGGCAACCAGGTGGCTGATGACAGTCACCGTTGCTCTGGCCGGTGCTACATCGTCCACCGGGTCATCCATATTCTACCGTAAGTCACCGTTGGCCAATGCCCCTGGTTTACACCTCTAACAATACCCCAGCTGCTCTAGCTGAGGTAGCCAAAGACCTCCACACCACGCAGACCGTCACCAACCTCTCCCTAGCCTTCTACCTCCTTGCCATGGCATTCACACCTCTCTGGTGGTCATCCTTCTCCGAAACCCTCGGTCGCCGCACAATCTACATCATCTCCTTCTCCCTCTTCACACTCTTCTCCATCCTCAGCGCCGTCAGCGTGAACATAGCCATGCTCATCGTCTTCCGGGTCCTCTCCGGTGGGGCCGCAGCATCCGTCCAAGCCGTCGGTGCCGGCACGGTATCTGACCTTTGGCTCCCGAAGGAGCGTGGCAAGGCCATGGGAATATTCTACCTCGGCCCCCTTTGCGGGCCCGGTATAGCACCCATCATAGGCGGTGCCCTTACCGCAGGGCTAGGGTGGCGGAGCACCCTCTGGTTCCTGGTCATCTTCGGCGCCGTGGTCTTCCTCCTCATCTTCTTCTGCCTCCCGGAAACCCTCCCCCGACCACCCACGCCAGCCCAACCAACGCCCCGGATGACACCGCGTCAAACAGCCCACCGGCTCATAACCCCGCTGTCTGTCCTCACCTACCTCCGCCACCCAGCCGTCCTCGTCTCCGTCTACTCCGCCGCCACGGCCTTCGGCTCCTTATACGTCGTCAACATCTCCATCCAATCCGCCTTCTCCCGCCCGCCCTACTCTTTCACCCCCATCCAAGTCGGATTAATCTAACTAGCCCCGACACTAGGCTACGCCCTAGCCTCCGTCCTAGGCGGCCGGTGGACGAACCACATCATGGCCCGCGAGGCTCGCCGAGTCAACCGTTTGTCCCCCACCGATCCGACACACAGCCTCATCCTCCTCCCCGAAGACAGACTAAAAGAAAACATCTGGCTCGCAGCAACCCTCTACCCGGCGTCCATGATCTGGTACAGCTGGTCGGTGGCTTACCACCTGCACTGGGCGGTCGCGTGCGCGGCGAACCTGTTCTTCGGGGTGGGCGGGATGTTAGTGTTTGGCGCCGCGACGACGGCGCTGGCGGAGTTCTTACCTGGTAGAGCGGCGGGGGGCGTGGCGCTGAATAACTTTGCGAGGAGTATCTTTGCCACGGTGGGGGTGGTGGTTACGCAGCCGCTGATTGATGCCGTGGGGGATGGGTGGACTTGTACGATTGTTGGGCTGGCGGCGTGGGTGACGGGGAATGTGGCTGTTGGGTGTTTGGTGAGGTTGTTGTTGTTGGGGGGGGGGGTGGAGGGGTGAGATGGATGGGAGGTTGGAGCGGCGGGAAGGTTGAGATGGGCCTGGAGATGGTGCTGGATGTTGGAGGATGTTGGAACGGGTGGTAAGGTTTAGCACAGTGTGTCGGATATTAGGCTTGAGTCATTGATAGAGAGCTGATGAAGGGTCATTTTCCATGTACATTGTCTATCGTAAACTCAATGATGCATATTCTGATCCATATGCCGACATCGATCCCCCTAATGGATATATACAGGTTGATGAGGTTGATTATCCTTTCTCCTCTCATCATGCCAATCTCTTCCCATTATACCGCACACCACAGACACTTCGCTGTCATGTGGCAAGCTTCCAACTATATACAGTGAAGGGAGACATGTGGTTCAGAAATTGGATCCAATGTCCACATAATTCCTCCCAGGCTTTGCCTTCGGTCAATCAATGACTTATAGGACATAGGCAACAGCCATGCCCAACCCAGCCAGCAGACCACCGGCAACATTAACAGCAGCGCCAGCGGTGGAGATCGGCGCCGGCCCAGTCGTGGTGGGCACGACAGGAGGACCGGTAGACGGCTGAACAGGCGAAGGGACGCTGGTGATAACAGTTCCGTTGTTACCCGTAGGATAAACCGGAGCAGGGGGGGCAGTGGTGGTAGGCACGACAACGGCAGGAGGGGTAGTAGTCTCCTCGGTGGTGCTAGTCGCCGGAGGAGGGGGTGGAGAAGTGCTGGTCGTCGTCGTCGTGGCGATGCCACCTGATGAAGTGCCGGTGGCGGAGAACTCGGGCGTGCAGATGCTGGCGGGGAGGGTGAATATCCCGGCGCCGTTGCCCGATCCGCCGTAGACGATGCAGTTCTTCTCGCAGGCGGCGTCGCCTTTGACGTTGTCGGTCTGGTAGCAGAGCGCTGGACGGACGCCGACTGGGGGCTCGCCGGCGAGGTTCTGTAAGGGGGAGTTAGTATATGGTGATGGTGGGAGGGGAGGGGGAGGGGTTGGAAGCGTACATCGCTGCAGCGGCCGGGTTGGCCTCGCATTTCCGAGTTGCATCGGATGATGATGTCTGTCTTCATAGAGTCGCCGGCGCAATAGGCGACATTTGGCTTGGCGCAGATGTAAGTGCCGTTGTCGACGGTGACTTGGGCGGTCGCAACAGCCGCCGTGGCGAGGACGGTGATGAGGGCCGAGTTCTTCATGTCTGCGGTTCTGTATAGTATGCTCGGTCGTTTCCCAAAAGTTCCCCTCTTTTCCTCAGTGACCTGAAGTCTACTATGGCAGCGAATGTTGTTATCGACGTGATGACCGACCCAGCGAGAGACTTGACTTCAAGTAGTAGCGACTGATGTGTGAGACGATGTGGGAGTGGTGAGTGGGAATAGGGAAGATCGGATATCGGGAAGATCGCTTTATATGAGGTGGTAAGACACCTACCCGTTCCCTTGCCGGTTACCAGAGACAACCCGGTACTGCAATGTTTCAAACTGAAATACCTTTTCGTCACTGGGTGTTGTTGACCCGGGGCGAGAAACCAAGTGCAGCGGGTGAGGGGTTGGGGGTATCCAGTCAGACACCACGGGGTCACCACAGGGGGCATGCTGAGAAGGGCGCCACTGGCGCCGTTGTCCAGCAACCCTTGCACGAGCCCTCCGCAAGTGGACTGAGAGAGAGGAACAATTCCATGATCTCAAGGTGTGGTCAGGGGTAGGACTAACTTCCGCTGCAACACGAGGCTGGGATGATGCTCCAGACAGCCAATCACCGAGTCGGGGTGGAAAGTCAATCGCCAATCGACTGGGATCTTGCTGAGGTTGCAATTGGCACGCATGGCATGTCTAAAAGCTTGCCAAAAGGCTGGCACCCGAAACCTCTGACGGGATGGTCTCTCGGCTGGGGGGATTAGGAGTAACGTCACCATCTAAAAACCTCGTGTTGGGACGGTTGACGGCGTCAGTGCTCGGGAATAAGTGAGTCAAGACTCAGGGATGAGGAAAAGGTTATCTTGCTTCCCGTCTGATCTTGATCGATGTGGCCGGATGCATGTCTGCATTGTCGCTTCTGTCATCAAAAGCCAACATCCGACTTTGTGCTAGTTCTTGCGCCTGGAAATGCTTTCAGCGAATTGAGGTCATCGGAGGGCAGCTTTCAGGGCAATTGTCCCTGTTTCACGGCGGTTTTCCGGCACTCCTCAGGTACCATTGGGGCACTCTGATAAGGGGTGTGAACTCCTGAATCAAGGTACCGACGACGATCCCCGCGGACCAGGGACACTGCAATACTTTCATCAGTGGCCGAGTCGTAGCCAGCGAGAGACTTGCATGAATGAAGATGGGGAACCCTGCAGCGTTCCGCCCGGTGGGTTTGGGGTAGATCACCCGATGTTGTGGCCGTCGGCTGTGAGTGGTTGCTCAAGCTTGGAAGGACCTCCTGTCGTTTGCAAAACCTTGTTGTTCCTGGGCTCATCATATGAGCTTGTTGAGCAGGGAATTGTCGGGTGTTGAGTGTGATGAGTTCATGAGTTCATCACTCAGCGACTCGTCTTGGCGGTTGTTAGTATAAATTGGAGCGGTTGATTAGGGGCGGAAAGAACTGCCGAGACAGACGGATGGGAAACTCAATGAGAATCGTGGACGGCTAATCAAAGGGTTAGGGTTGGAATCGGACACTCTCGCAGAGCTCCTCTCGCACTCTGCCACCGAAAACATCAACACCCACCATCGTCTTCGCTTTTCAACATAGCTCGTCATTGTGACTTTTACAACTTGATCAAGGCCATATCCGAGGACCGTTCGCTTCCAAGTCGACCGATTCTGCGAGTCATGCGGCTATTATCTCTCAACCAAACAAGCAGGTCCTAAACCCGTCGAGGACCCAATGCCCTCATCCGCCTCGTACAATCCACGCTATAAAGTCTTGGCGTTCAAGGTGAACTGTCGGACTGCTATCGAATACGAAGTTCTGCTTGGCACCCTGAGATAATGTTGACGGCTTCAACCATGCCTAGCGAAGTTGTTCTTTCCGGATCAACGGAAATATACCGAGGACGAAGTGGCCGCCGATGGCGCGGAGACTTGTCGATGGGGTTCACCCGGAGTCCCGGACTCGTCAACATCACCACGCGAGACCCGATATTCATCTGCATGAAGCATTTTCTGATTTTATTTAGCCTCGTCTCTCGTCTCTCGTCTCTCATGCCTTCGTGTATCCTCATTCCATCACCAACCCCCAACAGCACCTTTTCCACCAACTCCCCTTTTCTCCCCTTTATCTTCAAGCCTGGTGGTACCCGAGCTGTTGTTCGCAGCCTCACTTTCCAGAGCAGAATTCACATGTCCTCCTCAGAGTACTCGTGATCCATCAGGCTAAGCGGGCCCTTCTTGGTCATGATGCTCAAGATCTCGTACAGGGCGTCGGCGGCGGCCATGGTCGTCAGCTCGGCGTTGGTGTCATAGGCGGGCTAAAAGGAGCAGAGTAAAACCGACGATCAGCAGGGACAATCTTTGAGACCAGCGCAGCAGGTTGAGCGCGGGGCTCGATCCTAGGGTCAGGGTGGTGGTGGTGGTGTAGTTGTCAACACGTACCGCTACCTCGACTATGTCGGCGGCGATGAGGTTCAGGCTCTCGAGCCCGCGCAGGATCGTGCGCAGCTCGCGTGTCGACCAGCCTCCCGTCTCGGGGGTGCCGGTTGCGGGGGCGACTAAGAGATCAGGTGGGTTAGTATGAGGCTGTGGGTGGGTGGAGGGGAGGGTAGGGGGAAGAATGGGGGAGAGGAAACATACAAGCGGGATCAAGCGTATCAATGTCAAGCGACAGATACACCGGGTTCTTGGTGCCCACCCGGTCAATAATCTTCTTGGTAATCCCCTCCGTCCCGATCTTGTCAATCTCCCTCGCCTCGACGATCTCAAACCCGCAGTACCCGTCGTTCTCATAGTCACTCGGACCGCTCAGCGTCGTCCTGATACCGGCGTGGATGTTGGAGTCGTTGCGCAGCAGGCCCTCTTGACTGGCGTGGTAGAAGTAGGTCCCGTGGTTGACGCTGGCGACCTCCGAGGGGCTACCGCCGAACACCTTGGGCCGCCAGGTGTCGAGGTGGCTGTCGAAGTGGATGACCGACACGGGCCCGTAGGCGCGGTTGATGGAGCGCAGCAGGGGAAGGGTGATGGTGTGGTCGCCTCCGAGGGTGATGACGCGGGGCAGGGTCTTGCCGTTTTTGGCGGGACCTTTCTTCTTGGCGTCTGTCTTTGGGGAGCGGGAGAGGATGGAGTGGTGGCCTTCTTCGATTTGGTGTAGGGCGTAGGTGTTGTCATATCTTGGGGTGGTGTGTTAGTGGTGGTGATATGGAGGGGAAGGGCAGAGAGGGGGGAGATGTACGAGGTTACAGGGATGTCGCCGCAGTCGAGGACTGTTGCCCAGCTGTTGAAGGGGTTGGTCTCGAGGGGCACATTGTAGCCGCCGCTGTGAAGGGGGTTTAGCATTGGTAAGGTGAGGGCAGGGTAGGTGTGTTCACTGACTAGAGGTTCAGACGGCGAGAGCCCTGGCGGATACCGGAGGGACCGAAGCGGGCGCCGGGCCTGTACGATGTGCCGGTGTCGAAGGGGGCACCTGTGCTGGGTGTTAGCAAGATGCTGAGCTTCTAATTGGGTTACCACGAACCGATGAAGGCAATGTCATAGTTGATATCCTTGCTCGCCAGGCAGGGGAGGTAAGGGAGACGACCAAAGGTCGAGATGCCGGAGAACACAGAGTCGGCCTGCGTGCCTCCATCATCGGGCAGCCTGTTATACCAGAGAGCTTGGAGAGGGCCAGCTATGGGGGACTGGTCATCGCCATGGCCATGATCACCATGGGCAGCTGCGAGAGCCGCGAAGCAGAGAGCGAGTACACTTGGACGCGGCATTATGTATGGCAATGTCACTTGGTGAGAAGAAGAAGCCGAGAACGGACAGACAGAAATGCTGGGCAGTCAGCTATTTATGACGACCACGATAGCTATGATAGCTGGCCGGTTGCCCTCTCTCTGCAACAGCTGCCTTCCTGCATGGTCAGAGCTATTAGCTACGGGATTGGATTGGCAAGCTCGTCCTGGGTCTCTCCTGTAGCAGGAAGAAAGACTGCCGTGTGCTTGCTGCCCCCTAGCTTATCGTCATCTGCATATCCCCGACCCCTGGTGAGCTCGATCATGGTCCGTCCAGTCAGACTGACCAAAGAGCTCACCAGATCGCCACGGACGGCTGCTTTTGAGCAGATGCTGTTATGTAAACGGTGCTTCACAAAGCTGATATTAAGCATGTGTGGTTGATGCGGGGCAACAAAAGATAGCGACAGCATGTTTTGACTTTCGCGAGGAAGCTTTTGAGACAAGGGGCCCAATTGTTGATCAAGGGCTCACATCTGAGCTTCTTGTCCCGCGCCTCTCTCTTCTGACCGTGATCTAGACCTAATTGTCAAGAGTAATGCGAAAACGTTGACTCGACGAAATCGGAACTTGCAGCCTTTGTTGTATCCATTATGAAGCTCGATTTCGTTTCCCGTCAGCGTGGATGACGCCAGTCGACTCCCGGGTCCAATCAGTACGCCGCCGAGGTTGGCCCCTCCAGATAAGCAATTGGTAGTGTTTTTGTTGATGGACCTTGACCCCACGATGACAAGCTCCGATAACGTCCTGGCCGTTGTGGTACCGGAACTAACTCCCGAACGAAGTCCGCGTCATAGCTGCGGTGGTGATGAGGGGATGGATTGTGTTTGAGGCATCGAAGGAATGATACTCGAGAAGGACAAAGGGAAAGACGACATCGAGATGAAGCGAACAGGACTATACTGTACGTAATGAATCGACGAGATGCATGTTAATATGCCCTTACCCACGGCTTCACCTGCAATATATGTTCGTCGTGCTACGCGGGTACGTAAGAGCAACTGCTCACCGGAAACAACCTGGGGCGGGATTCAGCGATCGGCCAGGGACTTGAAGCAGACAGATAAGAAATGTGTAAAGTCCAACTGATCAAGGACAATGGCGAAGCATATATAGCCTGGTCCCTCGTCGACTTTCTCATCACGAGTCATGTTTCCAGTGTCGTGCCAAGAGCAAAGGGATTCGAAACGGTCGCTCGTATCGACAGACTCGGCTCCGGGCAGTCGATGCGCGCTTCGGACACCGAACTTCCAATATCTCATCGCCGTGGCGCCGATGTCGACACCCGAGACACGGACACTAAGGGAAGTGCCGTGCCGGGCATCATCGTGATAGGTTCGTAGTCAGGGCATATTGGGGTGACACTGCCGTCGCGGAGGCCCATGTTGGAGAGACGCTCGACATCTAAGAGGAGGGGAGGAAAAGCGAAAAGAGAGACACCTTGGTCTTGTGCCTCGTCTCCTGCATCAATTCGTCTAGCTTGCTGGCCACTTGCGGCCACCTTGGCCGGAGCAAGGATGCTGTCTCTGATTCGTCTCGGCCCTTTGCTGCATAGCCAAATGCAGGTCTGGCAGCCTTGCTAGGCCGTCCTCATGAGCTCATTCGTCTGCTGACCGGTCGGCGCTGCAGGAGGTAGACAGCCGACCAATGTCAAGCGAGGATGCAGAAGGACGAAGATGGAGCCGGCCTTCCCCCCTTTTCCTGCGTCGTGAGTATTCCCGCTCTCTCAATGTTGAGTGAGAAGATGGGGAGAAGTAGAAGGAAGAAGTGAAGTCGCCAAGCTTGGCCGAGTACTGCGACACATTGAGACGAACAGGTTGATACCTTGACCCCGACTGAACTGCAGCCCAGCGGCAGCGACGGCGTCCACCGCTATGCAGCGGCTCGATCAGACGAAAATATAAAGACTTGCGTCTTCAGATATGAAGCGAAGAAGCATAGGTGCTATTCTTGGGATGATCGGTTAATCGATGAGTCGGCACATGTTCGTCAGCTCTCGTTGCATTATCAGAGCTGCCCAGAATGACGACCTCAGGGGTTGGACGACGGTAGTGTTAAATGGAAGAAAGCAACGATGGGACTCCAAAGGTCACAGCGACTTTTCTAGACTTCCATCCTTGCACTGGCAGTCTTCACATGAAGGGAATGGAAGAATGGAAGGAACGTCCCGCCAGTCAAAGTGAAATCGTTCCCTTCCCTCCCGCCGCTGCTCCCAAAGAGGTGGTTAGGGGCGGGGCTCTTGGGCTTTTAGTGGCCCCCTCTTGAACAGATCCCTGGCCTTTTGCCCAGGAGACATACCAGCCTGCTCATTTTGCTGTGCACTGCGTCAGACATTGGCAGCATCTCGCCAATGACACTTGCCTGCGCTTTCTGTGCTCCCTTTTGAGCAGACGTTTCATCAACCTCCTTCCTGCCATTCGCATTGCTTCTTGTCTTGCTACTAGCGACATTCCTCCGTGTCATTTGCTTCAACCGCTTTTGCTCCCTTTTAACTTCTCGAAATAGCTTCGTATCAGGTGTCGCAAGCCGCTGCCAGCCACGGACAAGAGTCCACGTTTGACGTCCGGACTGGCGTTCGACTCGCCGCGCCGCCACTTTGAAATCTGTGCTCCCTTTTTTTCTACGCCATGCAACAAAACCTGGCGTATTTCTTGTGACAGCGCAGGGCTGGCCTTGATTGGCAAGAACGGCCATCAACCCGCGACCGGACTTTTTGAACACGACAACCTGCCAGCTGGACTTTCAGCCTCGAACTTGACCGTCCGTTGGCCTTGGACTTCAGCACCTCAGCGGCGCACAAAGTGGCCAAAGTTAGCCTACTGTTCGCCCCCCTGGCTTTGTCTTCAACAACAGGCTGTTGGCATATTACTATCGAGCGCGATCCGTTCATGTTCCACGAGACTACGACGACCAACGACCGGAGTCACTTGCGTTTACTATACCACGACAACGTCTGGCATTCCAGTGTCTTGATTTGTTTCCACAGTGCTCGAATATCTACAACATGCGATGCATAGCCCCATTGGACCACCTGCCGAATAAAGCATAAGAGGAGAAGGATAAAAGATATCATAATCGGTCCCCGATCAACCGTCGCCCAACATGACGGCGAGCGCGGACGCGAGACCGCCTATCTCGAACCTGAACGGCCGACTCACCGACTGTGCCCTGAAAGCAAAGATGGATGATATTGGGCTGCACCGGCAGAGGACATTCAAAAAACACAAGGTGCTTCCGCACCCGAGGAATGATAGGATATACGGCTCCATGGACGTGCCTCGGTCGCGGCCACGGAACCTGGACCTAGAAGTTGCCAGCGTCCTCTCTCAAGGATCGACATCGCAGGCGTCCATATCGTCCATCAGTTTGCGCCGGACACCCAGGCGCATGGTCGCCGGGCCCGATCCACCGCCCACACCCCCAGCTCACTCGCGGACGTCGTCCTCGAGCCATTCAGTTCAACCTTCAAGTCCGACATATGTTGCAAGCCCCATGCAAAGTACCGATAGCATCGGCGATCCTCAAACTGTGACTCCTGTCACTCCTACTAACCAACGGAGTCCGCCAACACCGAACCTGACCCCTGAACGGTCACCTCCAGGCAAGGCGGACCGCCGCCCCAAGCCTCGACCCGTTATCAACGATCGCATACCATCCAAGGCAACGACTGATTCGAGGTCGGAGTCGTTCACTACAGCAAGGGAGAATCCGGAGTCAGAGTCAGAAGAGGATGTAAAGTCCACGATCCGGCCGATATTGCCATCGGCACGTTCATCCCACAGCACTGTACGACAAGTGAGCGCCGAAAAGCCGAAACCGAAGAACGTGGGCTTAGGCCTGGGCATGGAGTTAAGTCCAGAGGACAATGTGACGCCAAGGACGAAAGGCGAGTTTATGACGTTTGATGGTGACTGGGGCTCCAGCAGTGAGGTCGAGCAAGAGTGGGACTATAACCTGAACAGGACAGTCACTGTGAGGAAACGAAGGCCGCCGGTTCAAACGAATGGAGTTCATGATGAGGTTGTGGAGGATGTTACTGTTATGCCAACGAATGCCACCAAGGTTCTGCGGTCCGTGTCACTGGCATTGCAGGAGAGTCCTATCGTCTACCCGGCACGTCGAGTAGTCTCGGATAGGGTCAAGCCTGCAGGGCCGCGTGCTGCGCCAAAAGCGTCGGAGTCGTCGGTCAGTATCGACACTCGGAGGGCATCCGGCGTCTCTACCAAATCCGCCGTTTCAACTGTCGTTGAGGCTATTCTCGTCGACACCCCTCCTCAGCGCCGGAAGACACTTCGACATGTCCGGAAGCAGAGCGGACTTCGGGATTCTGCCATCCAGTTGCCCTTATCTTCTACTTCCTCCGTCCAGAGTCCGCTGTCGCTTGATGAGGCGCCGACACAACCAACAACGAATGGCAAGCGGTCAGAGACGCGGATCGAGAGTATGGCTTCGACCTCCACATACAACTCCTCCAACTCCATCTCGAGTCGGAAAGCTCGACGAGCGATAGAGAAGTCTGGAGCGATTCCAGTGGTGGTAATACCGGACAGGCGGTCGTCCAACAAATCCAGCAAAGAGCCATCACTTCGGTCAACCAGCAGCAGAAGGTCGAAGCGAAGCCAAAGTTTGGGCTCGGCGCCTATTTCCCAGCGGTCAATGAGCAAAGATACGCCTATCTTTGAAAGGCCAGGTCGTCACGGTAGGACTCTGTCAGAGTCGGATGGATCGCGGCGAGGAGATCAACGGACTATAGACTTCCCGCCGGTGGTCCCGGCTCGCTCTTCTTCGCTGTCTGCGCCTACTAGCCGTAACGGATCGAGGACCGGATCTCTGACGGCTGACAGCCTGAAGGCACATAACGCCCTTCAAGCTGACCGAGCTAGACAGGCCTTGGAAGGGCTGCATGCGAGCGGTATTCGGGACTTCGCCGCTGTGCCAGCAACACCTACTGCTCCCAAGCATGAAGCGCATGCACCATCACAAGGTTCTCCTCCTGACGGCACAGTGCAACAGGCGCGTTCATTTGAGTCTGGGCGTCATCACTTGCGGCACGTGGATCACCTAGGCGACCCCTTCTTTGGCGAACGACTCTCCGTTCAGAAGACGCCGTTCTCTCTAGCTTCGGTTGACACGACGGGCACATTCAACGCGGAAGTAGCCGAGGCCCAAGCAGTGAACATCTACCCGCATCAGAACAAGTCGGTGCTGGTGGTCGATCACTCGAACAAGCCATCCGAGAGCTCGTCTCTGGATCAGAAGTCAAGAGATTCACAGCAAAGCTCGCTGGACCAGAAGCCGCCCCAGATCAAGACAACTGCACCGGACTCCAACCTCCCCGTCACCCCTCCCCAACCCACCTTCAAGATGGACGAAGTCGACTCACCACTGCGCAATCCCCGCGCGCCTCCCGAGCCACCAGCACCACCAGCAATCGCCTTCATCCCCGCCACACCCTCCGGTCTAACCCCCGCCCACCAAAAGGAGAACATGATGGGCAACTACTTCGGCGTAGTAGTCGAGAAGCCCCAGCGGCCCGTCTCCCTCCTCAAGCGCGCCCTAACAGGCCGCACCCTCTCCGGCCGCCGCTTGTCCGAATCTGGTGCCTCGCCCGGCATTCTCTCTCGCACCTTCTCCCTCTCCGGTCGAACCCGAAAGGAGCCATCCTACCTCGACCGTATCGAGAATGAGCCCATGTACCCCACCCCCGAGGATAGACCAAAGGAAGAGAACAAGCTCCACGCCTTCTGGCGCCCCGCCTACGCCAACCGCTACGAGGACGAGGAGGACGAGGACTGGGTCCGCGACGCGGACGAGGAGACCTACCGCTACCCGCCGGTCGATAACCGTCCCACGCCAAGACGCACGATGTCCGTCACCGATCGCGTGCGGCACACCTTCGCCATCCTACCGCAGAGAGAGACGTACGACACATACTACGACGAATCAGACGGCACAACAGCTCACCGCACCATCCGCCGCACGCCCAGCGGTAACCTCCGCGTGGTCAAACACCGCCGCAGCCTAGACAGCTTCCGCTCGGCAGGGAGCCAGAGACCGTATACCCCTCCTCCACACGCGGGTCGACCGGGCGGTTTGATGCGGACGTTCAGCCTATCCCGCACGTTGGGAAGGGGGATAGAGCGGTACGGACCGCACAATATCCCTCGCCGACTGAGCGAACGACGCAGAGAGAAGAGGAGTAGAGAGTTAAGACAGAAGATCAGCGGGCCGAGGGAGGTGAGGGATGGGGTTGAGGATGTGATCAAGCGGGCGGGGGTGAGGGATGTTTTTGTCAGGGGTGATGAGAGGCGTTAGGTCTTCATGATTATATGACGATATGACCTGTTTTTGTTATGATGGAGTTTTGAGAGAATGTGTGTGTTTTTTTTTTTGAGATTTGGGGGGTTTGGGCACGACTTTATGAGGAAGATATCCTGCTACAGACTACCCGGCAACGTCGGAACGATTATTCGAGGTCAGAAAAGTGTATGTTGCTGTCGTCCGGTTTGTGTCGCAAGAGAGAGAAGGTTGAGCATTACTCATGAGAGGGAGATGGTGTGGTTACGGCCTACATAGGATGCTGTACCTGATAGAGAGAGATTATGATGATACCACTTGCTTGTTTATCGTTACGGCAAGTTATTGCCCTGTGGCATGCTGTATACTAATTTGAAGTGACAACATGAAGAGCGTGTGTATGTCCGGCAGACTTGCTCGCCTTCTGCTGTCCGAGTCTAGGTCAACGTTTATGACGACATGGATCCACGGGCAGCAACGCCGATATGCGTAAGCCGTGTGCTGCCGACCGTCGTAATTTACCTTACTCGATGCCTAAGATGGTAGTAGACTACTCTGAATGTCTTGCCCAAGCCCGAGATCGAAGAATGGAGAGGTCTCAGTAGCCTCGTGCGATGGAACAATCATCCAACAAGCTTCTTCCAGACCCGACTGGAAGCGAGTTTGGAAGCGTCACCGCCTTACGTACCTTACCCTTCCCACGATCAATATCACGGTCACTCCAGACGACCGAAACCCAAGCGCCCGGATCTGACTTGCAGCATCTTTTACCACTTGATAATGTCCATATGGCTTCCCGAACCGCTGAATCTGCGATAGCAACATGCAAGGCAACACTCTACAAGATCGATTTGACGGTTTCGTCCGCATGACTTGCCGTCGATGTCCATCAGCGGCAAAGCTATGCATGGATGGGATACGCGATAGCCAACAAGCGCAAACCGCAGCCCCTTTCACTGAACATATTATGTAAGTGATTGAAGTCCGGCAGTCGTCAATGTCTGTGATCGAGTCCGTGGGTTGGCATACCCGCCGGAGCTAGAGCGGATTGCATGCATATACCGGACCGATGGTGCGCATAGCAGGTAGACACCGAAGAGGGCGTTGTGGCTGGTGAAAGGTTCGCTTGGTCGGAGTTGATGACTGCGCAGCAAGAAAGCTGGTTACACCCTTCATGCCGAAGAGTTGCACCGGCGGTTGGAGAGCTTGGGGATAGCGGGTGGTTGAATCCCTCGAGAATTGACAAGCCACCGGGTGCTGAAGCCATACACAAGAGTCTAACATCCCGGGCTGACATCTATCTATACGGAGCATCAGAGAGCACTCATTGATCGCTTCATCTGAAATGAAGGCATAGGCTTTGATTGCGGCAAGTAGCCAACAAAAGGCAAGCTTCCAGCCTTAAACGATACCACCTCTGGAGGATACTCTCGCGCACAAGGGAGCTTTATCACTCACCGCGACCACTGAAGAGGACATGGTCGCAGCCGACCATTGACAAGCTGCTGCGTCCGCCGAACCCGTGAGCTCTTGCATGCATTATCGGGTGCGTGATGCAGCGGAGGAGAGGACATCGCAGGTTATTGGGCGGACGAGCACAGGGACAGGCCCGTCTTCCAGCCTTCAGTGTCTCCATGCCTTCTGCGAGTTGTCGTTGATAGACAGATGCTCTTCCCCTCTCGCAATGCGCCGATGGGTCTCCACATGTGGTGGCTCATTGGTGGCGCCCTATGCGAGATGCACATTGGAGTGATGCGATGAAGGCACGGACGAATGATAGACGGCAGGCGCGCTGCGAGCAACCACCAGCCAATCGATGAAGCCTTTTAGACGCCCGGCAATTCCTTTATCGGCTTAGTGCCGCTAAACCTAATCTATGACACTGTCGACCTTCCCTTCCACCTCTCACCATCACTCGGATATCTCAGCTTTGCCTGTTGGTTAACCGCCCGTCCTGCAGTAGCTCTTTTTGTCGTCCCGGCAAAACACCTGGTTTCTCTCAGGCAAAGCCGCTGAGCACGCAGGTTCCCATCTGTGATATTGATTCTCCCCCTTGTTGCTGGATCCATTCTTCTGCCCCGGTACTGATGGTAGCCTCGAGAGGAACAGGTCTCTCATTGGCCTCATTCCCCGATGGCATCGCGATATGGCTGCACGCAGCCATGGAACCGGACGGCTAGTTCCCCATCCCATGTTAACCTTGCCCATTGGACGCCTGAGTGGCCGCATGGCGGTTGACCATCCACAGACCGTCCACTCTCGTGGCTCGATAGCCGGCCTCGAGATGAGGCCGACCGGGCCTTGTATAAGAGGATGCCCTCCTTCCCACCCTTCCAACTCTTCTTCTCTCTTTTCTTTCTTCAGCAAGTCTCACAACTTACTGAACCGGGTCTCTGTTTTCCCCCCTTTTTCCTCCTTTTTTGTTTACTCTTTCCAGGCCTGGTGCCTTCTAATCTCAAAAACTAATTATCAAAAAATCAAAATCCTGTAGTTGCTGGTCTTCTACTTACACAATCACTCTCACCAAAACATTTACCCAGTTCATACTTGTTCAAATCCAAACTCTCGACATTCTTCAGCACAATTTGACCAATCTTTTTAGCATCAATTTTTAATTAACAACAATCAACATGTCGGCCATCCAGATGTCTTTCTCCCTTCGCGTTTCTTCCGGCGTCAAGTCCGTCCATCTCCTCGGTTCTTGGGACAACTACTCCGGGCAGCTCCCGCTCTCCAAGGACAAGTCCGCCTCCAAGTCTGGTTCGTGGAAGGGCACCTTCCGCTTCCAGGGTCAAACCCTCGAGGCCGGCCAGCGCTACTGGTACTACTACATCATCGACGGCTACCACGTCTCGCACAACCCCAGCGAGGCCTCCACCGTCGAGCCCACCACCGGCCGCGAGCTCAACATCCTCGATGTTCCCAAGTCCAAGTCCTCCTCCTCCAAGTCTTCTTCCTCCAGCTCCCGCCACTCCTCGAGCTCCAAGTCGTCCAAGTCCTCGTCCCGCCACTCCGCCGAGGTCGCCAAGGGCCGCCCCCTCTCTGTTTCTCAGATCAAGGCCCCCAAGCCCGTCAACCCCAACGCCACCCGCAACATCGTCGACTTTGACGAGGAGGAGCTCTCCTCCCGCTTCGCTGCCACCGGCATCTACGACGACGAGTACGCCGAGGACATCATCACCGACTTCAGCGTCACCTCGCCCGTGTCCTCCGTCGGCTCCGACCTCAGCTTCCGCTCCGGCTCCAGCTCCCCCGCCTCGGACATGTCCGGCTACAGCACGCCCGCCTCGGACTGCTCGTCGTGCTCGTGCGAGCGCTACGGCATCACCCGCAAGGGCGACCGCGTCCGCATCGACTGCGGCGGCTCCCGCTGCGGCTACGACGACTCGTGCTCCAGCTCCGAGGATGAGGAGATCGTCTCCCGCTGCTCCAAGCGCAACGGCATCGTCGTCCGCAACTAGATTGCACGCGGCATGCCTCGGGATGAGGAAATTCCTTACACTCAAAAGACTTGCGAATTAGGATCTAATGTTGAAAAGTTCACCAGTGCTCTGGTTTTGACCAGATGCCTAATCGGACTCCAACCAACCCCTTCCTGACGTCCGGGCTGATTCCAGCAAAGTTCTGAAATCGCCGTACACTCATTTTGACGTGCTGCGCGAGCCGTGCGCCGTCAGCAATCTGTTGTTAATTCAACCAACCCCCAACCACGCCCTCCATCCGCGTGATGCAAGCGTGCGGACAGTTCGCCACCCCTCTAACCGGCACCGACTGGTTTCAGTGCCGAGCCGAGTTTGGGTTTGGTAGTTCCGCTACTTCACCGGCGAAAGGGAGAGTGTGTTGATGCTTGCGGCTTTGCGCCCGCACAACCTACCCGTTTTTTGTTGCTGAATATGTTAATGCTCCTGTCAAGCCGGATGTGCCCCCCTTCTCCTGGTGGGATAGGGAGGTCTTTGCTCCGAACAATCGTCATGTATATCTCGCGACACCACGGGGATGAGAATGGTGTTGGGCCGCTTCTGGGGATGTTGTTGGCTGGAAGTGGTCAAATTGGAAAGAATGGTCTTGGGAACCCTACCTGTATTGATGGATCTCGAGCTAGCCGTGTTGTCGTTGAAAGGGGACGAGGCAGAGTTGTCCAACTGTACTGCCAACGTGGTGTAATGGGTAGAGGACTCTTGAATCTACTCATTGAATCATAAAAACGTCGAGATAGAAAATCGAATGACTTTCTTCCTCGATATCTTCACTCTCTTGACAACAGATGAACGGAACACATCCGCGTGGAGAGCTCCAATTTCCCGTCGGGTTAATTCAAGCGAAGCACATCTCCACCGACGCGTGAAACAACGCGGGGTTCGCTCCGCATCAAACAGCTTTAACCCCGCCGCAAGCTTGACGATGAACACTGTACGAGCGGGCAATGCGATGTGTAGCAACAGGAGCGTTGTGATAGCGTACTGGCGGTTATATAAGCCAGTTGGTTTCCCTATCGTTCTGTCCGAGCTTACTTCGTGCTCCTGCTTTTCCTTCTGTCCTTGACTCGACAAGAACTCTGGTCACACATCATAAGAAAGACCCTGCAACTGTCATCCCAGCGAGCTTCTCTCACCGCTCTCCTGCTTGAAGATCGACAACAGCTCCTCAGCACCCAAGTTTCGCCTTACCATTTCTCATCCTCTCACCTCACATCTATAATTCTCCCAGCTCAACCTTGTTATCAGGCAAAAAACCCTTCCCTTACCCCTAACCTTCCCCCCCAACCATACACCAAACCCTCCCTAACCATCCACCCCCATCAACCTCACCAACCCTCACAATGGCCCCCCAAATCCTAGACTCCCACATCCACCTCTTCCCCCAGTCCGAACTCGCCTCCCTAGCCTGGTGCACCCCCTCCCACCCCCTCGCCAGCCAACACTCCATCACCGAGTACCGCTCCGCCACCTCCTCCTCCTCCTCCCATCTGGCGGGTTTCATCTTCCTCGAAACAGACCGGCACAACGCACAATCCACCTCTTTCACCGCCCCCCTGCAAGAGATCTCCTTCCTCCGGCGGATCGTCACCGACTCCCCCCTACTGGGGGAGGGGCACTCTCCCGGCGACGGGAAGCTTTGCTTGGGCATCGTGCCTTGGGCGCCGGTTAATTTGGGGAGGGAGGCGGTGGAAGAGTACTTGAAACAGGCGGAGGAAGTAGCGGGGGAGGAAACTTGGAAGAGGGTCAAGGGGTTTAGGTATTTGTTGCAGGATAAGGAGGATGGGACGGGGTTGACGGAGGGGTTTATCGAGGGACTTAGGGTGCTTGGGGAGAGGGGGTTTGTGTTTGATTTGGGTGTTGATCAGCATAGACGGGGGAAGAGGCAGTTGGATGAGGCTGTTGAGATTGTGGATCGGGCGCATGAGGGTGTGCCTGAACAGGAGAAGGTGGTGTTTATTCTAAGTAAGTCTTCTCATGAACGGAGGGAATAGGGAGATAGGGAAAAAGAATGGGAAACTGGAGATGATACAGGGAGAGAAGAACATGCTAACAATGACCCAAAACAGACCACCTCTGCAAACCCGACCTCTCGGTAGTAAACACCACCACCGACCCGTCCTTCATCGCCTGGCGGACGGCCATGTTTACGCTCAGCAAATGCGAGAGGACGTACATGAAGCTCTCCGGCGCGTTCGCCGAGATGCCGTCCCATTTGACGTCCCGCACACCGAACGAAATCTTTGAGATTCTGTACCCCTGGCTTGCGGTCGTGCTGGCGGCATTCGGGCCCGGCCGGATCATGTTCGCTAGTGATTGGCCGGTGTGTACCGTCAACGGGGGCAGCGATGCGTGGGATAAGTGGAGGGCTGTGGTGGAGAGGATGTGCGATATGGCTAGTCTTAGTGAGGAGGCAAGGGGGATGATTTGGAGTGGCACGGCGAAGAAGGCGTATGGGATTGAGTAGAGGAGGACGAGAGGAAAATGGGGGGGGTTGAGGTTGGCTTTCGGGTTAGGCAAATTCAGTGTGTATATACCCCGATGAGATCATGTCGTCTAGCTACTCAGCAAGGGAGATGCTTGTTTGAGGACTCATGGGGAAAACGATTGTCAATATAATTGACTGAAATCTATATCTATATCGCCTGCTGCCTATTCTATACCCAAAACTCCGCGCTACCCAAGAACGACAAAGCCTCACGCATACACCCCCCTAGTTTCATGCGCAGCAGCAGTACCAGTGCCAGTCTCCTGGCTACCATCCTCCCTCTCTGTCCCGACCGTCGTCGCAGTAGTCTCCCTCGCACTCTTCGCCGTCCTCGCGCTATCGCCCCTCACCGGCCTCCTACCGGTCGCAATATCCCTCTTGCTTGCACAACAGCACCCCAAACCCGCATGTATCACAAACGCCAGCAGCGCGAAGCCACTGGCAATCCATACGAACACCATCATCCGCGTGCCCACGGCGGCCCGAATGTTCAGCGCCGACTGCGACTCGGCGGCGTACTTGAACACCCACGATATGACGGTGCCGATGACGGAGGCCGCCACTATCAAGATGGCGTCGACGAGGGAGATGAGCGCGAAGGGGAGGGAGTACCACCGCGACCACAGCACGAGCGGGGAGAGGAGGACGAGGAGGAAGGTCAGCACGCAGGCGGTGAGGAAGAAGCCGAACATGATCTGCGAGGCGAGGCGGAGGATGTTTAGGACGGTGATGATCTGGGTCGGGAGGGCGATGGTGGCGCCGGCGAGGAGCTCGTTGGTCAGGACTTCGACGGGGTTGAACCAGTAGAGGGTTTGGGGGGTTGAGCAGAAGGTTATTCCCCTGCATGTTGTCAGTTATGTGAAATGTTGGAGGGGAGAAAAGGGGAGAACATACTCGCCGTTGTACCCCTCGCAGAAATTCCACAGCCCGACCTGGTAGAAGTCGTGCAGCCCCAGCGTCCGGGCTATACTGTTGATGAGCATCGCGTTGGGCGCGGATAAGGGGATGATGTTGGACAAATCGAGCTTGAAGAAGTAGACGTCCCGCAGCACGGTCCTGTTGCTCGTGCTGCCCACCAGGATGAGGACGAGGAAGACGAAGGAGACGAGGTAGGAGACAGAGGCCACTGCCGCAAAGGACATGCGCAGCTTGGTCGAGCGCCTTATGTCGGCGCGGCTGACTTGGCGGCGGTGAGAGGTTGCATTTTTCCTGGGAGAGATCTTCTCCGAGGACGAGAGGTCGGAGGAGAAGCGGCCGCCTGTTGTGCTGGATCGGGGGGATCTGCGGAAGCGCAGAGCTGAGGGGAGGAAGGCCATGATGTGCTGTGGACGGTGTTGATGTCCGGGTTGGGAGGTAGAGGTGGCCGGTATAAAGAAGCAAGGGAAGAGGTTAAGCCATGAATTGAATGTAGATTGGTCTGGTAGTAATGCTAAGAAGCGGCCAATGTCTGGGTGAGATTGAAGTTGGTTATAAAATCAAGGCTCAAAAGAGAAAAGAATGTTGTTTGGAGCCGTCAAGATCCTGACCTCATCCCGCCGCGCTGGTATTGTCTTGGATGGCTGGCCGGGATTGAAGTCAATTGGCTGTGAGCGTCACCGCGGAGACTTTTCGAAGCGCGCAATTGGAGGCCGTGACCCCCTGTCACTGACATCTACCCTGTCACCACAGATAGCTTGTGTCACTGAGAACTTTTGAGCAAGTCCTTATTGTAAGACACCGTCATACTAGTGAATGAAGTGAAGAACAATAGGTACACGATCGATTCAGTCGTATAGCCATACAATGCCGTACCGAACTCAAGAGAAGGCTGAATAACAAGTCTAGAAGCTCGATCTTAGAATACACGTAAAGTAGCTTGACCCCGGGATATGCCAAGGAAGGAGTTGAGCTGGCCGACCTTCCGAAAAAAGTATTCAAGCACTCCACTACGTCATGCAAGGGTCGGCCCCTGCTCGCCGGGAAAAGAGTGAAGGGGAAGGAGCATA
The DNA here is from genome assembly GCA_009194965.1 of Coniochaeta sp. 2T2.1. NCBI lineage: Eukaryota > Fungi > Ascomycota > Sordariomycetes > Coniochaetales > Coniochaetaceae > Coniochaeta > Coniochaeta sp. 2T2.1. The sequence continues at coordinate 2,756,887 of VSMA01000006.1, forward strand.
TCGAAAACTGAAATGTCAGTCATTCTGTCATGAACTCTTGGCACGTCGAATGGGCTGCCAATGCACTACTGTACACTCTTCGCATGCCAGCTTCTACACTTGACTTCCATTCGGTGGCTGCCACAATGATTCGATACTCCACCGGTGCCATCTAACGCCGACTTGGGCTGCCATCAGCCAAGCGCTTGTCGTATCTTCACAGCCCCATTCGCTAATAACGAAGCCCGGTATTATTACCAATGGAACTACCGTTCTCCGTCTGATATCTGATTCTGCTGTGCATACTTCTTTTCTACTCTTCAAGTAAATAAACCTTTGATGCTCCTTCGCTGGAAGCTAGTCTTCGCTTCCAGCGCGCTGGCAGGATGCCGTCTTTCAGAGCAATTGGGCTGGCATGTGCCTTGCTCCTATCTCCAGCCATAGCCCAACAACAATCCTCATCATCCACGACATCCGGCATCACAGTCCTCTCCGGCACAAAGTCGCTGTCGAGCGCGACGCCAACCACCCCGACCGGCTCATACCAGACCAATACATCCAAATCAACATTAGCGAGCTCTGCCTCGGGCAGCACCGTGGTCGCCTCGAATGCCACATCCTCCACCTCGACAGACTCGACCACCGTCATCACGGGCTCGGCCAAAACATCCACGACTCTCAGCGGTAACGGCACGGCGACCGTAACATCCTCCTCCCCTCCCGAACCCATAAACACGACGCCATGCAACAACCACCCCGAATTCTGCTCCCGGCGCTACAGCAACATCACCATGGTGGCCGCCCATAACTCGCCGTTCGTGCGGCCGGGCAACGCTGCCGCTAACCAAGAGTTCCCGGTTACGACCCAACTCGACGACGGCATCCGGCTGGTGCAAGGCCAAATACAATGGCCCGTGAACAACACCTTTGGCGAACCTCACTTCTGCCACACGTCCTGCGACCTGTTCGACGCCGGCCCCATCACAAACTGGCTCACCGAAGTGAAGAACTGGGTAGCATCACACCCTTACGATGTCGTCACGATCCTTCTCGGCAACGGCAACTACTCGTCGCCGGACAAGTACGTCCCCTACATTGAACGAACCGGCATCCTGCAATACGTCTACACGCCCCCCGTCGTGCCGATGAACCTCACCGACTGGCCCACCCTATCGCAAATGATCCTTCACGGCCAGCGCGTCGTCTTCTTCCTCGACTACAGCGCCAACCAGACCGCCTACCCCTGGCTGATGGACGAGTTCTCCCACATGTGGGAGACGCCCTTCGACCCCGTCGACCCGACGTTCCCCTGCACCGTCCAGCGGCCGCCCGACCTCCCGCCCGACCAGGCTAAGGCGAGGCTGTACATGGTCAACCACAACCTCAACGCCGAGGTCTCGCTGCTCGGTACCACCCTACTGGTACCGGCGGTCAGTCTTCTCAACACCACAAACGCGGCCAACGGTACGGGTAGCCTGGGCGTCTCGGCGGAACAGTGCACGGCCGACTGGGGACGGCCTCCCAACTTCCTGAACGTGGATTACTACAACTTCGGCACCCCGCCGGGTTCGGTGTTCGAGGTCGCGGCGCGCATGAACAACGTCACGTACGACAGGCCATGCTGCGGCGGGATAGGCGTGAGCGGTGCTATATCGAGGCGTGGGGATGGGGCCCGAGAGCTTCGCATCACAGCGCTACTCCTCGGCTTCGTGATCGCGTTCGTGACGCTGTAGGCGGCGTTCCACGCTTTTTGGCTGACGGGCATTGCTTCTGTATATTTGTACCGGTGGCGCAAGCGACATGACATGCGAGGCGTTTGGAGGGCACTTACACACTGGATTGTTACATTGTTGCTACTTTCGACGTCGGTTGGCGTTTTGATATGGCCTATTGTGGCGCTGGAGCTGGAGGTTATCAATGGAGGGCAGACGGGCGTGATAAAAGGTCTGAGTGAGTTGAAGTGGAATAGACCGCCTGCGTCTGCTTCTGAGGAAGCTTGTTGAAGTACCTTATTAGATAGTACTTCGAGCAACTAGTATAGTAGATTACTAAGTAGATTACTATGAATATACAGCATGGCCAACAAGGTGCCTGCGGGAATGAAGGCGTTCCCAGACAGTCCCCTCATCTCCAAGTCCGCTTCCCCGCAACACAGCACAACCGTTTGTGAGACTTCGTACGAGGACAGGGTAGAAGTGGGGATGACGTCCCCCCCCTGTCAGGCGGGAATCTCACTAAAAGTCGATGAGCCGAGGTATGTCTTCTTAGCACCGCCGAGGGTGAACCACAAACGTCGCGACAATTAACAAGCACGAGCGCTGGCTTCTTCGACTTTACCACTTTCTTTCTTTTTTTTCTCACTTACCATCTGTCGCATACACTAGATCTCTGTGTTTTCGTGCTATACCCTTTAATACACTGATATTTTAAAGAAGAAAAGAGAAAAGAAAAGCCAGCCAAAATGTCCAAGTCATTCTCCCCAGCCGAAATAGCGAAGCACAAGACGGAGGCCGATGGCGTGTGGTTGATTATTGACGGGGGCGTTTACGATGTGACGAGTATGTCTTTCCCTCTCTCCCTCTCCCACTACCTTTTCTCTCCTTTCCTCTTCCTCTGCCAGTCTCTACATTACCCTTCCCCCCTAGCCGTTCTTCTGGCCCTCGCTATACATCTTCGGTGCACGACTGGGTACTGACTCTTCCGGCCGCAAACAGAATTCATGGACGACCACCCCGGAGGTAGCAAGATCCTCAAGCGCATGGGCGGCAAGGACGCGTCCAAGCAGTTCTGGAAGTACCACAACGACAAGGTGCTGGCCAAGTACGGCGACAAGCTCAAGATCGGAGCTGTGGAGGAGACGGCGAAGCTATAAGGCGGTGGCATGAGAGGGGCCATGGAGAAATGTGGGAGAGATGGGAGGGGGTGGAAGAGAGATGGGGAAGGGTGAGAAAGGAGGGGAGGTACAATTTGGGAGGGACAAAGCTGTGAAACTTAGACGGGGTTGTTGTTGGACTCTGGGGTTGTCAGCGAGATGCGATGAACTTTTGGAGGGAGAGAAGGGCTGAGGCTCCGAGGCCATGGGTGGCTATAGAACAACACACAATCGCATTGAATTGCGTCAGTTGTAGTCTTATTAGAGAGAGCGAGGAAGCATTTTCAACAGCCACTGGCCCATTCTCCAAGCCGGAACGGCTCACCGGCTCAAAAGGTCAACATTTGGTTAATTCCCAGTGTCATCAGGGTTACCCAACGACGCGACCCTGTAGCACGTGCTCACCCGCAACTGTCGTGCTCAACCATTCGCGCACACACTAATACGACGCTTCACACGTGAAGGATCACCAACAACATGCATGCAGGCATTGATTGACTGACTCACCGCCGAACACCGCCGGACAATTCCCAACTGTGGATACGTCTGCCTAACCTCCAAACAAACATGGAACTCAACTCACCGCAGCACCACACATATATCAAGCCTCACCATCCAATCTCATAAACCACCACCCTTCTTCCGCATCTCCCATATCTCACCTCACCCCAACCATCGCAATGTCCACCCCACCCCCCCAAACAACAGACGAGGCCCTAGCCTCCCTCCTCGCCTCCGACCCCTTGATATCAACCTGCTACTCCTACATAAAGACCTACATGTCCCACTACGACGCGAGCCACGACCTCAGCCACATCCAGCGCGTCCTCAAGCTCTCGGCGCAGATCTACTCCGTCGAGTCATCCTCCCCTGGCTCTCCCCCGCTAGACCTCCGCACGATCCTCCTCTGCGCCTTGCTGCACGACGTGGGCGACAGGAAGTACCTCTCCCCCGGCGAGGACGCGTCTACCCTAATCTCCTCCTACCTCTTGTCCCAGTCCTGTCCCCAGGAGCTGGCGGAGAGGGTGCAAACTATTTGCTCGGGAGTGAGTTACTCGACGGAGGTTAAGGACCCCGAAAAGACGAGACGACTTGTGGAGAAGTACCCTGAATTGGGCGTGGTGCAAGATGCGGACAGGTTGGATGCAATTGGGGCTGTGGGTGTGGGGAGGATGTTTACTTATGGAGGGGCGAGGACGGAAAGGAGTTTGACGGCGACGATGGAGCATCTGGACGAGAAGCTGGTGAGGTTGGAGGGGATGATGAAGACGGCGGAGGGGAGGAGGCTGGCGAGGGAGAGGACGGAGAGGTTGAAGGTTTTTAGGAGGTGGTGGGTTGAGGAGACGGGGTGGACGGGGAGGGAGGATGAGGAGGAGAAGGCTTGAGGGGTGAGACATGGTGCTTAAGGGCGAAGACGGCATAGGATGAAAAGGAGAATTGCTGGGCATGCGGTTGCGTTGACAGCTCGAGCATGGAGGGAGAATGCAAGTGGGGATGGCAAAAGTGCCACAATCGCCGAATACTGGGATGAACCTCTCGGGGCGGGAAACTTCACAACGACGTGTTGTCTCCATGGATGTTAATAATTGTAGCGTGTCGTTCGGGGTTTTGTCCCAAAATAAGTCTCCAGAACGTTGGATACCTTAGCCTTTGAAGATGTTGAAAAGAGCACATTTACTCCCTTGTCTTCTAATACTTTATTTGGGTTGTCCATAGAACTCAACAATAACACAGGTCTCGCAACTTCGACCATAGGGAGACGTAACTCGGCGTTCCATATGTTCGGGAGTAGAGCGACAGTCAGAGATGCTCTGGTCAGGTAAACAAAGCAATTCTGTCACCTTAACCACGAACCCAGACCGCCTCTCCTTCTAAGTCCAGAAGCACACACCACACAGGTAGAATACAATCACCTTCCTGCCTTGCCTGCTTGATCCCCACAACACAACACAAATCACAGCCTTGCCCTGCTTGCCTGCTCCCTGCGACACCAATCTGTCGATTCCTTTAACACTCTCACGCTCTCCGGCTTCCAACCAGCGTCTCTACCCATCGCAGGACGGACAGTCTGCTTCTCCTGTAGTGCCTACTTCGGCAACAGAATCACATAATACTATGGCTTCGGAGAGCCAGGAATATGCGGTCGACGACGAGATCGCCGCTTTTTTCTCAAAGACCTCGGTGCCTCGCGAAGCGTGCGACGCATTGGCCAAGGCGCTCGTCGGCGGCCACCAGGTCGTTCCAGTCGCACTGCAGGGAGTCTGCTCGTATACCGTCTACGCCGGACAGGACCTTGGCTATGTCGTCCAGTTCCGCCTCATATCTCTCGGCCTCAAGGTATAAACCGCCGCCCTCGCCCGACAGATTTTCGGCGCCTTCGCACCAGACGTGTCGTTCAGGCAGACGCTCGGCGGCGAAGACTCGACAACGGCTGGTGGTGGTCAAGAGCCTCTCCTCATCTATGTCATGACTCGTATACGGGGAGTGAGCCACCTAGACTTCATACTCGCGCATGGCTTCCCCGAACACTCGGCCGAGAATAAGACCCGGCGCAAGAACCTAGTTCGGGATGTTGCAAGGTCCGCCGTGCCGTCGGTTTTCTTATGTACGCTGCCTGTGAGCTACGCTAATTTGAACTTGACGCCAGCTTCTTTGCTCTTGCGTGAAAGGCGCCACAGAAGGTCAACCAAGCCTACCGCGATCGCATGGCTGAGACGTTCGAGAACGAGCTGCAGGCCTTGCTCGTCGCCCTTCCCGACCGGTTTCGCCCGGTAGTCCGCGGCACGCTGGCGTCCCTGCCGAGCATCTTGTCTCTTCCTATGGTCCTCTTGCATAAAGAGTTTGGTGACTGCAACATCATGGTGGAGGAGGAGTCGTGCCGTTTGGTTGGCGTTATTGATTGGGCCGAGGCGGAGATTGGTCCCTTCGGTACAAACCTCCATTCACTGCAAGGTCCGATGAGCAAATTACACTTGAAGAACGGCCGGGTCAGGTACGAGGACTATGATGACCTGGCGCGCTCGTTCTGGGAAACCTTTAGCAATGAGGTTGGTGGACTGAGTGACGACACCATCAGGGCTATCAAGGCGGTAAGGGTCCTAGGGCTGCTACGATCTCGGGGCTTCACCAGCCGGCTTGCGAACATGCCGAAGCCGGTACCGATCAAGGATGATGGTGGCGGGAGGTACAACATGATGATACTTGACGGGCTGCTGTTGAACCCTGCAACCCGGCTTGAGGGGTTGGATGAGTGCCTCGAATAGAAGGAATTGAGGCTGCAGGTGAGCTAAGAGGGGACGGAGCTACGAGTATGCTACATGACACCAGCCTCGACGAGGGCAGCCTTGAGGTCGTCTACATCCTCGAGTTTGAGAAGAGGGTTGCCCGCATGAAGACCTTGTGGTTCGCGCTCGGTCATCTTTGAATGCGTCTCGTCAGCCTGACAGACGCGGGGCTGTCCGTTGGACGACTCGAACGTCCAGCGCCGGTGACACGGGTCGGTTGACAGTTCTTGACGAGAGACGTGTCTAGCATGAACGGTCCCTTTGGTCGAAGATGAGCTCGGACATGCTGGGGTTGTTGCAGGCTCCCTCCCCGAGAACCTGAAGATCAATGAGCCCGACGAGTTTGTTGGCCGTGCTGTAACGAGAGACCTCCTGCGCAGATGCCCATGAACCGAACCTCTTCGGGTTATCCGGATTAGGCCTCCCCTTCGGTCAGATTGAGAGGATACACCAAAAAAAAAAAAGGAAATGCAAGAAAGACAAAAACGTACAACACCAGGGATTCCCCGGTGGTCACCCACCCGAGTACTAGTCTGGCGATTGTCTGCTTATCTATGGGAGAGCGGACGGGATCCCGAGTTCTCAGACATCTATGGTCGTACGTGGAGGATTGAGTGAGTGAACTAATTGATATAGGCTGGCGAGACATGTGTTGGTGGAGGACTGGGAGGCGTCGTGATGCTCGAGAGGAGAGGATGGTATCGTGAAGGATGAAGACATGTAGGTAACCTAACAGTAAAATTTGAAAACTAGCCACCCTAATAGGCCCTGAGGCAGACGGGATATGCAAAAAACCGGAGAAGAGAAGATGGTCTTGTATTGATCGATGGTCGAACGTTAGGGAGGCGACGAGATTCCGACGTCCCGGTTACCGCCGTCACCAATCTGTAGAAGTTGACACAAAAGGGTTGAAGGGAACGTATCGTTTTTGAGAAATCAACGCTCGATTCCTAGTATCTCATGGTCGAACTAGCTGACCTCTAGCTATGCTCAGGACCGATGTTTAACACCTGAAATCACTGGCCTCCTTAACGCCGTTCGCCAATACCATGAAGCCCTCTCTTACGAAACACCCCATGTGCCACCTCTCATGCGGCGGCTCTCACCTCCTTAGCAACCGCATCCCTTAGGCAGACTGCCTCGCTTTAACCCAGTTATAACCATGTCCCTCCTTCGTCAACTCCAGCCTTCAGCACACATCTAACACCTCACCTCCTATCCCCATACCCACCCCCGGGCGGTCCAGGCGGAAACCCCTGCCCAGGAGGCGGGAAAGGAAACTGCGGAGCGCCCCCGGCAGCACCAGGAGGCGGGAACGGAAACTGCGGCGCACCAACCCCAGCACCACCAGGCGGAGGAAACGGGAAAGGCGGCATCGCACCACCCGCACCAGCACCACCAGGCGGTGGGAAGGGAAAGGGAGGCACATCACCAGCGCCGGCAGCACCAGGCGGCGGGAAGGGGAAAGGTGGTGCACCGGCCGCACCCATACCGCCGGGAGGAGGAGGAAACGCACCGCCTGGCATGGGGTTTGCTCCCGGCGGGAAGGCGAAGTTGGGGGGTGGCGGCGGGAAAGATGACGAGCCGGGGGCTCCAGGGCCTAGAGGGAAGGGGGAGGCGCCGAAGCGGCCTGCGCCCGGCTGGTTTTGCGGGAGCATGGGGTTGGCGTGGGCTTGGCCTTCTGCGGCGTAGGAGGAGGTTATGGAGTCGATTACTGATTGGGCTTTTTCGTGGCCGATTTCTGGGGGCACGGAAGGTGGTTAGCGATGAGGGCAGAAGGGAGGGGAGAAGGGGGAGAAGCAGAGGGACATACGTTGGTAGTAGTCCACCACGTTGCGCAGGTGGTTGCGTCCACTGTTGTGGGCCTTGCGCACGCTCATAGAATCGTGCGTCAAGTAGACGTCGCAGTAGTCGCAGAAGACTGGGCCGGTGGTTAGAGAAAACCGTCGCTTGTATCTTTGGTGTGGGTAAGAGGACTTACATTTCGGCATGTTGACGGTTTTGGCGTGACTACACGCTTGACACTCGGTGGGTGAGGTTGACTGTCGCGTCGAAAGTGGTTTGATGGCTTGGAAGTTGAAAGAAAGAGGCGACGAGGCTGAAGAAGCTTGAACGTCGAGACGAAGGCACGTGCACGAGGCTAGACTTAACTCCACCCCTCAATTGGCTGCGGCAAGCCTCCGCACTAGTGACCCCTGAGCAGCTTCGGGCGCTAGTCCCAATTAGAACGCGCCAGATTTACCATCTCGTGGAATTTCAGGAACTCCTTGCTTGCAGTTGCTTCTTGGCCCAAGGTTGTCGACGGACTCGGCAACACACAACATCACAACAATGGCGTCCCTAAAATCGCCGCTGCGGCAGCTGGTCAGCCTGCTTTTCTTCTTCGTTGCTTTTGCCTCGGCCCTCAAATTCGACCTCGCGGCGCGGGGTCAGCACGAGAACAAGCCGTGGCGATGCATACGGAACTTTGTCGGACGGGACACGCTGGTGGTGGTCACGGCTACAGTCAGCGGATATAGGGGGGATGGCATGGTTGTCAACATGCATGTGGGTTGCACCTGACTGGCTGAAGATGTATAGTTGGTCCTGGGTAAACTGACGTTATTGCGTGCGACAGATCTACGACGCCGTCGGCAACGAGTACGGCAAGCCCAAGGACGTGGCCGGCGAGCAGAGGACAGTCTTCACCTCCCTCGCCGACGCAGCATTCGATGTCTGCTTCGAAAACGTCCTGAGCGGATGTACGTCTTACAACCTCTTCCCTCGCCCGAACCACACACACACCCCTTACTAACTAATCTGTGCTCCAGCCAAATACGTCGACCAACCCACCCGCCACGTGGAGCTCGACATCGACATCGGCGCCGACGCTAAGGACTGGTCGGCCATCCAGGCGACGGAGAAGCTCAAGCCCGTCGAGGCCGACCTCCGCCGCATCGAGGAGATGGTGGCCGAGGTGGTCAGCGAGATGGACTACCTGCGCAGCCGCGAGCAGAAGCTGCGCGACACCAACGAGAGCACCAACACGCGCGTCAAATGGTTCGGCTTCGGCACCACCTTCCTGCTGATGGTCCTGTGGGGGTGGCAGATTATGTACCTGCGGGCGTACTTCCGGTCGAAGCATCTTATCTAGACATACGACTTGTTTCAGGAGCAGCAGCGCGGTAGAAAGAACGGGGAGGACAGAAGAGGGATGGATAATGCGGAATGAAAGGAGTTTTGCAGCTCTTAGCTCTTGGGAAACATTAAACATGGCGGCGGTATGGGAAACTGATACAGTGTACTTGTAAATGGACATCGTGTTTTGGGTTGCAAGCAGGTGTCGATATCAAATGAAGAGTCCATAACGAAATAGCGAGCATGATGCTCCCCCGTTTCATACACCCACACCCTGCTTGATGCCCGATACTTCGTCTTGCTGCATTGCTGTCCAACCGCCTTCACTGCAATTTTGACCTCGCCGGAGACCTTGATGTAGCACAGGCATCTTGGTCAGCTCCAGTTCGGAGCGGCATCCGGCGGCACTAATTTCTCGGCCGGCCTCGGCTCATCCCGTTTTCCAAAGCTTCCTCTGCGCATCATACATTCGCCAATTCTACATCACCCAGCCGCAAGGTCAATCAAAACTCGGCACCGTTCGGAAGTACCAAATCTCCCTTCACCGACACCTTCCAAACCACTCACCGAAATCGAAACAAACCGCACAACACACCATGGCGTCCCTCAACTCCCTCCGCCCAACAGCGTGCCTCTTCCGACCAACCCTCTCCCGGCCCATGGCAACCGCCTCCCGCCACGTCTCCCTATCGGGGTACATCTTCCCCCGCTCCTCCTCTTCCTCCTCCTTCAACCCCCCATCCCACCCCTCCAACCCATCCTACTCCTCCCCCAGCAACCCCGGCAAACCCCTAGAAGTAGGCGAACTAGAAGGCGCGACCTTCCGCATCTCCCCCCTCCGCCGCCAGGGGGAAGACGTACCGACCATGCGCGCCCGCCTCCTCTACCAATCCCGCAAGCGGGGGACCCTCGAGTCCGACTTGTTGCTCAGTACTTTCGCCAGCCAGCACTTAGAGTCAATGTCCCGCGCCCAGCTGGAGGCGTACGATAAATTCTTGGATGAGAACGACTGGGATATCTACTACTGGGCCACGCAGGAGCCCGAGCCCGTGGTCGAGGGGGAGGGAGGGAGTCATGAGGCTACGCCGGGGGTGCATGCTGAGGCTGTCGAAGCGGATAGGGTCAAGGTGCCGGGGACGAATATGCCTGCTGCCCCCGGGAAGGGGGAGTGGGCGCAGACCGTGGGGACTTTCAAGCCTGCGTATAGGCCTGTGCCGGCTAGGTGGGAGGGGAGTGAGGTACTGGGTATGTTGAGGACGCATGTTAAGGAACGGGGGATGGGGAAGGGGGGTATGGCTTTTATGCCTAGGTTGAAGTAATGGGTGGAACGAGGAGCATAGGGGACGGGAGAGCAAAATTGGGGTGCGATGGGGAGGATGTTGTACGATGGAGGGTATTAGATGGCATTTTAGTGTACGATCTATGGTGGTTTCCTGGTAGACGGCAGGATAGACGGCTGGCTTGATAATCTGATCAGGGCTGTGTATGATGGGTTAGATGCTAAGGAAGTCATTGAACTCAAAAAGGGGTATGATTCTGATGCAGGCGGTATGTACACCAGACAGAAAAAGAAACAGCTTCTGACACAGTTTGGTGTCTGCGCTTTGAGCCACGCTTCTCCCGTCTCCCTCCGAAGCGTCTCCTAACGCAGTTTGCGGACAACGACATGCATGCCCCCGGTACAGCTTTCGTACCACAGGAACGCCAATAGATGGGGGAAAAAGCTCCAGCCCCTGCCTCCCGAATTTCATTAACCTCATACAAGAAGCCTGGCGAACTCCTTCGCTAACAGATGAGCCGCCGACGCCCCAATTCCGTGGTGCAACAAACACCACAAGAGCAAAACCTAGAGGGACAAAAACCAGAAGGAAGCCATGATCTCATAAGCGTAAAAGGCGCAAGAGAATCAGCCTCCCTCAGGTAGTATCCTGCTCAGACTCCTTAGCACTTCCACAACCGGCATTTGTGACGTCCCAGCTGCCTTCTTTTCTCTCTCTTCCCGCTCCTTTAGCCTGTCACTCGCAAGAGCCAACACTCTATCCGCTTGGCGACCTGCTGTGATGACTCGCTGATCGAGCTTGTGCACATTGTCCGCGAGATGATCGACCTTAAACTCGAGACTCGACTGCATCTCCTTGATCTTAGAAACGGTCTGTTTCCTGAAGCTTGAGAATGAGACTGACGGGTCGCTTAGGGAGGATAGGATGGCTGCTTCTTCTGGGTCTAGAAGCAACGGGTCTGGCGGTACAATCTTGGTTGGGTCGGATTCGGAAATGGTCAGCTGGAGGGGTGGGACGTCTTCTATGGGCTTGGTGAGGGCTTTCCACGCCTTCTTCTCTTCTTGTAGCCTGGGGGATTGTTAGCATGCCTGTTTCGAGTGATTAGACGCGCGAGGGGAGACAAACCTCTTAACTTTCGCCTCCAGTTCCGCTATCTTTGCGTCGTGTTCAATGTTGCGGGGGTTGGGCTTGAGAATGGCTGGAGGCTTCGGTACACTTTCTCGGCCGAACCAGTCCGACAGCTCTGGCTTATTGCTCAAATCCTTGAGTAACAGATCTTGCATGGCTCGCGCTGGTTGTCTGTTAGTCTCATCTCTCTTCCATACCTCGTAGACGCGTAAACTCACCTGCAAGGAGACCGTTAGTCCCTCGACTCCCATGCGGAGGTTTCTCACTGAGCGCTCTCTCGCCACACCAGACCAGTAGCTGCTTCATCCTCCTGACCTCTAGCATGCCCTCCTCAATGTGTTTATAGAATTCCGACGCATCGACCTCCTTGTGTGGAATCGCACTGTGTCCATTATCGATTAAACTGCTGGCACGCCTTCCCCGCATACCCAAGCTGCTCCGTCGTTGCGAGTTCCCGCCTTTCTTTCGGAAGTCCTTGTTACGGTTTTGAACTGGGGTATCGGAGAAGGGCAGGGCGATTTTCTGCCCCTCCGCATGGTGAGATTGTAGCGAGTCGCCTTCTTCCGGCGCGGGTGTCCCTGGTTCCCGGGATGTCCGAGCTGGCTGTGGTTCTTCTGTTGTGGTATCTTGTCCCTTCTTTTCCCTTTCGATGGATGCGCGCGTTGTCCTCCGCGCTGTAGCTCGTGCTTTCGGGACGACAAGTTGAGGCTCGTCACGTTCTTGTGACGCTGCGGACGGTTGCTGTGAAGAACGCCGTGAACTGCGACGCGTTGATGGTTGAGGTGGGAGTGGTATTGACGCTGGTTCTGGTTGCCCTGGAGGTGGTGACACGGCGCGCTTCTTGATTGTCGACTTGGGCGGCCTGCTGCTGGTGGTCTTTTTCGCCTTTACCGGCGCCGGCTCTTCGTCGTTTTCAGGCTCAGACGGCGCGGTCTTCACCTTCTTTGCCGCGCGGGTGAATACAAAGTCACCATCTTGCTCATCGTAGGAAACTAATAATCTTGTCAGCATATATGTTCCATGTATGCAAATGAGTAGCTGTAGAGGTCAAGCGCACCGGCTAAGCGTTTGCTCTTTCTACGTGTTGGCTCATTGCCCATGCTGAGGACCGAGAGGGGCTGACGGGCGGTCCGCACAAGAGTCGTCATGGAGCGGCGATTCTGGCAGCGATATTAAATCATCAATGCGACGGGCGTTGTCGCCGAATGCAGGAAGATTTGCGTTGTCGCCCAAGCCGCCGTTGTGGTTGCCGGCGCCGTTGTCGCGATGGAAGTTGAGAAAATTGGAGCTCTTCGAGACGCTCGGTCCCAGCGCGTCGATGTGGTGTTTGAAATACAGGGAGCGCTCTGCGAGAATGGGAATTGGTCGCGCAAAAGTCGTGGCCGATGAGGTTGTCGGATTAAGCTATGCTGAATGAGGTCGTGGAGTCGTGGTTGGGTGCAGGTCGGTGGTTCAACCTTGGGAGGTGTTGGCGCGAAGAAAGTGAAGCAAAGGGGAGGTGTCGTGTGGGTGGGTTGCTCCTTCCCGGGTTGTTTACTTCTCAAGAGGCTGTCTGCAGTCAAATCGCGCTAGTCCATTTCGGGAAGCACAGCATATCCCCCACAACCGGTCCATCCCGTCATTCGACATCACTGCCACTGAGTATCTACTATGGAAGTCGCAACCAAGATAGTATTTCAACGAAAAGTTTTTTATTGTCCAACATAGAAAGCTCAATGCGAGCTGAAGAAAGACTGATTTCCTGCAAGCAGGGACAAAGATGGTTGATTAGAGTGCAAATGTCACGTAACTGCTACAGATTTTGTTGATGTCTTCAAGTCACTGTCACTGATGATGGCGATTGATATATACTATTTTTAATTTTCTGTCTGATATGTATCAAACCGCTATCAAGGTCACCCTAGTCTGTTGTTACTATACTAGGTCGATGAGCCCCGATCAGAACACAGCAACAAGCAGCTATACCACTCGAAATCAAAGACGACAGACAGCTCATCTTCGACCAGTAAACCACCCATAACGCCCAAAAAGCACGGAGAAAAGCCGAAACGCCAACTGGACACATCCCTTTTTGTGACGTGTATGCGTTGCCTCCATCCGTACTGAGAAGCGATCCGTAGAACCATGACTGTTTTGTGTTACTTTACAGTCCAGCGCCCAAAAACACAATAAGACCATCGTTTTCGGCTCTCGAAAGCCTCACCCCACACGTAAGCTGAATGTTATTACAGGCCATCGAGTTCAAAAGTTGGCCAGCCATGCCCGTGACAAGTCCATAAAGTCTTGGTCTGCCACAAATCCGTTTCTTGACCTTGTGCTGTCGATGTCGGGCGCTGCGTCACCCGATATGGCTGGCGCCTGCTCAATGCCATTACCCTGGCTCGGTTCGACCCCCGGCCCCTTATTGTCATAACCGTCGTTGACTCGTACTCGTGACAGCGAAGACCCGCGGCCCCCATCATCCTATGAGAAGCGTCGTGGTCCGCCCTGTCCAGCCATCACCGGTTGCTGGGGTATGGGCGCGCCCATGCCATAGGGGTTCATCTGCGGGTTGAAGGGCTGCATGGATTGCTCCTGGAAGAAGGCACCATGCAGGCCTTGCTGCTGTGTGACGGGGCAGTCCTTATGGGCAAGAAGCAGGGTCTTCAAGTTGACCACTTCTTCGCGTAGCTGGGTAATCTGAGTTGTCAGGGCGTCATTTTCAGAGCTGAACAGCTCAACCTTGTTCTGCAAGTTGGCAAGCCATTGCTTCTTGCGTTGACGACACTTCAGTGCGGCAACCCTGGAAACGACGTTAGGATCTCGCGATATCAGCATTGAAAAGAGTTTGCGCTTACCTGTTACGCTCGAGGAAGTTTTTACGCTTCTCTTCGTCAGTCATCTTGGTCTTGGGATTACCATGTTCGTCTTTCATGTTCATGTTCTCGTCATCAGAATGATCCATCATGTCCATATCCCCGGCACCGCTCGAGATAGAGCCACCGCCATTAACCCGCGACTTCTTTGCAGGAGGCTTGGGCGCATCATCTGCGGCTTTCCGACGACCGTTCGTCGTCCCACCGTTGGCCGTCGAGTTGCGCTTGCCCCTGCCCCGTGTGGTCGGACGTGCTTGTTGCTCGCTCTCGTCAGACATTGCGCTAGCTGCTTCGCTAATACCACGCGTCGAACTTGCCGCGATGGAGTGTCCATTCATTTGAGGCGAGGTGCTCGGCTGCGGTTGAGCTCTTGCGTTGGCCTTTGGTGCTGTATGCTGCGGGGGCTGCACAGCGTAGTTGTTGTTGGGCGGCTGGGTATTGTTCCGTCCCTGCGCTAGCATGAAGAGACCATTCGCGGCGTCGTTATCGTGTGGATCGAAGGGGCCTGTCGGAGGCTTGCTCTCCGGCTTGACAGTCGACGTGCCGTTAGCCATCTCTTGGGGTTGGGAAGTCACGTTGGGCTGAGCTAGAGCTTGTTGTTCGCGTGACTTCGCAGCAGCAGCGCTCATCGCAGTACGGTGGAAGTCGATAGTGCCGGGGGTAGCTGCGGTACTTAGAGAAGCAAAAAGAGCTTGCGAGTTCGGACTTGGGGCAGGGAACATAGAACCACTTCCACCAGGAGTCAGGCCAGTTCTCATGGACGACTCGTTAGGTGTCGGGAAACCACCGCGAATGTGATGTGTGTCGCCGAAATAATCATTTGTAGGACCCGACAGCATGGCGGGGCTGAGCGGACCGGTTCGAAGAGAGCCTCCTCCCCAGGTGAACGGCGTCACACCGGTGCCGGGGAGAAGCGAAGAGGGCGAGGTTAGGGAAGCCACCGACGGAAGCTTCGTCCCTCCAGGTGTCTCGGGCGGCGCACCGAAGGACTGTTCGAAGGGATTGGGCTCCAGACTTAATGAGCCGCCGAGATGGCTGTTAAAGTAGTCAGGGGTGTTTGTGCCTTGTTGCTGAGCAGGTCGAGGAGGAGGAGCTAACGGTTTACTGGCATCTGCCGTCGTCGTTGTCGATGGCTCGGGCTTCACAGCAGCTTCGGTCTTGGAGTCGGACTGAGGCTCTGCGATGATGTGTTGGTACGTGCGCGCGACAATGACAACAAAGTGTAGATACGGGATGGATAGGTATAGAGATGACGACGACAAGGTGAAGGTTTGGATGCGATCAGGATGGAAAAAGCTTACCTTGTCTCGGTGGCGAGTTCTTGTTGGACGTCTGCGGTGACTTCGACGTAGCACGGGAGCCGTCCGTCGAAGCCATGATATCAATCAAAGTGGCAGCGGCGCTGAGGGACGGTTGCGGGCAGAGGGTAGGTAGGTAGTATAGATGGGGTTGATGATCCAAGTGTTTTCTTGAAAGTGGAAGGGGGAAAGGATGGAGAGGATGAGGTCACCGGCCGAAAGCGTCACGAGTTTGCAGCAACGCTATGGGCAGCAAAGGGCAGCAACGCTCCGATTCTCTGGTCCCCTCGAGGGATTGTCGGACGGCAAGTTGCAAACTATAATACGCTGGTTACGTAGTTGGTTCTTGGTGTCGCGATGGCTGGATGGCCAGACGTGAGCAGATGTTGGGAGAGTGGAGGGAGTTGCAGAGAGCCAGAAGTGGGAAAGACGTCAGAAATCCGCCTATGACGCAGGGTGGGTTTAAAGAAAAGAGAAAACGGGTGGGCGATTCTGATTAAAAATGCTGGCTTGCCCCGGAGTGGAGACTGTGACCCACTTACTCTGTCCTTACTGGCCGCATCAGCTGGCAAGTACCCGACTACTATCGAGCCGCACTGTGCACACGGTGACACCTTTCTCACCGTTGTTCAGAAACGCTGACAAACCATCAACTTTCAGCTCACCTGCCGTTCGTACGTTCTTTTCTATCGAAACTTCGACAACACCAACCGGAACTTGAACATCCTATCATGCGCCATATTGACTTCCTACCTTAACTTTGAGACTCGAGTATGTATAGTATCCGTTCACTTACAGCAAGCCTCTTGTTCCATTTGTTGGGGACGGCTTGAATACACCTCGACCTTCGCCGTTCAAAACTCAAGTCTCCGCATGGTTGCCATCGGATAGCGGCTCTCACGACTATCACGGCGGTGTCGAAGGCGACTGAGGGCGATGAGCTATGCAGATACTCGATCTGTACCCCCATGATCGACACTCACTAACCCAGACCCAGCTCCTGCAGGTTGATGTGGTTTTCTATCCGCCCAGCCCGCCCAGCTGCCGCCTTCCTACACCTCCGGCCTACAGTGAGTCTTCTTTGGCGCAGCGAGGAGCTCTCACTGGCCTGTTTGATGAACGGACTCCTCTCCAGACGTGTCCATTGGCCGCTTGCGGGGCGCACTGCAATCCATCATCCTTATTTCGACTATCAGAACGCTCCTCAGCGGTAGCAGCCATTCTCTTGATCCAAGATATTTGCTCCCCCTATTCTCACGTCTCTATTCCGGCCGGTGGATATTTATGGTCTTCCGGAGGCTTTTGGCTTGGCCAGCCCAAAGCCGTTTCTCGGCTACGGCCACTAAAGCAGAAGTCGTCGCTTCGTGCACTGGGCGGCATGTTTTCACTTTCACTTTCTTTCCAGAAGCACGAAAAACATCGTCCGCGTCAAGACATGATCGCAACACTTGTCCTCAGCACTTCTGCGAATCACTAACCCGCCGTGTCGACCAGGAGAACCTCCTCCGGATGGTCAGTTGGCGTTCTGTGAAGGGGCTGACCAGCATTTTGCTGCCGTTTTCCCGATCCAGAGATTCACCAATTCTCGAACCAAATGTGGGCAGATCACGGTTTGCTCAACCAATAACATGCTAGCTCCTAAAGCAGGGTGGTCGGGACTACCCAATGGAAACCGAATAGCCGGCCCTCCATGTCGCTCGCGAAAAATGTTTTATTGCGTCAGACATGACCGTGTCGCCGGCTCCCCGCCGCGACCCTTGCTTGCGACAGTTCGACACCAGACCGCTCACCACACCGTTTCCTCCCACTGACAGACGTTGTTCCTAGCCTCTCCTGCCCCCTCACGCTAGAACTCGGGTCTCTACCGGTCTTTGCCTGCCGGTCCTTGAGTTGATCACTCGTCTTCCTGTCCTGACAGGCAGGCGAGCCGACATTGATGGATGCGCTGGTCTCGAGTTCTGGAACATGGCTCGGACCATGTTGGGGTAAAATTGGCCGGGTGGCATTAACCTGCAGTGACGTAATCCTGGCAGCCCAGACAAGCGACGTCGATCTGCAGGAGGGACGGAGCACAGAAGGTCCCACACGACACTGTGCGAATTCAGGGGCACATTTTCCGTTTCTTCACAAGGGGAACATCATCTGAGATGCCAACCAACGGTCTTCACCTCCGGACGGAGCCAGATTCCAGGCTTTCGGAAGGCTTCCAGATGCCAGACCGCCGTTATCTTGATTATTCCCCCCGTATTGATTCATCTCTTGCCATTAGATGTCGGGAACCAATCAGGGGCTGTTGCTGGTATCTTCTCCCTCTTTTGGCGCGACGTCGCCGAAGAATTTTTGGAGGGATTTGGACACCCGCGCTGTGGCACGCGGAGGGAAACGGTGAACAACTATGACGCAGTTTTTACGACACTTGGCACGTCGTCGCACAGCATCTTTGGGACCCTGCGATGCGCCGGAGGTGGACACCACAGCGGAGCAGACAACTGTGCCCAGCTCAGTGCACGCATTTCTGGCCAAAAAAGAGCGCTGCCACAGCAGCTGCACAGCAGGAACAGTGACTGTGCAGGAGAGTTTTGGTGCAGCAAGCAGGACACGCTCAATGAGCAGCGCTGGCTCACGGTTTGCAGGCCAGCTCCACCGCGCTAGTGACAGTTATGCAGGTTCGAGGGGCACCAGAACGTTGCCGGCTCCCCGACGGACGGAACGCTCAGCACCTCAACTGCATCGCGACGTCTCGTCCGCCTCGCCAGTGGAAGGAGGTCGCGTGTGTCTTGCGGAACGAGACGGCACGAGAAAGGCTGCAAGGTAGAGTTCTTCAGCAAGGAGCAAGATGTCATAGTTGCGGAAAGTGCCATAACCCAGACTGGCTAGACGAGATCAACCATGTGTCTTGCCTCGTTTAAAGTCGTGCATCCGGCCCGATGGGCTGAAGTCTCGTCTCAAAACCGAACTCCACTGCGGCTGGGACAGGCTTTCAGCTGAACAACATCGGTGCCTTATCCGCAGGCTTTGACACACGTCCTCACTTCCGTCGCAATGTGCCCGACGATACGATGTACGGTCTTGTCTGGCATCTCGCATATCGAGCTGAGCCAGGACGGTGTTCGATAAATCTGGAACGTCAAAGACAATACAGCCAGCCGCCTACGCAACAAGCACGCGGGATACAGAGTCGTCTGTCAACTTCCGATTCGAACAATCATGGCCGCTCAAGCAAAGGTACAGCTGTCCTCACCACTACTAACACCATCTAAATCTTCGCCGCCCCCTCGCCCGCCGGCTTGACCCTGAACCCGTGCCTCGGAGCATGAACCCGAGCCTTCCCACCCTCAGTCTCGATCACCACCTCCGTCGCAGTCGAGCTGACCAGTTTCCCAACATCTTTATGATTAACACCCGTGTCCGTCGGCCATACCTCAACCACACTCCCCTTGCGCAGCCCATGGAACTTAACCAATCCATCCCCCTGATCAATCACTCCCTCCGGCTCATTATACTCCGCACCCACGATAATCCTCTCTGCCTCCTCCCCATTCACAACCTTGGGCTTCCCCACAGCCTTCTTCGCCGCAGACACGGCCTTCTGGAACCTCGCGATCCAAGCAAACACCTTGGGGTACCGCTCCGCGCTCACCTCCTCCTTCGGCAGCGCGCCCGGCATACCGCTCAGCCAGTGCAGGGGCCAGACAGCCTCTATATCCGCCAGACTCGGCTTATCGCCCTTCAGCAGCCACTCCCTCCCGTCCGCCAGCAGGGTGGTCTCCAGCAACTCCATGACCCCCCTGATGTCAGCCACCGCCTCGAGCCGCTGCGCCACGGCCGTCTCGCGCGTCAGCTTCACGCCGGCGTGAAAGAAGTCCGCCCTGTCTTTCTGGAACTTGGGGTCCTTGACCAGGGGCAAGTTGGAAGGGAGAAGACGGCTGGCGGCGGTGAAGATGCCGCCGTCGATTACGGCGGACGACAGGAAGCGCTCGAGGGCGAGGGAGTCCGGGGTGGGAGCGGAGAGCTTGGGGAGGTTGGGGTAGAGGGCCTCGAGTTTCTCGATTATGAGGCGCGTGTCGAGGTAGATGTCGCGCCCGATGGAGAGGATGGGGATGCGCCGGTGGCGGAGGCCTAGACGGGCTATGTCTGGGCGGGGGAGAATGGGGGGTTGGAGCTGTGGGTATGTTAGTTGTGATTTGTCTTTGGCTTCAATGTGAAGTCAAGATTGAGAGGGTACTGACACATTCCGTATACGGAATCCCGCGCAGCTGCATGTACCAGACCACGCGCCTCGCGTACGGCGAGTAGGCGTAGTGGTACAGGATGATGGGGAGCTGTTGAGACATGCTGACGATGAAAAGCAGTAATCGCTAACTCTCGCAGATACAATTTTGGGAACTGAACGGATTGAAAAGATGTTTGTTTACATCTACGAATATCTGTCTTCTACTCGAATGCTGACGGGCTCACGCTGAGCTTACATAGTGGTCAATGACGCCCTGCCAAGGGACCGATTTGTCGCAAAGCTGCCTCGGCTCGGTTACGAGCGGGGAGGAGAACGAAGCAAGCCCAGCGCAGCCACTTTCCAACGGCGGGCTTAGCCGAAAGGAAAGACAAGCTTTTTGTTGCCGAGATCTGGGGATCTGGGACTACATGTCTTGGCGTTTGTGGCTTTCGACCTCAACACTATCGCTCAACCATCTTATTTACTTCAGATGGACCACACGGAGAGCTTCAAGTGAAGATCTCGTCTTGATCGTGGGACTACTCGTCAGCGGGTTGTTACTCATCAACTTTGTCAGAGGCCAGAGAAGCCTATCTCCCAGTGGGGATCTTTTCCCCAGGCCTTGCGACAGTTCAAGGTATCTCCCGAAAGTTTTCATTCCCGTCGATCATCAACAAACGTGCGACAGAAAGATGGGAATCTGACAATAATAAGGGGTCCAACTCTGGTTATCTAGAGTTCTCACTCCTCTCATTACTCCGAGCCCTCAATGTCGCATGTTCTCACGGTGCGTATTTGTCTCGCTCCTGAGGGCGAGCTTACTACTACTTTCGCCTCAAACTCTCCCGAGTCTTTATTCCCACGACTGCCCCAAGAGGTTACGCGACTATCGCCCCAAGAAGGGCCGACTGTTACATCTGCCATCCGGGACTTATCCTCGACCAGTAACACCGTATCATCACGGATGATTCTCCGAGTTCCCTTTCCCCCGCCCCTGTGCGCTCTTGTTCTAGTGCATGAGGAGAAAAGTTCGTAGCTGCCGGGGCGGCAGATAAACTCGCTGTCGCACAAGATATTGTTGTGAAAAGATGGGGAGAGCGGACGAACCGATAAGCCCTAACAAGAGCGCAACTCGACCAGCTTCCCAAACGGGCCCTAGTATCCGGGGGAGAAATGGGACTGGACCCTGATAGTCTCGAGTTTTTATCTTTCCCGACAAAATGCTGATTGGCTTTTCACGGCTATCTCTGTGCCGTAGCCGTTGCGTCGGGTCCGTTCGAGTCCCTCAAGAGTCTGCGACCCGTGCCAAGAATTGTGTATATCACCACCGCGAGGCCGTGATACTGCCATCCTCTGTTTCTCTTGGCTTTTCCTTTCTCCACCCCCCCCCCCCCCCCCCCCCAACTCCGCCTACATCTCAGTTCACTCCGGCAAGACAACCCAACCTGCCAACCGTCAAAATGGCCTCCTCAAGCCTAGACAAGGAGAAGGCGGAGCCCATCGACAAGACGACCTTCGACGCCACTTCCGAAGAAATAGCTACCTCTACTCGTCCGAAAGGTCTCCTCGCCTCCCTCCACCACTATGAATCCCGCCTCGACCGCTTCCTAGGCGTCGAAGCGCACGCCATCTCCCGCAAGCGGGCCGAGGACCGCGATCCTTCCTTTCGGGCGTGGCACAACCAGGCCGTCATGTTCCTGCTCTGGATGAGCAGCACCCTAAACCTGTCGTGCTTCACCACTGGGTTTTTGGGTTGGGAGTTCGGGCTGGACCTCAGGAGGTCGATCCTGCTAATCGTCTTCGGCACCTTCTGCGGCGCTAGTGTTACCGGTTGGTGCGCTACCATGGGTCCCGGGACGGGGCTGAGGCAGGTTAGTATAAGTCGGTATAGTATCGGGTGGTGGCCGGCGAAGGTTATTGCAGCCTTGAACGTGGTCGAGCAGGTTGGCTGGAGTAGCGTGGGGTGTATTACTGGGGGAGCGGCGCTGTCGGCCGTGTCTAACGGGCGGGTGGGGAGTGAGCTTGGGGTGATCATTGCGGCGGTGCTGGGATTTGTGATTAGTTTTATTGGGCTGAAGGCGGTCTTCCAGTACGAGAAGTTCGCGGGGTTGGTGCTGGCGGTGGTGTTCATGGTTATGTACGGCGAGACGGCCGGGTTCGCGGACTACGGGACTAAGACGGAGTTGCAGGGCGCGACGCTGAGTGGCACGGCGCTGACGCTGTTTGCTGTTGTTTACGGGAGCTCGGCGAGTTGGTGTAGTATCGTGGCGGATTACTATGTTGAGTATCCCGTCCGGACCAGCAGGTTTAAGGTGTGGATTCTCACGACTATGGGGATATGTAAGTTACACCAAACTTCTTTCGTGTTCAAAGAGGGGTGAGACTGACTGTACAGGTCTACCTACCTGCTTCGGCATGTGTCTAGGCGCCATCGTCGCCTCATCGCTCAACCACAACGAAGCCTGGGCAGCCGTGTACCACGCCGGCGGCACGGCGAATCTGATCAAGACGATCCTGCACCCCTACGGCTTCGCCAACTTCCTGCTCGTCATCCTCGCGCTGTCGGGGATAGCCATGAACGGTGTCGCGCTGTACTCCGCGGGCTTATCGATTCAGCAGTTCGCCCGCCCCTTGGCCGTCGTGCCGCGGTTCGTCTGGACGAGCCTCATGTTCGTCGCCGTCATCCTGCTCGCGCTGGTTGGGAGGGACAAGCTCTTGACTTTCTTGCAGAACTTTTTGAGTTTGCTGGGTAAGTACTTCACTCCACCACCGAGAAAGAATGAATATATGGGGCTTTATGTGGAAACTGGGCATTCAGCTCACTGACTCTCCTTTTGCTACTAGGCTACTGGAACACGTCCTTCTTCGTCATCGTAGCAAGCGAGCACTACCTCTTTCGCGGCGGCCTGAGCGGGCGGTACGAAGGGTACGACCTCGAGGCGTGGAATACGCCCAGCCTGATGCCGGTCGGTTGGGCCGGTGGACTGGCGTTTGCAGCTGGCGTGGCCGGTTTCGTGCTGGGCATGAGCGAGACGTGGTACGTGGGCGTGTTGGCGAGGAAGATTGGCGATCCGGCTTTTGGAGGGGATATCGGCAATGAGCTTGCTTTCTTGTTCACGTTGGTTGTGTTTGTGCCTGCTAGGTGGTTGGAGAGGAGGAAGGTTGGGCGGTAGGGAGGTGGAATGGAGGGAGGTTGGGGCTGGTGATGTGGGTGAAGGCAGCGGATGAAGACGGGGCAATGCTGAAATGGACAAGTTTGACAACCATGGCTTATGACTCTAGACTTCCTTGTGAGGGTATACGAAGCAGGAGGTCGTTGAGCCTAATCGTAATGCCATGTTGACGGAGCTGAAGTTGTCTGGGTAGGGCTTGAAGTCTGTAGGTAGGGGACGGGCGCACTCGAGCATTGTAATCTTCACACTGATGACATGTGGTAGATGGTGTGGCCGGTATCAAGGACTCATGTGTATGTACGTGCCTAAAGAGAGACGCGTCACTCGAAACTGGAGGGAATGTGTCATAATCTCCAGGTGCTGATTCCTCCTGATTAAGGTAACTACCCATATCATTCCTAACAAGCCCAACTGGCGTTGTCCTCCGGAAAGCAACGCACCTAACTAACAAAAGCGAGGTGGCAGCACATGACCATGTGGCCGTCTCTAGCTCTACCAACACCCATCCACCAACGTCCGCGATTGAAAAAGGGGTATAGCTGAAAGGGAAACCAACCAATATCCCGTATACCATAGTCGATAACATCCGGCTCCAAACCTTCGCAAGTTCCAGCAATGCGATCGTAGCAATCATAATCCATCATGCTCTCCAGACACGCAAAAAGTCAACATAAAACATGCGCCCTCTGCTATATATCCTCCCAAGCTCTCCTCCTCACCTGGCACCAGGTGCAGGCGGCGCTTGAGCGGTAACAGCACTGACCCTCTGCCAATTCTGCACCTCGACCCTCAACTGCGGGATAAGCATATCCTCCGCCTGCTCGTACTCCTTCTTCTCCTTCTCGCTGCCCTGCAAGATGGTACCCTTGCTGAAGCCCAAAAACCGGTCGATAGCGCTGAGCAACAACGCCTCGGCCTTGTTCATCCCCAGCTTATCGCCCAGGGTGTCGACCCATTTCGTCTTGAACGCTTTCAGCACGGTAACGAGCCCGGGGTTGAGGACGTTGGTCGGGTAGGCCTTGTCGCGCGCCTGCTCGAACACGCTGAGGACAACCTTTTCGATGCCTTCTTGCTCGGGGACCACGGAGACGTCTGTGAAGCCTAGGCCGCGGTTGATGACGGACAGGGTGACGGCTTCGGCTTTGTCGGTGCGCTTGGAGAGGTGCTCCATCACGTTCGTCTTGAAGTTGTTGATGAAGGTGACTACGTCGGGTTTGACTGGCGGCTCGAGCGGGGTGGGAGGAGCGATGGCGGCGGGGGGTTGAGGGGGGCGGGGTGGCATGGGATGGGGTGCTTGTTGAGGGTGTCCTTGGACGGGTGGTTGAGCGAGTGGTATTTGTTGTTGCTGCTGTTGCATGGGTTGGTGTTGTTGCGGCGGTTGTGGATGAGCGAGGCCAGGAGCTTGGGTTTGAGGTTGCTGGTGAGCTTGAGGTGGCATCTGTGCTTGCTGCTGGTACTGGACCGGCCGTTGTTGCTGCTGGGGGTTGTATTGCGGTGCGGGTGCTCCGGGCTGTTGCATCTGCTGCTGCTGCTGCTGCTGCTGCTGCGAGACCTGAGTCGCTTGAGGCTGCGGCTGCTGCTGCTGCTGCTGGGGATGCTGGACAGGCGGCGTTGCGGTCTGAACACCATTCGTAGGAGGTGTTGGCGCCTGTGGAGGCTTGGCAGCATATGGTGAGTTGTACGCCGGAGGTTGTCCGTGAGCACCGAGCTGCTGAGGCCTCTGTTGTGACGACGGTCCGTAACCAGGAGCTTGGGCTTGCCCGGGAGCAGCAGGCGGGACTTGGTAGGCAGGCCGAGGTAGCTGCTGCTGCGGTTGCTGTTGCTGCTGCGGCAATTGTTGTTGTCCCTGCTGCATCTGTTGCTGTTGCATCTGCTGTTGGGGCTGTATGCCAACCTGCTGCATGTCATTGTACTGCTGCGGGTTCGGCGGACTTCCGGCTTGCTGCTGCTGCTGTGACAAGTGGTTGTTCATGTTAGGCGGGTAACCAGGCGGTGGCATCGCGTTGGCCTGATATTGCTGTTGTACCATGTGCGGCTGTTGCTGATACATGCCCTGATGCGGCAGCTGCTGCTGATAATGTTGGCCATAACCATGATGTAGATGGGCTTGCCCGTCGATCGGGGAGGGTGCCTTGCGCTTCTTGCCGGCATCGAGCTCGATGCCCGGCACGCGGCTCCAGAGATGCGTCTCCTCGTTCTTCTTGAAGGCGTCGTTGCCAATGAGATTGTGGCGGACGCTGCTCTCCCACCCCTTCGTGTCCACGACAAAGTAATAGTACGGATATTTCTTCTGGATCCGCTTATAAATCTGCTTAAGGGTAAGACCGTCTCCGGCAGCCTCCGTCAATACTTCGTCGATCAACACTCCGTAGTTCTTGTTGGGCTTCTGCAACTGCTCTTCGGTAAACTCTTCCTTTTTGAGCTCCAGCGGCGGAGTCTTCGGCTTCTCTCTCCTCTTCTCCTTGAGCGGCTTCTCGCCACCGTCGGACACCTCGGCGCCATCCTCGCCCTTGGGTTTCCGGGGCTTGTACTTGCGCTTCTCCGGCCGCTCAGACTCGTCTTCTGGCCGGGGGTGTTTCCTCGGACGACCGACTTTCCTCTTGATGGGAGGCTCGCCAAGGGGTGCTTCGGGCTGTGTCTTCTTGAGCACTTCCGCTTGCATCTTCTTGAGCAAACGCTCCTCTCTCTTGGACATAATGCCGTTCTTGGGCGGTCTTCCGGGTCCACGCTTCTTGGGAGGCAGCATCGGCAGCCCTTCAAGGTCGAGCAACATGGGCTCGTCCTTGATCTGCTGCTGCTCCTGAAGCTCCTGGAGCTGTTGTAGCAGCTGGAGTTGTTGCAGTTGCGGTGAAAAGTCCTCGGTAGTCTCCTGTGTCTCCTCGCGCACAGGTGGTGGTGGTGCTGGTGGTTGCGAGGGCGCTGGTTCGTCCGTCTCTACCGTCTGCAGGATCTGACTTTCGTCGACATCCTCAATCTCCTCTTCTCCAACATCCGAGAGCTCACTTGCGCTGCTCTCTTGGGCGAGGTCCGCCAGGTCATCTTCAGCCTCGTCACTACTAGTGCTGTGTATCTCTCCGGCGTGTGAGCTTTCAAAGTCGAAGCTCATCTCCTTGCCCCCCTCGGAGTACCGTCTGCGTGCCTTCTCGTCCTCGCCTGCATACTCCTCGGCACCGGTCTTGCCATGTGCCACGCCGTTGATGATGAACGCAAACTCGATATCCTTGATCTGCAGGCGGTCGCCGCTGTGGAGGATCGCCTTCCCTTCCTTGTAGTGGACGTCCTCGCAGAAGAAGCCGTTCTTGTGAAGGGGGATGGCTTCGAAGATGCCTTCTTTCTGGTTAAACTCGATCTTCAGGTGCTCTCTTGAGATGGCCTTAGTCTTGGTCGCAATGTTGGGGCCAGGCGAGTGGATTCCGATGAAAGGGACATGGTACGGGGACGGCCGAAGGGATGCCAGATCGACGGCTGCTGCTCCGGGTGTATGCGAGATATATTGCCTGTTGGCGATGACGTTTTTGTCCGCTTCTGCGGCGGCCTGGTCCTTGGCCACTGCGTCCTGTTGCTGCTGAGATGTGCCGGAGCCGGAGCCGGAGCCCACTGCCTCTGTTTTCCTCCTTTTTGCCGGTCGAGGGTCTTCGTCTCCGTCGGACTCTGGTCCGAGCATACCACCCTCCTCGCTCACATATGATTTGCTGAACTTTCCGCGTTCTTGGGACGGAGGTGATGGTGCTGGGAGGCCGGCCGCTGTGAACTCCTCGACCCTCCGCTGGTATTCCTCGGCGCGTCGTTCGTCCCGGCGTGCTTGCTCCAAGGCCCTTTGATCTCGCCCTATGATGACGGCGTACGTGGTCATCTGGAACACGCTGTCGGCGAACTCGATCCGGGCGAAGCTTTCCAGTGGTGCCGGAGGGGCTGAGCGGGCGCTGAACTGGCTGCCATTGTCCTGGGAGAGCGAAACGCCGGTATCGTTCATGAGGTCGGGTAATGAGACCTGTGCCGGCGTCACTATTGTCGGGGCTGGTGGCATCTGGCTGATCTGGTTGGCCGAGAGCTGGGCCAGAGCCATCATCAAGCTCATGTTTTGTTGGAGGGGATTCAGAGACGTAAGGGGCGAACGTTGGAACATGTCCATTGAAGTAGCGGGGAAGCTCGTGCTCTGGGAGGGCGCGGTCGTGGTCGCTGTATCTAGGGGCGCGTCGAGGTCCATCGCGGGAACAGCGACGGTGGTGGAGGAGGAGGGCATCGCGACTGCAGGCAAGGGCGGCACATCGGAGTCGGCTTGCATCTGTGCATTCGGAGTAGCGGCAGGTGCCGTCGCAGCAGCGGCAGGAGCAGTAGGAGGATTGCTATTGCCGTCTGGGGCGTCTGGCAGGTTGTCTTGGGTGTGGTTCTCGTTCTCGTTGACGACGGACGCGGCTGCTGATCGTGTCGCGGGTGTTAGCGGTGACATGGCAGGTGGCGCCGGCGACTCTGAAAGACGTCGTGGGCCGTTACGGCCGTCATCATCTTCTGACGAAGTCATCGCTGTTTGCGGGGGCAACAGCTCCTTCGTCTGGCACTTTGGCAGGTGGCAGGCAGGTTTGCGACAAAGCCTAAATCTCGTCTGTCAACCGTCTGGGAAGCCGAAGTTTGGGAACATTTGCTTGCGCGCCTTCCCCGATTGCCTGTCGTTATCGTTGCCCAAAGAGGGACCCAGAAAAACTTTGGCTTCGGATTGGGGAAAGTACCGCCCCCCGCCCGGCGACAGCTCACTTTGCCGCCGATCCCTGTCCAAAAGCGGAGAATTGGCGCGTACCTGATTGGCGGATACTACGGTTTGCCGATTGGTTTCTTCAGCCTTACTTCAACGTCGGGTCAACCTTCCTCTCATCAGTCACACCAAGCAGGCAGACATGTCATGAGCTTTGCAAGTGCAAGCTTCTGCCGATATGGAAACATGACTGTCTCTGTCTCTGTCATACTTAACACTTCCCGTCATAAGTCGAGGCGGAGCAAGAAAGTGCACCCTCAAACTAAGTCTCTGTTTTCGTCTTATGATACAACAATACCGTCCGGTACTCCTTTTGTATTCGATTGCTGGCTCCTGCTCATGTTCAAGTTCCTCCTGAGATCTACTCCGGCGATACAGTCTACCATTTCAAATGCCTTTCATCTGAATACACCTTCTCTCGTAATTCCACATGAAGATCCTTCACTTACATCTCAACCAAACCTGAACAGTTCCGCAACATGATTTCAAAACATAGTTTCTCTGCCTCTGAGTCACAGTACCCGCATCTAAGCCACGGAATTCGGGGTGCAATGCACAAGGCCGCTGCAAGAAGATCCTGATCGAACTACTGTAGTGTCATTACCCTTCCGCTTGACGTTCTGAGCCTGTCCATGAAGCCCCCGCTATTCAGTATTTATAGAGTGTCTCTACGGGATAGGTTTCGGGCGGACTAGTCTGGATACAAGAAATGGAAGCTCGAGACTAGGTTCTTGGTTGCGGTCAGGCCTATAATCGGCGCTTGAAGGTTATTAGCGACGAAGCCTGGGAGGTTCGTCCAGAAGCTGACGTGGACGTTGTTGATGCGGCGTTGGTAGCCGTGAGAGCTGGATGGGCAGCGAAAGGAGGTGGGATCGAAGACAAGGGATTGGTCATGTGCGGATGGCGTTTTACAATAAGACAAGCGTCTGAGGGTGTTGTGTTGCCTGGGCGGCTTGGGGATGTTCTTCTGTTGTGAGTGGGATACGAGCTTGATTCCTGTCGCGATAAGAGCTCCGCGATAATATCGACCACCTTAGCCCGCACCTGTCCTCATGTACACTTCTCGTCGTTGAGCTCGGCAGGTGCTGTTTCTCGTGTGAAGATGTGGTCTCTCTCCGTGGAGAAGCCATAAAGGTGTGTATACGTCGGCGAGACCTCAACCAGCTCAGCAGCAGTGTTGGAGGCCGCCAGGTCATTTATCATCGACAATAGATCACATCTCCATCTAGACTTAGATTTGAACTCCCAAGTTCTCCAAGTTGCCTACCTGTGCCATCATCCGTTAGCTCGAGTGCTGAACAACGTCGTTGTCCTTTTTTTCGTGTTCACTTGTGTTGACTCTTCTCTCATCTGCCTCCCTCTTCGAGTTTATGTCTTACATCTTCATTATGTCCTGATTTTCTTCCTCACTTTCCGCCTTAACAGTCGCTTTGACTCCTTTGCTAAATTTGTCCTTTTGAAATATTCTGATAGTTGGATGAGTTTTCTGCTTTGTGCCATAAAAACAACCCAGGAATGGCACCTCAATAACCACACGTTCAACTGCTGATATCCTATGGAAGACAGCTCGACACCATGTGCTACTGATGTCCCAGGGGAAGTTGACACATATGGAAACTTTCCTTTCTACCCTAAGAATCATTACCAGTATCCAAGTCAGCACTGGTGATCATGTTACATCATGCTTTATACCATTGAGAAGTCATTGTCTGGAGCTTCCTTTTCATGTTGTCTTCGCTATAATCTCAGTTAAAAACATCCCTATGCTATGTGCGAGATGGATGTGACTCGGCGGAGAGATCGTGTCAAGTAACACAGGCGTGGGCCCTGTTCGAGTTATTGTTCGTTTTCATGCTGCCGGGAGAGTCGTGGCAGTCGCAATTGCTCCTCTTGTCATTACAGGTGTTCACATAAAAAGCATGTTGTCGTTATATAATGTCTTTGAGGATGTCGAGGCCAAGTACGGTCACAAAGGTGATGTGCTTCAGTGTGAACTGGCATGGTGTAAGCAGACAGAGACAGTCTCATCATGGTCTTGCAGGGGACCGTCTGTCTTTTAAAGAACTCCCCTGGGATGCGAACCTCACCTGGTTGTCACCATCGAGTCTCGCGGAGCCTCAGGCAAGGGCTCAGGGTACTGCTTCAGGTGATCAGCAGGTGACTGGCTGTTACGGCTCAAACAACGATCCTAAGGCCACGCCCGCCAGCTCACCTGCCCTTCAGGCTAGCGAAATACCATACGAAACGTGTCTGCACTCGAAAAGCCTGGCCCCACTTCCCCCAGGCTTTCTGTTTACACACCCCTCGAGAATTCCCACCCCCAGGGCGTGTTCCTATTTCTTCCTCCGCCAACCAGCGTTCACCAATTCACACTCTTTCCCTCTCGCAACCAACCACCGTCGACCACGCTAAAATAGCGCCGCGCACGCCCCCTCCCAAGATAACCTCACGCCCCAGGCCCCATTACCTTCACCATGGACCTCTCCCAGCTCGACCCTCGTCTGTTTCCAGACCCCGACCACCCCATTCACCAGCTCCCGCCCGCCCAACACCAGCCAGAGCCAGAGCCACAGCAGCAGCAGCAACAACAACAGCAACAGCTGCAGCAGCAAGAGGAGGAGCCCTCCCAGCCCTCCATCTACCCAGACCCGGAGTTTTGCTCTCGGTGGAAGGTACGTTTTCCTTTTTTTCAAACGGACGAGAGACGTGAAGTTTCAAACGAGTTATTCAAAACGTGAAACAAATCAATCCACTTTCAAATTCACGTTTGAAATTCAGGTTTGAAATACAGACATGGAAAAGAAGTCATGACGTTCTTCAACGAACCTCATGATAATGTCGTTTTCGAGGAGGAAGACGGCGTTTGAAATTCAAAGCTGAGAAAAGAAGTCATGTTGTTCTTAAGCTAACCATACAAACAACACAGCAATCTCCACCAACACCAGAGCCGGCCCCTCCCCAGTTCCCTCCCCAAGCCCCTGCCCGTGCCCGTGCCCGCGCCATGCCCTTGCCCTCGATCCCGGTTGGGCCCCTGGCCGGCGCCGCTGCCGACCTTACAGTCGAAGAGCGGCTGATCCAGCTGGAGGTGGACCGGGCGGTGGAGCGCGACCTCCTCCGCGCCACCATCGTCCACTCCTTGCGGTTGGAGGAGGAGGTGGCCCGTCTGAGAGCCGGCGCCGCCGTCCGCCAAAGACGCGAGGAGGAGGAAGGAGGGGACGAGATGGAGGTGGACGACGAGGAGGAGTATGAAGAGGAAGAGGAGGAAGAGGAGGACGGAGCCCCGGCTCCCCATCA
The DNA here is from genome assembly GCA_009194965.1 of Coniochaeta sp. 2T2.1. NCBI lineage: Eukaryota > Fungi > Ascomycota > Sordariomycetes > Coniochaetales > Coniochaetaceae > Coniochaeta > Coniochaeta sp. 2T2.1. Next base: position 2,788,130 of record VSMA01000006.1, read on the forward strand.
CTCCCCGGCGTTGCTAGCCCTCCTACCGCATCACTGCCCTAGGCAGGGGTGCAACTTTATCTTCATGCACGCCGGGTTGCTCGAGAAGCACCTCGGCACGACCCACGACGCCCCCCAGGGAAGACTCAAGCGGTTTGTCTGCCCAGTCTGCCGCGCGTCGTACGCCGTGGAGAACCAGATGCTCCAGCACCGGCAGGAGCACAGCCCGGGCCACTGGAAGTGGCGCCACAAGCTCCCTGTGCCGGGCGGCATCGACTGTCCGATCCCTGGGTGCGCCGCCAACTTGACGACCAGGCAGCAGCTGGGGGACCACCTGCCGAGAGCCCACAGCGGGTGGCAGAGGTTGTACCCCAACCTCAAGCAGCAGCGTCCCGAACTGTTTTCCCGGTGAAAGTTGGCGGCCGCACGCCTCATGTCTTTGTTTTTGACTTGGTATGACTTAGGGCGCGAGGGGGATGTCGGAGTGGTCCCGCCGACAAGCCAGGTCAAAACAAAAGAAGTGAGGTGGGTAGCGTCGTCGGTTTGTCGTGGGGTGTCTTCTTTGCTGAGTGAGTCGGTGGCGAAGGCGGTTTACGACGGGAAGGGAAGGAAAGGAAAGCAGCAGCAGCCTGCCCTCTGACACTGGTACGACTTAGGGACGAGAGGAGGGTCGGTTTTGTCCTGCCGGCAAGCCAGTGGAGGGGGGTGGGTTTGCTTGCTTGCTGAGAAAGCAAAGTGGTGCTGTGTTCTTTTTTTTGGGGCCTGCGGGCACCTGTATCACCGGAGGATTCGAGGGAATTTGGGGGGAGGAAAGGGTATGGGTGAGGTGAAAGGGGAAGGGAAGGCTAGCACCTGGTGTTGCCTGCACCGTTTGGAGCGGTCTGCAGGCCCAGCGTCGCGAAACCAGACCGGACCCTGGATCCAAGAACCGGGAGGATTTCTTTTGTCTGTTTTCAAGCCCGGCGTTGGCGTGTTTGAAGGGTTGAAGGGGGGGACGAAAGGGTATGGGTGAGGTGAATGGGGAAGGGAAGGCTAGCACCTGGTGTTGCCTGCACCGTTTGGGGCGGTCTGCAGACCCAGTGTCGCGAAACCAGACCGAACCTGGACCCAAGAACCGGGAGGATTTCCTTTGTTTGTTTGTTTTTGCCCGGCGAGGCATGCCCGGCGAGGATTTTCTTCTCTTTAGGGGACGTTGGGGATGGGAGGGAGGACAGGGGGACGGAAGCTACCCGCCCCCATTGACTAGTTATGCTCAGGCGAAGGGGGAGGTTGGGTTGGCCGCCCACAACCTAGTCGATGGGGGTGGGGGACGCTGGCCGTGGGGAAGGGGGAAGGGTGAACGGCGACGGCAACGAACACTGGGCAAACCTGTCACGTTTAGGGCGTTGGCAGGCCCCGGAGGGAGTCGTCCGGACCTGGATCCTGGTACCCGGGGGAACGGTGAACGGCGAGGATGACGAGCACTGGGGTTTGCCTGCTCGCGTTTAGAGCGCGACAGGCACCTGGAGGGAGTCGTCCGGGCCTGGATCCTGGTACCTGGGGGAACGGTGACGGGCGAGGCGTGGCGAGCACCGGATAAGCCTTGTTGCGTTTAGAGCGCAGCAGGCGCCGGAGGGAGCCGTTCCGGATCTTGATCTTAGTACCTGCGGGAAGGAAGGAGTGTGGATCCGGCCGTGATTCGTGCCGTCTTTTATAGAGTCGGTCGATGATACGGTGGGCGGCCTCTCCTGTCCTGTTTTTCTTGTTTTCCTTACCAGACCCCAATGGAAGGTTTTTTTTACGAGACGTACTGTTTCCTCACTGATTCGTGATATGTGTGTATGACGTCGTGATATGATGTGCCAGTAAGGGGTTGTTTGCTGTTACAACTGTTGTTGGATCGGTCACTCGTCCGATCGCCTACCGTGGCCGAGAGGTCAACAGCCGGGATCGTGAGGTCGGAGGTGTTATCCGGATGTTCCACGTTGCCACCTTGGAGCGACGAACGCGAACCGCGCCCACCAGCCCTGATCTTCAACCTTGCGGCCTGGCGTGTCTTAGACCTGTCGACGATTGAGGAGGACGACGTGTAGCTCACTGACTTGACCCTGTCGTTTGCTGTGGCGCAAAGCGGAACTGGTCAATACTTAGCCATAGCTAGAGATACGGCCACGTACCCTATCTCCAGTGCTGCTGTGTAGAACCTGGGTATATCTTATGTGTAAGTGGAACTTGAGGGATCAGATGAACTGTGAGTGCAAGCGTGTTGAGATGAATATATTGCTACGGGTCGCAGAGCTAGCACTTGTATTTGATGTGCCTGGGCAAGGCAAGCTAGGAACACCCACACTTCTGACCTCTACCATTCGTCATTGCTCAGCGGAAGCTTGTTGGAATCTGTGATCGCGGTTCTCGTCGCTGGCGATGTCATCGTGGGGTGCAGAGAGCGTTGATGTCAATGGAGCTAGCCCGTATAGCGCAGCGCCGTGCAACGTCAGCTTCTGCAAATTCAGCCAGATGTCACATGCGACAGGCATACAGTCCTCCTCCGTCATACCAAAGCTCGACGACATGTATTTGCTTCATAGAGTGCGGAGGAAGGCAGATGCCCTATATCTCTGGGTATATCCTGGCACCCTGGTACCTTCGTTGTGCGCTCCTTTCTCAATTATAGACCTTCCGACAACTAGAAAGTGCCAAGGACTCAAGTTCCTCTACTATTACCTCGGGGCGCACCTCCGCCTCGTCCACGGCGCGCACGACGATACCCTCCGCGAGGCCTCCTAAGCGTAGACGGCCTCGAATATCGCCCAGTCCACTCAGGCACGAGACCCAGCGTCGCTCGCTCCTCGTCGGTGCAATAGGGCCAGTCAGCGTACATCTCTACCAGATCCCGCTCGGTGTAACCGCTCGGCGGCCGGAACGAAGGGTCCGACACCGAGACATACAAGAGGATCTCGCACACGGCCGAGCCGATTGCCGGGAGGAACACTCCACCTTCGAAGCTGACGTTGTCTACCGTAAGCTCTCTGGGCAGGTGGCCGACAAATCGAGGAACGTAAAAAAGGGCATCAGATCGCTTGGTCCGCGTTTCCGCCATCAGCACGTCATAGACCGAGTCATACTGCACCTCTCCGTTCGAGTCCGAGTCATACTGCGCAGAGTCGGTCGCCATGCGAGCGGCCTTTGCATCGAGGTACTCGGTGTAGTGTCTGTTCCAGCTTTCCGAGGCGGCCAGGTGGAGCTCGAACTCGGACACGGGATCCAGCTCGTCAAAGAGACACTCGTAGTCGGCAGCGATGCACGCGCGTGCGATCTGCGGCACCATGGCGGGCTTCCGGCGCGCCAGATCCCTGTACGTATCCTCCGCCGCGATGCCGGGGTACCTGATCTGGCGGGGCAGGTGGTCATCCGGCAGCGAGTCCGTCGCCCACGAGGTGTCGTTGTTCATGAGGAAGCGCGCGTTGCAGCTCTGCGCCAACAGCGGATGGATGCCGGGCTGCTCGGAGTACCACTTGGCGAAGAAGGTGTTGTGGTAGATGCCGCGCACCAGGCACGCGACCTCCCCGGCGATCATGCGCGGCCGCCGGAGGCGCGCGTATCGGTCTATATCTCCGGACCACGCCGCCATGAGAATCAGGAGGTTCTTGTCCACGGTCGGCAGGTCTCGGGGCAGAGGCTGGTACAACAGCTGCACCGCTTCTGGGTCGACCGGCCATCCTTCATTCCAATTACGCCCCTCGATGTCGACGCGCCAGTCTTCGGCGATGTCTAGCATCGGCTCCCAGACGCTAGCATTGTCGCCGTTTTCGTCCTTGATCGATTGCCTCTTATCTAGGGTCGAGCGTACGCAGGTGTCGCCATTGAGGGATGCGCCGGGCACCGGGTGCTGGCGCACAGTGAGGTTGTAGTCGTTCATGACGGCGTACCGCGTAGGCTGGGCTACGACCGGCTCGTAGATGGCGCGCCCTCTGTCGCCGCTATCGCGTGCTTCTTCAGCAATAGCGACGTCGGGGAGGAGATCGAGCTCGCGGTAGAGGCCGGTGTATCCTGCCACCGCACATGCCCTGCCAACCTGATACCGCGTCGCCGTGCTTCGATAGCGCCGGAGCAGCTCGCGTAGAGTATCCTCGGTCGGCACGTCGGGATGCCAGAAGCAGTAGGGCATATCCTCTGATTCCTCTCCGCCGCCGCCCATATCCGGGATTCGGTTGCTCATGATGTCGCGCGCGTTGAGGGCACGCCTGATAAGGGGCGGAAAATTGGCAGCGCCGTCTTGGCGGAGCTTGTTGGCGAAGTTGTCATGGTAGCGGATGCCGCGCACCAGACAGCGTCTTCCCACGCCGTGGTCGATGAGCCTTTCAAAAATCTGCTCCCCGCGAATGACAGCGGTGACTTGCCTCAAGGGCTCGAGGTGACTTTGATTCTCCGACTCCCATTGCCATTGCCGCCGTCGCCTTTCAAGGTAGGCGGGACCCTGGAGTGGATCTGTCCCATCTGTCCCATCTGTCCCATCTGTCCCGTCTTCCTCGACAGTGTCTGGCTGTTCTGCGGCCACCGCCGTCATTTGCCCAAGCCAATGTATGTTCCGGAGCTTAAGCAAACACTTGTGAGCGGATTCTAGCAACAGAAGTGAAGACTCGTTCGTGCATTGATATTCAGTGTCCTTGCAAGCGCTCGAACCCAGATCTCCTCCGATCTGGCTGTGCTGGCAGGGATTTAGAAAATGCGCATTGAGACCGAATGAGTCACCGGAGTAGCAGAAGTCCAAACGAGGTTCGGGTCAACATTGGCTGGCTGCTTCGAAATGTCGTACGCGGTACGTACTTGCTTCCCAGGTGCCGGCCACAGGCCACAGTCGGTCTAAGGCTGATTGACAGCAGACCCCCGCTCCTGCATCGTCACAATCCCACCGTGATTCCGTAACACCATATAACCTCATTATTAGCTACATTTGGAGTTCTCTCAAGTATAAGTCGCTTAAAGTTGATATATTAGGCGGTCCTACTGTTGGTATCACCAAACTAGTACCGGTACATTAGAATCACGGTGCGTAAGGCCTCCTCACGAAGTAGAGGCTCGTAACGCGGTATTGTGGTTCAGGTGGATCGATTGGTTGTCTTGCATAAGGAGGAAGTCCAGATGCCGTAGAAAATAGGTGGGAGGATAGTTCCCTACCCATGTCCTGCCCCCTGCTCTTTACATGGCTTAGGTAAGCCTCTTCCTGCGCAGCCAGATACTGGAGATATTCCAACACCTACGTAACCGGAGCTAAGTCAAGGACTTAGAAAGCAAAGTGAGCGGGTAAGCAGCCGAAGCTAAACCTAAACTAAGTGGCGACTTCAGCTAACCACGTTAAGTCTTTTATACGGTCCTATTTCGTCTGAGACTACCTTAACAGTTTGTATAGATTGTGACGATACGCATGGCCGTCTCGCCATTTTCCTAAGGTAACATTATATAAGTTCAGTCTCGCTCTGTGTGGCGAGCTCGATATCACAGATCGAATGCGGAACTTCCTCTCACGTCACGGATATCGTCGCGGCTCTGGCCCAACACATCTAAAACATGGGCTTAGGCCTACGAAAGTATCCGGTCTCCAGTCAATGGCCAGAAGAAGAGTATAAAAAGCTCGAAATGGGCCGTAGTTCTGCCTAGAATGCTAGACTCTCGGAGCTCGTCTTGTCTCCATACGGCATCAACCAACCCCGTTGTTGTACGGTTCTAACCGATAGTGGCGTCCCGAGCTTCTGCAAGTTGGAACAATAAGGCTCTATGCACGATGTAAAATGACGCCGCGGGAATCCAGTATCACTATGACTATTGGGCGCTCACTCGGAAGCGATCTAATGAGGAATGATGAAGATAGATGCCGAGGGTCACGACAAAAACCGATGACCGCGATTCTGGGAAGAGGACATCATAACGTTCATTTAGGACACCGTGCCGCTTGTGGAGGGCGATTGCTGTGAGTGAGGGGGCTTACTAGAGTGGTAAAAGGTAGCTATGAGAAGACGGCTTCATACCTCTTCGAGGATACCTCTCAAGCTACAATCAACCTTACGCGACGAGAGCAGCATTTTTATTGTTGGATGTGAGCGAAAGCCGTCCTTCCAAGAACTTTGTTGCCAGGATTGATCTGGGACTCACTAGTGGAGCTAATCTCCTCGGAGGCGGAGGGTATGTTGTTCGGCCCGAGCCTGAGTCCCTGGTCCCGGACGAGCCAAAACACCCCGGACCGTAATGTGCCTGAGGAGTTGACATTAAAGGAGATCTGTGATCCACTCCGGAACCATTGCATCGGCACGACGTTACAATGCCCTGTCACGACCCCATCGGCCTGGAAGCCACATGCAGAGAAGAGAGTTGATCGACTGTGAACATTTTTGCGAATTGATTTCAAAGATATATTCAAAAAGACTGAAATGTGTTTTATACATGCAAAAATCCATATACAAGAAGTGAAGTGACAAGAAGACGTTTCCAAGAATATGTTGAATATGTCCAAGAGAAGAAGAAGAATGCAGGAGATCCATCAATCGTCAGAAGTGAAACGAAAAACTCCGTGAAACTTAGAAGACGCACCCGAGCAGACGGTTAGCAATGTCCGAAGGGTACGAGCTAGTCGCACCGCCATTGCTGAGGTTCCCGTCGCTCGGCAAGCTGCCGGAGTTGTAGATGCGCGCGGCCTGGTAGAACTTCTGCGCGCCGCCCGCCGAAAGCCTGCTCAGGATCTGCTGCAAGCCGTCGCCGGAAGAGGTTCCCTGCGTGCCCTCCTGGATCATGCCGACGATCTCGGACGGGGGGCACGGGTTGCGTCCGTAGCACGTGTGCACGCCGTTGTGGTCCTGCATGAGGCCCGGGTTCGGGTGAGAGCCGACCGTGGTCGGGACGCGGACGCACCCTTTGCTCTCCTGCATTACGACGGCGAGGATGAAGCGGGCATCCACCCCGGAAGCGCTCGAGACGCTCTGGATGGCGCTCTTGATCTGCGCCGTCTCGGTGGGCGAGTTGTTGGCCTGCCCGAACTGCGTGCACGAGATGCCGATGGTGCCGACGTTGGCGTTCCAGAGGTTGTCGAAGCTGGCCCAGGCGTTGATCGAGGGCCATCCGGCCCCCGTCGAGCCGTCGCCCTGGTAGAGCTTGCGGCCCGAGCAGGTCACGGCGCCGCCCGAGTTGCCGCCGCCGTTGTCACCGCCGCCGTTGTTTCCTCCTCCGCAGTACTCGGCGCCGGTGCCGCAGTAGCCGTACTGCGAGCAGCAGTAGCCGGACTGGCAGACGAAGCCGGTGTTTCCACCGCAGGTGCCGTGCGTCCAGTCGATGTTTTGCCGGGGGGTCAGGGACTGGGCGAGATTGCGCGCCTTCACGGCGTGCAAGGCCGTGCCGGGCATGGCTGCCACGCTCGAGGCGAGGGAGAGGGCGAGGAAGGCGAGGAATGATTGCTGCATGGTGATAGCTGGCTGTGTAGCTTGGATGGAGGATAGAAGAACGAGTACCGGCTCAAGACCAGCGGTCAGGTTGGTAAGGAGTGTGGTTTAAAAGAGAGTGCGAAGTAATGAGTGTGTTTCTGAAAGAATGTGGTTAAGGAATGTGAGTCTCCAAAGAGATCTTTGTCGAGTGCAGAGGCTGAGCGGCTTGTTGGTGATGAGAGAACTTCTCGATGATCGGGACGGGAAGAGAGGTCGTTTTTATAGCCTAATCTCCAGACAACGACGTCCACGCAACCCGGTACAGTCTCTGCAATTGAACCTCCTCTGCATTCGATTGCCATGCTTGTCGCCGGAGTAGTTCCAGCATTGCGACAATGTGACCAACTCTTCGGCATCCCCGACAGTGTGCACTTACACACCATCGCGGGCCCTTCGTCTTTGCGCCTGCCTTGCAAGGTAAAAGTCGCGCGCGTATGAAACAATACGTTAATCTTGGCTGGCAGCCTTGCTGGTAACGTTGCTCAGTGTTGGCGTGGGTGGTGGAAGGTGTTCGCATGTACGGGTAAGGAGGAATGTGGCAGTTGGAATCTCTCGCGGCTCGTGCCGCTGCTAGTAGGGGACATCCTAGAAAGCGGCAGTCACAGTTTCTGAGCAGGGATGAGATCGTGGGACTTGGGAAATGTGTTACAAACTCTCGTTCGCAGTCAGCGATGTTGACATCATTGGGATTGGATTGCCTTCAGTATGGTCATCCTAATCCAAGCGTTGGGACGAAATAGACTCACGGTACATACCAGTCGACTAATGTCAATTCGCTGATAAAATCTTGAGATTCCAAGAGCGAATATGCTGAAACGGCTTTAACAACACAATGCTACAGCGTGATCTCCGACCTTACCCCTGTCGGAGGACTATGGTGTCAAGGAAATAAGCCTACCTCAACGCAGCGATGAATACTACCCAAGAACCGGGCGGGCTAGTCGTTTCTGTCACCACTCCACTGGAAGAAATCGTTGAGATCCTTCAATGATACCTCAAAATCACCGAAGGATCGGGAGTACCTGCATCAGACCATCATCCTTCTATCATACCCAACGATTGCCGAATGGCCAATACCAATACCGACACAGTCGCGACGGACGCGTTTGCCCCTTTATCTTGCAGCGTGACGCACCGAGCTGCCCCCGATGGGTTAGGTGACTTTACACAGTACGTCGGGTTCAACTACGATCTTGCAGAATCGGGAGACAAGAATCGGAGCTCAGGGGGAACCGCCGGTCACGCCACGTGGTCGATAGCATCCTGCCAGCCAGCAACGTAGTGTGTAAGCCGTCTTGATGACATTGCCCGCAACACTACGCCGCGTTTACGCTCAGCGAGGTCGTCAATGTCGTCTAATATCTCCCTCAGCGTTGACGGCGATTTACCAGATAGCACAGATTACGTCGTTAAGGCTCTTGAGGTTCTGAGACTCGATATCAAGTCAACGTGAGAGTGAAGAACCATCGAAGTTTCGAGACTCGAGGAAATGCTGACGGGTGGTGGTCAGCACTCTATCGCGATTCGCGAGTGAACATCATGCGACTTACACTTGCAGACTGGTCATATGCGCCTACAAAGACCGCTGCAATAGAGCACATTCGGCGATCCTTCGGCTCAACCCGATAGAAAAGCTTAGTTCTACGCGCTTCTGTTCCTCGATCCTAGTCGTAGTGAAGGATCGACACCTTCGACCGTCCCCCTTTACTCGTAGCGATGTAGTAGCAGATCCCAATTTCTGAGAGCTCTTGAATCATCCCATGACAGCGAGAGGTAACCATCACTTGCAACATGGCACGATGAGGAGACGAAGGATAATTGTGAATTGTTGGGAGTTGCAGAGGGTTTTGTTGCATACCTTTGGGGCCGAGAGGGGGGTAGGGGGTTCCTTCACGCCTGACACCGCCATCTCTGAACAAAGACTTTCGGTATGTGAGTGATACTGATGAGTGCTTTCCCAGTTGTTGTTCGCCTACAGTGGACAGAAGCCAAGTCTGACGAACAAGAGAGTCGCTTCATTCGGTTCTTCTCCGCCTTCGAACCTTGGCTGCCTGGCATAGGGACTATACAGAAACAACCAAGTTCTGATAAAAGCACTTAAACCCGTGTCTCCAAATATGGCGATAGTAGAACATGGCAACGGAACTATTACCGACCCGGCAATATGGTATCAAGTAGATGGCGCTGCAAAGCCATGGATCTGCATGACCTTGATCGGCTAAAGTTAACAGGCACAACTCTGCGAGTCATCTCACTAAACTCCAATCGCAGTTGTTGACTCTTTCTGGGCATACTTCCAGAACGTTGCAAGCAGCACTGTCCCTTTCATTCGACAGGTATCTCACGGGAAGAGAGTTATGCATTGCAGTAGCAGTTTGCCGTGGAATATCGTGGCGCCGTATGGCTTTTCCCTTGGGATGAGAATTGAGCTTGAATTCAACGCCTTGAGACAGAGGGAGTGTGCTGATGGACAGCGTGGTTGCGATAAAGCCCCAGGAACGTTTCTAGTCACAGAGATATCAAGCCGGTCGTAATCACGAGACAGAACATCCGAGTCGATAATGACCAAACTCCGTCCTACCATTCCGTCCACTCATACACGATCAATCTCCTGTGCACTAGCATTGTCATCCTGAACCCTCTTCAGATCCTCCCCAAACATGCCATGATCCTGGATATTATCCTGGTATCCAAAAGCTGCAGCCATGTGTTCCAGCGGCACACCCCTAGTCTCAGGCACGAACAACCAGACATAGACAGCGCCGAGCACCACCCAACCGGCAAAGAAGAAGAACGTGCCAAAGCCAATATCAGAGATGAGATACGGAGTGGCTTTCGTGACAACCAGGTTAAACAACCACTGCGTGGCTCCGGATAGGGCCGAGCTAATGGCGCGCACGTTAATCGGTACCGCCTCAGACGACAGGATCCACGGGACTCCGGCGTATGAACCGACAAAGCCGATGACGTAGATGTAGATAAAGGCGCACGCCGCAATTCCGCCCCCAGTTATTTCGTGCTGACCGGACGTCTGCGGAGGACCGGCGATCTTGATGTACGCGCCCACGAAAACAAGAGCGACCGTCATCACGGCTGAGCCGGCGAGGAGCAGCGGCTTCCGGCCCACGCGGTCGACCAGGAAGAAATAGGCGACCGTGGCGGTGACGAACTTGACTACGCCGTATATGCCCGTGGCGAAGAGACCCGTGCTGGTGCCGACGACTCCGAGAGACTTGAAGATGGATGGCGAGTAGTAGTTGATGCCGTTGATGCCCGAGAACTGGCCGAAGAACTGCGTCACCACGCCGACGGAGATGCGGTACGCGATCTGCGGGCGCAGGCAGTCCCGCAGCGTCCGCTTGGCCACTTCCATGCGCCGGGTTTCGGCCGTGACGCCCATGAGGTCGCGCTCCATCTGCACGGCGTCTTGGATGTTGGCCAGTTCCCGCTGGACGTAGGGATGGCTGGCGGGCAGGTTGCGGAGGCGAGCCAGCACCGCTGATGCCCTTTCGAACTGCAGGTTCTTGATGAGAAATCGGGGCGTTTCTGGGAGGAAGAAACATCCCAGCAGGAAGGCGCCGATCATGGGGAGCTGCATGGCAACTGGGATGCGCCATTGTGTCGCGCCGGTGCCGGGGAGGTGGAGGCTCACGCCGTAGTTGATCCAGAATCCCAATAGGCCGCCGATCTGGTAGGCTATCTCGAAGAGCCCGATGCATCGCCCTCTGAAGGCCGGCGGAGAGATTTCGGATATGTAAAGGGGTACGACGCCAGTTAGGGGCCCAACGCCAATGCCGGTGAGGAAGCGGCCGGCGTAGAAGGTGCCCAGATGACCTGTCAGCTGTATAGCTGCCCCGGCAACGAAGACGGTGGAAGCAATTATGAGTGTCAGGCGACGGCCCAGAGTTTCCGCCAGGGGCAGGGCGAGAAAGCAGGCGAAGAAGCAGCCGGCTTGGAAAGTGATGATGATGTTGCTGCTCAGGTTGTTGACGTCGCCTGTCGACAGGCCATCGAGCCCGAACTGGGTTCGGAAGGATGGCAGAGCGAGGGTACCACCGAGGAAGGCATTGTCGTATCTGTTGAGTCGTTAGCATGTAAGCCACTGGTCTCGAGATATGAGTCTTGGATACGTTACCCAAACAGCGCTCCACCAAAGCCAGCGCAGACAGAGGCAAGGTACATCCTCCAGTTGTACACTTCCTTCGGTGTCTCGCCATCATCTTTGATTTTCCAGGTCATCGTGTTCGTGATTCGCAGACTGTGTTGTATAAGTCCCAAAAAGAAAGGGGTTATGATCATTGTTCAGGCTGACCAAGTCCATCAGTCGCGCAGTCTCTTGATATAGACCTGGAGCTGACCTTGGCATAGGAGTCAAGACATGGATATCGCACTGGGGATCGCATATACAATCTTGCGAGTCATCAACATCCCTATTCGTGTTTGACCCGTCCTCATTGCGTGGAGGTTAAGTGCGCCTTGGTGCGTGTGGGGTAACTGTGGAGGACAGTCTGGGTACCCAGGATGTCGGTTCCTGCGGAACCTGGGGAAGTACGCTAGGATAAGAGGTGACCCTCGGTGCTGGATCGGGGCTGCGGTCAAACCAGGTCAAACCAGTGCCAAGTGAAGCTGAACTACGGTCCCGAGCATCTGCCCGGACTGTCACCGCGAGTATCTGACTCTTATCGAGGTTGCTGCGTTCGTTGGAGTACGGCAGCCGAGAACAGAATCAAGCACGCCCCTTTAAGCAGAGCGAGACTACACACCTCGTATTGCGGCAATCATGTGAATATGGAACTGGAATTATAGACTTAGGCTCTCTGATATGTTACCAATATTGCATTCGTGTACGTGTGACGACAAACTAAACGCTCGGATCTCGATGGAACAGACAGAGCAACATAACCACTCAGCCATACACCTTCATCAGCATATCCCAAGACCCCTTGGCCCTTTGCATCCACTGTTTAGGTATTGAAGAATCTCTCGCAAACAGCTCTGAGCTGAATGCCTCAAAACTCACCCACCCGCGATAACCCTTCCCGTTGATCAACACATCCAGGAGCTCCGTCACAGGTAGATAAGCGCCCCTATCCGTCTCAAATGGGAACAGCCTTGCATTTCTGGACCATGTCATTCGCTCAGGCTGGTCAGCGACGTACATGTCATTTCCCGGCTTTAGCGGAGAAATAAGCTTCTGTGCGTCGCCGACCTGGATGTAGAACACCTTGCCGATATCCAGGTCCTCTTTCATCTTGTGTAACGAAGCCACCAGGTCCGCATCGCTGTTGATGTTCCGCCCGGTCGGGGACGTCGGATCCGCCCACACTCGACCGGCAATGTGGAACGTGTCGAGACACAGGCCGAAGTTGGGCAGGTCGACGCGCTTGACCATGTCCCATGTGCCCTCCCAGGTGTCGATGTGCGTACCCCATGCCAGACCTTCGTAGGCGAACCGAATGACGGGGCTCTGCTCGAGACCAAGGCGAGCAAATTCGGTCAAGTCGGAGACGATTCTGTCGATGTCGCCAGTTGTACCTTCTTGCAGGAAGTTCGTCGGCATCTGTATGAGATCGGTGCGGAGGATCTTGGCGAGCTGGAACCAGAACTTGAGCTTTTCGATGATCTTTTGGTGTGTTCTGGCGTTGACTAGACCTTCCGAGAAGAGAAACGGCTGCAGGGAGACTATCTCAAGGTTGAGCCTGTCGCATTCCTGACGTGTCTGCTCGGCGGCCAGCAGAAGGTTGTCCTCGTTCAAGCCGCCGGGGAGAACTTCGGCATGGTGCTCGAGGCATTCGTAGAAGAGCTCGACGCCCTCGAAGGATTGCTTTGCGGCCTCCTCGAGCTTTCGGAACAGCGTATGTCCTGCCGAGGCACGGCCCAGTGACACTGTAGCGATAGCAGGACGTAAACTCATATTTCAGAGTTCAACCTCAGACTCTCGGGGTTAAAGCACTCGATCTCGGAGGTAAGTAACCTTGGGAAAGCCACTTTGTTTCGTCGTCCCCATCTCGTCGGCACCCAGAAGTCTTGTACTCCTCACAGACGACCTGTGACAACCAACATTCCTCAGTTATGCACATGTGTTTGGAAATCCCGCGGCTGAGTGTTTATGCGACCCCTGCCGTCGATCCGATCCTATTCCGCGCTAAACGGCGATCCTTCTCGGGCTCACGCCATGGGGTGTTATGGACGACTCTTGGCACGCGATCATTTTGCGGATATCCAGAGCACACCGCTCGGAGAAGGTGTGCTTCTTCGAATCTTATAATGCCATGACAAGATTATTCAGATATCTGCAACAGAAACTGGAGCAGTCGGTGGTGATTTCTCGAGCGAGAGGCACGCGAATTGATCACGCAGCCTTGAACTTTTGCGAAACTCTACCTATGTTCGGCAAAGACTGAATTGAAGGTATTACCTTTATGGATTCTTGTTGCTGTACAGAGTGTATCTATGGTGGATGCATAAAAATATCCGACTCTTGTGATGTAACCCTGAATCCCAGGTTCTGCATAAACTCGGACGACTGTGCAGCCCTGTTCAGTCGTTAGATGGGCGTGATAGATATGGAATCAAGGAGTAAAGACTCACCACTCGATACCTTCCAAAGAACTCAAGTCTCCAAACAAGTTATAGTCGACTACAGGAAAGTCTCTGCCACTGATCAGATCGGTTCCTTCGTACATGGGCAGCCCTGTGGGTGCCTTGTCAGTCCCGGTTTCCCAAGAGAACCGGATCTGTGAATTCCTAATATCTGAAGGAAAGTTTATATGGAACGTAATTTTAAAAACGGACCGACTTTTGCTGTTTCGGACATTGCCAATCGAAATCGCGAGATAATCCAAATTTGACGCCGGAATTGAATCCGGCGACGCCGTTTACCCTACGCCACGTACCTGCATCGATCGCGCAACGACGACGCAGTACACAATGGCGGATCCGATGGTCGTCGACGCGGGAACGCGTGGCATCGCTCAGAGCCGCCACCACCCGCAAGCCGGCAGGAGCGCGCACGGACCACCCCCAGCGGACGTGACGCAGGCGCGCAGCGAGGACGGGAGGCAGTGGACGGATGCTATCGATAAGCTGATGAAGACAATCGCAGGCTTGGTGATCCCAGGCAAGGAGGAGGAGGTAGCGGAGGCGGCGAAGGGCGTGATAGGGGAGATGCTCGACGAGGCGAGGCAGATGGCCACGCGCGATGCAAACGAAAAACAGGCCGAGAGATGCCCAGGGGGCGTTCTTACACCGAGTGAGACAGACGAGATGATCAAGAGGACGGTCAAGGAGACGATCGCAGAGCTAGGCGGCGTACCTACAGTGGTAAACGCCCCCCGACAGACATGGGCCCAGGCGGCGAGCGCGGGTACCGGTGCCGGCGTCCCGGCATGGGAGCCGCGGTTAGTTGTCCCGGCTAGAAACGCGAGGGAAGTGATTGTCCGAGCGAAGGACGCTACGCCCGATATTCGCAACCGGGCAGCAAAGGATACACTCGAAGCGATCAATAAGGCGATCGGGAGCGACGCGGCAGTTGCCGCGCGGAGGATGCCGAGCGGCGATATGGTCGTTACCTTCCGCGACGCGGCAGACAAACACACGAAGGGACAATGGGTGCAGGACGCGTTTGGACCGGCAGCCCAGGTAACCCGGCGCGAGTACGCTGTGCTCGTGAAGGGAGTGCCGACGGGACCGCTAAAAGCAGCCCAGAACCTCCTCCAGGAGCTGCAGGATAAGAATGGCAAAGCGATCACGAGGGCTAAACCGATGTTCCGCAAGAACACGGGCAACCCTCGTGCATCGTTGGTTGTACACCTGAATGATGTGGAAGCAGCCAAGGTCCTCTGTGACGAGGGACTGATCTGGGAGGCCCAGATCTTCTACTGCGAGCCGTACGCGACGGAACTACAGTTCCGCCAGTGCTACAAGTGCTACGGCCTTGGCCACATTGCGCGGTACTGTTCGAAACAGGCGCGTTGCGGCTGCTGTGCTGGAGCGGCGCATCGGGACGGCGAGGCGAGCTGCCCCCAGAAGGGGCCCAACGGAAGGAAGCAGTGCGTCAACTGCGGAGGTAGGCACGGGTCGTGGGAACGAAGTTGCCCAATGGCGAAGGCGTACCGTACGAAGATCGAGGAGTCGTACCAGCACCGGCCGAGGCAGTTCGCGGTGACTGGAAGCGGGTCGACAGTCCCGTCGTCTGGCACAGCGAGCAGTTACGGCGACGAGACCACGCCGAGCGAGGAAGGAGGCTGGCAGGTACCACGGCAGCGCAAGAGGCGGGCACCGGGAACGCCGCCGCCGCCCCCTCGTACGAGGGGTAGACCGCGGGCGGATCAACTCCCGATGCAGCCAGCCCCCGGAGTCACGCCCATCTCGCAGCTTCTACAGCGGCAAGGCAGCGGAGCGGCCCAGACGCAGCAGCCGGCTAGTACCCAGTAATGATACTAAGTATCGTCTACTGGAATACGGCAGGAAGTAAGGCGCCGACGGCGGTGGCGCTCGAAGATAGGGAAGAGCACGACGTTATCGCGATACAGGAGCCGTGGATCAATCCGCAGCTCCGGACGACATACTGCCCGAGCGGGGGTCGATACCACAGAGTGTACGGAAGTGGGAGAGCGGCGCTATATGTGCACAAGCGTCATGCGGTAACGGCGTGGGAACAGCGGACGGGACAGGACTGGTGTAGCGTCACATTCGGACGAGGGGACACGGCGGTAACGGTCTGGTCAATATACTCACCGATCCGGACGAACCAACAGTGGGCCAGCCCGATCCACCAGCTGAGAGCAATAGAGCCGCAAGGTCGGAACATCCTTGTCGGGGACTTCAACCTTCATCACCCCTTCTGGGACAAGGAGGGTAGGGAGTCCAGAGGGGTGGGGGACCTCTTACTGTTGGCCGAACAATGGAGACTCTACCTCGCTACACCGTGGGGAGAACCAACTCGAACGAAGAGAGGTGACCGCGACTCGACAATAGACCTGGCGTGGGCAACAGAAGGGACTCGCGTGGAATTTCTAGGGGATCTGGGTTATGCGGGATCCGATCATCACGCACAGCTTGTCAAGTACTACGACGACGGGCCGCGCCCAAGCCGTGGCAAGGCCAAAGGATGGAACTGGAAGAAGCTCGACAAGGGACTTGTTAGGGCGGAGGCCGTAAACGTGCGACTTCCCCTGGACATCCATACGGAGGAGCAGATCGACGCCGCGGCGGACTCACTGGTAGAACAGCTCACGAGGATCGCGGAACTCGCGGCACCGAGAAAGAAGACGGGTACGGGACGCAGGGCAGGATGGTGGAGCGAAGCGGTCGAAGTAACCGTAACGGAAGCCAAGGCGGCGAGACGACGGTATCGCACGACACCGTCCAGATACACGTGGGAAAACCTCCAAGGGGCATGCTGCCGACAGAGGAGGGTGATCAAGCAGGCGCAAGCGAAATACTGGCGACGCCTAGTTGCCGAGGCCTCTTCCGACAACTCAGCGATTTGGAGACTTGAGAGATGGGCGCGGCTGAGGAGCCACGTCACACCAGAAGCATCGACGATTCCGCCACTTCGGAGAGACGCACCCGAGGCCCACCCGGCGACAACACATGCGGAGAAGACCCGGGTCTTAGCCGAGAGATTCTTCCCTAACCGGGGCGCGGACCTGTCGGATATTGCAGAGGACGCTCCCTATAGCGAGTCCGTACGGATCGAAAGGACAGCGAGCGCTGAAGACGTCGCGGAGATACTACGGGACACGGGCGCGTGGAGAGCGCCTGGAACAGATGACAACCTCCCAGTCGGATACCTCAAAGCCTGCGGTGAACCGGTAGCAGAGGCGATCGCACGGCTCGCCGACGCGAGTTTCGCGCTCGCCTACTTCCCTCGACGGTTCCGCAAAGCGGGGGTAGTAGTACTCCGCAAACCCGGAAAGACGACCGACCAGTACCAGACGGCAGGCGGATACCGCCCGATCGCACTCCTCAGCACGATCGGGAAGGTCATCGAGGCACTGATGGGACGCCGCGTGGCGCGAGCTGCGGAAGAGAACGGGCTCTTGCCGGACGGACAGATGGGCAACCGCCCCGGACGATCAACGGAGGTAGCGATACGATTTGTCACAGACGCCGTACGAACCGCGTGGCGGGAAGGAGGAGTCGCTTCGCTACTCCAGCTAGACATCAAGGGCGCGTTCGACACGGTCAACCACACCAGAATGGTGGATACGCTCCGCGGCCTCGGCTACCCGCGCTGGGTCGCATCGTGGGTCCGGAGCTACCTGACGGACAGGACAGTCCAACTACACTTTGACGGAGAAACGTCAGCGCCGATCGACCTCCGGGCCGGAGTCCCTCAGGGCTCGCCCCTCTCACCGATCCTGTTTCTTCTCTACATCGCGTCGTTATACCAGGCACTCGCACGGAGCCCTAACCTCCTAGTCGTAGGATTTGCAGACGACACAAACCTGATGGCGTTCAGCCGTAACGAAGCGGACAACTGCCACCAACTTCAGGAGGCGTGGGAGACGTGCCAGCGGTGGGCGGTGACTAGGGGGATGGAGTTCGCTCCCGAAAAGAGCGAGCTCCTCCACTTCAGCCGCGCCCACGCAGCCCCGCAACGACGAATCCGCTTGGGGACAACCGAGATTACGCCAGTCGCATCCGCGCGGTTCTTGGGAGTTTGGCTAGACCGGAAGCTCCGATGGCGAGCCCACCTGAAGCAGATCAACAGGAAGCTAGCGACACAGCAGCTGGCCCTCAGCAAGCTCGCAAAGTCGGCTTGGGGATGCAGCCTCACGCGAGCGAGGGAGATCTACACTAAGGTGATCCGGAGCGCCATCTCGTACGGAGCTTCCGCGTGGCACCTGCCGACGACAGACAAGCAGCAGGGAATCGCGAAGAAACTCCACGGGGCGCAGTCAAAGAGCCTCAGGATCGTGGCTGGGGCCTACAAGGCCACACCCATTAGAAGCCTAGAAGTCGAGACGGCGGTACCGCCTATCGACCTCTACCTCAACAAGCGACTAGCCGACTTCGAGGCCCGACTCCACAGTTCAGGTAGGGCCGCGCAAATCCGTGACGCGTGCGCAGCGATAGCGTCGAGACTTCGTTCCCGGCGGCGCCGGCGAACGACGGGCGACAGGGACGAACCGCGGACTGGATGGGGAGGCGAGAGATCCGGGGCATGGGCCGAAGCGTGGTGCAACGAGCTCGAGACTAGAGATGCTCTCCGACGGGACTGGGAGACGCGATGGAACCTGGAACTCGCTAGGGCGACGACGAGACGACCGGGACGCATAACGCAGCCGGCTGACAGCCCGGACTTCGACGGCGCGCTCCGGAAGCACAGAACGCTGCGGAAGCACGAGAGCTCGCTCCTGGTCCAGATACGGACCGGGAAGGTAGGCCTACGGGCGTTCCTCTTCGGGCGACGGGTTCCGGACGTATGGACGCCGCTCTGCCAGTGCGGCCAAGCGAGGGAGACGCCTCTCCATCTGACGGTGTTCTGTGACGAGCTGCGGAACGAGAGACGCGCACTGGAGCGAGCCGTAAGCCCTAGGGCACTCCGTACGAGCAGAGACTTCGCGGCGCTAACGGCGGGCCCGGCCACGGCAGGGGCCGTCGTCAAGTGGCTCCTCAGCCTCCGGAGGTTCCCGGAGTTCAGGCTCGCAGAAGAGATCGCGAGGGAGGACGAGATGGCCCAGGAGGGGGCGGCGGGGTAGGAGCGCCGGGTGTACAGGGGTGGATGGTGATTGGGGGTTGGCCATGGGATCACTAAGCTGGCGGTGGTGAGACCCCAGTATAGCAAGGCCGAGAACGGGCAGTCGCCCCAGATTGCGGCCAGAGCGTTGTACGTAGGTTTTAGTCCAACTTCGGTAAGGTTTCCTATGTAAATAGACAGGTAGAGGTACCGAATGCCCTCCGGGCACATCGGCGTATAAGTAATAATAATAATATCTGAAGGAGCTGACAGCGTGCCATCGAGGAAGTTCTGCGAAACGCGTCGCCCAGCAATTGTGTCGTTCATGTAAATGTCACTTGCTGGAGTGACAGACATTAGATCTTCGGTAGTCGTGGTAATAGTCTCGGCCGCCGTGCTGGATACCTGTGTCAGGAAGTCCGGCGGTTCGGAGAGCAATGAGGCCGAGCTGTATGTCTCAACACTCTTGCTTTCGATGCCGCCGAAGAAACTGTAGCTCGAGAATACGGCAGGAATGAGGTGGCCGAATGTTTTCTCACAGTGGGATAGCAAAACCTTCATATCGAGACTCGGAGGACCTTCTCGAGCTGGATATAACTGCCCAAGGGGTTGTGAAGGTGAGCTGTGTCTGGTCCCTAAAAGCATAACTGTGGACTTGAAAGCCAGGTGAATATTCGCGAGCTGAGGTGAGAGCTGTTCCCCGGCGGACGGTGACGGCATCTTGCAGTGCTGAGGGAGTCTATCGTGCCATTGACGCAGCGCCGACAGGTGTGTCGCATAGGAGTCGCCAGGGGACCTTAGCAAGGGCTCCCACATGACGTCGTTCATGATTCGTACAACCTCGACAAACTTGTTGAAGGTGCTAATTGAGCGCATCGGCTCGGTCAAGGCAATCTTCGGTCGATTCTGTCCATGAGCATTTGGCGCGTTCCAAGGCTGCCATTCGTCCATACCCGATTCTTCCGGCAAAGGTAGCTTTCGAATATCCGCCGTCCGCAGGTGAGGCGGTCTTCCGAGGTGACAAGATATGATCGTATCAAGAGCGAAACACGCCAGTAACGTGCGGACTTGGGTCTCGATATTTGGTGCCGTTGGTCCGATGTCTAAAGACTGAGTCTGCAGACTGAGACACATTCTGACAGACTGTCCCATCAGTCGCCATGCAGATGTTAAAGACCCTTGATACATGTTGAACATGCTCAGTATAAGAAGAGCCTTGACATGACCAGAATCTACTGCCTCTTCCTCTGCCGGTAGTAGCTTCTTTGACAAATTATACATCTCGGTTGGCGTTAGGCGAGGTTGCGTCTCGATTGACGTGAACTCGACCTGTGTCCGACGCTCCTGGACGGAAGAATGCGCCAAGATGGCCCAGAAAGTCGATAGCTCCCCGGATTCCCGAAGTTGAGATGGTGAGGGTGAATAGAGCACCTTGAACATCGCGTGTTTCTCAACAACGGGCAACCAGCAGTGGGTATAGGAGAAGTAGATATCCAGTAATCGCTGGGCGTTCGGCGGAAACACCAAGCTTTCATCGGTTCGAGAAGTCGAGTCGATGTTTGCGACGTTTATAAGTGGCTGTTCTCGAGTAGGAGAAGAGAATACTTTATTAAGGCTTGGACCCGTAACTGGAGCAGACCCTTGACTTGGCAATTGTTCCGTAGATATCGAGTCGAACGGCCTGAACGTGATCTCAGGGAGACCGGCGGAGATACTTCCTGGATGCCCGGCCAATGTCGACTCGTCCATACTGGTACTGGCGTTTGCCTCGAGGCTCGAAAGTCGACGCTCCAGCTCTCTTTGCACAGTGCTGTCCGCCCAGGATTGCCTCAAAGTCTCCGGTGCTCTGATAAACTTGCTTAAAAGCATCAACTTGCCGCCATCGTCGAGGACGAACTCAATGTGATTCATCAAGTCCACCACAGTTCTTTCGCCGTTCGGGACGACAGCGAAGACGAGCGCCCATAACAATTCCAAGGACCGCACATATCCAGTAGCCAGACCCCGCTTCCTAAGACCAGAGCCATAACCGCATGGCAGGCCGGCGATAGAGCACGACGAACACACTGGCTGTCGTCCGTTGCACTTGTGTTTCCGGCTGCGACAGTGATCGCAAGCTCGCGTCGTCCGCTTTCTTTTAGAAGAGGAGCCACCCTGTGATGGCGATGGAGAGTCGTGGTCTCCTCCTGCGGTTTCGGCACCATCGCTCATGTCGTCAAAGACTCTGCGGATGGCTTGGGATGTTTTATATGGTGAGATCTGCCACTCCCGGCTTCCTACAAGTTGCGGATTCTCAAGCCTTCATTGCAGAATCAAGGCACCTCAGGGCGAGGTGCGAGAACAACCCCAGAAACAAGGATTGGTAAGAAATAAGAGGACGGAACTCCAGAGACTAGAGCTAAGGCACATGGTGAGAAACCTTGGGGGCTCATCCTTTGCGGGGTTCCGCTAAAAGAGGGAGGACGTGGTTACCGAAACAGGTAAGGCCTGGTTAGATATCACGAACTAGACATATTAGTTGGATGAGTTCTTATATGCACACGCCGAGGGGTGCCGTGAATGATTGTTTCTCCGCTTGTGACCTTCTGTGTCTGGTAATTGAACTTCCGAACAACATATTGTTTGCAATTCTTGAACCCCCAAACCAAAAGGGAGTCAATAGCAATGAATTGTTCGCTGCAGTCTCTCTATCCCAAATTTCAACTCGTGTTCTCTCAACCAAATTTGTTCTTAGTTTCGATGTCTCTCTAGGCTGGCCGAAATATTAGGAGACAATATCTAGTTGTCTGTTCTTGATGGCATCATTATGACGATGGTCGAAGTCCTGGCGCCACAGGGTTCAATCGATGCAAGAGGTTCAATTGTCCTCCTTGGAAACCACAAGACCGGCAAGTCGACACTGGCTGTGATTGCTTCTGCTGCCTTCGCACGCCGGTTGATCGACTTTGATGCCTTCTTCCTTCAGCAAACCGGTCTGCGCAGGCATGCCTTCAAAACAGAACGCGGGCCTGACCGATTTGCCTCTCGCCAAGTTACTCTTCTTCAAGAGTTGCTACTGTCGAACGATAAAGGCTGCATAATTGTCTGCCCCACGGCTGGTTTCACGGCTGGCGAGCAACGACTCTTCAGAATATTCGCCCAGACCCATCCAGTTATCCAGATAGTCAGTGATCTCGAACAACCCTTCAGCCCCAGGTCAGAAACAGGGCTGTCTACCTCCGAGTTCGACTACGATGCAGTACGGTCCTGTTCGACCTTCGAGTACTACAACCTGTCTGAAGGACCTCTTAAACCAGGACGCAACTCGCCTCCCAATGAACGAGCGTCAGCAGCGCCTCCAGGTCGTCCAGGATCGTCATTTCTACGACTTAAGCGGGTTGAGCAAGACTTCCTCGGCTTTTTGAAACGTGTCCAATGCCAACGCCCTGACGGCGACATCACCTCAACTGCACCATCCCTCTTTACCTACGTTCTGGTGCTTAGCCTCTCAGAGCTACTCGACATCGCGAACCTCGAAGGCGTCCTATGTGATGGGCCAGACGCAGTGGAGATTAAGATCGATCCAACTGACCCTACCTGGCGCCGTTTCTCCGTTACTGACATTCTGGAGTCTCTTAGCCGGGGCATCACACTGGTACGGCGCGCCTTCTCGGGGCCAATAGTCTATCATGTTCAAAAGCCATATGCCACCCCACACCTGGCATGGACACACGCCGATAAAGCGAGGGCAAAGGCGTATATTGACCTTCTGTCTCATGGTCTGCGGTTTTGCCCAGACTATTTGACGGTGGATCTATCATTCGACGACAGGTTCATCAGGAATGTTGTCGCCACCAGAGGCAATACCTGTATCATAGGGCATTATCACGACGCAGCACCAGGTCCTGACGGATGGGCCGAACCGGACAGAATGGAGCACTACAACCGTGCTGTGTCTCTTGGCTGCCAACTTGTCCGTCTCACGCAGGTCGCCGAATCGATGACAGACAATCTGGGGGCTCAGCAGTTCATCCACAATGTTGGAACGTCACATCGTGTCGAACCAAGATTGATTGCTTACAACACTGGTCTACTCGGCAGGCTTTCGTGCTGTCTCAATCAAGTTTACACACCGGTCTGTCCCCCTCCCTGCCATGTCCCAGCTAGCAAGCCAGCCAGCCACTTGTTGCCAGAAGATCCTCGCCTCACGCTTAGAGAAGCACAGACAGCGCTTCACTCAGCCTTCGTACTGGACCAGTTGCATTTGTGGATCATCGGAACAGATTTATCTGCCAGTCTTTCGCCGCCCATGTACCGCGCTGCATTTGCGCACATGGGCATGCCGCACACCTGGCGATCGAAAAACATCTCCTCCATCGAGGAAATCGAAGACCTGATCAAGGACGATAACTTTGGTGGCTCTGCCATCGCCCAGGGTCACAAGATGACCGTACTGCCCTATATATCGCTCATGTCCGAGCACGCCAAGATCATCGGGGCAGTCAACACGCTTATACCGATCAGATGCGCATGGGAAGGATGCTATACTCCACCATCCCAGTTCTGGCTGGACAGAGGCCGCGCCGGTCCGATCAAGGGCATCTACGGAGACAACACAGACTGGAGAGGAGTATACGGTTGCATATCAAAGAGACTGTCGCCAGCCAATGCAGTCAATGCCAAATCCACCGGACTTGTCATGGGCGCCGGGGGAATGGCCAGAGCGGCGGTATATGCCATGATACAGCTAGGAGTGCGGCACATATTTCTCTACAACCGGACCACGGCAAACGGGCACCTGCTGGCTGAGCATTACAACAAGCTTACCGTGGACCAAGAAGGTCTGCTCGACGGATCTGGCAACAGAGCCCCTCTGTCCTCCGGCAAAGGGTGGCTGGGTTCTGCGAAGGTGCAGGTCATAGAGTCGCTCGAGCAGGACTGGCCCCCAGGGTATGCCCAACCTACCATGATCGTTTGCTGTGTGCGGGCGCCTGTGGAAATGGGGAGGCCGCAACCAGTCGTGACAATTCCTCCGCAGTGGCTAAAAAGCCCCAACGGCGGTGTCGTCGTTGATGTGAGTACCTGATCTCCTGACCTATTCCCCTCACAATAATAAATGAGCTGTACTGACACCCACAGACATGCTACGATACTTTGCTCAGCCCTCTCGTCCGCCAGATGCGGAATCTGGCACACAAGGGCTGGGTCATCGTCGATGGCCTTCACATACTGCCTGAACAGGCAGCTGCGCAGTTTGAACTGTTCACCGGCCGGAAGCCTCCGCATATTCGCATGTGCATTGAGGTCCTGCGGCACTATAGGTCGGAACCGGACGCTGAGACGCAAGAGGAAATACAAGCCAGGTTGTCCGAGCTGTACGGGAGACTTGGGCACAAACCTGGTGTGACCAAAGTGGAGGAGACATAGATACCACATGATTTTCGATGATTCAAGTCTAGTTACCACCCAGGGTGGACTGCACATCTATGCCTGAGGTTTACTACCAACCCGTGTTTATTTCATTGTTTTTGACAAATAAAAACGTATTTTGGGCCATTCCTCATTCCTCTGGCCAAGGAACAACCAAGCCGCACATCTCAGACCTAGGGATCCTGCTATGTATCAACCGACAAAAGGCGTCGTTTAGGACAATTCGTACGGCTCAAGCTCCACAGCCGCCCCCATCTCAAGCGACTTCTTGACAGCCTCACAGACAATCAACGCCGCCAACCCAGATTCAGCCGTCGACCTCGGTTCCTCCTCACCCTGAATAACCTTCACGAAATGCGCCAACTGCAGATCGAACGCCACACCCTCCTCAACATCGCCTTTCCTCCCGGCGATCTTCCCGAGCCAACTCTTCTCCTCCACCCCATCGTACGACCACCTCGTCATATCCGGCACGCTAAGCGTCGCCTCCGTCCCAAAGACGCGGTAGAAGTCCTGGCCCGTCTTCGGGAATTTGGCGGAGAGATCGCCCGTCCCGAACTCCCACCCGTAAGGCGAAGGGGCGTTATCGCAGAACAAGAAAGTGCCCACCGCTCCGGACCGAAATTTAAAAGTCACCGCACCGCCCTCCTCCGCCTCGTATCCCCTGCGGGACACGACCTTTTCCGTCTGCACCCGCGCAATGGGGCCGAGGAAGAGGTGCAGCAGGTCCACGTCGTGGACGAGGTTGATCATCACCGGACCGCCGGCGGACTTCTCGCGGCGCCAGGGACCCTCGTCGTAGTAGGCGTTGTGCTTGCGCACCATCCACAGCCCGTTGACGGCGATTACTCTGCCTAGCGAGCCGGAGGATATGGCCTCCCCCGTGGCGACGGCGTAGGGGTTGAAGCGCCTGTGGTGGCCTACCAGCGCCTTGACGCCGGTCTGCTCGCGGACTTGCTTGAGGCGTTTGACCAAGTCCTTGCCTGTGGGCACATGGTGGCAGAAGGGCTTCTCGATGAGGATGTGCACGCCCGCGTCGGCCAGCTCGGTGGCGACAGCGGCGTGGGTCTGGTTCGGGGTGCAGATTATGGCCGCGTCGGGCTTGTCCGGGGAGGCGAGGAGGGCGGCGACGGATGGGTGGTACGCTGCGCCGAGTTTGGCTGCGATGGCTTGTGTCTGGGGCTGGGGTTCGACGATGGCGACGAGGTCGATGTCGGGGTTCTTCTGGATGGCGGCCACGTGTTGTGGGCCTATCACGCCATAGCCGATTACAGCTATGGTGAGTTTCTTGTTTTCATGGGAGCCCATGTCGGCTGCTGTGTTCTGTCAGTAGGACTTGCTCGCGAACAGTGAAGCCTAATTTGGCATAGTCGATCTTTACAATTTCAAGCAGATAGCTGTCTATTATAGCCATCCAACTCCCCTCAATACGCAAAGCCGCAGCATACCCAGTACACTTCACGTACAGGAGCGGCGAAGGGTTGCCCGCGGGTATCTGCTGGTCCACCCCGGAGAAGTACTTATCCGCGCCAACCGCTCTTCCGCGGAGCGCTAAGCTCTGCAAAAATTGCGGGCTGAGGGGTAAACATGGTACGGGTAAGGAACCACGTCTCAGTCCAAAGACAGCCCCATCAAGAGTCTGGTACCTTACGACTATTACCTGGGTGAGTTGCAGAATGGTCGTTGACATACCAGCTCCTCAGACTTCATCACAGTCCCGAGTCTTGTGTGGAGGGTTAGGGTTGAGTCGAAGGCTAAGACCGGGCCTCCTTTCTTTTTGAGACGACTGAGAACTTCGGGGTGGAACTCGAGGTGCAAACAATTAAACGTTCTATGTCGGTTTCGGATAAAGTAATGTTCGAGGACAACGGCCTATAACGCCATTACCCCTGTGTCACTCCCCTCCCTCAGGGGCATTGTTTACTTGACCCTTCCTGGTGATTACATAAGCTGACGACCAAGGACACCCAAACCTTCACTCCATAAACCTAAACGGCGGATGCTTGTGGCCCAATCCACGAACCTTCTCCTCCGACAGCCCCTCGAGACACGCGTCACGCTTGCCCTCCGCCCGGATCTTGTTCTCGTGCTTGCAGAGCAGAAGTCCGAATGCGGCCAGGACGTAGATCGGTTGAAGAGAGAAGTTGATCGAATGGCCCATGTGGAACTTGGGCGAGTCTCTTCCAAGGTACGTCCATCTATAATGAGACTTGAAGTCAGTCATCGAAGTACAAGGGAGGGCTGGGTGGTATTGATAAACTTACGTTGAGAGAACACCTCCGAGACTACCGACAAGAGTTAGCTAACGAGCTAGACGTAAGAAAGATGCTCATCCGGACAAAAAGCTCGGACTTTTTGTAGAAGCAGCTCAGGAAAAACGCCGTCACGGGCATGACACCGCCTTCGAAGACGCCCAGGACGGTGCGGGCTACGGCGAGGTCGGCATACAATTGTACGAAGGCGGTGCACAAGGAAACGAGGCCGAAGGAGAAGACGAGAAAAGCAACATAGAACCGCGGGCCAAAGTGCTTTAGCATGACATTGCATGAGACTTCGACACTATCGGAGGTCAGGGTTGATTTGGCTACAGTGAATGACATGGTTGCGGCCGCGTACCTGAGATAGACGACGAAGAATATAGACAAGATAGTGTTGTACCGGTACCCAACCAAGTTGAGGTCGGTAGCCATGCCTTTGATCTTTGCATTTCCAATGTCGGCACGATCGATTGCGCAGCACATGTCTATGGGACATGTAAGTTAGCATAAGTGTGGCTTTGAGTCGATTCTCAGGGGCTGGCTTACACAACAGTGTCACCTTGGCTGTGATACAGGTGTCTATCCACATCCTCAAACTTCAAGGGATCCCCGGCCCCCTACTGGCACGCTTCACGGACGTATGACGCTTTCGAGCCATGCGATCAAAGGGATGGCCAGCCCGCCTCGCTACCCTCCACCAAAAGCACGGAAAGCTGGTGCGCATCGGTCCCAACTATGTCAGCGTCAGCAACCCGGCCGCGATCCCAGTCATCTACGGCACCAACCCCTATTACAGCGCGGCAACTGTCAGCAAAGGCCGCACCGTCCCCTCCGTCATTGCGATGGGAGGAGCACAACATACCGCAGTCGGCAAGTCCGCCGGCCGACACTTCACCACCAACTCCCTGCTCGACTACGAGCCGTCCATCGAGGCCGCGACCGATGAGCTCGTCCGCGTACTCGAGCGGCATACGATGGCAGACATCGCCAACTACCTCCAATGCTTCGCCATGGACGTTCTCACTGCATCGCCTTCAGCGAGTCGCTGGGCTTCATCGAGAAGGGCGCCGACGTGGACGGGATCCTCGCCGCTGTCGTGGCGAGGTTCGATCACTGGGGCCACTAAGCCGCGCTGCCGGGGGCGGATTACCTGTTCAACAAGAGCGCGTTGGTCGGCAAACTGAGAAAGAAGGATGACAGCCCGCTCGCCCGCGTCCGCTTGGCTCACGGAAAGGTTCTGCTACTCTGGGTAGGTATCAAGCCACAGCAGGCAGTATCAGGGGTTTGAGCACTGGATGATTGCCCGATTGAAGGATACGAAGAGAGGGTTATCGGAGTAGGTAGTTGATACAGTCTCGTCAGTTCAATCAAGCAAGGCAACAAAGAAAAAGCAATTTGAGATCGACCAGGGGTAGGATCTTTATAATCCCATGGTCGAGAACAGCAACCGGTCGGTCGTCCGGTTCAGTCTTGATCGTTGGCGATACCATTATGCACCCACATGAGCTGTGGAGTGGGGCCATGAGGCATGACTGATCTGGTCAGAGAGTCGATAAGGTCGGACGAGCATCACCTGTCCGTCCGGGCTGGAGTCGAAGACCGGAGAGCTGCAAGTATTAGCCACTGATCCTACCTTATGATTCGATCTTGCGCACATTCTGATACCAGATCTCGACTGGAATGGCGCAAGTGTCACTCCTGAGATCTCTCTCGTTGGCCCGCTGCCCACTCTAGCCGAGACTGCGATCTCTGTCGAGTTTTGAAAAGAGACACCTCCCTTCGCCTAAATTGAAATTGCATTGCAAAGTTCATTGCGGGAGTCTGCGCATATTCGAGCTTATCCGATATGTGATGCTTGCAGGATGACACACACGTTCGAGCTTAGGGTGGTTCTGTTGCCAAGTGCCTGGAGCTTCGTGCATCTTGACATCCTGGCGATAACGGCTGCTTAGGCGTGATCGCTCAGCCGTCGGTGCCCAGGAGACACAGCTGCAGTTGGAGTGAAATAGAACCGCCAGGATTGGTGAGGAGAGCATAAAAGGCGGACGAATAGAGCGAAGAGGAAAAGGCGCGGCCCGGCCAGTGGCTGACCGACGGAATCTCGCAGCCACTGAGAAGCCGAGGGATTGATACCGTCATCAGTATCGCAAATCAATCAAAATAGCAAGCCACTTGCATGCCTGCCTGCAGTCTTCCACACCGCAACTATGACAGTAAGGCTTGCATGCCTGATCGTCCTGGTGCCGTTCTTCTTGCCAGTCCTCGGATGCCAGAACGCACGTCAAATGACACGACACCACTGTGGGCTAGACAGACTGCCTTTCCCGCAGCTCTGGAAAATCTGGGGTAAGCTTCCCGCTCAATAAAGTGGACAGCATGAATTAACGGCAGATTGACCCGAAATCCGGAGCATTTATTGCTGCAATCACAGTTTTGCCGTGGTCGCTTGGAAGGTTGGAGGTTCCAGAATAATTCCTCAAACGGCCGAGGAGC
Organism: Coniochaeta sp. 2T2.1; assembly: GCA_009194965.1. Classification (NCBI taxonomy): domain Eukaryota; kingdom Fungi; phylum Ascomycota; class Sordariomycetes; order Coniochaetales; family Coniochaetaceae; genus Coniochaeta; species Coniochaeta sp. 2T2.1. The sequence goes on from VSMA01000006.1 coordinate 2,817,406, forward strand.
AGGGGCCCGAGCCGGTTGTCAGGGGCCGGGATCCATTTCTCAGGAGATTTGTTCTCCGCCTTGGAATGAGACAGGGTGGGTTTGGAATGACTCAGTATTATGCTGTCTTCCAGGTTGTTTGTTGTTATTAGAAAAGGGAGTGATGTCGCCGTCAATCAGCAAACGGATGCAAACTGGCCAGTTGCTGCTGAGAAGTGACACACTTCAGATGGAATGACCGGACGACATCATGAATTCCGAGCGTTGTCCCACCCTGCATACGAGGCGAGAGTGAGAGAGAGATAACCCCCACGCTCTGACCTGGCCTTCCTGGCTGACTTTGATCCCCCTTTCTTCCTTCGGCCATCCTCCGGAGCGACATCCGGTTGCTGGAAACCGTTGGAAAGAGTGGAAACTGGGGAAATACACCGACCGACTCTGCTCACCGACTCCCATTCCGTCATAGCTGCTCCATATTTTGCATAATAGCAGCCGAGAACCAGAGAAATGAGACGGAACAGCCGGAGCGACGAAGCGTTCCTGAACCAACAAATCGTCGTATCCGAGCGTCGCGGCAGTGATTTCTGGCAGCTGTTGGATTGTCAAGAGAAAGAAGAGACGAGAAGATTTTTCTTCTGCTCCATCCCAGGAATCTGGCCATTCTCCACACAACAGCCCCAGATTTGCTGCAACTCCACAGTGAGTCCGCTGCACACCCCAGACTTGGCTCACTTCTCAGCTGGGGTACAGCTCAAAAGCGGAAAGCGCAGCCCGGGAGACCATCCGGGGAGCTCGGAAGGAGCCACGAGTGAAACCCCCCTTGTCAACTTTCTTGATCGACATGCCACACTCTGGTCGCAACATTTCTTTTTCTTTTCGTCCCCTCACTCTCTGTCGTCCTGTCTCGAAATCGGCCCTGGTGTCAGGAGGTACCGGTAAGCAGGGAGACTGCATTTCTGGTCATTTGCTGTTGATGACGGCTGGGCGAGTAAGATGCCGAGAGACAGGATGTGGGTTGTTGTTGGGGAATGACAGAACATGACAGCGCCAAACAGAAGTGCTGGCGAGATGTGACAAGTTTCCCAGCCCAACGGGACGCAGCATCAGCTCTCATTACCAGCTCCGCCTGCCAAAGCTGGAATCAGATGTCAAACTGGCCGGTTGCACTCAACCCCGGAAATGATGAGACGATGTTGCCAATCCAAACTTCAGCAACAAAGACGTGTCACTCCCACCGCAGCCCTGTGTGGAAAGGGCCAGATAGCCAAGAAAGGGACGGCCAAAAGTAACTTTCGTCCCACTTGTAATAGGCTGCAAGTGAGCTGTTGCACCAAAGAATTCTCTCAGCCGAAATAAGGGTGATGACAGAAAAAAGAACAACCTTGTTTTGGCGCATGTATCCGGCCATGCAACAGAAGCTTTCGTACCTGCCCGCCCTGGTGAAAGGTACCGGCCGCGAGTAAATCCAATCCAAATCGCCTCGGGTCATTTGGAGTGGACACCACAGCACAAGCAAAGAAGCACAGGCCCCGACTTACATGCCTTTACAGGCTACAAGTTCCAGCACTACAAGGGGTAGGAAAATAAAAAAGCAAGCCATTTCCGCCCGCTCTGACACAATCATTTCACTTCCATATCCTCTCGTACAAATACCCAACCTGCCTTCCTGATTGCTCTTTCCTCCCTTTTAAATCGCATTTGTTAAGCTAGCCCTGCAATCCGTTCCGAGCTCTTCAAATAGTCACGTCGTCGCTGCTGTGCCAGTTAGACATCTCTGCCCCAGCGACTTCCATCCCCAATACCAGAAAATACCGAGATACCCCGTCGTTTCCCGTCTCCAGCTTACGACCACAAGCCTCGTGCAACATCCTCCTTCCCCTTTATCTCTGGTTTCGCTACTGCAACCCCACGGCCAGCTTTGTGTTCCTTCCGTATTCGTCGTCCAACAAAGCATTTCCGGACCTTCCAGCTCTTGCACTTTGTGGTCTCTCGCGCTCCTGCCCTGAGAACTTCGCCTCGGACCAACACCCGCTTCCACCGCAGCACAACGCAGGTACTACCGGCAGCCTGACTCTTTAAAACTACCAATTTTTCCGCCATTCGAAACCTGAGAAAAACATCCAACTCTCCTCTGGAATCTCTTTTTCGTCAGAACTTCCAGCCCGTTGTTATTCTTCGGATTACTCAGTACCTTTTCGTAAAGAGTAAGTATGGCGCTGCAGTCTCGATTTGTAGGATCAGCGACACTAACAAAATCCCCAGCAAAACATCTCACATAATCCAACCCACCACCACCACATTCAGCATCATGCCTTCGCAAATCGCACAGCCGATTCCCATCGCGCCGGGTCGTCGCCTGCCGCACCTAATGACTTCGCAAGACTTGTTCGCCAGCATCAACGCCACTCTCGCGAACAAGAACAGCTCGCCCGTCACACCGAAGGACACGGTCGGGGAGCAAGACTACACCGTTCCCGCGCCGCCGCCACCCAGTCCCGTCAGCTTCCGGAATGACCACTGGTCCTCGCAGCGGAAGTACTGATTCTGCCCGACCATGAAGTTATCGGACAACAACTTTCTCAGCCTACTTCGCTCCCGCCGTGACTACTCACTTTGGATGGCGGAGGCACATAATCACCAAGAGTATTCTACTACACTGTATCAGTCCATGGTGCTTCTACCGGTCCGCTCACGGTGTTTGGCAAGGCGGGTGGTACCACTTTTCGTTTGTCGGGTACGTTTGCATGCGTTCTAGCGCAACAGGGAAATGGAGGGTTATAAAAAGTCATTGGGAGGCATCTTTGGAGTTCTGGCTTGCTTTTCGTTTGCGCTGCGTCAGTCATTCATCGGGGAACATCGGAATTGAACAGGAGAAAAGCGACGGAGGCCTGCTCTGACCACGTCGTCGCGAGCTGTATTTTTAGATCGAGACTTTCAGGCCGCAGCAGTTGAGCAGACGAGGGAGGTTCGCACCATAATCAAACTGTTGTGTTAAACCATCAACACCAGTCCACCGCGTCAACATCAAGACGTGATCGAGATTCACATCCCTATCCAGCCGCGTCGCATGCCAGTTGCCTGACATTACCCTGCATCGTCAAGTCCCAGATCGAAAATCCAAGACCCAATACCCCAGATCGAAATAACCCGCCATTCCACGTCCGAGACAAATCTGATGTCTGTCCCAGGAAAAGGTCTCACGTGCTCAATCTAGCGCCGGTACCTGTCCGGTACCTGTCGATCACCATCCCTAACAGCCGGCATGCCAAGACCCGGGGTTCGGCTCCGGCAATTTCAACGACTGCCGCTCTAGAACTTCTCTCCCGCTCCTCTCCACCACGGTCGAGATCGCCCAATTCGTGCTCTGCTACAAAGTTAATCCGTGACACATCGCCGTTGCGCACACCGCGAAAAAGCGACGACGCCGGATCCGCGCCATGTAAGCCACTTTTCCCAGTTACGTACCCAGCCTGCATGTAATCACGCGAAAGGCGCGCCAAGTCCTAGATCTCGTGACAGCACCAACTCCCCAACTACGGAGTGCACACAATCCCGAATCCCTACCTACTACATCCTTATTCCAATCTCCTCCTTGAAGGTCCTTCACATACCTTCACCTTCACCACATATTATTCATCCAAGTGCCCGTTGCACTACTCCCCTTTCACCCTCACCATCCTTACCCAACCATCACAATGACCGCCCCAACCGCCAGCACCCCGGCCTCCACCGCCGGCCAGGCAGAGTACCACCTCTACATAGCAAACAAGAACTATTCTTCCTGGTCGCTCCGTCCCTGGCTCCTGCTCAAGCACTACGCCATCCCCTTCGAGGAGCACCTCCACCCCTTCCAAGGCGGCTACGGTGGGCGCCAGCCGCAGTGGAAGGCCTTTTCCCCGACGGCCACCGTGCCGTGTCTGCACCACTTCCCTTCCCTCCCTTCTACCTCCACCTTCACCTCCACCTCTGTTGCCCCAAACCCGCCGGCTTCGGACCCGATCATAGTCTGGGACTCCCTATCCATAATCGACTACATCTCCGACCTCCACCCCCACCTCCCCATCTGGCCCAAATTAGACGGCACCCGCGCCTCCCTCTCCCGCCGCGCCTGGGCCCGCTCCGCCACCGCAGAAATGCACTCCCCATCCTTTTCCGTCCTACGACACGAGATGTACACCAACGTCGGCCTGCGCGTCACGCACTCCCTCTCGCCTACCGCCCAACTTCAGTTCTCCCGCTTAAACGAGCTCTGGACCGAAGGCCTTACCCGCTTTGGCGGGCCCTTTCTTTGTGGGAAGGAGTTGGGCGCCGTGGACGCGTTTTACGCGCCTTTTGTGCTGAGGGTGCAGACTTACGTGGGGAGTGTCGAGGGGCTGGGACGGGAGAGTAATGGGTATGTGGAACGGATGTTGGAGTTGGGGGAGATGAGGGAGTGGGTTGATGCTGCGCTGGGGGAGGAGTGGCGAGAGGGGGACGGGGAGGAGGATACTTTGCAGGGGAGGGAGGTGCTAGGGGATTTGAGACTGAAGAGGGGGGAGGGGGAGGTTGTTAGGATTCATTACTAGGTTGGGAGGGGTTTTTTTTTTTGGGGGGGGGGGGGTGGGGGGGGGAGGTAGGTGGTGGTGGTGACAAGGAGGTAGGTGGTCGTTATGGGTGGATAGGATGCCGGTTGGTTTTGCTCATGGGATTACGGTAATGAGCATTTCCTTTTGGGTTTGAAGAAAGTTGATACGTCGCACATGGTCCAGCATAATAGCTGATGTAAGCAGATATCCTCACTGCCTAGTCAACCTTGCACAATCTGTCTCTGACCCGGGTAATGATGGGAAGATGCCCACATACGATACTGCAAACACTCTGTCATGTATCCTGGCTCAAACAGATCCCCATATCCGAAAATTCACCATCCTCGAATACCCAAAGGTCTATTACCTACGACCATCCCAATGATAGAGAGACTCCCTCATTGCCTCAAAAGTGGGTGCGGATAGACACAAACACTATACTGCCAACACTCCTTCATGTATCCTGACTCAAACTGAACCGCCAAAATCCGTAATCTTGCCATACTCGAATACCAAAACTTCAACCCCCCGACCGTCTCACAGAATAAGAATTGACTCCCTTGGTGCCTCCGAACGTGACGAATGTGACGACGGATAGACCGCAAAACACGAGCACGATACTCACGGCGATACTGAAATCCGCGCTGGTTCTGACAATCAGTGCATGGGCAGTTGTTGTCGCCGAGATGATGCTCCTCGTCGATCTCCCCTCCCGTCTCCTCCTCGTGGGACTCCTCGTGGGACTCCTCGCAGGCCTCGCAGTCGCAGGGCTCCGGGTACCCGCGGCACTCTTGCGGCGTCTAGGTATTCGGGCGGGACCACTGTTCGACGAACCCCCGTCCGTCGTGTCCGAGTTTCTCGATCCTGCACACTGCGTGAAGATCCACTTCTCGCCAGTCACGGCCTCGGAATTGTTGCCGTCGCGCAGTTTACGCGGCACCCGGATGGCATTGATGGTTCCGTGCCAGCTTGTCCAGATGGCCAGGCGGCCTTCCTGCTCGTCCGGGCGGCGACTTCCTGCTCGTCCGGGCGGCGACCTTCGTAGTCCTTGTACATGAGTCGCGGCTGGAAGTCGAACACACGTGGCTCAACGGAGATGGTGGTGATTGTGATGCCCTCGTGACCACGGGTATGCAGATAAGAGGCGAACACCTCTGCGTCGACTATAACGGTGAGTGTTTGTTAGAACTTTGGTCATGAACACAAGCTGGTCTTTGCGAGACAGCCTTGAGAGTGGGGTGACGAGGAGGGACTCACAGCGCTCTTGGTAGACGGAGATATATGGGCTATTTTATCCGTCCCAGATGGTTGGATCCAGTATATTGAAGTGCGTGCTAAGCCGCGGCTGGTGGATTTGGTGGATCAGTTGCCTCTCGGCCAGCAAGTAAACGGAGCCATCCATGGTTCTGGTGTCCAGCATTCCAGCCGCGCTAAAGCCCTTCCCAACACGGTTTGTGTAGGAGCCTTCAAACTGAACGCGGTAGAGGCGCTGGGGGACGTCGAAGTGAAACTCAGACCCGTCGGGTCGAATTAATCTGGGAATGGGACGGACATTGGGATCCTCGAAAGTGGTCATGGTGGTGATGATGAGCTCCTAGTTTTGGAAAGGGTTGGCCTTGATTGTATTCGTAAGGAATGCTGAGAAGTAGTGAGTGTGATGCCTTGAGGTCTATAGCTGATAGAACGCGGATGCTTGGGTAGAGAAGCGAGTGTAATACCTTACGGTATATAGCTGAGAGGATGTGGATGACTGGATTAGAGAAGACACGGAAGAAGAAGAAAAGAATCACTCGCAAGTTCAACTGGAGGAAGAGAGCTCTTCAAATAATCTCGAGCGCAGGGCAACTTCTGTCTGCTATCAGTTCTTGTAAGGTTTGTTCAGGTTCTCTGGCGAGGAGTCCGTCTTGCCAAGCAAGAGGCTGAACCTTCAAGGTGAGGCTATCCTGAAGTTCAGTTGACACCATTCTGGGCAGCAGAGAACCTAAAGATGCGGGAGCCCAAGTTCAGATGACAGCACAACTCACCCGTCCGACCTAGTATCCCAACCGGAGCGGATACGTGTTGTGCTGGATTCTCGATGTTGGGGACAATCTCAGGTCCGTATAATAACTCTCTAGCGGTAGGCATCTGTATACCTAAGAAATATAGGGTTCAACGAGCTTTGCCGCAACTCTTCCATCAACTCAGACACTCCGAACCCTAGCGTTTCCATCTTTGGAAGCCACTAAGCACGAGTCTTCAGGTCCCCTGGTTGGATTCTGGACAGGACAAACCTAGGTAGGCATCTGGCAAGTCGATTTCACACATATGCTGGCGTTACAGTACATATGAACCTCTAAAGCCGAGCCTTTTTAAGCCGAACCTTATTTATAAAATAAGATCAGTCCCATAGTCGTGTCTCTGATCTGAGCAGCAGAAGCAGGAAAGACTACAGATGAGACGATGGCCAACCGGGCCTCCACCATCCTTTTATAACTCACACGAACGCGTATATCCATCTTGAGATTCTGAGAGCCACCAATCCATCATCGAGGAATCTTTTCGCGGAGAGAATACCCCCAAACATTGCAGCTTGTCATCGGAAGCTGCCAAACCTAACCAACAACAGGGTTCACCATCTTGTTGTTCGGGCTGCGGCAAGCTAAAGAGACATCACATGTAAACACTGAACAAGCGGAAGCTGGTCCTGCAGCCCTATGTTTCTGAAGTTCCGAGTGGAGACGTCGAACCTAAATAGCTACTTATCAATCCCAGATGGCGAAATAGCTCCATATCGATGTTAGGGTTCTCTACCCACCGTTCTCGCGCGCACTAGTGCTAGGCACTCCTCTCGTCAGCTCGTTGTTCAGGGTTCACAGACGCAAGCCAAGGGATCTGAAGTAGTTACTCATAGATGACCGCCACGCCAAGTGCAAGCTCACCGAGCACAAACGCTTGTATGTGTTGGTGATGTCACAAACTGATGCCAATGTCCAGTGGGCGTCCCTCGTCTGCAACTCAACACCACGGGCTAACCCGTAGACCAACCCACGAACCTTGTGCTCGATTCAATCAGACGCCGCCAGCAGTCTGAAAATGTTCAAGCCCAACATCCGATACGGCGGCGTCAACTGACGTGACTCCCACGTTCCCTGGTACGTGGTTTTGAGCGAACCCAAGGTCAGCAGGCAAGAGGAGTGAGTGCCATCAAGATACAGGTTTATATACGCAGCTGCCTCCCCTATCACTAATCATTTATACGCTGGACTTTCCAGAAGCGCATCAGACCTCCTCCAAACTGGCTAGACCGCCACCCAAACCAACTCGCTAAATGCATCAATGTGCAACCACCACATGTGTCGAAATAAAGCCGCCCAACCATATATACCCCTACGCAAGCTTGCTCCCCGCAGGCTTCCGATCGCCAACCTCTTTCGCAGCTCTATCTCTCAGTATCTTCCTCAAGATCTTACCGGACTATTGCACTTATGTCAGCAAGCCACTCATCTCATCCCAACTCGGACCTCAAAGTCCGAGCCCGTAATCCAACCGGATAAGCACTCAAACATGTTCACTCATCATCAGCAAAAAAGAAGGTGTATAAACTCACAGGATTCTTCGGCACCTCATCCACAAACACCACCCCTCCCTTCAACTGCTTATGCCTCGCCACCCTACCCGCCATCCAACTCGCGATCTCCTCGGGCGTGACTTTGTCCTTATCTGCCACCACCACATACGCGCGCGGCATCTCCTCCCCTTTAATCGTCACCCCGACCACGGCGGCATCGACGACGTCGCGACTCTCGAGCAGCACGGCCTCGAGCTCAGCCGGCGCGACCTGGTTGCCTTTGACCTTGATGAGCTCCTTCAGCCGGTCGACGATGTGGAACGTCCCGCCCGGCGCGTACTCGTCCACGTAGCCGATGTCGCCCGTCTTTAGCCAGCGGGTGCCGTCCGGGTCGGTAACCATGGTCTCGGCCGTGGCTTGGGGTTTGTGCCAGTAACCTCGCATGAGGGTGGGACCGCTAACCCATATCTCCCCGGGCTGTTTGGGGGTTGTTATCTCCGTCTTGCCGTCGAGCTCCATGATCTTCGCGCGTGCGTTGGGCATGAGCTCGCCCACGCCCGAGATGTCCTTGTTGTCCACCTTGTTCGGGTCCCAGGAGAGGCAGGTGCAGGTTATCTCCGTCATGCCCCACCCCTGTCGCACGCTGACGGCTCCCTGGGGGAAGATCTTTTCCACTTCCTCCATCACCTCCGTCCCCAGCGGCGCCGCGCCGCAGCCGATAGATTCTAGGGAAGAGAGGTCGAACTTCTTGACGATGGGGTGTTTAGCCAGCGCCACCACGATGGGCGGGACCACGGTCAGCGCGTTGATGCGGTACTTCTGCACGTAGGTGAGCATCTTGACGAAGTCGAACGACGGCATGATGTACACGGGGATGTTGAGGCGCGGGTGGTTGGCGATGAAGTACGTCTGGCCGAAGGCGTGGTACAGAGGGAGGAAGCCGAGCGACGAGGTGCGCTTGAGCTTGGCCTCGTGGTCCGGATCGAGCTCGGAGACGAAGGTCACGCCCACGCCGTTGGCGACGTAGGAGGTGTGCGAGATCTCAACGCCCTTGGGCACGCCCGTCGTGCCGGAGCTGTAGTTCAGGCAGCACGTCGTCTGCGCCGGATCGGAGGGCTCGGTCCAGGACCACGTCTTGGCTTTGTCTAGGTTACCGGCCAACAACTCGGTCCAGTGCCGCACGCCCGAGGAGGAGGAGGAGGGGTGGCGGTACGACTTCCCAGGTTTGGGCACGGCGGAGTGCGTCACGTCCGCCCCCGTGCAGTCGCCGCCGAACACGTAGATCCGCGACGCCGGCAGGCCGACCTGCCTCGCCGCCTCGAGCGCGACGTCGACGGCTGCCTCGGCGACGACGAGGACCGACGCGCCGCTGTCCTGCAGCTGGTAGGCGAGCTCGCGCGCCACGTACGTCGGGTTGGCGCCCGTGAATACGGCGCCCGCCATGAGCACGCCCATGAAGAAGGAGGGGAAGAAGAGGTTGTTCCCCGAAAACACCAGGACGCGGTCGCCCGGCCGGATGCCGCCCTGGGACTGGAGGCCGAGGGCCACGCGCTTGCCGAGGAGGCGGTAGTCCGACTTTGTGAGGAAGTGCGTGTCGGGTCGCTCCGGATCGATGAAGAGTTTGTTGGTGGGTAAGGGGTCGAGGGGCGAGCCGAACACCCATTGCTGCAGGGAGCAGCGGGGGATGGGGGCTTTCCAGCGGGATTCGAGAGGCATGGTGGGCAAATTGGTGGGTAGTGATGTTGTAGACGATACTGATAGCGATATCTAATGTCGATGCTGAATAGTATGCTGACTTAGGTGTATAGGGGCAACTGGCCTCGATGAGATACCGACTTCAGACGAAGAGGACTCGGTATCACATGCGATGTTGACCGCAGGCACAGTCGGCGGGAGTTAAAGAGATATTCAGCCTTAATTCGAGATACCAGGCCTCAGAAGGGGCTCGGCGTCAAAACAGAGATGTTCCGTCTCACGGTGGTCGGTGCCAAGGTGTCGAGATACGGAGCCGGGCGTTTGGTTGGCGGATGTTTACGACGGGATCCGCGGGACGACCGTACACTTCTATATATGGGCACCAGCTCCGGCAGTGTTGAGGAGAATGAGATTCGAAAAGCAAGTAAGATTGGAAATGGGAGCTGGACGAGAAGACGTGTGTCGGAGTCGGAGGCTTCTGAAGAGGCCGGGCAGGTCTTTTAAAAGAGCGCGGCCGGCTCGTCGTTGCCGTCGCCGTTGGCTACTAAGGTACCCCACGTCTCTCCAAACTCCGCTCCTTCTCCTCCTTTCTGTCGTTGGAGGTGACGCCAAAGGTGTCTTTCATTCATCAAGGTAGGAGCTACTGAGGCTAGTAACGCGGAGACTGTGAAGCTACCGAGGGGAGCTACTACCGTGCCATGGAGCGGGGGTGAACCACTGGACATCGAGGTCAGGGGCCCAAGATCGACTTTTAGCTCGACTGCGATCTCGTCGGCAATTGGCCGGATATTGGCGAGTTTTGGCAAGTTCTGGCCTAGTGCCCTGGGCGGCAGGCGCCGAGGGGTGGGCAAGGTATGGGGTATTGAAGCTATCGTCGCTATCCCCGCATTCTGAAATCTTGGTGGTGATCCACTGGGGAGGGGAAGCCGAGGCTTCTCTCGAGTAAGGTTGTTCCCGCTTGAGCTGTTATCAGCACTTTGAATCCTGATGAAGTGCTTTCCCTTTTTGGACCGAGGGACATTGACAATGACGGACATGAAACAGATGGCAGATCGGAGTGGGTTGTTATGACAGCAGATGAATTATCTGATCTCCATCTCCAACGGACGGATATGTGTCTTGCTCGCTTGTTCGCAACTCATCCACAACATCGACCGTTGCCCCGCATACACACTAGACTTAGTCCTCCTCTCTCTCTCGCTTCTCCATCTCCATTTGGGTGCCATTTCCATTTCCCACAGGGCACAGGAAACACACACCGCCGCAACAGGACGCTATTCCCGGACAGTCGCAACAGAAGCACGGCGGGCGCGACACCGCCTACCTACCACATCAATATATTGCCTCCTGGTGGTTCAGCCCAGTGAGAAAAGCGGCAGCCCTTTCTCCACAGGGGCGACACAGAGACCAGTGTCTCATCTAATCGGATTCTTGTGCATGTGTTACGAGGCCGCCCCCAAGCCCAAGTGCAGCCACCCGCCAATCATGCCGTTTTTATGATCGTCGGTGGCTTCTTCTTACTCCAACACAGCTGTGCGATGTCGGTTCTGCTTCGCACCTTGATGGGCTTTTAGGCGGTGACAGGTGACTTGGCGATTGCGGAAGAGGCAGAGAAAAGAGTTTTGTGGCAGTCGGGGCGTTTCCCAGCTCCGCGGTCGATGGAGAGACATTCGGGCTCGGCAGGACAGCCGTCTTTACGGGCCGGTTGGGGCTGGTCGGGCATGGAGAGGTTCGGATAGTTGTGAGACTCAGCCGCATCAAGTGATGACATCTTTGAGTCTTCCGGACAGTTATCCGTCACGGACACCGACAACTCGCTAAAGCGGCTGCAAGGCTGAAGCGAGGGACGCGTCTCGTGATAGTCACCATTCGTGGGTGGTTGTTGTTGTACTCCCGGTTCCTGCGTGGAAGAGTTTCGCTTGCAGCCGAGTGCTCTTCCAGAATCGCTTGTAGAGCCAAACAGATTCGATGTAGAAAACGCTTCCGGTAGGTAGCATTCGAAACCACGCGTCCGCCCGTGGATCCGTGTGCGAGATGCGGTATTGCCAGTCTGGAGTTGATGATAAGGTAGATAGCGACTGTCCTGTGGCACCGTCGCACACAGGGAAACAACCACGCAAAACTGCTAAGAAATGTTCCGGTGTCGGTATCCAGCAACGGGGTGTTCGTCACCCGTGTCCCCGCAACACAGGTGTGTGCTGCTCCGCGGAGCCGTACGAGCTTAATCTGACCGCCCCGTTGGCCGGTCGAGCAAGTAACTTCGGTCGCTGGTGACGGCGCGTAGTGAGCCATTGCCACGCACTAAATTCTCCGCAATATCCCGGCCGAGGACAGCGTTACCTAGTTCTGGTGCTGGGCATTGTGAGTTGGCGAAGGTTGGCGAAGGCTGTGCGAGGACGAAGGACTCAGGGTCAAACTTGGAGGTTGTCCAGGTGTTGCCGTTCGTGAGGCGAGGAGGTCTCGTGACTGATGAGTGGACGGCAGATGTTTTGATAACTGCTCAGGAGGGATTTATACGTGTTGTCGTGCTATCGTGCTGTTACACACAGTGCAAGATTTTGCAAGGAGATGCGCATCAGGTTCGCTTGAATGGCAGAGTGCCTCGCGAAGGGTTTCTTTGCTTCAATCTTTTGGAGCATCCCCACTCTGCTTGGGCGTATCCTGTATTGGAATCACCATTTGCCTACTTCTGCCGTCTCCCGTTCCTCCGCAATATTAGGTCACCAACCAGCAAAGATGAAGCACTTGCCAACCACCTTATCTCTAAAACGGCACAAAAAGAAAGAAAAAAGGAAAAGAAACCTGGTCCCAGGGAGGCTTGAACTCTCGACCTTCGCATTACTCAAATGCTAACTGTCCGAGGGACGGAAAGTATTAGTACGACGCTCTAAACCAACTGAGCTCTGGGATCGATGTTGACGAGTCATCTTATCTAGGTCTATAAGAGAGGGAAGTGCTCCGCGGACATTGTGGGTTGTGGCTCTTTTCCACTGAGGAACGAGTTAAGTACTATTGCCGTAAACCGAATGCTGCGGCAGCAGGTGCGGATCATGTGGAATGGTTTGCGTGGATGAAGGAAGGAAGCAAGACCTGCGCAAACGACGAGAAACAATTTGGGAAAACTGGCTGCGAAATGGGCCAAGGGGGTTTAAGGAAGAGACCCAAACGTTGACTTACAACCTGCGTAGGGGTAAACACCGAAGTATCATGCCCCGGCGCACAAGCCCTCGTCTCGCCCATATGTGTACTGCCCTGGTTTGATACCCGCGGCTTCTGACTGCCGCAGATAGGCTCATCAAGCCCTCTTCACCTAATCATCTTGACTTGCTGGACAACTTGCTGGACAACTCTCACAGAGAAGCCTAGACGCCGAGACCCACGCCGCCCCCTATCTGTCGTGGCGACTCTCCGGTCCGCCTCATCTCCCCTGACAGGTTAAACCTTGCCCGGGGCACCTTACTCTGCGTTTTGCAGCGTGGACAGTACACTTCCCGCTCTTGGTTGGAGGGATTTGGTGACACTTGTCTACCTAGTTATCAGCGAGCCATGCAGGGTCTTTCAATCCGTCAAGCACACTTTCGTCACTCTTCCAGGACAGGATAATGACCTGGAGCATTTGCCACAGCCACTCTGGAGCCCTTCAACCTGGAGGTGCCAGATCCAGACCATCCACCGTTATCGTTTGCCCTGTGGAAAGACAGTCAAGTGTACTGACAGTCGAGTGGACTCAGACCACGAACAATAGAGCCAGGACCTCTTGGCAACATGAAGTCGTGCGGAACTGTCGGTCCTCTCCGGAGTATACGGGATACCCCAACCTGGCTCCTGGAGGGTGAAGGAGAAGCTGTTAGGGCTTACTTCGGTTCTCCTCATCCTGAGCTTGCGTCAAGGATGCACTGGCAGTCACCGAGCGAGGCTACCGTTCGAGAGATGCGTGACATAAAAGGTTTTATTAGGGTATAAGCAGTTTACGACAGACCAGACCAAACTTGCCAGGCGCTCCATCTAGGTAAACCATACCAATACCGCGCCGTCCATCCGAGACCGACCCAAACTCAGCATTTATATACCTTACCAATGCCCTGTCCTTTTCCAACCCAAGCCCAGTACTCTTTCCCCCTTACCCGCACACTCCGTCACTGCAAAAGCACAGCATCCTCATCCAAAACCCCAAACAAGCCCTCAATCTCCCTCTCGACAAGCTTCAGCTGCTCCGCCACCTGGCCCGTAACAAGCGCATAAGCATACAGCAGCGCGTAGTCCTTCTCCTCAACGACAACCTCCAACATGCCCCCTCTCCTGTTCCCTTCTTCCCTGTCCCTCCTAGCACTACTAACGCCGCCGTCCTCCTTATCCCTCACGGCATTCTGCCGCTGGTTCTCCTTCCTAAACAAAAAGATCTTTCCCAGCAACCTGTCCCTCACGTTCGTCACGCTCGGAATGGCGTCTGTGAGCGGGTACTCCAGCATCAAGCTGCTGGCCAGCACCTGGAAGACGTGGCATATCCGGTCGCACAGCATGGCGCGTTCGGTGGCAGTAAAGCGGAGGAGCGCCCTCTCGCCGTCCGTCAGGTGGCCCTTCCGCTGCGTCACCAGAGACATGGCGTAAAACGCGTCGAGGATGCGGTTGGTAGCAGCCATCAACCTCCCCGTAGGCTCGTAAGGGAACGGTCCGCGGAGCTCGAACTCGGACTTGGCGCTCTGTCGCAGCGCGTCGAGCCGGGCCGCGTACTTCTGGAGGGCCGCCTGCTCCCCCGACTTGAGGTAGGAGCGGCTGCAGTGGCTCCTGAGCAAAATGGCTAGAGGTCCGCGCTTCCAGATGAGGCCCATCTGGAGGTAGAGGACAGACAGGCCCTCCTTGAATTTCTTGCGGGCCGAGATGGGCCAGATGAGGCGGCAGACTATCAGCCCCCAGAGGATGCCCGCCGTGACGGATATGGCGCGGTGTTTCACGATCTCGAGGATTAAAGGGCTGACGCCCCCTTCGTCGTCGTCGTCGTCGTCGACCTTTTGGGAGAGGGAGTAGGCGTAGAGCGTCGACACGTTGTAGGCCAGCAGCGTGATTCTACCCAGCGGTGCCTGGCCCTTGGCGACGATCATCCAGAAGGCCCAGAAAGAGACGATATACCCCAAACAGATGAGGCCGACGGCGTTGCCCCCGGTGAGGTTCCAGTTGATGACGGACGCCGTGGCGCCGATGACCGTGCCGACGAAGCGCGACCACCCCGTAGTGTTGGCCGCGCCAACGGTCATGGAGCAGACGATCATGAAGGAGAGCAGGCCCCACTCGCCCCGCCAGTGCTGGTACGTGTCCCGCGTCGAGGGGATGAAGGCGAACATGGCCCAGAGGCTCGCGCCGATGCCGACCTTGACGCCGAAGCGGATGTCGTCGCGCGCGAGCTTGCGGATCATGCGCAGGACGGACTGCGAGACGGAGGCGACGATGGTGTTGACGGCGCTGGGCGCGGCGTTCCAGGCGTAGGTGTCGCGGCGCCGGATCATGGAGTCCGGGATGCCCTTCGGTAGGGCGGTTTTCTTGATGGGTTTGATGAGGGATTGGGACTCTTCCGGTTCGTAAGGGAGGCGGGGATAGGTGAGGTAGGACCGCCGCCCGTCGTCGCGGCGCCACCACCCAAGGAGCCAGCGCCAGCTGCGCTTCTTGAGCTGGCTCGCGTGCTTGAGATCGTCGAGGACGTCGAGGTATTTCTGCATTTCTTCGCCGAAGGTTTGCAGACTGAAGCTGAAGTGACCGCAAGCGGCGGCGACTTCTTCAAAGTCTGCTTGAATCTTCTCGGTTCTGTTACGGCCGAATTCGAGGTTGGTGTAGAGTTCTTGCAGGGCGTTGGCGCGTGCGTCATTGAAGAGGCCCAGGGCCGAGGTGAGGCTGTCGCGGAAGTGCATGTTGACTGTGACCTGATAGTCTGGGGCGGAACCGAAGGCTGGTTCGCGGAGTATCTCGGAGAGGGTGTAGGCTAGGGACTTCATCGATGGCCCCAGTAGGGCGATGAAGAGCTCGAAGATGTCGGATGGGCAGTTGAAGGGTGGTGCTTCGGGTGTGTCGCTAGGTCTCCGAGCCGGAGGAGACCTCTCTTCCTCTGTGCTCTCGTCCGACGCCTCGTCAATAGCAGAGAGTGCCCGTAAACGGTCGTGCCCGCTCCGAAGGGTACTCGACAGTTTCCGGTTCAAGGTCGGCGTATACACCACCGTCCCTCCCCGCGGGGACATTGTCCCGGACGGAACGTCCGCATCTGGCGCTTCTTTGAGCAGAGCAAACTGCGTATTTGCCGCACTCCTCAGCCCGCCAATGGACTGCGCCAGTGTCTCCATTGACCTCACAACCGCTCTGTCTAGCTGATACATCCTCTCACGCCCGAGGAAGTACCTTTCGAACTTAGCTTCGCGCAGATTCTTCGTCATCTGGCTGTAGACTGATCCATAAGCAGCTGATGCCGTCGAAAACTCCGCAGACAGCAGCTCCTCCTCCGAGCCATTCAGGAACCCTCGAGAGATCATGGAAAGCATGTCACCCAACGAGATCGAAGCTTTGTTCATCGATCCCCTCAACAGTGATACAGCAGACACCCGCCAAACGAGCAGATTGACAAACGTCGTCGTAGCAATGCCCATGACGAGCATCTTCAAGATCTGCACAATCTTCTGGTTCGAGAACACGTTGCTCAGAACCGCGTTCTCCTTCGTAACCACACCAATGATGGCCAGCGAGGCCAATGTGCTGCCGACGTTAACCAGCGGATTGTTCAGCTTCTGCTTAATCCATCCGATAAAGCCAAACCCGCCCGCGACGAACACCATAAGCACGAGCGCGTGGGCGGTGGTGGGTTGGTGCAAACTGGATCCGATAAGAACAGACGTCGCCATGGACAGTAGTGATATAATCTCGGCGTACGATATAGCCACGATAGCGATCAGTATCGCCTCGATCATACTCCCCGCCGTGCGCGCGGGGTGGAAGTATACGGTGATCGTCGCCACGACGTGTTTGCCGTCCGGCTTGCCGAGAAAGTCAGAAACGGGGCCGAGGAAGGTCGCAAGGCTGGCAAGCGTATAGGCGAGCGTGCACTTGAGGATCCCGCGCCCCATAGGCGAATTCAGCCACATGGCGAACCGGCGCGTGCCGGACTTTGTGTTGTCGAGGAGATTCGACCAGCGCTCGGACAGGGACTGGCGTGATGGAAGCACACCACTGCTCCCGAGGCCGTTGCTGCTGTTGTTCGCATCGTTGGGCCCGTCGAGGGAGCCATTGCCGCGGCGGAGGGTGAAGGTTCGGTGGGAGCGCTCGCCCGTCGTGGGGATGATGAAGGAGCCATTGCGGAGTTTCTGTGCGTCGCGAGCGAGAGGTTAGCACTGGTGTCTGGTTTGTTTGGTAAGGTTGTGACTGCGACGGTACAACAGAGACAGACACGTACACTCCTCTGAGAAGGTCGTCGGGGCGGCCATTGGCCTGTATTTGCCGGCGTGGCACTGGGTGTCATCTGGAGGACAAGCTGTGGTCGCGCCTCATGCTATGCCGGTCATAGTCGTCGCTGCTTGATCTGCAGGCGCGACAGATCTGCTTACTCGAAGGGAGTGGAAGCGGTATACAAGGATAAGGTAATATAGGTTACGAGTATCGCAAACTCTACGCGTCAAATATAGACCGCTGGTGTTGTAGAGGTGAAGCTGGTGATGCTGGTGAAGCTGACGAGCTTTGTCCGAAGCTTCCCTGGTTCAGGTAGCGTATGCCGTGACCCGTCCAGTCGGTTGAGGGCGGATCAAGGCTTCTTTCAAACAAGGGTCGTCGATCGCTTCCCGCTCCGTGCGGGGATGCTGACTCATATGGCTGTCAGTGACCGTTGTTCCCTTTCTCGCCTGGGACCAACAAATTGAACAATACAGCAACAGCGAGCCTCATCACTGCCATCAGATACGCGTCTACGAGGGCAGTGATGGAGTCGCATTTCCTACAATGCCGCATGTGAAACATCTTGGCCTGATGTGGCTCGGCGGTGGCCCACACTTGAAGCTTCGATCCTCCGAATTGACTTGAAAATGCGGCACCCGATCGTGCCTTCCTTCCTCCGGCATCATGACAGATGGCCGGCACTCACGGCAGGAGCAACAGGCCGGTCCTTCCGCCGCCTGATGCAATCTGACCTTCCAAAGGAAGCGAGTCCGGAAAGCGCGGACTTCGTTGCGTCTCTTGAATCTGGCGGATCTCAACTTGATCAAATCGGCAATTCGCTTCCATCTGCGATCTCGGCTGCTGCAGCATGCATTGTTCAGATGTTTCGACTCTCTGCCGGCTCGTCAAAGCGTTGTTCTCTGGTACTCGTCCGCATCGCTTCGGCCTCCCTTCCGGTTTGCGCGTCCAGGGGCGTCGAGACAAGGCGTGTGTTTTCTCCCCCTTACTTTTGCAGCGCGTTAATGCAAGGGACGAGGTCGATGGAGCGTTTGCATTGCGATTGTTGACCGCCAAACAAGATCTCGAAGGGAGAAGTTATGCCAGGGTCATTACTATATCTTACATTGGCCCCCATGGTCTTGCCTCTCGCGATGGTAGTCTTCCCTTCTCTCCGTTGACGATCTTTCTCTTGCAGCAATTTATCAAGTCTCTCGATCAGTCGTCGATGTCATATATCTAGACTTTCGCTCTCCATCGCCCCATCACCAACAAGACGGCCTGTCGGCGCTAGATCTTAGCGACTGCAACCACACAAAAGTCCCCGCAACGGGACCGGATCTTCCATGTGAGTTTCTGCGACCCCGCCATCCCGCGCTTACCAGGAATTCACTGGGAGCCTGCAATGCAGAGCTTGCGGCTGTTCATTGCTTGGCTGCGTCATCATTGATTGTTGTTGTTCTTGCTGTCAGGCTTGTGATAATCAGCGCAAATGAATGACCACTGAGACTTCTTTCTTTTGGCTACGTAGCTGTCAAGATCGCATGTCTCACATTCTCAACCGTCAAGTACAGCAACCATCGCATTCGGACATGCAACCGGCCGAGATACATTACACGCGTAGCGCAACAGGATGGAGCTAACCCCGATGTGAAGCTAGCAGCAGTGAATACGGCGATCAGGAGACCTCACGCAACCAGTTTACGTCCCCTTGGCGAACACTCAACCATCTCAAGTATCCGCATCATTGATACTGCAAGGCAACTCTATTCCCCCCCTAGGCAGAATAGAAGCAGCTGAACAAGCCTGATTCACCATCCTCCATTCTGCCTAGAGTAGGGTGGACATATCCACAATTCGCCATCGGTCGGCGCCTATCATCGCATTCGCGAATCGAGTCTGCGAGTCTCTCCTGCTAGAAATAGGTGGTCCATCCGATCTCCGACGCAAGCTCAGCCTTAGTCGCAACCTTCACATGTTTCTGTCCCGCAAACTCTCCCATAAGAATAAGGACCGGGCCAACACACCATCCAACATGGCGAGCCCTCCGCAAGCAGCCCAACAAGCTACTACGATCCCACATATAAACCCCCTCGCCTACCACCCCTCCCTCTACCAGTCCCCCAACGCCATCCCACCACGCACATCCTCCACCGGCGTACAGAGCCTCAACAACAGCCAACAGCAAGAACCCCTACCGCCCCCGACAACAGCAACCAAGTCCGTTCTCCGCCCCGTCCCCGAAGCCGACTGGTTAGCCGGCGCTCCCACCATCCCCCATCCAACAACCTCCAACCACACACGCAACAAGTCCTCCCGCAACAACAACACCACCGCCTCCCTCGTCCCCGCGTCGATACCCGTCTTCCCGCCAACCTCCTTCCTCTCCGTAACAATGGCAGCCGGCGGGCCGCAACCACCACCCCCGCCCCCCGACCCACAACGCTTCGCAACGGAAGACCTCAACGCCACCGTCAAGCGCTGGAACGCGGACAAGGAGACCGTCGTCAAGGGGCCCTTCGACTACCTCTACAACCATCCCGGCAAGGACTTCCGCTCGCAGCTCATCAAGGCCTTCGACGCCTGGCTCGAGGTGCCCCAAGAATCCCTCGACATCATCACCAAAGTCGTCGGCCTGCTCCACACCGCCTCCCTCCTCGTCGACGACGTCGAAGACAACTCCCGGCTCCGCAGGGGTATCCCCGTGGCGCACTCCATCTTCGGCGTGCCGCAGGCCATCAACAGCTCCAACTACGTCTACTTCTGCGCCCTGCAGGAGGTGCAAAAGTTGCGCAATCCGAAGGCCATAACCGTCTTCACCGAGGAGCTGATCAACCTCCACCGCGGGCAGGGGATGGACCTCTACTGGCGCGACAGCCTCACGTGCCCCACGGAGGACGACTACCTCGAGATGGTGGGCAACAAGACGGGCGGGCTCTTTCGGTTGGGCATCAAGCTCATGCAGGCCGAGAGCCGCAGCTTAATCGACTGCGTCCCGCTAGTCAACATCGTCGGCCTCATTTTCCAGATCGCGGACGACTACAAGAATTTGTTTAGCAAGGAGTACACCGACAACAAGGGCATGTGTGAGGATTTGACAGAAGGGAAATTCAGTTTCCCCGTGATTCACAGTATCAGGTCAGACCCGACGAACCTGCAGCTGCTGAACATACTCAAGCAGAAGACAGAGGACGAGGGGGTGAAGAGGTACGCCGTCGCTTACATGGAGAAGACGGGCAGTGTAGAGTATACCCGGCAGGTGGTGGAGGTCCTGACGAAGAGGGCGACGAGGATGATTGAGGAGGTTGATGACGGGAAGGGGAAGGGGAGGGGGGTGTTGAGGATTTTGGAGAAGATTGCTGCTATCTAGCCTTGGAGCTGGTTGTGATGCGATGGTGAGGATATTGGAGAAAGATCATTGTCCATATAGGACGATCTGGCAGGGTAGAGGCGTTTGGGACAGCATTTCATTCGATACCTTTTTCTTTTATCTCTTGTTTTGTCCTTGTGAAGGAGAACCCGCATGGTTTTGCGTGGCATCGTTTCGTCGCATTGTTATGTCTCACCCATATGGTGATGGTCAACTTGGGCTGTACTGAATCTTACTTCAAAGTTGTATACCCAGCGGAATCGAACATCTCCACGATTATTTTCAAACCTCCTGATCGCTACTCACAAGCTCACTCCATGGTAGGTGAATGAGACAGGATATGATGCGCCTTAGTCCGTCATTCCTACGCTCAAAAATACAATCATCAAGTAGCTAGTAGTATCATGACATCCTCTCGTCTACCCAACAACCTTCCTCCTAACAAGCCTCACCCACCTCCGTCTCCTCCACTCCCCCCTCCTCCCAACCCCCTCCTCGCCCTCCTCCCAACTAACCCCCATCCCCATCCTCCCCCCCTTCCGCCCATTCCCATCCCCCCCCCCTACCTGTGTCTCCCCACCCCCACCCCCCTCCACAACCCCCGTCCTCCCCTCCCTCTTATCCCAAATATCATAAACCCACCTCTCCCCCTCCGTCTCAACCTCCACGCCCGTAATAATCCTCTCCTCCACCCACTCCCGACTCCAAAGATCCAGCATCCACTTCTTCTCGCTCCACTCCCAACCCGGCGGCGGTTTCACGTCCTCGAAGAATCTCGTGCCGGGCGGGCGTTGACCCGAAATCCTGGCCGCCGATAGGGGATCGTACGGGGAAGGGGAGAAGACCCAGGCTTCCCACTCCCCCGTGCCGGAAAGGGAGAGGCGCTGCAGCTCGAAGATTTCTACCTCGCGGGTCTCGGGGGATTGGTCGAGGATTATGTCTGTGCTGACGAAGGAGGACCAGAGGGTGGAGAGGCGGGAGGTGGTGGTTGTGACGATGTCTTTTGGTCCTAGTAAACTGGAGGGTTGAGGAGTATTTGCGGAGGGGGTTGTGGTGGGAGAGGATAGGAGGCGCGAGGCGAGGGGGTGGTTGGAACATATCGCCGCCCACCCCGTGACAAGCGCCAGGTACCGCCAGGGTAGAAGATGTGCGGTGAGGGACATGACCACCGCCAGCCCGCACAGCAGGACGAATATCGCCGACGACAGCGCCTCGTCGCTGAAGTTCGTTTTTGGTTCCGCGAACCCGACGATCTTGTCGTGCGCGACGGAGAAGTCCTCCATGCTATTCTGCAGGTGGCCCAAGTTCTTGAAGAAGTCCCGCGACAGCTCCTTGACGGGCTTGACTGTCACGGCGGGGGCCAGCGGCGGGCCGCGCGGGCGGTAGTCCATATCCCGTAGAAACTCCTCGGACGGGTTGGCAGCGGGCGCCGGGTGGCGGGCTATGAAGGACGGGATGAGGACGCAGATTATGATTAGGAGTAAAGGCAGGACGAAGAGGAGGTACGGGTCGAGACAGAGGAAGGTGTACACCGCAAGCAGGGACAGGGTGTGCGTCGGCTGCCGCCAGGAGAGGAGGCGCACGACGCGCGCCTGGAAGTGGAAGACGACGCCGATGCGGGCGTTGAAGCGGCGGAAGTTGGCGGACATGGTGGCTATCGTGAACCCGGGGCGGGCGGCGTAGGCGGATAGCGGGTCGGAGGGCGGGGAGGTGGAGAGGAGGTTTGAGGGGGTGGCGGTGTCGGTTGGGATTACTTGTGCCAGGAGTCTGGAGGGGTGTGTTAGTGACGGTGGACATAGGGGGAGTGGGAAAAGGAGGGATTACTTCTCGAGCAGCTTGTCTTGCATGCTGGCTGCTTTGAAGATGCCGCGCTTGAGGACGGCGCGCTTGAAACCCCCAGATGTGGGGGAGGTGCTACCGGCGGCTGGGCCGGCGCCGGGGGTTGTGTCGTCGACATCATCGGGACCGGGGGAATCCTCCGGGGCGTTGAGGATAGCTGTTGCTAGGTCTTCCATCCTAGATGTGTGGTATTGCCGGTGGAGGTGAGCTAAAGGGGTATGAGGAGATGGGACGTTGAGTAAGCTCAGGCAGCTATGGTTGAGATGACGATGGGCTTCTGGTTGGCATGACGTCGTTTCCTCTGTGTTACAAAACCGGGAGCTGTGAGCTTCTGCAGATATCTTCGTCACGTGAATTTGTATATGAGAGCATGTGGGTGAATACAGCCGATGGTTTTGAATGAAGTTCTTGTGTGAAATGCATCAAATGCAGTGAGTTTGAGTTGAGTTGCGTGAGCTGAGTGACGCGAGGCGTGTAAAGTGGCAGTTGCGTCACATGCCGAGCCTGCAGACACATTCGGCTCTTGCCGTTGCATCCACAGCCACAGCGGCCTGTGATGTCGTGCAGCTTTCGTCCCATCAACTTCACTGAAGTTCGATATTAAAGGAGATTTAATCATGTGTATTGCATAGATACCCGACGATTCTAACTGGCTTCGCGTCCACCGTGGCATCACGACATCGTCCTTACGGTTTGTGTATCAGTTTGTTTGAAACGCATTTTCACCTATCGCCCGTGCTCTTCACATCACCACAATTCGAGATACACGAACTCAACGACTGTCTGTCATATAGCGTTGACCTTCAAACCCAGGGATCCCAGCTCCTCTGGGGCGGGAAGCCGTCAAACTCATATTTTGATCCCGTCTGTTGTCCCCTGACCATATTGCTCAAATTTCCGCATTCACCCAGCATTTCCCTGTCGCATAAAGAAGACGGCTTGTTAACGCTGACGGGTTGACAAGGAGCAGCAATATCAGGCGCTGTTAAGCAAACAAACAACAGCACCAACCAGCAAGGGAACAGCCCCGTGGTTGGCGCTGCTGATGCGATGCCCCTGTCGTGGAGTTGGTTCCTCTTGACAACGCGGTTTCATCCAAGCTGAAAACTTGCGCGGAATCGAAGGAATGATGGTCGACGAGACATGCAGGTTAACTGGGAATGACAAGTCGCGGACCAGGCACTCTGCACTCTGGTATCGTCATGACTGCGAGCGCGTCACAGTGCAGTGCAGTGCCGCGGATGGAATGCCCGTCCTTGATCGCGAACGTGTCGATGCAAGATGCACGCAGGAACATGCCCAGTTTCAAAACGGCCAGTGTGGGGTTGGGATCAACAAAACAGAGAGATCTGGACCAGTAACAGAGTTGCATTCTGTTGCTACCGGGTGCTGTTAGGCAGTTACCCCTGAATCTCATCGATATTCGTATCGCCGAATGTATGGAAGTATCAGTGCCACAGACAGCTAGAAAGTTACCGACGGAGGGGACTTCCGTTCTCGTAGATCAGTGATGAAGCAACACTTGAGTAACAATCAAGCCACCTGACTTAGTCATGAAGCTTCAAAGACTGTCACGGTATTCACACTGTAGAAGTATTCAGGGGCGGATGGGGGCAGAAAAATCGAGTCGAGATGCCCCTGGATCGCTCAAAGTCGATGCAGCTAAGCGGGTGCTGCTGGATGTTTTCGGGAAGGGAGAGAGCAGCTGGCCGTCTGGGCATCCAAATTGGTTCCAGTTGATTGAGATGAAAAAGGACAACGGCAGCGAGTGACAGGCGTGCATTGGAGCAATTTGGAGCGTTGAAGAAAGCAAAGTGGGGCGCGCCAAACCCCCCGAACTCGAATCTATTCCGCTTTAGCGCGAGACCATAACATTAGACCCTCGAAAGTGTGAACAGTGCAGAGAGAGACATTCGTTCAATTCATCGGTCAACCTCCCAACTCCACTGTGTGTCTTGTCTGTTGTTTCCTGACTGTCCCCTCGTCTGGTCTCAACCTCGACTTGATATTGATAGAGCCGACTACACTACGCGCTCGACGACAACGGCAACCGACGAGAACATAATTAACCCCAACACGGAATGAGGTAGCCTCTCGGATGCACTCAGCTCCTTGACCGGACTGAGCTTGGATGTTGCTGTCAGGGGAGAGTGCCACCGCAACTTTCAACAGCCCACATTCACGCCTTCTCTCAATCCTCCTCGACTGTCCGACCGCAGCCGACCAGCGACTTCACTTGCTTCGGAACCTGGAAGTGTCTGTCGCTTCGACGGCCTCTTTGTGCGCTCTCGGGCGAGACATAACCACACATGAGCTGTGAGCATAGGATACCCGCTGGAGCACGACCAGCGAGCAAGTCCCCGACGAGGTAGGTCGAAGCCACGGTGCTGCCGTTACTGCGAGCAGGCGATGTCCTATTGACGCTCTGCTGAGCGTTGCGACTGCTTGGTGCTAATCTTTTTTTGCCCGTAATCTTAGACGCAGGGATAACCCGAACCCGACCAAAAACATCACCTCCGGCCGCCCTTCCCTCAACGCTCCGATGCTCAGCGCGTCTGCTGCCAACAACCACTCGCTGTTCTCGTTCGGGAGGAGGAACGAACCCGCGGATGACATAGGGGACACCACTGCATCCTTTGACTTTCTCCCCTCGGTTAGCTTCGACGACCTCCAGAGCAGCTTGGAGACCGCCTCGACCGACTTTAAGCTTACACAGTTCCCGTCACCTACCGGTCAAGGCAGTATATTAGGGGACCAGAGGGATCAGAGCAATAAGCCGCTGGTAGATACGATGATGGTCGAGCGACCGAACGTCACTCACAATGGGGGCACGACGCGCGTTGCTATCCAGCAACCGCCGGTGACGCGGTCGAGGACAGGTTCAATACTCAGACGGCCGAGCACGTCTAGCAGACAAGGCACGGCCAACTCGACCACTGGCGCACCGATGAACGCTCCTACCGCCCCTGCTGCTATGCGGCCGCGCCGACAGAGTCACTACCCGCCTGTGTCCAACAGCAATATCGCGAAACCACCGAGGAAATCCGTTGGTCCAGGCCTATATGACAGCGACTATGAAAGCCGGAATGCTCAGCGTAGGAGGCCGAGCTTGGCATCATTGTCCGACAGAGGCGTTGCGGACTCGACACGGACGTCCGTCGACGGGGGTCCTCGCCCATATCCGGATACCTCGAGAAATCTCACAGCGTCGCGCGCAGCAAAGACACGATCAGTCCAGGCGCCTGCTCGCCAAAACCAGTCGTTGCTTTCGGCCGACAATAGCACATTGACACCGGACTCCAACAGGTTATCGACGGCATTCCCCCGCTCTCCTCGCGGCGGAAGAGGCTCGGGACCAGGTTCCGGAAAGAGGGTATCTGTGATGCCTGGTGTTCCTCATGCATCCCATGCCACAGGACTTGGTGCTAGGACTATCAGCCCGACCGACACAAGACGCATGAAGCGATTGTCTTCATTACCACCGACCCCGGGCCAGCCAGAGCCTCCAACTGTTCCCCAACCGCGGTCCGCCGACACACGAGAGACACCACGTCCTGCGTCACGATCACCCTCCGCCTCCATGCTTCCTCGGAAGGCCCCGACACCGTCCTCTTCACGGACAACACCTGATCCCAACCGAAAGTCTTATAGTTCTGGTCTTTCCATTACATCTACAAACAGTTTTAACACCGCAAGAACGTCGACGGGCTCCATCCAGCCGCGGATGAGCCTCGGGCTGGGACCAGCTTCTCGACTTCCCGCACCAAAGGCGGTGAGCATGCACAACACGTCAACCATCGAGGACGACGAAGATGTGCCACCAGTTCCGGCAATACCGAAAGCATACGAGTCTCCCAAGGAGTCACCAGCGGAGATGTCTTTCCTCGATAAGAGGAAATCGACTCTAGCATTCGATACTAGCAGTATTCGTAGCAACTCGACGGGGAGTATAACAGGGCCGCAGTCGACTGATACATCCGTAAGGATCCAGAGGAAGCCCAGCGCTCGTAAGTCGATGCACACTTCCAAGGCCGAGATGGAGAAGAAGAATGCTGCGGCGCAACGCAAGAACCTCCAACCTTTGCGACTACCTCCTATCACCCTTGGGCCTCTGAGTACGCCTACAGCGGCCAAGATTGCCGCTCTCCAGGAGCAGGGACCCTCGGAGCGCAACCTCAGCCCGCCTCCAAGCAGGAAGACGAAGACTCCCACTACCCCCATGACCGCGTCGAAGAGTAGCTTTTTCTCACGACGGCACGAAGAGAAATTGGACAACAGCTTCCGGAGCAGCACTTCTACTCACCATGGCCGATCAGACAGTCCGCTGGCTGCGGATGCGACCAGCTCGTCAGAATCCATTGTGGCAGCAGACTCAAAGACGGGAGCTACTCGGTCTGGAATGTCGCCGTTTCTGTCGTCTTCCGTGCCGAAGGACGGAGCAAACAATCTCTTTCTTAAGCGGCACAAGACGAACGGCGATTACACACTTCCACTGGACGGACCAACTGATCTCACCATTGACTCATTGGCCGCGAAGCCTTCAGGACCTCGAGCGCAGAAGGGGTCTGCTAGGACAAAGTCTCCTCCGCCTCTTTCAAGCCCCGAGGAACCGCCAACGCCGTCATCTATCAGCTCTCTGCGCAGGAAGCTGAGTCTGTCATGGAAGAGGAGTGGTTCCAAGAACAGTATCAACCATCCATCAGGCGAAAAGCTGGATGACCATAGTGTCAGGCAGAATACTATGCCACCACCTCGCATACCCGCCTCAGCCACATACCACAACCAAAGCAACCTCAGTCTCAGCAGCTCCAAGCCTCCAAGTCCGACACCATCTACGAAATCAACCAAGTCCAATGGCACAACGACTAGCTACCTGGAATCCAGACGGCGTAAGAGCTCTGCCTCGAGCCTCAATGCCATCATGTCGCACGAGTCTAGGCACCGAAGTGACAGTCTCGCGAAGAAGGAGTCGGGTCTCGACACTGTCGTGGAGCGCTCGACCCATCCGCACAACTCCTCTGTCGTACAGAAGATCCTCAAGCCTAAACCTTCGACCAGCACGATCCGAAGCCATGACGTATGGACTTCTGATCTGGACAAGGACGACATGGTCGCCGAGGAAGAGATGCGGAAGCTTGGTTCGCGACGAAAGGAGACGGAGCTTGCAGCCAGGACACTGGATGCGCTCCGCAAGCGTGCCTCCGCCAAGGAACGCGTCAGCCCGCAGGATGCTATCCGCATCGCCATGCTCAACATTTACGAACGCGGTGAGATCGTGGACTATAACGACGTCTACTTCTGCGGAACGCAGAATGCGGCCAAGGTCGTCGGAGATCTCAACTCGGACGCGCCCAACTTTGGATATGATGACGAGCGTGGCGACTACACGATCGTACCTGGCGACCACCTTGCCTACCGGTACGAGATTATTGACATCCTTGGAAAGGGAAGCTTCGGCCAGGTCGTCCGCTGCATCGACCACAAAACCGGGGGCCTTGTCGCTGTCAAGATTATTCGCAATAAGAAGCGGTTCCATCAACAGGCGCTCGTGGAAGTTAACATCCTCCAGAAACTTCGCGAATGGGTAAGTTGTGATTAGTCCTTTCTTGTCTCACATGTGTGCTGAAACCCGTCTAGGACCCCAAAAACAAGTACAGCATGGTCAACTTCACCCACAACTTTTACTTCCGCGGCCACCTGTGTATCTCGACCGAGCTGCTGGACATGAACCTCTACGAGTTCATCAAGTCCAACGCCTTCCGCGGCTTCTCGCTCAAGCTCATCCGCCGCTTCACCAAGCAGCTGCTCAGCTCCCTTAATCTCCTGAAGCAGCACAAGGTAATCCACTGCGATCTCAAACCAGAAAACATCCTCCTCCGCCACCCCCTCCACTCCGAGATCAAAGTCATCGACTTCGGCTCTAGCTGCTTCGAAAACGAGAAGGTCTACACCTACATCCAATCCCGCTTCTACCGCTCCCCTGAGGTCATCCTGGGAATGACCTACGGCATGCCAATTGACATGTGGTCGCTCGGCTGCATCCTCGCAGAACTCTACACCGGCGTGCCCATCTTTCCCGGCGAGAACGAACAGGAGCAGCTAGCCTGCATAATGGAAGTCTTTGGCCCGCCCGAGAAGCATCTGATCGAAAAATCCACCCGCAAGAAGCTCTTCTTCGACAGCATGGGAAAACCGCGCCTCACCGTCTCGTCAAAGGGCCGTCGGCGCAGGCCATCGTCCAAGACCCTCCAGCAGGTCCTCAAATGCGACGACGAGCCCTTCCTGGACTTCCTCTCCCGCTGTCTGCGCTGGGATCCCGACCGCCGCATGAAACCCGACGAAGCCATCCGGCACGAATTCATCACGGGACAAAAGACGTCCGTCCCGGTCCCCCACCGCGGCCCCTCGCCGATCAAGCGGAACAACACCATCTCCGTCCCCCGCCCCTTGCCCGAACCGCCTGGTGGCGGGTTGAAACACAACACGTCCCTCCGTCCGCGCGACGCGACGGGGATTTCGTCCATCTCCCCATTAAAGCCGGGGTTGTCCTCGCGTAGGGCGTCGGGGATAACTACATCTAGTGTAGGTGGGGGACAGGGGCAGGGGGTGAAGAGGACTAGCACGGGCACGGGTACGAGTTTCACGCCCAACAGCGTGGTGAGCGGGTTACCGAGGGCGGCGGGGCGGAGTGTCAGTTCGAAACAGGATGCGGTCGCCGGGGCGGCGGCTGCTATGGGGAGTGTTGGGCGGCGGGCTTAGGGGGCTTCGGTGCGCGGGAGTGGATTGAGATACAGTGAGGGGGCTGACAGCGGTGCTACGGGTGGTGGAATGACACGGCACGCCGCGACGCAAGGGAAGACTGCGAGACGCAGTGAGGAGAATGAAAGGGGTGCTGTCAGAAGGATATATGCGCCTAGCACCTCCTCTGGTCATGCCACGAGAAGCAGTGAGGACCTACCTGCGCACGCCACAATGAGAAGGCCCTTGCCTGTGAGGAGGAGTGAGGAGCGCTATCCGTCTATGATCCCTCACGTCGGCGCGCGAAGCAGTGAAGACCTGGCATGGGTTGCCTTGACGAGGCCACGCCTACCGCGGAGGAGCGAGGAACGATTTTCGTCTCTCGTCTGATGGACATCTTTGGTCAGGAGTGGAGTGAACGCATTAGACGTGTGTGTTTCGGAGCTCAGGTGCTTCGGCGTGTGTTTTCCCTTTTTCTCTTCTATTTAGAGTGGGGTGGGAATGAATTCTACGAAAGTCAAAAGAGACAAAAAGACAAACAAGCGTGGGACGGGGTGTGAAGGGAGGGGGCAGGAATGATGGATGATACCACAACTTTGCATTCGCATTCTTTGCATTGGTACACTTTGGTCTCTCTTTTTTGGTTTCGAAACAGTCTGGTCTTTCAGTGGGTTATAGGCCCTCGAGAAAGCAAACTTTTATAGGACCCCGGCCGAAGAGGTAGAACGAACAGCAGTTTTTATAGTGCACTTAGGAGATATGGATATGCCGCGGTACTTGGGTGGCCGTTGGGAGCAAGGAGTTACTAGTGCTAGAGTCTGGTAGTGGTATACACGGTTCATTTTTGAACCGGTTTCTCTTGGAGGGTTATCTTCTCTTGGCCCTGTGCCCAAGATATGCTTGCTGGCTTGGCCAGCTGGAAGATAATGCAGCTCGTGTTACTGTCGAGTCTGAAGTGCAAGTGGTGCATAACCTTCGAGCATGACATGTCGCCGCCGGAAAGTTTACTTTGAGACTCGAGTTGCACCCCATGTCAATGTCCGCATGCCAATCCGAAAATGGAATGGTCTGCAGCTTATTTAAAGAGACCTCCAACCCAACCCCCGAAATCTGACACTACCTCAAGGCACCTTCAACGTTATCTCGACAGCAACAAACGGTTCAACAATCTTTCACCCTCCCGCGACGCGGCCAGGCCAAGATGGGACGCTCCGGGGACAAAGCTTCGCGGAGCCGGAAGAAGGAGGACTCGCCGACGCGCTCTCCCAGGACCAAGACCCGCTCGAGCAGAAGCAAGACTCGGTCTTCGAGGAGTAAGTCTCGGCGAGCGGACCGGCGGTCTATATATGAGCGCTATGTTGAAGGCGACAGTGAGGATGACAGTGAGGACGACAGCGAGGAGGAGAGATGCAACGATCGTGCAGTCGTCCTGCGGAAGCTAGAACTAGAGATTGCCTCCCTGAAAGCTGAGCTGAAAGAGATCTGTAGACAGGGAGGGAAGGACTTGGCTGAACAGATGAGGAATCTGAGGATACAACAGCAGCAGGCCGGCCCTCCACCGCCACCGTCCTACTCGTCCGGCCCTCTAACGGCTGCGCCCGTCCCGTTTTATCAGCAACCGTCTGCGGGCCCTCCATCATCCCTACACTCTAACCTGCCCCCATTCTGTACCGGGTACAGCACTTCAACTCAGCGTCCTACCAGTACCCCGACGGAGAGTTCGAATCCACGTGTCACTATCGGCGCTTCAACCGATTTCTGAACCGCAAAGGCCTCGTGAAGCACTTGAACTGGAATAACCGGTCCCGCACACCGTTTATCTCCGTCTTTGATAACCGAGGTGAGTCTCGAATGCCTTGAGCCTCAGGAATTGATATCAATGCCAACTACCTAGCATACTGACACAAGAGGTAGAGGATGCCATGGACCGGGCCCAGATGCACCTCAACTGGAACCATCGCAACGTGCGCGTCTGCAAGATCAACACCCAGCCCCTCCAGCTTGAACGTGTCCGGTGTCGCCAGGGTATGCCGGTGTGGGCTACCAACCCAAGCTTGATGAGCTGTTTCTTCTTCTCGACACAGGAGGCGAGGAGGTACCTTGATCTACCCTACCATTTGGGACAGAGGTCGGAGTGGTTCGCTGTCAATTGGATCCCGGCGGAGATGGTCAGCGTGGACACGTTCTGGGACTCGTGTGGGCAAATGCACACACGACCTGTTGGAATAACGGGAGGGTGGTATGGTGATCAATCAGTTGAATATAGTCGCCCTGCGCCTGAGGAGGTGCATTGGTGGTAGACAGGCGTCGTGGGTATCCGGCAGGCAACTGGGACGAAGAGACGTGTACGATTATGTGGACGGGGAAGAGTCGTGCATGACTGCTTGTTATCAGAGTTCATCGCAGTTTCGCAAATGGCATTACTACTATCCGGGAAGCTTACTTCGGCTGTCCTGAGCAGTCCAATGCTCTTCCAATGGTTCCAAGCTCAAATACTCCAGTGCCACGCTCCATGTAAATAAGGGGCCACCTCCATCTGCGGTCTGATACACGTCCACCAACCTTGTCTCGACAGCACACCTTCTCCGCGAAATTAGGACTTGGGGGGTCTTCCCCTGCGACAGACTGAGGCGAGGACTGCCGTTTGCCGTTCCTAAGGATGGTGCTTTCCGTCAGGCCTTGTTACAGCTGGTTCTTTCGCTCTTCTCATAGGAACCTGCCCGAAGAGATTGCGGTGTCTGATGCTGCGAGTTGAGCTCCAGGAGAGTGTGTGGCCGAGCAGTGACTGCCGGAGGAGGAGCCCTGGTGAACATCACTTTGAAGTCGCAGTCAGACTTGACCCATGGTACCTATGGCAGGATGTGACCGCCAAATCTCTGCTTCAGGAGCTCATCGTCATGATTAAACCGCTTGCTGCTGCCGAGTGCCGTGTTAGTCTTGTTGTGGAAGTGGCTTACCTGAGGTATCCCCTTCCTCCCTCTCTTACACCAGCCCAGGTGGCCTGTCTCTTCTCTTCTCAACTGACATCTGAAGGTTTACTTCAACAACATCACAAGAAATATTCGTCTTGGATCCATCGCGAAGCTTTACTTCAACAACATCGCAACACAGTATTCGTCTTGGCTACATCGCTATTCATCTCTTAAGGTAGTTCAAGATACGGCGTCGATCAAGACCTTTTTTCATATCTTCTGCTATTCCTCGAGAAGCGGACAACACGATGGTACCATCCGACCCTCTCCCGCCTCTCCCGCCGTTTCTCTACCGGCCCGGCCAGAGCTCGCAATGGCTCGCTCTGGAGAGGATTCCTGGGGGGATTGTCATGTGGCAAAGTTTTGTAGGCTGGGGGGACAGGGACTAACGTGTAATTGAGCTGGCCCGTTGGTAGCATACGTCCGGTCAGGGAATGGGATGCGGAGGAGAGAGTCTGTGTTATTGGTTGGGTTAATGGGAGGGCAGAGCCGGTGTTGTTCATTTAAAATGAACTGAGGGAGATTAACAGCGGGTTATACCAGCGTCTTGCTTATTATCATGTTTCTGAAACGGTCAGGGAGTCGCTCTTCTTTTTAATACTTGCACTTCTAACTGCACTGTCAATGCTCAGGTGCTGTGATGCTGGATGCTCGTCCGAATGGGAGCAGCCTGGGCCGTGGCATCGGACCAGATGCTTTCTACCCACACATATGCTTCAGCAAGGGCAAGCCTCTTCATTTTTTTGGCAGTTTTTCTGCGTACAGACTTGACCAATTCCCTATTATCGTCATACCAGCGAATCTGCATTGGCGAAAAAGGTTCTCACGACGCTATGTCATCTACTTTTACCGTTGCCATGCCTGTTACCTGTATGTCAACATGAGAAAGGCAGGGACATGATTCCCTGCCACTTCATTCTTTCCGCTTCCAGGACAGCTTTGCGGCGTCTGCGCTTGAAACGATTGAGATACCAGATAATCGAAGATGCACAATCCTGGTACTTCTGCTGACAACACTCTCACGACATTGAAACGGCTCTGAATCATCACCCCCCTTTTTCCTCCTCTCGGGTATGTCAACAATCTTGGCAAACCTTCAAGCGCCACGGGAGACGAGCCAACGACACTTGACCAGTGTACCAAAAATAAAAACAAAAAAATGATAAAACTTGAAAACACCAAAAGAAAAAATCAGGCCCAGCCATACCAACTTCATTGCTCCGTGCGGTATGCTACTGCACCCCTGATGGTTAGCAAGTGTCGTACATTCAGAGGGTACTTAAACCATGGAACGCAGAGCCTATTGCTACAGGTACTTGTTTTGCAACCTCGTTTTTGGGTAAAGAAACCTTGCCTTGGAGGTTGGGGAATCGAACCCGGGACCTCCCAATCTAACGGCGAAGGGTTAAAGTTGTGTCTGGGTGGAGCGCCACCGATCCAACTGGACCACGGGTGCTCAACGCTTCCACCGACGGATTATGGGAGATGGAACGGTGAAGTGCTTCTTATGGTTGGTTGCCTGGCGCTAGTGGTTGAGGTGAAGGCGAAGGCAGCTGAGCATGGGCACGGACTAGCGGACTGGTATCGATAAGGGTGAACGTTGACGGTGAACCTGGTGAACACTTGTCAAACTGCCCGGGTTCCGATGTTGCCTTGAGCTCCCTACTGCTGGAGTGGTGATGTGAAACTGCAAAAATGGAATACAAATCAAACATCTACCTTAACCAACCAGCTATGTACAAATCTCTTCTCGATCTGATGGATATCCTGCCGTCCGCAACAGAAACCAGCTCTCTTCGTACAACAATCAGTCACAACCCTCGCGTGGACTGGTCCAGCCTGTCGCCCTGTCCTGCTCCCAGCGAACCATATCACCTCCTTTCAGTCCCTCACACACTCCCTAGTCCCCTAGCAAACCGCTTTTTGGCAAGGCCATATTCAACCGCCCTCTTCTTCGCCGCAGTACTCTGGGTAAACACCACACTCCCCCCAAACGGCCCCGCCAGCGCCCCATTCTGCACCCTCGCCACGCAAACCCCCTCCATCCCCCCGACACTGCCCTGACAAGTCATACCAGCAGGCATCTTAATCTCCACCGGGAAATCCATCGTCGTCGCCCCCGACAGACCCCCGACTCCCAACCCGGGTACATCCTTCGTCACCTCCGCCGTCTTAAAAGCAGCCGGATCCGTACCCCCGGACGTGGCGTCCACCATCGCTGTCAACGGGCCGGCGCCGTCCTGATTGACCTGGTGGTATGTAAGCGTCAACGTCCCGTCGTCGGAGGTAGTAGGTAGGCCGTCCGACGCTGCGACGCCAGTGGCGGCTTTGACGCCCGTTTCGACTGTTCCTTTTGCTGTTTTTACTCCTGCACTACCCCCAGCACCACCCCCGGTGGCACCACCACCGCCGCCGGTTAAAGCATCCAACAACCCCCTGCGCATAACCTCGTGCGCAGCCCTAGCCTGTTTTACAGCGGAAGTATTGGCAGAAGCGCCGTCCATGAAAAGCGCCATCATGGCGGCCGCATCGACGGGACCGCCGCCCTGGGTGCGACCCAGGGCCGAGGCGCGGGAGGTGCCGATCTCGCGTTGGCGGATGATGGACGTGTCTGCCTCGCTGCCGCAACGGGGGGAGGCGCAGTCGCGGGGCGTGCCGTCTATGAGGGAAAGCCCGGGCAGGGAGACGCCGTTTGCGCCGGTTACGGAGGTTACGACGCCGTGGCCGAGGGTGGTTGGGGTGAGTAGGGAGAAGAGGTGGAGGAGGAAGACTGTGTGCTGCTGCATCTTGGGCAATGGATGGTGAAGGAAGGAAGCAGGGAGCTCGAGGTGTGTCGGGGCTAGCTAAGAAAGGATTTGGAAGAGGGGATTGAAGAGATAGAGAGCTCCAGGCTCAAGGAGGAGGAAAGGCCGAGTGAAGTGATGGGATGAGATGTTGGCTGATGACGGGGAAGAAGCTCTCTTGGCGAGGAATGAGGGTGTTCTTATATCCTTTCTCGAAGCCCTGGAGATGCTCACCCGTCTTGGTGACGGGCTTGGTATGAAGCTTGTCTCTGCTTGGCCTCTGATCTCGGTCCATCGAGCCCATCTGGGTTCTCGGGCCCAACTCAAACGATGACGGAGACCGAATCTTCAAACCTGTGCTAACATCAGATGAAGCGTGGCCCTGACGCTGGAGTCATGATATTCGAACTCCATTTTGAGAAGCGCTTGCGAGAGGCTGTGAAAGGGCAGAGATGCGACTGGCTGAGCAGTAGGTGGTGTCCGGACACGGCGGATTTGAGAGCACCCATGGTGGTAGTGAAGATTGAGCGATGGCCGGGAACCTATCCGAGACCTGATGCGCGTGGTATACCAGGGGGTTTGCAGCTTAAAGCCCATGTTGGCGATCTCGACGTCGATCCTTGGGCTGCAGAGGCACTGGCGGCTCGTGAGGTCAATGATGTTTGGGACTCCGTCCAATCGCATCTTTGCGGCAGCACAGTAGCATCGTGAGAATGGGATCTTGAAACCGAGTTGTTCGTCTTCATGAAGTTCAGAGAGCGCTGGAGGGCTAAGCCACTTAGGTCCGATCTTCTGAAGCATTGATGCGACACAGGGATGTCGTCGATCCTGAGACACCGGCAGTCCAGTAGTACCCATGCATACGATGACATCGGCAACAACATATCGTGATTGATACTCAAACACCACCACAGACAGCCCTGTGGAGATAGTTGCTTCTGGAAATCCGTTGAGTAATGTAGACAATAGTACCGAAAGCCGAATCCATTATGTTGCCACATGATTCGCAACGAAACATCTCCCAACTCCTCCGCTCCAATGCCGAGTGACCATCAATATGCTTGTGTACACGCTCAAAACATAACACATTAACCCTTTTCCGTGGGCGCCAAAATCGTATGTGTCATTCTCTTCCAACCCCCCTTGTGATCATCAGTAAGGCAACTTTGAATCACTAACGTACCCCTTCTCCCTCGGCTTCACATCCTTAACCGGATGCAAAAACATGGCCGGTAGACACGGCCGTCCGTGCTCCTCCTCCCACTCCTCCCCGCCGACACCATTATCTTCATACCCCATCCAGTTGTTGTACAGCCTCTGCGGAGGGTCCGCGCGGAAATACCACGTGCTCCCGGCAAACCTGCCCTCCCGTCCCCATCCCATCGCGCACCCGGCACCGCCGCTCTGTCCCTTGGATCCGCCGTTGAACCATCTCTGCAGCTGCGCGCCTGACCAGGGCCGGTCGAAGAAGACGGGCATGGGCGCGTAGACGGCCTTGAGGCCGTGGAGGAGGGCCACGGTCTGGGGCGTCATTTCGGAGCCGACGTGGTTGCCGCGGAGGTTCTCGACGTGCATCGTGTCGAGGAGGAGGCGGGAGACGCGGGTCTGGGTGATGATTGTCGTGCGTCGCGGCAGGGATTCGGAGGGGTGTTCGGGGTCGGAGTAGCCCCAGACTTGGTTGCCGAGGATCCAGCCCGAGTTGGTCGGGTTAAAGATGGGCGAGAGGGTGATTAGGTCTGCTTCCTCGCCGACGCCCCAGTGATACTTGTCTTTGGCTGCAGTGGTGGGTGGGACGGGGCTGACGGGGCGGATGAAGGGCAGGTGGGGAGGGCCCCAGATTGTTTCGTTTGGTGGTGTCAGGGACTCGATGGACTTGCGGAAGGCGGTGTCGTAGGCACCGTGTACGGAAGGGATGTAGAAGCGCTCGTTACGCTCCCAGAGACCTTTCCGCGGCTGTGCCTTGGCGAAGGAGGCAAGCTTGGTTAGCATATCGTAGTGTTGTCCCGTCACGCGCGAGTCCATCTCCCAGTTCCAGACGTAGTCGAACTCGCGGTTGTCCTGGAGGAACTTCTGGACTGACAGCCATTGAGCGTTGTGCACGTTGGCTGTCCAGACTGGGTCTAGTTTCGGATAGAGTCTGTGGACTCCCGCGTCGTTCCACAGGACGGTCATATTCCAGAACTCGCGGGGTATCTGCTCCTCGAGCACGGAGCGGTAGGTTGTGGCATTAGTAATGTTGAGGGATGCATCTCTGACATGGACGAGGAGAAAGACCTGATACTCTCCACCAGTTCGCAGTGTGAGCTCCGTGACAAGGGAGCGGATGACTTGCCGGTCGTTGTCGTTATAGTCTTTGCCGGTGTATGATCGGAGTAGTAGAGCAGTCCTCGGCTCCGGTTTGGGCTCAGACTTTTCCATCCAGAAAGAAGGCTTCAAGGAGTAGTGGCTGGTCGTATCGCGCCTATTCCGCCGGTGACCGTCGGCACCACTTATCCTGTTGGGGTCGTAGTTCGACAGGACCTTGTTGGGCGCCCCTTTCAGATCGAACCGGTCTCGGTTTGCATGGACACACCCCTGCTGCAGCTCGCCCCAGTCGACCTTGTTCCAGTCAATAACCTTCTCATCTTTGTCGACCGGTTTGCCAATGCCATACTGCCCGAATCGAGTCTGTCTTTCGTAGCAGATGTTCGAGTCGATCCCAAGCAGGTCGTAGCTGCCGAAGCCGGGAGCCGGGAATCCGCGAGGATGTCCTTTGAATACCTTGATGTCCTGCACCTCTGCGCCAGTGGGGCCTATGCATGGGACGTACTCGGCGTGTGACGCCCTCCACTCGTTGCTGTTGTACTTGGGGTAGGGGTTGAAAGTGAAGGGACTGTCGTCAGACGTCTCCTCGAGGTGTGTCGTGTTGGTCATCGTCTCTTGCCCAAGCTTCCTCACGAGGCTGTCTACCAGTGTCCGCAGGGTATTGCCGTATATGGTGCCTGCGGTAGGTTTCCTATGGAAGTTCAGCAAGAGAACGACAAACACAGGGGGAGGGGAATATGCACGTACTTGCCCAGGTCATTGTACTCTTCTTTGAACAGCTCTTTGAGCTCCTCGTCGGTGACAGGCGGCGCTCCGTCGTCAACTGGTGTCGGCGGGGTCCACTTGAGTTCTTCGCCTGGAAGATCGGTCGAGGCCGTGGCGCCCAGTATGGTATTCCCGAGGTCCACAGCCTGCCGCCATACCTGGTACTGCGCGTGCTGGCTTCGCTGAAAGAAGAGGTAGAGCAGAATGACAAAGAGCGCGAGATACAGCGTCGCCTTTTGCCTTGAGAGCACACGGCGGTGCTGTACCTGGAGGATTTTGGACATCATGTTGTCTCGTGTCGAGCGGTCTGGCGAACAATCGCAGCGTGGATGTCTCGAGGCTCCTTGCGAGCACTTGGGTAGCCGTGAATCGCTAGACAAGCATGATCGTCGTTGTGGTTGATTGTCGAAAAGAGGTGATAGGGATCTGCGAACGAGGTCCACTTGCAGTCCACAGATGGAATTTTCAGACACCGACCACGTTGGGAAGTAAATGAGCGGACGTTGAACGTGAAGTCAAACAAAGAGTAACCAACGGGCGAATGAGCGTCAGCCTCGTCTAGAGGTGGGTGTGATTTGGATGCCAAGTTGACCGGGACCAATGCTGACGACAGGACGTGAGAAAGAAGATGACGATGAATCCAGTCGTCAAAAACAGAAGAGAACGAGAAAAGTCCCAGACACAAAACAAGAGAGGAAAAGGGTCACAGTACCTTGCATATCACCTTCCCCCAGATCTCGCTGAGTCCATCTTGTCAAACGCACCCACCCGTTACACCGCAAGTCGTTGGAAGGGGCAGGCGCGACTAGCCGACGGACCAACCTGTCAGGAGCACTCGCTCCGGGTGACAAGAAAGAAATCAAGGAGGAAAGTGCGACAAAGGGCAGATATCTGAATGTGTACAAACGGAGAGTTCATCTATCTTGCAGCAATGGCCACAAGCCGGCTGCCGAGGTGGTGCTCCCACCGTGTCCTACATTTGGTTGAAGATGTACGAGGCGACATGATGGACTCTGAGACAGATACCCTTCTTGGATGATGATAAGGCAGGCAGGCACTCATGGTCACCAATGACGGTCCGGGAGGGAAAGAGCCGCCCCGGAGTCGGCTCCGAGTCCGACTTCCATTTCAGAGATCAGGTACCGCGTCGATCGGTCATGCACGTAACCACTGGCAGAGACCGCATGCGTGAACTCGGCTAAAGAGGCTCATCCAGGAGGACTGGGAGACATCTTGGGTCGATGCCGGGTGCACGACAAACAAGCGACGTTGAATGTGGAACCGTGACCAATGTCGGCGCTGACCAATCAGAGTCAAGATTCGGCAGCTGCCCGTCCCTCGCTGCACGGCTTCGAAGCTGTGGAAGGTCGGACTGGGGATGACTTCTATCACTCTCTTTCCAAGAAAAGCAGGCATTTTGCCTCCGAGTCATGACATATGTTGTGTTGTCAGACCGGTTAGAGAGGCCATGTCAGTTAGGTTTTAGGCACACCAAACAAACGCCCATATCGAGCGATCTTGCGTCCAGAAGAGGCAAATATCCTACGGCCACAGGATGTTACACCGCATCCGCCTCTTGTTTGACATCTAGCAGAAAACTGCCGGCATATCTGCAGTCATACCCGAGGTGCGCAGAGTCGTGCTACGGTTCAACTACTGTCGAGCCAAGGAGAAAGTCACGGTCAATACATCATGTAAGGCGAACACTGATTCAGATGTTCGAGGAACTATTTCTACTCTCTCTTCTCCTGGCGCATCGCACCGGCACCACCTTCCAGCTTCGAAAGTCCAGATCTTGTCTTGGTCTGCAAGATCCCTTCGCTTGCCGTGTGAAGCCGCGTCCAACGGTAAAAGTTATGTATGTACAAAAATGATGTGGCACAGAAGTCTGTGCCGAGGCTGGTCGCAGCTGGCTCAGGGGTAGTCCTTATCCCAGCTATCCAAGCAGTTAAAAGTCTGCTCTGGTATCATTCCGACACCTCGCTTCAAATGTCCAATATCCTCCAAATAGCAACCAAGGTCCTGCCATGAGGAATGTGTGTGGCCGGCTCATCAAAGCCGGCGGGTATATAGAAAGAAAAAGGAAACTCGTCGATCGGTCGTAGTGGTGGTGTATTAAAAACAGCTTTATCGGTTTCGATTAAGTCGGATTTGTCGAAGTCGAATTGTCGAAGATTAGTATTATCGTCAGGTCTTGCTGACCTCTCTGCATATTCCGGTAGTCCCAACAGTGGCGTTGGCATAGTCATGGCTGAGGTTGTGAAGGGAATCACATCATCCCCAACCTCGTCATCCGTTTCTCCATCCTCGGCCGCGGCGCAAATTGCTGTCCGGGTCCGCCCATCCTCCCACCGCTAGGCAGACCGAAACTCCCCGTCCTCCCCATCCCCATCCCCGGTCCCGCCGGTCCACTCGGCAGTCCTCCCAATGGGCTTCCGGTGGTCGGCGCTGACCCCTTCCTCGGTCCTCCAATCCAGGGCTGCTGCACCCGCCTCCAAGCGTCCTTCTCGCAGTACGCGGCGCCGTTAACTTCGAAGTACCCGTCCCGCAGCACAACGCCGCAGTCACCGCACCTAAAGCAGCCGGGGTGGTGTTTCTTCGTGGACTCGTCTTCCAGATACTGCCCCTCGATGCCCAGACCGCAGGCGCCGCACAGACTGCCGTTGAGCGCGTGGTAGTGCAGCTCGCAGTACGGCTTGTCGTCCAACACGTAGAAGGTGGAGGATGTAAAGGGCGAGGAGCAGGTGGTGCAGACGAAGCAGGCCTTGTGGTACCGCCCCGTCAGGCGGCCGTCGGCGGAGGAGATGGATTTGCCTGTTATGGGGAGGCGGCAGGATTTGCAGTCGCCTCGGCTGGATGGCACTGGCAGAGGAGGGTGGTCGTGGGGCCGAGATTGGGAGCGAGGGGTTTGGACGGCCGGGTCACGTGGGCGCGAGCGGGACCGCGGTTGGGTGGTGGTGACGTCGCGGGGGCGAGAGCGGGAGCGGGATTGGATTGCCGGGTCGTTGATGGGAGGGGACCGGGAAAATTGAGGGTTGAGGTCGGGAGGCGAGCGTTGGCGGGAGCGCGAGCGGGTCATTGGTCGTTCGGGGGAGGATGTTACGGGAGGTGGAGGAGCGGGCGAGCGGTTCCGGCGGGGAGCTTGGATCGCTGGGTCGTCGCGGGTGTACATGTCTATTGCGGGTGAGGCCATTTCCAAGGCGGGTGACGCGAGCGGTGACGGTGCTCTTCTCGGCCGGGGATCGATGCGAGGGTCGTATCCTTGCGGAGGTGGTGGTGGCCTTCTTGCTAGTGTCTTGGAGAAGGGCTTGTTCTTGTCAAAAGGTGGTGGCTGCATGGGCGAAAGAGGTAGTTCCTTTTGCGCCCTGCGATCGTCCATTGGCGTGCGCAGGCTGTCCATCATGTTGCCTAGATCGGATTGCTTGCGGTCGAAGCTGGATCCTGCTGAGCGCGAGAGACTCGACTGCGAGCTTGACTGACTCGGTCGTGCAGATGTCTGGCTGTAGTCGGAGACGCTTGATGACATGGAGTCGGACGGTGTATGGTAGGGGTTGCCGATACCAAACTCAGCTGCCACGTTGACAGAGCCGTTGGAGGACGAGCGGCCGGACGTATTGGGTCGTGAAAGGCTCGTTCGCGGAGGCGGCGCTCTCGATGTATCCTTGCTTGGCCGCCGCATTCCCATGCCGCTGATGGGCATTGGCTCAGTCGTCTCTTCAGATGGGCGGCGCCATCTGCTGTCCGGCCTGGGTCCTGGTGCAGATGGTGTCCGCTGCGGAGTGTCGATAGGGTCGCTCGGTCTCGGAAAGGTGCCGGATCTTTGGGTAGCTCCGAGAGGTCTCGGCTCAAGTTCATCATCCGCTCTTTGTGGCGGCCCAAATCCACCATATCCGTTCTTTCGTGGTGCCCTTGGCGGGCCCCTCATGCTCCCTGAGCTGCTGCTCATGTTGGACATTGCCGTCCCAGGTCGGTCGTATTCTTCTTGACCATTTCTCGATTGAAGCCCACTGCGGGATGCCGATGGTCTCCGGCCAGCCTCAAACGGTCCCGGGGCTATAGTATTCATGCGCTGCAGGACGTTCGTTGCCGGCTTCTTCGGGCTAGGTCCAGGGTATGCTGGTTCAATGTCGTAGCTCTCTGGCTCAGCGAACCCTCCGTATCCTCCTGGCCGTCGCTGGCCTGGAGGTGAGTCGCTCGCGATCTGCGGTGTGAAGTACTCATCCGACCGCCCTGGTCCTAGCCGACCGTTTGGTGTCTTCGGTGACTGTCCTCTCGATCCACTCGACATGCTCACAGGCGTTAGTTGACCTTGGCCGGCGAATGATCGGTCTAGCTCATGTTAGTCATGTATCTGCGAAGGGGTACGCGACTCAACATACTGGCTGCAGAGGTGTCTAAACTCGGTGGCATCATGCGCGGTTGCTTTTCCGGCATTAAGTTGTCAAATGGTGAGGGTCCTTGTGCTGCTATTCCGGCATGTTAGTACCGGAAGTCAAAGTCTCGAGGACGGAGTGTCGTACATGGCACTTCAGGAGGCCCATTGCAAAGATGTTCTCCCATCATGGAGATCTCGACTTGCAGTCCGCAAGACGAGCATTTTATCGTCGGCATGAAGCTCGACTCGCGAGGCATGCCCGCCATCTTTGCGAAGTCCTAGGTGTGACCGCGCTTGAAGGTAATCGTGAACTCTCGTATGCGCATGCGGCAGCCCGTGTTAGTCCAGCTTTGTTTGCTGGATATGGAGTTGTTTCTTCGACAAGCAGAGCCAGCCTTGTCGTGGTGTTTGCGGTGATGCTTGTTTTCGGGTGGAAAGATGTTGCAAGGGGGAGAAGACTGTAGGGAAGTCGACGAAGCCCAGCAGTCTGGGAAGACAAGATGGCCAAGGGTTCCAGAATCTGCAGACAATCGTGCGTCTCGATGATCAACCGAGTGTCATGCGGGCGGGTAGGCGTTTGGTACAAAACGATCGTAGACCAGAGAAAACAAGGTCTGAATGAGAGGAAACAAGGTGAGAGAAGCTCACGAGGTCGGAGAATTGTTGCGGGAGACGTCTCGAGTTTCAAAAGGGTGGTCATTGGAGCGGTGTAAGTCTATTTGGGTGTGGTGCGTGCGCACCTTGCAGCAGGGTGTGTGGAACAACAAACAAGCACAGGGGTCTCGAGTGGTCGCTGACCAGGGCAACCCATGGCCAGTTCGTGTCGCTAACATTCGTCCAGTTTGAACGCCGCAAAGTGTGTCAGGACGGTGATGCTGGGGGATGATGGGGCACCGATGCAGCCAGGATACCTTGTCCATGTCTTCTGGACAAGGGATCCCATTGAGCCGCCTAACTCGATTCACTCGAGTCTCTGCGGAGCACAAAGCGATTGGGATCTCGAGATGCTGGTTTCATGACTTCGAGCTGGAGGATCCGAAGAAAAGCGGTAAGCTGACCGTGATGACTTGAGGGATCGATGTTCTTCCTTGGGCTGTTCGCTTGAATGTCTACTGTGGTAGCTGGTCAGCAACATTATCACAGTGGCAATGAGGCCAAGATACTGCTGTTGCAACAGCTTCTTGTCTGGCCGAGCCTTGAGAGCTTCTGACTTGTCGCAGGATGTCCATCGCTTAATTGTTAGGGTCGCATCTGCCTCGTTTAATCGAGACCAGCAGTCCATTCTCCGCCACTATCAATCTCTCCAACTGGGGACCTCACTTCGCCTGGCTCGTTGCCCCTTGTGAGGGACATTGGAAGCGGAGACGTGGGGAGCAGACGAGCGGGTACCTTGCAGGTCGAGACCTCTAACGTCAGGCTAGCGAGCAGCCTATCAGCTTTGAGGCTACCGCCACTGAAGACTGTCGATAATCGATGGTGTCGCTGATGAGATGTCTCAGATTGAAGATGGGTCTTCATCTCCAGGAATTGTTCCTGCAGTCGGGCAGTCCATAACTCATCATCTTCGTCTTGGGCCCAAGATGATCATAGATTGAGTCTCCAAGCTCTTTGTTGTCAACAACGTCATGAGGACAACAATAAGACCCTAATGACTTGGGTAGCATCTCAAGTCCCGGAATTGCAGGGGA
Source organism: Coniochaeta sp. 2T2.1 (assembly GCA_009194965.1). Classification (NCBI taxonomy): domain Eukaryota; kingdom Fungi; phylum Ascomycota; class Sordariomycetes; order Coniochaetales; family Coniochaetaceae; genus Coniochaeta; species Coniochaeta sp. 2T2.1. Next base: position 2,861,427 of record VSMA01000006.1, read on the forward strand.
CTCGCCGATTCCTCCGGAGAGTGCCCAGCCCACCTCCACCGTCATTTCACCGCTGTCAACCTGTGGCTTGCAGACTTTCGAAATCAAAAGAGCCGGACACCGCGCCAACGGCTCTGGTCTTGGTTGGCTTCATCTCAGCAATAGTCGGCGGTTGATCAATATGAGGCAATGGTAGGGCGGATGAATTGCTCTGCAAAGTGGCCGTAAGATTTGATGCTGAAGCTGAAGCACCAATGGCAGGACGGGCATGGTCGGTGCCGCCATCAACCGAAGGTGTGGCCTGTATGGCTTGTCAGTTGGCCGGATACCCCTGATTTTCGCGGCTTCACCTCGGACACCCTTGTCACAAGAGCTGTCCAGATTTCGAGCCATTCCGCTTTCGTGATCACCCCAATCTGACCCTTTGAGCACTTTCGTGATGGCGATCGTCATTCGCGCACCGATCGTCGACCTGATGAACAAAGGGTCCAAGATAGCGTCAGTCATCTGCCAGCGTCTGTGGGCACTGGGCACTGGGCACAGGGATGATGGCGAGCGGAACTGTGGTAGATGATCTTGGTGCCAGATGCTGAAATTGCATGGGCGACAACTGAGTTGCTGCTTGAAAATGAGATTCTCAACGACGAGCTCTATCCGCCATGGCAGATGGACTTGCTGTTTGATAGGTCGTCATCGTCCAGACGTTTCAAGCAGCGGTAAGTGAGATCGGAATTCGGGTGGTTCGTCGCCCAGTCAGTGCGTTCAAATAAAAGATGGCCGCGACCAAGCGGGCGGTTTCTTGTGTGTGTCAGATCTTTGGATGGAAATGGATGATTCGCACACGTTCTGTCACATGACTTATATCACCATCTCTGTGATACTGTGATGAGGGCAGATGCTCTTTCCTCGAGTTGAGCAGCTGTCAAGATCGTTGGCTTCCTTTCGCGGAAGTGCTCGCATTTGATGCAACCCCACATTGACACCCCACCTCAGTGGTGAGGAGCTGGGACCCCTGTCGATCTCTAGGTCCGTGCGTCTCCAGACTCCACGTTCGACACGCAAATCTCATCTCCACAACCCTTTTTCTGTACAGCAACACCCGCGAACATTGGGCAGAAAAAGGAGAGAGCTGCTCGTTATCAAAACGATATCACCAGGGTCATCGAGATCAACGACAGGTTGAGCATCTTCATCTTGCGCCCCTCTTACCCCGCGGGATCTTCTGTTCTTACTGCAACGTGGATGGTACATTTGGGCGGTGGTTCTACGTCTCCAGTGGTCTCCCATCAGAGCGTCCTGTATCGAGCCACCAGCCAACACAATGGACCATCTGGGAAGAGCTCTCGGTCTCAAAACACTCCAGCGTTTTCTCCAGCCGCAGACCAAGTTGATGAGAGATCCTCACGGCTACGTTGTGAGGCTGTCAAGATGATCAGCACCGGCAAAAACGGATGATCGTCGATGCGGGGAGGCTAGGCGGTGAAAATGCACAACAGGGCGATCAGACACAGCCGATCCAGGCATCTTGCTTCTGCCCATCTGGCTACACCTCACCCACCAGCCGGCATTGAAGCTGGCTGTCTCATCCTCGCAGGTACAATGCGAATGATGCTGTGTGGCCGCTCAGATGCAATAGTATGTCTAACTATTGCGAGCAGCTCGGACTGGCTGTCTTGCAGTTGTTGACTCTTGGGGAGAGACACTGGCGATTATGTCAACATGACTGAGCATGCGCTATGTCCTCATCCAGATGTTGTCCTCCGACTGCACAACAACATCGACTCGTGAGATAACGACAGTCGATGATCGAAGGGTGACGAGGTACCTCTGTCACTTATCACATCCACATAATGTCTCTTGCCGGCCGTGATGACTGCAGGAAGGTCGGATCACCTGCGAATACCGGACGCAGTCCAACATATCGTGCATCCGGGTCGCCTGCAACCAGCCTATCTGGCGTCGATAGAGCCCTCTTCAGCAGTCGGCAGAGCAGACATACTACGTCGTCTATCTCGACCTTCCTTCTGCGGCTCATTGTCCAACAATGAAGCCCTTTCGCCATGATATCGACGTGGGACCAGCGACCCGGTATCGCAGCTTCGGGGCCCAGAATGCCGTTGCGGTCCGCATGTGGGCCATCCGAGGGGTTCCGGACAGCCAATCATGGCGCCACGCCCGCCGCCGAGACAATCAACATCGTGGTGTGCACCGGATGCGCAAACATGCAATCGCCATATAACGTGCAACCTTGATGACTGCGGTTGTCTTTAAGATGTTACAGATTTGCCTAACGAGAGCCGTGGTTCTCGCCGATGCAGGTATGCGTGGCCTCTCTTCCTTCACCGCCGGTGGTCCGAGATAGGATACCCGCATTGTATTTTACGCAAGATAATGAGAAAATGGAACTTGAACTCTCGGTTGTCATGGGAAAGTGGGTAAGATTCGGCTGTGTCGATGGAGCTTCGAAGCTTCACCGCCCCTAAGAGACCCGATAGTTCCGTTTGTTGGTTGCTGGGCACGCAGGAGCTAGTCTAGTATAAAGTGTCAACTTCTTTCCTCGAGCTAAGATTCGAGTTGTTCCTCCCTTTTTCAACAACCACCTCAACCACTAGATCGTAACAACCCAATTCAGAAAACCAGCACCTTCCCAAATCACCTTATCCTAATCTTTCCGATCGCGCTTCACGGCTGCGATCATTGACAACCGTCAAAACGTTCTCCAACCTTCTTAACTCGTAAGTTCCTTACCGTTTGGTCGCGGTTACCCCTGAATGACCATGAGCATGCAATCTGTGCAACTGCTAACAACATATCTGCAGCGTCCACCACCCGTTCGCAGGAGGTCGTTGCTCTGCCTCTCCAGGTTGTGCAGCGGACTTAGCCCCTACTCGATAAAGGCCTAGATTTCAAAAGACAAGCAAACAACAAGAAATCTACGACAACAACAAGCCCAACATCACTCATCAATCATGGCTCCTCACGCTGAGACCGATGTTGCGTCTGCGAACGGGAATGGATATTCCAACGGCAACGGTGCTGTCTCGTCGACCACCGGCCCCGCCGTGAAGGACCTCTTCGTCGTCAACTCGCCCAACGTCGAGTACACCGATTCGGAGATCCGCTCCAAGTACACCTACCGCACCACCATGGTCGCCAAGGGCCCCGACGGCAAGTACGTCGCCACCCCCAAGGAGACCGTCTACGACTTCAAGGTCGACCGCAAGATCCCCAAGCTGGGCATGATGCTCGTCGGCTGGGGCGGCAACAACGGCACCACCGTCACCGCCGGCATCATCGCCAACCGCCGCGGCCTCACCTGGGACACGCGCGAGAAGACCCAGTCGGCCAACTACTACGGCTCCGTCATGATGGGCAGCACCATGAAGCTCGGCACCGACGCCCAGACCCTCAAGGACGTCAACATCCCCTTCCACGAGGTCCTGCCCATGGTCCACCCCAACGACCTCGTCATCGGAGGCTGGGACATCAGCGGCATGAACCTCGCCGCCGCCATGGACCGCGCCGCCGTGCTCGAGCCCACCCTCAAGGCCCAGGTGAAGAAGGAGATGACCGCCATGGTGCCCCTGCCCTCCGTCTACTACCCTGACTTCATCGCCGCCAACCAGGAGGACCGGGCCGACAACGTCCTCCCCGGCTCCAAGGCCTGCTGGGAGCACGTCGAGCAGATCCGCAAGGACATCCGCGACTTCAAGGCCGACAACGGCCTCGACAAGGTCGTGATCCAGTGGACCGCCAACACGGAGCGCTACGCCGACATCCTCGAGGGCGTCAACGACACGGCCGACAACCTCCTCGCCGCCATCAAGGCCGGCCACGAGGAGGTTTCGCCGTCGACCGTCTTCGCCGTCGCCTCCATCCTCGAGGGCGCCCCCTTCATCAACGGCTCGCCCCAGAACACCTTCGTCCCCGGTGCCATCGAGCTGGCCGAGCGCCACAACGCCTTCATCGGCGGCGACGACTTCAAATCGGGCCAGACCAAGATGAAGTCGGCCCTCGTCGACTTCCTCATCTCGGCGGGCATCAAGCTGACCTCGATCGCGTCCTACAACCACCTGGGCAACAACGACGGCAAGAACCTGTCCTCGCACAAGCAGTTCCGCTCCAAGGAGATCTCCAAGTCCAACGTCGTCGACGACATGGTCGAGGCCAACTCCGTGCTGTACGCCCCCGGTGAGCACCCGGACCACACCGTCGTGATCAAGTACATGCCCGCCGTCGGCGACAACAAGCGCGCCCTGGACGAGTACTACGCCGAGATCTTCATGGGAGGGCACCAGACCATCTCCATCTTCAACGTGTGCGAGGACTCGCTCCTCGCCAGCCCCCTGATCATCGACCTCGTGCTCGTGGCCGAGATGATGACGCGCATCCAGTGGAAGGCTAGTGACGCAGGCGAGGAGTACAAGAGCTTCCACTCCGTGCTGTCGATCCTCAGCTACATGCTCAAGGCCCCGCTCACGCCGCCCGGTACCCCCGTCATCAACGCCCTGGCCAAGCAGCGCGGTGCCCTGACCAACATCTTCCGCGCTTGTGTCGGTCTCGAGCCCGAGTCGGACATGACGCTTGAGCACAAGCTGTTCTAAGCTGGTTTGTTGGCAAACTGTAAGCAGAAGGGACTTCCTGAAAAGGGTCTCGAACTGCTATCTTTACTTTCGTTCGGGTTTAGGCTCGCCTCTTTGGAATGTTTTGGACGGATACAGCTCCTGTTCTGCGTAGTATAGCCCTAGCTTAGTGGTGTGGCATTCTGCCACTGTTAATCGACTGTTGTTATGGGCTCATGAAAACGTTTTCCTCATTCACAAGTGACACCTGGCAGTATAAATGTGAACTCAAGCCGGAATAAGGTACGGTCACTTCGACTATGTCAAGCGCCTCCCAAAGTTAAGCCAGATCAGTACCTCATCATCTAAAATCATTACCATCCCTATCTACCTTGTGTCATAAGACCGTCTCATAAGACCGTCTCATACCTAACTTATTCCCATGATTAGACCAAACACTCCCTAACCCTAGCGCTCCCCCCACCCCCCACCCCTCCCCCGGTCCCAAACTCATACTCAACCCACCTCCCCACCCCCCTCCGTCCGCTCACGACCACGGCACCGGGGTTCATGACGAGACACCCCTCGTACCGCACCACGAAGGGGCTTGTCTCGGCGTCGACGAGCACCATGGCCGTCGGCAGCGGGTACAAATGCATTGCGGACCCGTAGTCCCAGTGCACGGGGCGTATCGCCTGGCGGAAGGGCGTTAGGTAGCCCTGGTCGAGGATCGTCTTGACTAGTTTCCTCGCCGACTTGACGTCGTGGGGGACGGTGTTGTTGTCTGCTGCAGCTGGTGGTGGTGGGTTGGGTGCAACGGGAGGGGATGAGGGGGCAGGGGCGGTGTCGACATCCATCACGTCCTCGTCTGCTGGCGGTGGTGTGGCGCCGGACATCTCCACCTCTTCTGGCGCGGGCTGCTCCTCGGCGGTAGGTTTTTCGGACGGCTTCAGTCGGACGGCGGTCCTCCTTAACCTCGAACTCATATCATCCCTAAAAACCACCACCTCACCCAAAGTACCGAACAGGCTCAACCTCGTCGGATTACTCGTCCAGACCGCTTCCCCTCCCTTTCTTCCCCCTTCCCTTTCTTCGTTACCAGTCGTCAACCCGGCCTCGGCATTAGCAGCGGCAAACACCCTCCTAACCCTACTCGTAAACAAATCCGGCACGGCCTTTCTCGGCAGCGGCACAGCGGCGCCCCCCGAAAAGGCGGAGACCCACCCGTCGTTGTCGCCCGGCACGAAGACGAAGGTGGCTGTGGTGAGTAAGGCGGGGAAGTCGGCGAGCGTCGAGGCGAGGGCGTCAAAGTACTCCTTGTACTCTATGCTCCCGTGCGAGCCGCCGCGGCTGGCCATTACGGCGCGGGAGGAGAAGTTGCCCGTGATAACGAACGACATGGGTGTAGCGCCCTCGGGCTCGGCGGCGTAGAGCGTCAGGATCTTGCGCAGGACCTGGAGAGAGCGCGGGTTGTCGAGGTTCAGCTCGCCCAGGATGACCATCCTCGCCCTACCCGATGCCGCAGGCACATCTTCTTCCGGGTTATTTGATGAGGAAAGATGCAGCTGGCGGGTGAGGAGGCGCTTCTCGAGCCTGCGCATCTTGCTCCCCACCGCGCGCTCGCTGCCGACGCCCAGGAAGTCGATCCACCCGAACCCGCCCCCCGCCGAGTGCTCCGCGTCCCCGCCTATGCCCAGAGTGGTGTGCCGCGTCTCGCAGGGCGGTTGGCCGATGAAGAAACCCTGGAAGCGACCGCCTATCGTCCCGCCCACGCCGGAGGAGCCGGAGAGGCCTTTACCGAGGGTCTCTTCTTCCTCCTCGTAGACGCCGTCTACCAGCACGATCATTCCCGGGCAGAACCAGGCCGAGTCGGCGGGGATGGCGACCGCTTGGGAGAGGTCGAGGGCGATTGTCCCCGTTAGGTCGGAGATGGCGAGTTGCCCCTCGGGGAGGATGACGAGCATGCCCAGCAGCATGCGGTATGAGCCGTGCCGGCCTAGGAGGTTGGCTATGGCGGTTATCTTGTGGGATTGTTGCAGGGAGGAAGAGGTGGAGGAGCGGGAGATGGCGGCGGCGCGGGCTTCGTGCACGGCGGAGGTCTGGAAGGAGTCTTGGCGCAGGAGGCGCTGGTGGATTACGTTGTAGCGGTTGCGGAAGAGGGTTGTTTTGTGTGCTGCTGGAGGGAGGAGGGAGGGTTTGGAGGCTTGTCTGGGTGGTGTTAGTGAGAATAGAAGGTACCCGGGAAAGGAAGGAGGAGGACTGACCTCTCAAAGTGTTTGGTCTTGATGTTATACGTATACTGCGGCTGCGAAAAGGCGTCGATAACCTTCAGCCACCGCCGCGGATCACTCAGTTCCTCATCCTCAGGCTCGTCTTCCACTTCCAGCCCGGACATGCCTATGCTCGTCTGGCTGTCATCTCTCATCAGCGCAGCAGAGGGCCGCAGTCCAAGCCGCGTCTTGGAGTAGTCCGAGTCCTGCATCGGTTCCAGCATGAGGCTGTTCTGGCGCATCAGGCCCCTCCCGCCGGATATGATCTTGCCGCCGCTCATATTCCCCTCCAAGTTCTTCAGTATGTCCTTCAGCTCCGGGCTGTTGCCCTCTACTATGACGCCGCCGTTGCGGTTCTTCCAGCTCTTGGCTACCTCTTCCAGCACCTTCTCCGCCAGTCCTTCTTCGCGCCATCCTGAGCCGCAGTGTCGGCCTATGAAGGTCGCTAGTTCTTGCAGTGCGGTGGAGGTGAGGGTTAGGCTGTGCTTCTTGGTGAAGGTACGGAACGCGAGCGGGCGGAGGGTCGCTGGCGGGAGGAGGATGGGTAGGATGGCTGCTTTTGCGGGCGCTACGGTGAATGGTCGGAGGGGGACTGCTGGGGTGCCAAAGGGAGAGGATGAGGGTATCGATGAGTCCGGCAGTTGTTGGGCTGCGAGGTTCTTGGGCGCGAAAAAGGGTGCGACTGGTGGTTTTGTTCTTCGTGTCGGTAGGTCACCGTTCTTCTCTGGGCTCTGCTGAGGAGTCTTTTGCCCCTTTTTGCGAGGGCTCTGTATTACAATCATGGTAGAGTATGGATCGCGAGTCTTCTCGATTTACTCTCTGATTGTGAGAATGCAGGCTGTTTTTGGTGCGGGTGCAATTATGTTCTGTCGACAGGCCTAGGTATTTCACAGTAGAAGTTGGCTAGTGGTAGACGCGTTAATGGATTTTGGGAACCGCGTCTGGGCGCGTCGACCAACGTGGGGCTTCCCGCAACGACAGGGGTCCATGCAGCCACCCCGGACTCAACTCCGATGCCATGAAATCGCGAGACACAGCATTCACAAAGAGACCAGAATGTCCAGTGATGGTTGAGAAAGCGTGGTATATACGTCAATAAGCTGTTCCCTAAGCTCCCCATATCGTACATAGCCATACAAGTACACCACTTGCGCCTCCTGCAAAGTTGTATGCCTACCCTTCCTCAGCCCGTAACCGACTAACGAGCTTCTCTCGGAGGTAATCGCTCAGACCCAGGCTGTAGATTGTCAGTCAGTCATGGTTTTCGAAGCAATGCCGGGCGTTGTACTCACATCCCCTCATTCGTGATAATCCGGTACGTCCCGCTCGGCTGGAAATTCCCAATAATCTCCCCATGTCCATCAACCTCAACACTTCCCAGTATGTCCTCCGGCCATGCAATCCTCCCATAATCAGGCGGGTTCCTCTTGTCACTCAGATGCACCCAGCCGCCCTTGCCTGCACCACCGGCACCGCCCTGCCCGCTCGCACCACCCGCGCCCGTGCCACCAGCTCCTCCACTCCCGCCCTGTGTCTTCCGTTGTCTCCTGTTCGCCTGAGGGAAGAAGACTCCACCAGACCCTAGGTTGGCACCACCAGGACCGGCGAATGCTAGCGCCTCGCTTTTCAGGTCTCTGTCGTTCTGGGCGTGTTCGGCGAGCACGTCATTGAGGATCTGCAGGAAGCGGCGGTTCTCGCGGAACGTGTTGGGTGTCGGAGGGACGGCGGTGGTCGTGCCTATCGCTAGGTTATGGTCTGGCGGGTCGGTGTCGAGGAGGGTGAGGACGTAGGTGCCTGGGTTGGCGTTGTTGGGAAAGACTTTCTGGGGAGAGCTGTTAGCAATAGTGGCGAGTCGAGGCGAGTCTCGCGGAGGAAGCACTTGCAATGTGCGGGTTTGAGGGGAGCGTCGAGACGGATCTTATGAAACGCCGTAGTTGAGGCGATGGCCTTATTAGTCTGTGTGCTAACAACATGGTGCTGATGTGTGCAGGTATATCGAGCTGGAAATGTTATGCTCAGAGTTGAAATCGCAACTGCCCCTGCATTCAAATGCCGTCACCAAAATTCTGGAGCTCGGTGCTATGACCAGTTGCTGGTATGATTGGCTCGTTCTACACGTTCCTTGGAGAAGTCAAATGCTCCTGCCTTCCGTTTTCATCAAAACGATTGCAGCTTCAATACGAACGTAGAGACTGGGCATTCATTTCCAGGTTCTTTACCCTTCATACTTGTGCTATCACCAGGTACCTTATGAACTTGCCATGTCTTTGACAAAGGAAGCATGTGCTGGGAACGAGGGAAGATAACCACCAACTCAGTTGCATACGAGGCACAATGCTCAGTCGTGATGCTGGACTCGAGCGTAGCGTATCGTCACATGTAAGTCTCAGGTTTGCACATAGTCGTCTAGACCGCTCATTGTAGATCTTCTGCAGCTGGCTGCGTGAGTCTGACAGTTAATAAAGACTATCAAGACACATCAAGATATAGGAAGCAACAAGGACGCCATCTGATGTGATATCTGATATGCCAGAGCCTCTGGTACCCTCCAACTTGTCTGTCCGAGCTCACTGCTGCCTCGTCTCTCATGACGGAAACAGGCTCGGCATAAGACACTCCAAATACCCTCCGTGACCCTGAAAAGCCAATTCCTTACTTGCTCGCTTCTCTCATCATTCATCTGTCATTTGTGCCTTAGCTTCACATGCAGAGTGAGCAGATGGAACTGTGATGCCGGTCCCTACTTGAAGAAATGTTGTCATTGTGCTGCATCTTTTTTAAGTTACAGTGGCATTTAGAGTTGCCCCCCTGTGCTTCCCCACTAGACCACTGAAAGACAGCAACATCTCCTGCCTTATCGCCAGAGTTTATCGGAGGAAGCTAACCTGAACAGCGGTAAGTTACAGTACCTTCAGCATCTCTGTAACCACCCAGAATCTTCCCCTCATGCCATGATCCACCTGTTTTCTACCTCACGTTCCTCCCCCTCCACACTGTCCACAATCACTCGTTTGCATCGTCTCCATTTCGTCAACCCCCGGTCTGGAGCTCAGCGAGAGAGAGTCAAGCACCCCATCCATTGACCCACGACACAAAGTCCCCTAAAAATGGCCGGTCCAAATGCTTACGATGACGAGGAGCTGTCCATCTCCCTGTCCTCCACCCAGATCCGCCGGAACAGGAGCCACCAGCCCGAGAACAACGGCGGCACCGGCGACAGCTCTCACCACACCGGCAACAAGGGTCAACAACACCAGCAGCAACAGCAACATCAGCAGCACGGCCCCAACAACAACAACAACAGGAACGGCAACATGGACCCTCCCCCACGCGACGGCCAGCTCGGCCCGACGAGGGAGAAGGCCCGTGCCGAGCAGCGCATCGGCGCCTACAACATCATCCGCACTCTCGGCGAGGGCAGCTTCGGTAAGGTGAAGCTCGCCGTTCACCGGAGCACCGGCCAGCAAGTTGCTCTCAAGATCATCACCCGCAAGAAGCTCATCAGCCGGGACATGCAAGGGCGTGTCGAGCGGGAGATTGAGTATCTGCAACTGCTTCGGCATCCACATATCATCAAGCTGTGAGTGCCATATGACTGGTGGTTATACTTTGTGGTATAGGTCGCGTGCTAACACCTTAATCTCCAGTTACACCGTGATCAAGACACCCACCGAGATCATCATGGTGCTCGAATACGCCGGCGACGAGCTCTTCGACTACATCGTAACCCATGGGAAGATGAAGGAGAACGAGGCAAGGCGATTCTTCCAACAAATGCTGTGCGCGGTCGAGTATTGCCACAGACACAAAATCGTACATCGAGACCTCAAACCCGAGAACCTCCTGCTAGACGAGCACCTAAACGTCAAGATCGCCGACTTCGGCCTCAGCAACATCATGACAGACGGCAACTTCCTCAAGACAAGCTGCGGCTCCCCCAACTACGCCGCACCCGAAGTGATCGGTGGCAAGCTGTACGCCGGCCCGGAAGTTGACGTCTGGAGCTGCGGAGTCATCCTGTACGTGCTGCTGGTAGGCCGGCTGCCCTTCGACGACGAGCACATCCCGAGTCTGTTCGCCAAGATTGCCCGCGGCACCTATGCCGTCCCGGCGTGGATGAGCCCCGGCGCGGCCTCGTTGATTAAGCGCATGCTGGCCGTCAACCCGGTCCAACGTGCCACGATCGAGGATATCCGGAAGGACCCGTGGTTCCAGAAGGACCTGCCTGCTTACCTCCAGCCGCCGGTCGAGGAGTTCATGAACACGGGCGTGGACCCTAACAAGGCCATCAAAGTTAGCGACATCGCGCCTAACGCACCGGCCAAGGAGCAGGAGAAGCTGCATAACGAGGTGACGGAGAAGATCAGTAAGACGATGGGATACGGCAAGAAGGACGTGCAGGAAGCTCTCGAGGCAGACGAGCCATCGGCAATCAAGGACGCATATATGATTGTGCGCGAGAACAAACTGATGCAAACGAACCGTAAGTCTATCCTCCCCCTTTTCCCCCCCTACCGGCCCAATATCCCCCATGTCTCCCCATCCTGGCCAGCTCGCACGAGCGCCGCAGACCAAACCCTGACATCCACGCAGCAATGCTAGGAGCAGACAACCCTTACTTCCCCGCCAGCCCTCCCAACGAAGGAGACGGATCAGCTAAACAGTCCAACGACTCCCTCAACATTGGTCCAGACACCACCAACTCACCCTTAGACACGCCCTCCTCCCGCTCCATCACCTCCATCGCCAGTCCCGGCGCCATGCCAGGCGCGAAACCCTACATCAGCAAGGTCGCCGTGTTACCCTCCTCCCTACCCGCCTACCACGAGGACTTCATGGAGCGCGAAAAGGCCCGCGAAGCCGGCATTCCGGATTCTGTGTCCAACCTCTCCATCCCGGACCCGACGTCGCAGCCCCGCACGCACGCGGATCAGGAAGAGACGGCAAGACGGCTAAAGCCGCATAGCCGAAGCCAGTTGAGGATAGATGCCGCCATCAAGCGGCCGCAGGAGCTGACGCCCGTCAACCCGCCCAAGAAGAGCAAGCCGATACGGTGGCAGTTCGGTATCCGGAGCAGGAACGCGCCGTGGGAGGCGCTGTTGTGTATCTACAAAGCGCTCGAGAAGCTGGGCTGTTCATGGCTTGTTGATGAGGATTATGAGAAGGTGCATGGCGAGGAGGAGGAGGAGGATGAGAGGTATGTTCTGCTTGCTTCCAATGTAGGTACAACGGTGGCTTACGAATTGATAGGTATGACGACGGCGGTCCCCTAACGAGAGAAGAACGGCACTCCTCGTCCAGTCTGGATCTGAGCAAGAAGTACAAGCTCCCCGCGGACCCGTGGCACCTCAAGATCCGGTGGAAGTCAGGAAGTATGTCCTCCCCTCACCTCCCCTTATCCCTTTCCTTTCTCCCCCTTTCTCTCCTCATCTCTTCCCATCCCCCCTCTTCCATCATTCACAGCTAACAAACCCCCGGCAGAACTCAACAAACTCTCCCTCTCCGACTCGCGCTCCCAATCCTCCGGCTCCGTCGGGACGCAAAACTCCGACACCCTCTCGGTGCAGAACAACAGCGACGGCACCATAATGGAATGCGTGGCCATGCGGATGGACATCCAGATCTACGAGATGGAGCGCGGCGTCTACCTCGTCGACTTCAAGTGCGACGGATACGAGACGGCAAAAGGCAAGCTGCTCGAGGACAAGGAGGTTACGTCGCCGTTCCCGTTCTTGGATATGGCTGCGCGGTTGATTATGCAGCTTGCTGATGCTGATTAACCCGGGGTGAGGAGAGCAGTGTCATTGTGCATTCATCAAGGGACAAGCGTTTGCTGGTATGGGTTTTGGTTTTGGTTTTGGTGTTTTTGTTGTGCAAAGCGGAGTACCCCATTTGCGAATTCGGGCGTTAGAAGACAAGGTGAAAACAGTTTCGAAGGCAAGGGAAGTCTGGCTATAAGTTTGCCTACCTTATTAGATGGCAAAGGAGGGCAGGCGTTTCGACGTTCGGAGTACGGGCGCAAGCGAGGTAAGGGGCGTATATAATCGAGAAGCATAGCATCAGTCTGTATAGCCAGGGTCCAGCGGGAATAGACTGTCCAGTTTTTGGAAAGGATCATGTCTGAAGTTGCTGGCTGTATTCTCCTCTGTGAGCGTGCGCGTCTCGTGCTGCATTCATGGAAGGCTTCATACTGCAGACTCTAGACGTTTAGTTCACGATTAATCTCTCGCCAGGTTCATAGATACACATATAGAGGTAAAGCGATTGTTCACGACTCAGTGCCCTCATCTAGCAATTCCATTCCATCTACGCTCACAATACAATATATACACATCTCCCCTTCCCCTCCCCTCCGCCATCCCTTTCCCCTTCTTCCACCCCAACCTACAAATCGCTCCTAGTAGTCTCAACCCCCCAAGGCTCGCTCGTCAAACTCGTCAAACCCGCAGCATTCTCGCACGTCTGCCTCCCACTGAGGGGACCGGGCTTGGGCACGCTGGCGGCCTTGCTCACGTCCGCGGCGCTCTCCTTCAGCGCCGTGAGCAGTCCTTTTACCGTCTCGGGCGTGAGGTCCTCGTAGTAATCGTCGTTGATCTGGATCATGGGCGCGTTGGCGCAGGCGCCCAGGCACTCGACCTCGATAAAAGTAAAAAGGTTGTCGGGCGTGGTTTCCCCTTGCTTGATGCCCAGGTTTTCCGAGATGGCGCGCACGATGGCGTCGGAGCCGCAGCCGCCTAGTTGGCAGGGGGTCTGTTTTTTGCAACACATAACAGTTAGGTTTGATCTTGGGGGTGAGAATGGATGGGAGAGGAGGGGGAAAGACGTACGGTAGTGCAGGCCTGCACGTGGAACTTGCCGACGGGGGTGCGGTTGTACATGGTGTAGAAGCTCGCGACCTCGTAGACGCGCATGGGCGGCATCTCGAGCAGGCGGGCGACCTCGTTCATGACGCTGATGGAGGTGAAGCCGTGCTGGCGCTGGCCGAGGTCGAGCAGGGGCATGACGGCGGCCTTCTTGTACTGCGGCGGGTAGCGCTTAAGGATCTCGGCGATGAGCTTCTCGTTCTGCGGCGTGAACTTGAAGGGGATGCTGGGGTTGTTGTCGGGGGTGTTGCGGTGCTGTGCGGACACGGCGTTAGATAAGTTGGATGGGGGAGGGGACGAAGAAGGGACGTACGATCATGAGGGTGTCGCTCGGTCTCCTGCTTGTGAGGGAGAATGCTCTGTGTTGTGCTGCTTGTTGCGGCCGCGCCACCCGTGCTGCGGACCGGACCGCCGTCCTCATGAGGAAGGGGGAGAGTTTGCTTGCCATGGCGGGCTGACAGACTGTGTGGGTGTGGGAAAGGAGGGCGATTGCGCGTGAGGGCGTGAGGTTATCGCGATCTCTCCGCCCGGAAACTTGTCGATGTCGTTGAATTGATCTCGACAAGCTCCTAAAGCTGGGTTGACAAAACGGGGTCGCTGATTGGCTGGGTTTCCCGGCTTCGGCTAATTATTGTGCCGTTGGCTGCAAGGGTCCGCTTTGAACTACCCTATCGGCTGTGAGCTTCAACGACCACGGACCGCAAGACTTCGACCACTAGGTGCTTGTTCTGTTTTGGAGCCGCTACACTCTTTTAATTCCTTGCTGTTCTAAAGTATCAGTCAAAATGCGGCAACGGCCAGATCAGGGGTGGTGTTACATGTTGTTATGGCATATTTCCTCCATTGCCATGGCCAACAAGTCTTGACCTTTCGCCCATGACAGTTGGTTAAAAGCTCTCCATGGCTGTGTCTGGGGCATTGCCGTGACAGCCGCAAGGTCTGCCCGCGATTGGATGTGCAAGTTCACTGCCGATTTGGCATGAAAGTGCCACAAGGCACCTGCAGCTTGATTGACTCGAAGCTCAGCCACCAGGTTCTGTCTCTTTTGGTTCTCCCAGCTCATGTTTCTCTCGGCCCAGAGCTCTTCTTACTTTGACAAACTCCCCCTTTCCATTTATCTTCATACAATCGCCGTCAGCTTTCTGTCTTCTCCTTGTCTCCTCAACACCTACAACTTGGCTTGTTCCCGCCATGCGTCTTATCAACGTCAGAACGCTCGTACTCGAAGAGTTCTACGCAGACATACCGGCATATGCCATTCTCTCCCACTGCTGGAGTCATGACGAGGTTACGTTCAAGGACTGGCAAGACAACTTTGTGTCCGCGCAAAGGAAGAAAGGATATGGCAAAATCCAGCAAGATGCGAGGAGGCCATGGTTCTGGGCTACGGATATCTCTGGTGCGATACAAATTGCATCGACAAGAGCAGCTCAGCCGAGCTCACTGAGGCCATCAACTCCATGTTTGACTGGTACGCGCTGTCCGGTGCCTGCCTGGCTTATCTTGACGATGTACCCTCCCAGGGAGTAGCGGACCCCCGAAGTGCGTTCTGCGGATCTCGTTGGTTCACCAGAGGCTGGACGTTGCAAGAGTTGCTGGCCCCGCCTGATGTCCGGTTTTACGACAAGAACTGGGCATATCTGGGGTTGCGGAGCGCAATGACAGATCAAGTGACACGAGCTACCGGCATCCATGCTACCTTCCTCGAGCCCACTACGCCGGTAATTGCAAGGGAGAAGCTCGACGGAGCGAGCATCGCCATGAGAATGTCGTGGGTTTCTACGAGGGAGACCACCAGAGCAGAAGACTTGGCATACTGCATGCTCGGGATATTTGGTATCAACATGCCTCTTCTCTATGGGGAAGGCACGAAGGCCTTCCAGCGGCTTCAAGAGGAGATCATCCGGGCTACCAACGACATGACGCTCTTCTGCTGGCATTGGGACGACAAATACGTGCCGTCCAACTGGCAAAGCATTCTTGCCCCGTCTCCCCGGGTCTTCACGGATTGTGGAGGCTACAGAGAGAGATTCGAGGATAACCATGACTTGACGCCTTACACCATCACGAACGCGGGACTCTCCATCAGGCTTCCAACTATATCTGTCGGTCCGTTCGTTCTTGCCCTGCTTCATGTCTCCCACCCAGGACCCATGGTCTACCATCCCAAAACTGCTTCTTGGCCAGTACATATTCCCTCCCACTTCAGTTATGGTCCAGCAACACAGTTCGCTCTCTTGCTTCTACACCCGGAACATCTGAATCTGGCGACAGAGGTGTACGTTAGAAGCCAGCTGCCCCCAATGCCAGTGCCACAGCACATGTATTACGACATCAGGACTGTGAATGGAGAACTGCGCAGTCGCAGTCACCCTGATCTGGAGGAGCTGAAATCTAGGGACATGCACATCGCCTTCCGACCGACTCATTTGCGGGCCAGGCGTGTTGGCGTCGAACAAGAGACATACGGCTTATCACAACATGATTTGGATTTTGAAGTTGGCGTAATGTTCATGTTGTCGTCATCCATACCCGCCCTCCCAGCAACTCCCGCGGCGAAAAATATTCTGGCCTTGAAACGGGACGACAGTAGTGGCTGGTTTCTGAGCATCCTGCCGATAACCTCGAAGCGCTACGATATGACCTGCTGGATAGGCTTCGCCGCCTCAGATATCGAGCTGGAGCAAGGGGCCCCGAGAAGACGCTGGTTTTCCAGGTGTCTGGGTTACACGCGCTGGCTGAGGGACTACGATATGCTCGACAGCGCGAAGACTAGAGACTATAGATGAAAGATGGCCCGGGAAGTCACCCTCCAAAAGACGGCAGCTTTAGACCGTGCCAGCCTCAATCCCCACCATCCTGCCCATGTTATGGTCGATCTTGGTAAAAGTATCAGTGCAGGACCTTGATGCGACCTGGCTCTAGCCCACATCGTTATCACCCATCAAGTGTGGTTCCGCAACGACACTTTCACCATGTCTGGTAAGAATGAGAATCCCAGAGCGACGACGACCTTGCTGACAGTTTTCTATAGACTAGTGTCCCACAGAGGACTGCTATGCGAGACGTTGACTACAATGCACAACAAGCGAGGCTACCGAGGGAGGAGTGGATCAAGGCGGCCAGTGGCCAGAATACTCGCCGATCCATCCTCCGGCTTCACGCAGCGCAAGTTTTCCCAGTACCAAAGCCATCAATGGACTTCAAAGCAGCCTGGTACAGGTCCCAACCATGCATGGAATACTGAAGCTGCCATCGACGGACCGAAATGTGCCGCCCGTCAAGTAGAACCTCGCCGCACGTCTACTTCGCCAACCTCTCCGGACTTCGTCGCCAATGTGAGCACAGCGGTCGCATTCCCCTATTGCACAACAACAAGCCAAGGTGAGGTAGGTAGCATCTCCTTCGAGCAGCGCCATACGATAATGTGGAGGTGAACGGGGAATAAGGGATTAGGATATTCCTCCCGGTATGCAGCCCGTTGAACCTGGCATACGGTCCTGCGTTGGAGTCACGGCCACGGTCAGCACCAGTTTCGCCGCCACGCCCACGACCACTATCACCGTCTATGGGACGCACCTCCCCACGGAGACCGAGTCCACGGTCGAGACCGAGTCCACCACCACCTCGAAAACGCGAACCATAACCAGCGTCTCCACCGCGACGGCTACGTCCAGCGCCACGGCCCACGGTCCCTTCTACATCTACGTAAATTCTGACTTTGACGCTGCCCCAGGCGGCCCAGATCCTTCAGCCGAAAGAATGTACGCGGCCATGTTCTTCACCGCAGACAGTGGCGGCAACGTGTCGTCGCCCGTGAACTTCGGCACGTCGAGCCATAGCGCGGCGGCCGAGTTCTTCCTCGACCCGGAGGGACATCTGGGCGTCGTGGGGGGGCCGATCGACGCGTACGTGGCCTACCGCGACCTGGAGAGCCCGGACGCACTGATCTTGCAGAGCAAGGCCGACGCGGCGCTGTCGGGCCGCCAGCTGCTGACCTGCGCGGTCCGGCCGGGAGGCAACGACCTCGTCTGCAACAACCCCAGCGACTTGTGGGAGGCCGACACGTGGTTCAGCCTCGGCCTGGAAGCGTTTTACGGACGCCACACGGACACGTCGACCGGCCACCGGATCCAGGTGGTGGCGGCTCCCGTGTCGCAGGCCACCACCACGCAGACTTTTGTTCCGTCCACCACCCTAACGGTCACCCACACTTACACCATCACCCACAACCAGCCCGCGGCTAAAGCCACCGTTGTTTCACAGGATCCCTTCTACCTCCGCGTGTTCGACGGACCGAATGTCGGGCAGTATGTAGGGGTTACGTACAGATTCTCGGATGGGGTTCCCAAGTTTATCAACCAACCCGACAACAGCGCCCGGTTCTACTTCGACGGGGCCGGGCGCGTGCGGCCCTACGGCCTCCCCGGGCAGCTGGTCTTGATCGGGACTGTGACTTTGAGCGCTCCCGAGCGCAATTATCCGTTCACTCTCCAGCCCGACTTTGCGCTCCTGTGGGCAGAGTGGGACGCGCCGTACTGCCATTTCCCGCCGCTGTCGAGCGAGCTCGTCGGCAGGTTACAGTATAAAAGCAACGCACGGTTCAAGGTGGCCGACACCCTCCTGCTCATGCAGGGCACGACGTTTGGCATCGGACCGGCGGGGGCCCTGGAAGCGGGCGAGGCGGCGATTAGAGTTCACGCGGTGCCCGTGGTTTGAACTAGATGGTATTCCCCTGCAAGCCAGGTATATCGGTAGAGAGGCCGATCATCTGAACCTGTATATCGGTACGGATCATGTTATGCCTCATGACATAGCTGAGAAACTTATCTTACACCAGCTCGCAAGGGGAGACCTTCTGTGGCGACTCATCATCAGGGTTGCCAAGACCAAGGCCACACAATTGGACATCTACTCAGCCTGGTACAGGTTTCGAACCATGCATGAACCATACTGAAGCTTGCCATTGACGGACCGATATGTGCCACACGTCAGATAGAACATCGCCGCCGTCCCGAACCTGGATTCGACCAAGATCATCACATTGATATATGGGACTTCCTTGGTATCAGACGAACTGCAACCCTCAAAAATGATACTTCGGCTTAGAAGGGAGTCCTTCCGTCTCGTCTCGATTCGAGCACTAGCTCGACAGCCGTTCAATTTATAAAGGACACGGCGTCACTTGACTTCCATGCGGAGCACTGCCTAAATAGCCCACCCCCCAACAACGGCATTGACGAACCGCCACGTCCCGGTAAGCCAACATTCAAGCCGTGGCTCGGTTTTAGCGGAATGGCAATTTAGACGACAATGTATCTGAAATATATTGCGATCAAGTTGGGTGCTTCCTTGGAAAATCTGGGGAAACTGCCCCCCCACCGCCAGAGCGGCTCAGACTGCCGTTGTGATGCAAGCCATACCCGTTCGGCATCGCAGCCATTCGTGCTTTTTGGTTAGTCCATGACTACTCAGAAAGACATAATGGATGGCTTGGGCGCCTTGGCTAATATCGAACCCGTCCCTGACTTGTTCGGGATTGAGGTTCTCGGTGCCTTACTCGGCGTTGTTAAGGGAGAAGCGATGGATGGCCATGACGACTCGCCTCTGGGCGTGCAGGCGACATCGAACATATAAAGCACGTCCTCGAGTCCGCATTTCGTTCAACTGAGAAGCCACTAGGCTATCCCACCATCAAGTTGAGCCTCGTACAAGTCAACAACCATGAAGCTCTCCCTCGTCTCCGTGCTGGCATACAGCCTGGCCGCCGAGGCGCACTGCATCTTCCAGGTAAGCCACGCCACCAACAACAACACCGCACCCTCCACATCGACATCACTAACCCTTCCCCTAAACAGAGAGTCTCCATCAACGGCAAGGACAGCGGCTCCCTAACCGGCATCCGCGCGCCCAACAACAACAACCCCGTCCAGGACGTGAACAGCAACAACATGATCTGCGGCGCCCCCGGCACGACCTCCCAGACCGTCCTCAGCGTCGCCCCCGGCGACCGCATCGGCGCCTGGTGGCAGCACGTCATCGGCGGGCCCCAGTTCGCCAACGACCCGGACAACCCCATCGCCAAGTCCCACAAGGGACCAGTGATGGCCTACCTCGCGAAAGTCGACAACGCCGCCTCGGCGTCGACCAACAGCGGGCTCAAGTGGTTCAAGATCTGGGAGGACAGCTTCGACACCTCGTCGCGGAAATGGGGCGTGGACAACATGATTTCGAACAGCGGGTGGACTTATTTTAACTTGCCCAACTGCATCGCCCCAGGGCAGTACCTGCTGAGGATGGAGACGCTGGCCTTGCACTCGGCCAAGAATCAGGGGCAGGCGCAGTTCTACCAGTCGTGTGCGCAGATTAATGTTTCGGGCTCGGGGACGTTTGCGCCTAGCAGCACGGTGATCTTTCCGGGGGCGTACAAGGCGAATGATCCGGGTATCTTGATCAATATCTATGGTACGGCTGGTCAGCCTGATAATGGGGGGAAACCGTATACTGCTCCCGGGCCGCGGCCTATTACCTGCTAGGTTGGGGGAGGATCGGGTGGCTAGGCCCTCGAGGGGATATGGAGCTGTTATGATTGTATGAGGATGGCGCATTGGTGTTGTTTTCCTTTCAAGCACTGTTTAGCTGGTAGATCCGTACCTCTTGACAGCATGCATGTGAGGGTTCGAACTCATGTGCGTTCTCTTTAGAAGCATCATCGAAGCAATGCCATGTCGTACTGTTCACAGACGTTGCTCCGAGCACTGCTGGTGAAGCCGTGTTGAGTTGTTATGGGAGAGTGTGCATTGGTTTATTGGTGTTGTTTCCTTTCCTCGCGGTCTTAACTGAAAAGTAACACATGACTGCTCCGGCACAGCTGGTGAAGGGCGTGTTAAGATGCTATGATTGTATAGGATGGCGCACTGGTGTTGTTTCCTTTCAACCACTCCTTAGCTGGTAGCTCCAGGGGTTCGATAGCATTGAGTCATGGCTCAGCCTCATGTGCGGGTTTATGAGAAAGACTACTATGGCGATATCGTGTTCTCCGTTGTCGTTGATCTCTGCAGACGCTGCCTCGACAGAACTGGGCCCTTGGAGCGAACTGAGTCTGCAAGAGATGAAGAGATGGTTGGCGGCGGCATGCCAGATCTGTCTTTAGCAGTGGATACTGGGGAAGTATAAGTGGGTGGTGTTGAAATGCTTAACGCAAGCGGTGTGATGCTTGTGGTATGCAAGCATTTACGGTTGCTCCACTGGTTGGGATGTCTTCGTTCGAAACAGCAACGTCTTATCCACTTCATCAGCGATAACTCCGGCAAGCTGTGCTGTGGTAGTTGGAGGAGGTAACAAATATATGAGGTGCCCACGGCGAAAGCCCTCAAAGCACAACAGGGTGTGCTCTGGCCAGTATTAGGTTACTACTGGATGCAAACGGCAAGGTGACTATTAGTCTAGTGAACATCTTACTGGCCGGTGAGACTCGGTCTTTGCCGAAAGTTACGGAAGCATCGGACGTCGTGTGTGCCGGAAATGACGTTGCGGACCCTGTTCGGACTTCGATGGCATCAGATTTTCAGAAGTCTGGCGAAATGTCGGCCTCCTCACAGTCAGGACATGGTCATCACCAGCTGCCAAGCAATGACAGCGCGGAGATGCACGGGCCATTTGGACCGTCAAATCGTTACGGAAGCGGCGGGCTACGACGACGAGCTTGGACCTGGCGCTTACTGAATCGAGGTGTGGGCCCACTGTTTCTTTTCCGCGATCATCATCTCTCGCCCTCGGCCTCAAAAACAAAACAACGCAAAAAGATCCACCTTTCTCATCTCCCAGCACTCTTGTTTCTTGGCCGGCAATACAGGGAATCGTCAATTGAAGCATCTCCACGGATATCAAGCTGTAGCTAAACAAAGGTGAGCTTCATTTCCATTTCTCTGCAGCGTCGGGCATCTACTGTATCACTGGGAGCACACGGCACTCAGGGTCTCCCATGACGGCGGGGCCGTTGATGACGACAATGTTGCAACGCCGGCAATACGCACACAGGTCAAGCTCGAGTGAGCCTAGCAAAGTCGCAAAAACACAAGGCCCAGCCGAAATTCGCGCAACTGGGCCGCCACTGCACCCCTGCTGTCGTCCCGGTCAAGCTTTTTTCTCGTGGTTATCTTTTTGAGCTAGCAATCCTGGAGCTACGAACGCTTCCAATCGCACGAGGCCCTTACTCAGTAACTCCACATCATTCCCTCTGGCTCTGCCGGCCGTATTTTGTTTGTTAATTCCCACCTTGCCCGCCGATTTCTGATCCTCGAAGCCTCTCTTTCTCTTTCTCCTCCTTCCTGTCTCCCAATATCCTCACGCGTCTCTATTCCCTCACGAAGCCTCCAAGCTGGTCAATTGGTTCTCGGTCTCGGCCTACTCCTACCTAATACCTCTCCCCTCTACTGTTCACCGCTGAACCTTTTTCTTGGAGCCCCTGCTTAATCCGCGCGCCAAACACAATCCCGTAAGCTTCCATTACCTTTTTCAAGCTCCCCCACAGTCCGCCCACAAGGTGCTTTCATTCCCCGTCTCGCCCGCCAGTCAATCAGGATCGACTACAGTTTCACGAAGGGCGCATACTGTCTATTGCGCATTTGGATCGCGTCAATGGGCGTTTGCGATCTCTCGTCGCATGGCGCGGATATGACGGATGCCAAGATTGCGGCACTATCGCGAAGGCAACAACACCATCGACAGAGACGGCGCCTCTCAGAAACCGGAAACTACAATATCTGGGCGCCTCAATCATCAACTGGAAGCCGGACCGCAAAGTTGCTGCTTACGGCGCTGTTTCGAGAACGAATTGGATCGGGACTGAAAACTTTGTCAGACATGAAGACTAACTGATTCTGTAGCCACATTCACAATGCCTGCCATAAACTCCGCCATTGTCGCTCGCGACACCATCTCCCACATCGCCAAGCGCAGCAACTGGGCTAGCCGTGAGGCTGGTGTCATTGTCGTCTTCTGCATCGTCTTCATTGTCGCCGTCGGTCTCATCGCCCTCTTCATCAGCAAGAAGCTGGCAGCACGGAAGGCCGCCAAGGTCGAGACATAAGCTGGGACGCTTATGTAGGAGGGCAGGGGGTCGAGATGAGGGTGCCAGGGGATGGAACCTGTCGAAAGACAGGTAGTCGTTGAGCATGTCGATCTACGGGTCGAAGGAAGGAATTGTGCGGTAATGGACCACGAAGTTCCTATATCACGTCTGGGAACAAAGTGGTGGGGGAAGTGATTTTGGGGAGGTGTTTCTTGGGCGGGATGATTTTAATGGCGCGGTCGGAAACGGAACAATCTTCATCAACAAAAGCAACCACCAATTTGACGGTCCCGGCACACTTTCACCGACAGACCAACGCAACGCACACACCCTTTCCTAGGTCCTTCCTCGTCGATTCGATATCCGACTTGAGGGTACGGAAGGGATCTCGTACAACACCACGACGCCACGGGTACTGAAAATGCCGGCTCTATCGTGCTGTTGCATGGGGATATCTCGGTCGCCTCATGGACGGATGAGACGCTCGGGATGTGTGAGTGAGATGATTATTGGACGCGATTCGGCGACATGCAGCTGTACATCAATACTTTTTTCCTAATACTACTGTTTGATACCTGTTAGAACGGCTTTCGTTTGGTTTGCTGTTTCTCTCTCTCGATTGTGCTACACCGACCATCTGGACTTTGTGCTCGTTTCAACCACATCGCATCCGGACAAACCTAGCTTCAATGCTGAAGCTTACTATACCCCCGTCAAACTGACCGCTCATCATCGGAGTCACTGCGCTACTCGCCAATACTGAAGTTGGCAACAGCTGACACAAGGTTTGGAAATGTTCATCTCGATGATCGAGCATCGCATTTGGGATGTTTTAGTGAGGAAGTCTTGGGCTCTACCATCTGACCTCTTACTTGCCTCCTGCTTCCTTTCCACGTCCACTTCTCCTCGCCGAACATCGACCGAAGCCATCACTCCGCCCATCTGCCTCAAGATTACCAACTGTCCTCCTTGGCCTCACGGTCATACCACTTCTCCAGCCTCTTCATCTTCCCCATCTTCCTCTATCTCTCCTCCACCTTCTCAAGATGGATCAGTCCCTGCGCAGGCTATACGTCTCGTTAGCTCCCATCACATCGCCATCACACACGGGGCATTGACAACTTACCGGAAGAAACTGCCTCAACCTCACCCCCGCCTCCCTAAACACCGCCGCCGTGTCCCCATCCATACTATACCCCTGGCTATACACCACCTCGCTGATCCCCACCTGGCAAATCTTGATACTACAGGTCAAACACGGGCACGTGTCGCAGTACAATATCGCCTCCTCCCTGATCCTCTCCCTCCCTGCCTCGAGCAACGCGTTCTCCTCGGCGTGGATACAAAGGCAGGTCGTGAGGCCGTGTCCCGACCCCTGGCCGTCGTTACACCGGCCACACCCGCCCTCGCCGCAGTTCCGCAGCCCCCGGGGCGTGCCGTTGTACCCCGTGCTGATCACCCTTTTCTCCCTCACCAAAACGCAACCCACCCGGCGCTTCATGCAGTTCGACCGCCGCGCCGCCAGCGACGCGAGGGCCATGAAGTACGTGTCCCAGCTCGGCCGCAGGCGGTCCTCGTTCACGAGGTCGACTTTGCTGAGAGTGGCGTACAGGTGGGCGAGGGAGGAGGACGTGTTCAGCAGCCGCACGCTAGCCCTGTTCATAAGGCTCAGCTGCCCGTCGGCGACGTCGTACAGATGCGCGTCGGACATGCGCGCGAAATGCTCCAGCGACGTCTCCTCTGCCGTGGTCTTGGCGCGGAACCGCTCAAACCGCACGCCCAGGGGTGCGTCGATGCTGATGAGGAGGAAGAAGGGCCGGCGGGAGTACATCTCCAGCACTGCCTCGGTGGGGAGGTCGGCGGTCACGTAGCGCTCCTGCCAGTGCTTGGTGACGAAGTCGAGGAGGAGGTCCGGGCTAGAGAACGGGAGCATTTTGTCCTTTGAGATCTTGGTTAGGGGGAGGTGGTGGGAGTTTGCTGCCGGCGAGGGTGAGGTGAAGCGGTTCGGGGCTAGGCAGGGGAGTTGTTTCCTCGCTATGGCTTCTGCTTCTATCTCGGGGCCGGCATCGCCGTTTGTGCTGGCGGTTGTGTGGGAGAGGCTGGTGGTTTGGGGTGCGGCTTCTTGGGATTGGGGCGTGGTGTAGACGTATTTGAAGCCGTGATGCTCGACGAGGTATTGAGCGACCGTGCTCCGGCCGGAGCAGATGCCTGGGATATGTTAGCTGGTGAAATCTCTTGATGAGACATGGGTGAGTGAGTTCCTACTCCCGCAAATGCCGATGAACATCTTGGTGTAAATCTGACAGCTCCAACTGCAATTGTATGAGCTGACTTATAGTTCCCGATCTCCTCAGTATATATATCCCCGACTGATATATCGCTTTGCCGGATGCTGGATGAATGGTGTACGAGATCTCAGCTCTGTCAAAAGACTATTTACAGCCAGCCCCCCTGAGGAACAGACGCGTCTGGGCCACTTTACGCGACTCTCTTATCGTATCCTTATCGCGGCCCGGAGTTTAACCGGCGACAGCTGCTGCTTGCGGCTGTATCGCTGTTCAGCCGAGTGCGGGGTGCCTGGAGCTGACTGGCGGGGAGCTCTCTTCCAAAACAGTAACAAACAGTCCCGATGTCATCGGTCATGCTTGTCACTTGGTGAAGCAATCAAGCCCGTGACTCCCCAGCACCTGCCTCATCTCATGTGAAAAACAGGCAGGAGTGACGGTATGATACTGAACAGCTGACAGGCGCCTTCTTTCTTGAAAGGATTTTGCAGCTGCGCTGGGTGGCCTGAATAACCGCTCAGCATTCATCCCAACCACGATCTTTCGTCTATTCACTTTCAGATCCATCGCCGAACTTCACCTCACCTTTGATTCATACGGCAGATTCTTTGTCGCCAGCCTTAAAAATCCCCGCTCTTGCAGCTGCAAGTAACTCCAGGACTGCAGCTCTGTTACAAGCTTAAGCTTGCCCTTTGAAAACCAGGATTCTGCAGAGCACATCATCACTGCCGTTCATCGTCAGCTGTTTCTCACTTCTCGATTACAAACCTACCACCCTTGACTCCAAGACAGCCGCGAAAATCAAACAACATACGGTCACCACACTCAGGCGACAACAGCCAAGATGGATGGGACCTCAGATCTCAAGTTCGCGACGTTCACGTCGGAGATCGAACTGCCGTTTTATGCGAACCTATTCTTCTCCAAGCTCGAGCACGACAAGCTTGATGATTCTATGAGACCCGTCCTTGGGCTGTACGAGCCGAGAGTGGGCGTCGACCCCGAAGCGAGCACGAGGATGCAGGTCAGAGGGAATGCTCTCACAACCAGCAGGTAAGCTCACTTGTTACAAGCACGGCTGTGAAGAAATCGCATACTGACAGACTTCCTAGCATACCACTAGGAGTCGCCCGCGCTGAGGGCATGATCAAGAATTTCAATACCATCGAGGAGTTCAAGAAGTCAGACAAAAACCAGATGCTCAAGAATGCGGCCAAGGCGGTATGTCAGCCCTCAAACAACCCTCGCTTTCACTTCAGGACTGACTGGTATGCAGATATGGGATGGGATCAACGATGGCTCAATCTTCTCGGTCCCGTCACTCCTGTCGTCTTTCATCATAGTATGCTACGCCGACTTGAAAAAGTACCGCTTCACATACTGGTTTGGCTTCCCAGCTCTGCACTCTGAGCCCCAATGGAAGCGGACGGGACCCACCAAGCACCTCGAACCCTCCGAGAGCACCATGTTGGTTGAAGAATACGGGACATGGATCTACGGCCTCGACAAACGGCAAGTCGGCTTCTTCCTGGCCAAGAGGGTCCGAGGAGGGGACGGTGGGAGTAAGTCCCCCATCGATGATCCAGGCAACGATATCGGCTACAGCTGGAGCTTGGGTTGTCTCGGCGACTTCGAGACAGGGTTCTTCAACGGTGTTGAGGAGGAAGACCAGTTTATTGGTTTTGTGGACCCATCAAACTACCCGAACTACCCATCATGGCCGCTCAGGAACCTTCTGGTACTGATTCGACAGCGGTTCCACCTCAAGAAGGCTCAGATACTCTGTTACAGGGATATTCAATCCAGGCGACACGAGGCTCGCAGTGTCATCATGCCCGTCGCCATGGATGAGGCCGCCGAGACTGAGATCACAAAGATGCCCAAGGTGACCGGATGGGAGCGGATCGCTAACGGCGAGCTGCGCCCTAGAACGGTTAACTTGGCCGAGTACATGGATCCCACTCGATTGGCCGATCAGGCGGTCGACCTCAATCTGAAGTTGATGAAGTGGCGGATCTCACCGAACCTGGACCTGGACACAATCAAGAACACCAAGTGTCTCCTTCTTGGTGCTGGTACTCTCGGCAGTTATGTCTCAAGGAATCTCATGGGATGGGGCGTCCGGAAGATCACATTTGTCGACTACGGCACAGTATCATTCTCGAACCCTGTCAGGCAGCCACTATTCGAATTCACGGACTGTCTAGATGGAGGCAAGCCCAAGGCCGTCCGAGCCGCAGAGGCACTGAGGGACATTTACCCCGGTGTTGAATCAGAGGGCCACGGCATCTCGGTTCCAATGCTCGGCCACCCCATGAC
The DNA here is from genome assembly GCA_009194965.1 of Coniochaeta sp. 2T2.1. Classification (NCBI taxonomy): domain Eukaryota; kingdom Fungi; phylum Ascomycota; class Sordariomycetes; order Coniochaetales; family Coniochaetaceae; genus Coniochaeta; species Coniochaeta sp. 2T2.1. Next base: position 2,888,778 of record VSMA01000006.1, read on the forward strand.
AAGCGAAGAACGGACTAAGAATGATTTCAAGAAGCTCAAGGAGTTGATCGATGAGCACGACGCGATCTTCCTGCTCATGGACTCAAGAGAGTCGAGGTGGTTACCGACCGTCATGGGGAAAGCTACAGGCAAGATTGTGATGAACGCCGCTCTCGGCTTCGACACATACGTCGTTATGCGGCACGGTGCTGCACCAGAGGATGGATCCGAGGACACTCTGGGCTGCTACTTCTGCAACGACGTGGTAGTAGCTGCGGATGTAAGTTTTGACGCTCCCCAGTTATACCTACTTGAACCGCCCGCTAACAAACACCAAGTCAATGAAAGACCAAACGCTAGACCAGCAATGCACCGTCACCCGCCCCGGCGTAGCGGCCATGGCCTCAGCGCTCCTGGTTGAACTCCTCGCCTCCGTCCTCCAACATCCCGCAAAGCAGCACGCGCCCGCTCCCGTCCGCAGCCCAAACCCAGACAACTCCAGCGTTACCAGCTACGAGCGCCACCCGCCCGACCACGCCCTCGGCATCGTGCCACACCAGATCCGCGGGTTCCTCCACGCATTCCAGAACATGATCGTCTCCGGCAAGTCCTACCCGCAGTGCAGCGCCTGCAGCAAGCCGATCCTCGACGCCTACCGCAACAACGGCTGGGCGTTCGTCAAAGAGGCGCTCAACAACCGCGACTACGTGGCGGAGGTGTCCGGCCTGGCTGAGGTCCAGCGGCGGGCCGAGGCCATGGCCGCCGAGGTCGAGTGGAGCGAGGAAGAGGAGGGTGAGGGCATGGACGAGGGAGATGGTGTTCTTCTTGATGCTGCGGATGATTAGGTACCTACGCCCAGCAGGAATATTCTTAGCCTCTCTCGTTTTAACCTTCCCAAGGTTTGGTAAAGGAGGCGTGTAGCTTTAGTCTAGGGCTGGATCTGTAAAGGGGGGGATTTGGTATTTTGCTTTACTATCCTTTTTTGCGGGTTAAGGTTGGAGCTTTTGAGGTTTTTAGACACTGGTTCCTGATGGAGGCTCGCTACACAACAAGGGAGGGAAGGAAGGACTAATGAGCACTGCTGGATTGGGCGTGCTGGAGGCGTTAATTGCTTTTGTTTATCAGTTGGCTTTATTTGATGGCCACAGATGGACGGAGAAGGACGAATGATAGGTGCTTAAGGGTGTTAATGCTTGGCCGATAGGGGCAAAATAAGGGTTAATTTTCTTGCCTGTCCTTCTCCAAGTTGACCGTGCCATCGCCCGTTGTCCTTCGTCAACATTGCATGTGAAGTTGAGCAGCTAGATGCTTGATGACCACGAGGTGCCAGCCAGCGAGACCATGGCAGGGCACCCGATATCAAGGGAGCTATCTGCGAAGAGGGAGATACATGGGCCTATTGGTACCACGACTTCAGGAAAAAGCAACTCGCTATCCAGCGAATCAGGATTCCCAGTACGCCATCGTCGACGAGGACCGAGGCTTTGATCGGCCTTGTCCTGCGTGCCTGGGAGGAAGCTGTGAAGTGGAAGCTACCCAAGGTGGTGATTTGGAGTCCAGCTGCGGAAGTGCAAGTTGCTCTGAAGTCACTTGCAGAGAAGGGAGGCGCCATGTTTACACTCCAGGAAAGGGTGGGCAGTGATGTTCCGTCGATCAGGTGGAAAAGGGGGGATGGCGAAAAGGAGGTCGTCATGCTGCCCAATGAGTTCTACGCATGGGCCTAGATTAACCCCCTGGTTCTTCTTGTGCTAGGACTTCTCGACAAAGCCGGCCAAACCATCCGGATAGTTCGCGATAAGACGTGACATCTCTTCCTTCACGCTGTATCCCCTGGTACTGTCAGAGGAATGCCCAATGGTAGGTATGGTTGATAGATATAGGCGGGAGAAAACTTACAGCTGGCGGTGGTGAGCACGATGCTCGTGAAGACCGGAGTTTATGATCTCGTCACGCCTATAGGTGGAATATGCATCAGTCAGGGTTCAGTCGAATGTAGCAGAGGATGGCGCGGCTTAGCGTACAACGAATACAGCGTGATGCGGTCCTCGAAGTCCTCCACGGGTTCTGAAGGCCGGACAGTCTCTTTGTACTTGTTCAGATGCGCCCAAGACAACCGATAACGGGGCAGTCTCAGCATACAGAGATCGACTGTAGTGACAAGGTTAGCTTGAATTGCTTTGTAGTCGGGTCTCGGAGAGGGGGAGGGTGTCTGACGTTCGTTGTGCCCACAGCAGCAGCATGAGTCGTAAATAACCACTTGCTGAGTTTCCTCGTCTATCTTGACGTTGCCCTCATAAACATCGCCGTGGAGGAGCACAGGTCGGATACTTCTTCCTCCCGTTTCGAGAGGCCGCAAAAGCCTGGGAATGATTTTCTCAAGGAACTCGCGACTTGGTTGAAGTCGGGATCTTCTCCACGGATGCCCTGCTCAGCGGAAAGTCGTCAGGAAGAACGACGTGTTGGGGTCCAGCTCGAAAGTCCCATGGGCCAGCGGAATGCATACGTTCTCTGGTAGGTATTGTTGCAGGGCCTTCTGACTCTCGTATTCCCCCAAGGCCATTTCGGCATGGTGAGGCCGCTGGATAACCTTGAGAAAATATTCTTTCTCTTCCCCATCGACCTCAATCTCGACCTTGAAAGATGACGCCCACTGGGCAGCTCCGTGCGGATAGACACCGACGACTTCACAGCCGGCCGGAAACACTACTCATCTGTCAGTTCTGCTTCGATCTTCTCCTAACGAAAAGGGAGCATTGAACTTACCGGCCAGCACTGCGGGATCGAGTTCTTGCATTCTGTCTGGTTGAGTTGGGCTTGCTCCTAACGCCCTTTCTCAGTGGCATGGTCTGCCGCAGCAGCCATGCTCGACTTATACGGCGCGAAGCCATGCACATTCACTCACAGAGGGACATGAAGGTGGCGCAGAGAGGCGTGATAAGTATGGCCGAGACTGCAGGTCGGGCCACTCAGCGGTTAACGATCCAATCCGGAGAGCTTACCCCGCTGCTACGCTGCGCTCTAACCTCTTCCTTCTCTGTTGATTCTGGCAAGGCTGCCGAGCTCATCTGAAGGTGCATGGCACTCCGGGGTGTCTCATGCAGGCTGTACGTGTAGGAGGGGTGCTGGGGCCCAGCGCGGCTCGAATGCGACATTGACGATGCCGGAGACAGCGGTAAACTGAACAAGCACCAAGATTGAAGCCAAGAGCCAACCGACTTCGATCTTCACCTTCATTTTTCAGGGACGGCGCTGATGGCGGTAGGTTTGCAAATCCGACACATTCTCCAGTCCTGAGCTTCCGGGTGAACTTTGGAAAGCTAACGAGCGGAGGCGCACAGGGTCGACGGCACGAGTTTGCTCTGCGACAACGAAACACGTCTCCAGCCTACGCCGCATCGTCACACCCGCGCAAAATTAGCTCGGCCGGGGAGTCCTCGACAGATGTTATGGTAGACAACGAGGAACAATCGCCCTCGTTTTTCCGACGGCGACTGAGTTCCGCCACAACCGCATGGAGACAGAAGCCAAAGGTTGAAGATGTCGATGATAGCAAAGGGCCGCTCGGCCTTCGTCTACTTCATGCGTCCCCCGAACCTCTTATAGACCTCATTTTTGTCCATGGACTCCGCGGCGGTTCCGTCAAGACATGGCGGAAGGGAAACGATCCCGCGCTCTTCTGGCCACGGGAATGGCTTCCCCTAGAGCCCGAGTTCTACAACGTGAATGTTCACAGCTTTGGCTACGAGAGTGACTGGGGGAGCAGCAAGCCCAGTATCCTCAATGTCCATGACTTCGGCCGGGCATTACACGAAGAGATCCGGGCATCGCCTGTGCTGCGACAGACACCACGAGTATGCACAATCGATATCAAACGTCTTCCAGTGTGGGCTAACAGTTTTGCTATAGAGTCCCCTTGTTCTTGTTGCACATTCTATGGGAGGGCTAGTTATTAAGAAGGCGAGTAAGCTTCCCCTGCGACTTGTACATCTCCTGAGTTTCTAACTTACTGGTCGTTTGGCCTACAGGCTTTCATCCTGGCGCAGCTGGACGACAACCGAGACATAGCGGAAAGAATCAAATGTCTATTCTTTCTCGCTACGCCACATCGAGGATCGGACTTCGCAGCGCTCTTGAACCGCATATTGAAAGTGTCTAGTGTCACGGGCATGGCATCATCACGAGAGTATGTCAATGATATAAAAGCTGGGTCGACCTCGTCTCAAATCATCAACGAAGACTTCGGGAAGTACGCCGAGAATCTGCTCATATACTCCTTCTACGAGACTCTACCGACCAATCTCGGTGTCACATCGGCATTGGTCGTGGACAAAAATTCTGCCGTACTAGGTGAGAGCTCTGTTGTCATATTGACAAGTTACAGCCGTATCTTGAAGAGATATGCCTACCCGACAGACATGAAAACTTATGCGCCAGCAACAGGGATCGGTTACAAGAACGAACGGGTCCAGTACCTCAATGCCAACCATCGCGACATCTGCAAGTTTACTAGCTTGGAAGACTCGAACTACGTGACGCTGAAGAACTGCCTTGCTACGGCAGTGGACAGTCTTCTCCAAGATGGTAGGATACGGGAACGGCTTTCGAGTGACAGAGTGGATTGGTGTGGCTAACATGATAACAGTCTACACGTCAACTCTTGAGAAAGACAATGCAAAGCTGCGAGCTATACAGTCGTTCCTGGGCATAACTCATGCCGGTGGGACCGATGAGCACCAGGAGAAACTTGAGGGCTCTTGCCAGTGGATCGAACAACGGCCAGACTTCCAGCAATGGATAACACCACCAACCGAGCTCAAACAGTCGCCATCGATATACTGGGTCACTGCGAATCCTGGAGCAGGCAAAACCGTTCTGGCGGCGCATATTGTATCTCAGTTTCAAGAATACCGCCTTCCGCATGCATCATTTTTCTTCCAATTCGGGAAGAAGACAACCCAGTCGCTGGCAGCGGCTCTGCGATCCATCGCCTATGATATGGCCAAGTCCAATACGGCTGTGCGGGATCTACTTTTCAAGCTTCAGGAGGACGGCATGACGATGGATCATGATGATGCTCGAGCCATCTGGGCCAAGGTCTTCAGAGCTGGCATCTTCCAGGTCAGTCAAACAAACCTATTCATTAAGGCTGTGCCAGAGCGCTGGCGGACAGTGGATAGATGACATCTAACGCTGTATGCTGTCCAGATACCCATGTTTGCTACCCAATACTGGGTAATCGACGCCATCGACGAGTGCGTCAAACATGCCGACTTCTTCGCATTGCTAAAAGGCTGCCGCGCCCAATTCCCTTTTCGAATTTTCATCACGAGTCGAAAGCTTGCAGACATGCAGAAACTTGTCCGCCAGCTGGGTGGATTTACGACATCCACCGTGGAGATTCCGATAGCAGATACAATGGCGGACATCCGTCTCTTCGTACAAAATCGCATAGACATGCTGCCCATCGATGGCGATGACGAGAAGGCGGAGATAGCACAGCAGATCCTGACCAAGTCTGATGGCTCGTTCCTATGGGTCAGGCTTGTGATGGAAGAGCTGGAGGGAGTCTATGGCTACGAAAGTATTCTACAAGTCCTCCACAGCATCCCGGAAGGAATGGTTCCATACTACCAGAGGACAGTGTCGGAAATGGCCAAGAACAAACGTGAGAAGCACATCGCCCAGGCCATATTGCTATGGGTGGTTTCAGCAGCCAGGCCTTTGACGACTTCGGAACTGTCAAGGGCCCTCAAGTTGGATATCAACGTACATCTCCCTAGCGTTAAGACCGCCATTGAGGGACTCTGTGGACATATGGTCTATGTCGACGAGCAGACCGATCTTGTGCAATTGGTACATTCCACGGCCCGAGAGTTCTTGCTATCCAGCGAATGCGGAGAGTTTGGGGTTGACAAACACAAAGCACACGAGCGCGCCGCCTTGACGTGCCTTAGGCTTTTGTGCACTCCCGAAATGCAGCCTCCGAGGGTACGACGATTGCTCGATCACAGGCGTCCTGAACGTCCGATTTCCGTTCTGCTCGAGTACGCCATCACGCACTTTTCTGACCATGTCTTTGGAGCCTCGGCTGAGAGCGACGAGCTCCTAGTAGCCGTGGACAAGTTCTCAACAATCACAATACTATCGTGGATCGAGAAAGTCGTGGTTAGGAAGGACCTGCACCGGCTGATCCGAACGGCGAGAAACTTGAAGGGATACCTGGACAGGAGACCCAAGTACCTCTCGCCTCTGAACCGCCATGTCCGGAATATTGACAGCTGGGCCACGGACCTGAGCAGACTCGCTACAAAATTTGGCAGTGCTCTGACATCGTATCCTCGATCGATCTACTTCCTGGTGCCACCCCTGTGTCCAACCGAGTCGGCAGTTTATCAGCAGTTCGGTCGAGCTCCGGATGGACTAGTCCTGTCAGGCTTCCATAGCCAGCACTGGGATGACTGCATTGCAACCATTAACTTTGAGGACGAGAGCGCCTCTTCCACTGCTTGCGGTAACAATCTAATTGCTGTTGGCTACGAATCTGGCAACATCAGTTTCTATAATCACCGCAGCTGTGAGAAGGATCTGACGATCAAGGACAGCTTGCCTGTCAGTTTGGTCTACTTCGACCCTCTCGGCTCCTTTGTGGTGTCGTGTACACGGAGGTTCGTCTCGTTGTGGGATCTTGAGGGGAACCTCCAGTGGAAATCTCGCCTGAGGAGCCGATGCATCGCGATTTCTTCTACCTCGGACATCTTGCTCGCCATCACCGAACAAGGACGAGTCTTCAGAATGGACGTTGCAAGCGGCAAAGTACTCGAGGATCACTCATACCCTTTCCAACCCATCGACGCTGACGGTGAACAAAACAAAGCTCCTATCGGAGCCACAATATCACCCGGACTGGAACTTGTCGCTTTGGTTTACCGGAACGCTCCTGTCTGTGTATGGGAGCTCCAAACTAACTCGTTCGTCTCCTGGGCGGTCGACGATACACCCCGTAGCCCGAAACAAGTGCTATTCAACCCCAATCCGGAGATCGGCTTGCTGCTTGTTGCTTACGACGTCGGGCAGCTCGGTCTCTTCGATTCGTGGTCTGGTTCCTTAGTGTTGATGCGCGAAGCAGACCAGGATGCGATACTGAACTCGGTCGCGTGCTCTGCCGATGGACGAAGCTTGGCCACAGTCAACAACATGGGAGACCTACGGATATGGGACTACGAGTCCCTCACAATCCTCTACCAAGTCCAGACCCCGAACGTTGCTCACCGCATCCTAGAGTTCACGTCTGAGGCTTTCAGCCTTGTGGATGTTGTAGAACATCAGATGAGGATATGGTCTCCATCCGCACTGGTCAGGAAGACGGTCGAAGAAGAAGCCAGTACGAGCGAGCCCATGGCGCTTCTTCCCGTCAAAGAAGGCCAGTTCGAGACATACCAGGCGTCGAAAATTAGGTCCACGGCCGCACATCCTTCCCTTCCCCTCCTTTTTGCTGGAAATTTCAACGGTGACATCCTGGTCTACAGCTCAAAAGAGGGTCAGTTGACAGGCGCTCTGTATTCCCACGGGGACGCTATCGTCAAGTGTATTGCGATAAGTGGGCAGGCCATTGCTTCAAGCGACAACAACGGCGCTGTCCAGGTGTGGCTGATAGATGTATCCGAGCCTGCGTCGGTAAGGACCGAGAGGCTCTTGATTAAAAGGAGTTTCCCCTCCGCTGTCTGCCAACTTATATTCGACTCCTCGGGGGAGTATCTTCTCATCTCAACCCAGGAAGCCGACTACGTCTACCACTGCTCTACTGGAGTTCTGGTAGGCCGCAAGGACGTCCCCGCGGGCTCCCGGTCGACATGGAAGTGGCTAGCCAGGTCAGGGCAGGGAAACGAACAGGAGTTCATGCTATTTGCCGATCACAAACTCGCCACATATTCTGCAGGGCGATTCCCCACGAGAATCGAGGTTGCCGATGTCATTCTCGACTACTCTGTTGAGGAAGGGTACGCCGAGTCTCGAGTCGACTCTGTTGCCTTCCACGCCGAGACCCGGTCGTTGATTCTCGCCACCAGACAACAGTGTGGGTTCATATCAAACTCGACCGTCAATATCTTCAGACTCCCAGCCTCAGTGACGACAACAATCACTCTCCAACCGGTCATGACTCTGGCAGCTGATTTCTGCCTTCATTTTCTCGGGATCGGATCGGACGACAAGCTTGTGTTCCTGAACAAAAGCTCTTGGGTATGCACTGTCAGGCTCAAGGACCTCCAGCACCGCCAGTACAGCCGCCATTTCTTTGTCCCGAATGAATACGTGACGACCAGCAATGATGTGCTTCCTATACAGACGGTAGACGGGGACGTGGTCTTCACTCTATACGATAAGGTCGCTGTGATAAAGAACGGTCTCAAGTACGGGGAAACACTAGCTTTGTAATAACAAGGTAGAAATGAGAGAACGCGGTGTCGGGCAACACAGCACTTGTTTGCTCTTCAGCAGACCAAGCCGAAGCCATAGAATATATTCGAGTGTGACAGGTGTATAGAGGCATTGATACCTGCGGATTCTCAAAGAAGGACAATTTGCAGGCAAACTATTATGATCATAGACTCATATCATCATACGGCTTCCAGGGACTGTACCGGGCGGCTTGAAGGCTAACCCAGTCTGAAAATCCACCCATCACCAAGCCTCTGGTTCTCACCATTCAGACCTCCCCATACCACAATCCCATTCTCCTCCAGCTCACCCATTGGCGCACTGGCGATCCAACCCCTCGGGTCTGGTCCCTTTGCCGAAACATCATCCTCCTCATCATAGGGACCCATCTCGACCTTCGTCCACTTCCCCTCGCCGCTCTTCTTGCCCACGGCCTGGAGCACAGCATCGTGCAGACTCGCAGCCGACATGCCCTGAGGCGGCACCTGGAACACCCACACATCGTCCCAGAACTTGCCCGCAGCCGCGTGTCCAGCGCCGCTGGGATCCCGCTCGCCGAGCATGAGGACGAGGTACTCCCTCCCGCCACCCACATTCAGGGCCTCCAGCGACGCCACGCTCCTCGCCCCGGGCCAAGCATCAGCAGGCGATGCAGTCTCAGCCAGTGGAGCAGTGGCATCATCGCCAGTGTACTCCACGCCCGAGTACTGCACCAGGCTCCTCCACGCACCACGCGCCGTAATCGTCGCCTCGCTCCCGCCCGTGACCTGGTCGTCGAACGTATCAACCACCAGATCCAACACGTCAAGCTGGCCACCCTCCTCACTCTCTCCATTGAACCCGCCAAACCGGTACAACCGACTCTTACTAACGCAAAGCGCCGTACCACCCCTCCCCTTGCCCGGCGCAGGCGGCAACTCCTGCCACACGCGGCTCCGCACATCAAACGCCCACACATCGTTCGCCCGCTCGCCACCAGCCAAGCAACCGGCATGCACAATAAACGTCCCGAACCCTTCCTCGTCCTCATCCGTCGCCTCGGCAGCAATATGTCCCACAATCGGGCGCTGCGGGATGCCCACCTCCTCCGAGTCCCCCGCCGCCCAGTCCCGCCACGTCTCAGCCCTCTCTTTCAAGTTCTCCGCTGCCCGGTCCTTCCACGTATCGGACCTCTTCAATGGCCTGGGAGCGGCTCCGCCCCCTGTACCGCCGGGGTGTCGACCGTGCTTGACTTTCTCCGCAAAGGTGTCCGGCTTCGAGAGGCCGACGGCGGCGTGGTAGCTCCTTGCAGGCGGCCATGACTTCCTAGCTTCACCGTCGGGGTCTACACCGGTAGTTGTGGGAACAACAGGGTCGAGGAACGACCACAGATGCGTCTTGGTATCAAACACCCACACCCGGCCATTCTCCTCAAGAACTTGGCTCATATCCTCCCCTCCCCGGCCGCCGAAGAGGAATATCCGACTCCCAATAACAGCCGTGGCGTGTCCCACCCTCGAGGCGGGTACATCCTCCCTCTCCCTCTCTTCCTTCCCCTTCCCCTTGTCCTTTACCTCCTCTACCCCCTCCCCACCACCAGCAGGCGTAAGCGGGACCTCATCCAAACTCTCGCTCGTAACCGTCCTCTCCAGCTTTCCCTCTGTCTCACCACCCCCTTCCTCCCCATTCTTCTTCTGTTTCCTCGCGGCAGCCGCCTTCGCGGGAATAGTATAGTAATCCGCACCCGCCCCGCTAAACGGCAGCGTGACGGCGTGCACGGAGTTGTCTACGGGTTCCCTCGCGTTGGCCGACTCCCCGCCGAAGATGTACGCCGTGCCCGCGACGATGTCCAGGCTGTGTGACGACCGAGGTAAGGAGACGGAACCGGGAATGCGCTCCCAGGTTCCGCGGAGGTGGTGCTCGCGGTTGAGCGTTGGCATGGAGGGGAGGGAGGGGAGGGATTGCGGGAGGGAGGAGAGGAGGTCGGTCGTCCGGCGCTTTAGGGTGGCGAAGTGCTCCATGTTTTGTGGCTTGTTGGGTTGAGATCTGTGTGGGATGTTGATGTTGTTGTTTTGGGAGAATTGAAGAGGAGAGAGTTGTGGAGAGGTTGTGGTCGAACGATTGTCTCGTGTTTTTCGTTTCAGCGGTGCGGGGTGTGACGTAGCGGTGCGGAACGATCTCCGCCTATTGGCGATCGAGATGCCACGGTTCATTGTTTGTGACCGTCGCACCTGGAGGAAACGATTCACGACTTTGGAAATGATGACCTGGAGGACTAAGAGAGATGCTAGAAGACGTTTCGGTATCATTATGCCATTAGAGTATCGTATTATCCCTCCAAGCAATCGTCTATGTCCATTGCAAAGCCATATCCGAAGAAACAGTGACCCTATCCCTCTATATCGGCCGTGAAATATATATGTTGGTATCTCTGTTTGTCCGTCAATCATAACCCTCGCGCCAAAAGCACCGCCAATTAGTAACCAGGTATAAATATTAGGAAAACAAGAAACAGGAAAAAGCATCGCTCGACCGCCCAGTCATTAAGGAAAACATATTTCGTGCTCGTCCCAAGCAAACGTAGCCTCAACCGTTCACATCTCATCATCCTCCTCCCCCTCAGCATCCCTCTCCCCATCATCATCAATCACCAACCCATCCACACCTCTATCAACCCTCCTCCCACCACCACTACCACCTCCAGCACCACTCCCTCCCCGACCCATCACCTTCCCCAACACCCACCTCCCCCCCTCCCAAACAATAACACCCACATCCCCCCTCCCAGCCCAACCCGTCAGCGTCTCGTCCTCCACCCCTCCAAACTCCACGTTCCCCCTGTCGCCGCTCTCGAGGTGGCGCGCGACGTGCTCCATCCTCTGGTCCCAGCTGTCCTTGCCCCTGAACTCGGCGTGGCAGCCCGTGGCGGGACAGCGCATGTACTCCGGCATCTCGATGCGGTCACGCTTGGCGGTCTCCTGGCGGAGTTTGAGGTCGTCTTCCCACTTGCGTTTGGATGTCTCTTGTGGTGAGAGTTGTGGTTGGTGGTGTTGGCCTTTACGGGATTTGGTAGAGGTCGAGGCTGGCTGGGATTTGGACTGCGAATCGAAGAGCTTGATGTCCTTCTTTATGTTGGGGGACATGTGCATGCGACGCACGTGCTGGGTGTAGAGGTCCTTTCTGTTGAACTGCGCGCCGAGTTGGTGTTGGGGGAGAGTTGAGGAGAGGTGAGAGGCGTTGAAGGTGTTGCTGTAGAGGGTGCTTGAGCCGGTGCGTGGTGGTTGTTGCCTCAGCCCAGCGGAGGAGGCCGAAGCGGTTGGAGAGACCCCGTTGGCGGACTTGCCGCAAATGCCTTCGGTGCAGAGCCAGTAGTTCAACACAAGATGCTGCGTTGTGTTGTGCCGTTTCCACTCGTTCTTGCTGGCGAAGGTCGACTCGCAGCCAGCGAAGTGGAATACGCATTTGAAGGGCCTGGTGTGCTGCTTCTTGATGTGGCTGTCGAGGCTGGGCTGGTCCTTGAAGGGGGCGTGCTTGCAGTGGTGGCAGGAGTAGGTTTTATTGGCCGACGAGGATGGGCCGGACTTTGGAGGTGGATTCTCGGCGGTGGAAGTTCTGTGCACGGTTGGCTTAGGCTTGGGAGACCTCTCGCCAGACGGCTTGGAATGAACTGGCTTGGCCCTTGTCCTTCTTGGAGACGAAGCGCCGCTGGACTTGATCTTCTTCCCAGGAGTGTACTCGAGGTCGTCTTCTTCCTTCTTTCTCTTGGACACAGGCCTCTCCTCCGGGACGTCTGACGCGTCGTCATCAGCGTCGCCATCAGAGGGTGGCGGGTACTGGAAGTTGGTTTGGCCTTCTAGCTTGACGGGCCGCATATCCTCCGGGCTGGCCATGCGCTCGGTCTTAAAGCCTATAGCCATCTGGTTAGACTGTGGGTTGGGTTGGCCCGCCTCGCTATGACTTGTGCCACTCTCGAAGCTGTCGGTCCTAGGGTAGAAGCTAAAGTGCGGCTGGCTGGCCTCCACATCGTCGTGATAGCCTAGCTGCTGGCTTGGATCAACATCTTCTGGTTTGACATAGGCCGGAGGGGCCGTTGGTCCCATGTTGCCGAACTGGATCGCTGCCTCCTCTGAGTTGTAGTACTCAAAGTGCTCCGGGTGGTACGACGGAGACAAGACGGCGGTGTCTGATGGGGTCGAAGGCAAGTTGCTGTTACCATAGAAGGACTCCGTCTCGGCTAGGGGACTTGGTGCCGTCAAGCCGTGGTCACTGGAGGAAATGGGGCTGGCGAAGCGGACCTGGGATGCAGGTGGTACAGGGCGAGTTCCCACAGAAGACCGGGCAACGGGGTTCATGACATTGGCGTACGGGTCCGCATTGAAGAAGGCTTTCTGTTCCTCCGAGATCCAACGCTTGACCAAAGGCGGCTCAGGACCCCATTGGCCTTGGTAAGGATCACTGGGCGACGACTGGAGATTAGGGTCAATATAGGGGCCAATGACGGGGTTGAACTGGCCGTCAAAGAGATGCTGCTGGAAGAGAGAGTCGTCCATGGTAGTGTGGGTATATGGAAACCCAGAGAAAGAGAAGCTCTGGCCGTCCATCTTGTTGTGCTAAGGGGCTTCTCAGTCCTCAAGTGACAGGCAGGGTTGGTCGGTATCCCCGAGCCCAGGACGGTCAAAGTGCCAGTCTAGAGAAGGCTCTTCGATTGTGCTGCCTGGTGGGCGCACAGGGTTGACTTAAGGTTCCGAGTTCAGCCCTGTTCGTAAGATGAAGGTGAACAAGCCTGGATGCGGCACAAGTGCGCATCAAGTCTCGGTAAGATGCTGTTGGTGACGAGGCGAGTCAGATTTTACCACAGAAAGTGACTCGTGGCGGACAGACACATGAACCGCCAGGTGATGCGAGGCTCCGAGCCGGGCAGGGGACTATTATATGAAGTAGAATGCGCTCTGTACACTTGAGCATAAGGATGAGAGTTTGGAGTAGTATAAACAACAAGACGGATAACCACATCTGTGGATGGTGGCGAAGCAGAAGGAGCGTGGGGAGAAGGGTCCTATATGGGGGACGGAAGGGGAAGAGTGTCCCTGGGGTGTATGCCATCCATGCTCCAGACTTCCGATGGCGTTAGGCAATCCCCTGGTTTCCCCCCAGAATGGGATCCTCCTGTGGCCTGTGTCAGTCTCCGCCAACGCACTTGCACTCGGGCCAGTAAGATGAAGGGCGACAGAGCCGCAAAAGTCACCCTGAGGGACATTCTTCAGCAACGGGATACTTGTCCAGCAAGCGTGCCCTTCTTGATCCTCCAATACAGCCCATGCATAGGTTGTGTGGGCTTAGCCCAAGCTAGTGGTTCCTCGAGGAGACCCTGTCGGTCACGGATGTTGCTTTTTGTTTCGCGGATCGACCTGGCTTCCCGCCCGCCGGTCACGCCAAACGGTACAATACAGTCTCCGCGTCTTCCCATCCACACTTGTGTGCCATGCAGCTCTAATGCCCCTGCATCCATCCACGCTCTCTGGATGGGTGGAACAGAGAGGATGAAGACGGACAGAATGAACGCCCTGGCTCAGGTCACCCAGCACTGCGCCCCTCGAGCTAAAGCATCGAGCTGCAATCCCATCGTCAACCGATCCGCCATCTGGCACTGAAACTAACCATCATCGTGTGAATTCCAGTAATGCGTCGGTAGAGATCGTATCCACACTTCGGTGGCAGTGGTGAGTGTTGTCGTTCCGTTTATGTTGGGCTTGTTCATCCCGTTTCCTTTCGTGGGACGGGTGTTGGTGTTGGTTCGCCAGAAGATGCGCTGGCGAACCACTTTACGCGAAGTGGATCCCCAGAGTTTCTGGCGTCCGGGGTACGTACCCGCCTGGATATCCAAGCTGTGTGAAAAAAAAGCCACATTTCAAGCCGCAGATCATATACAACCCCGTCAGCCACTAAATCGGGGTGGTTACAGGGACTTGAACGGCAATACAGGGGCTAAAACCAGTGATTTGGGGACCTAGGGGCGCTAAAATACAGGGGATCTGCAGTGCAAGGGGGTAAGGACGTGAACAAAAGTGTGCGGCTTTTTTTCACACAGCTTGATACCTTAATGGAGGTAGCTAGTGGCCCCGCTTTATCGCTCCACATGACCTTCGCGATAAGATAAGGCCCAAAAGTTGAGGCTCTGCTGCTTCTTTCGTCTTCCGTGTTTTCGCTCTCTCTCATCGTGTTCCGTCATCATCTCCGGCATCAGTCAATTTCTTACCTGATATTATTGACGCAACCCGGCCGTAATGCAAGCCATGATCCGACTCTTCACTAATTTTGTTTCAACCGGTGACCCTTCTCGAGCAGCTGCTGTCCTTGAATGGTCACGCCAGGGCCCCCGGAAAATCGATCGTCACAGAAGTACGCCATGGCGTATTGGGCTGATGACTCCATGGCGTCTCGACTGTCCTGGCGGCTGAGGCGTCCACTGACGTGCTGTGAGGGGACGGAGTTTTCCGCATTTGATAATCGAGGTGTCTAGCTCGGTGCCCAGGCAGAATGCGCCGCTGCGGCCCGGGTCTCAAATCATTTCTTGGCTATTTGGTGGTCTCCCTTTCGTGAAGCTGTGAGGCATCCAGGTGTGCGGTGCTGCCTATTCCGAAAACTAGTCGCAGCAAGTCGAGGTGTGCATTGTGTGACACCTTGCGAACCTTCACTGCATTTCGCACCCAGCTCGAGCCCCTCATGCTGCACATGACTGGCTGGACTGCTGTCCAGTTGGCTCGCAAGCTCCGTGGGGTTGTTTGCCCGGGCTCAGTGAGGTTTTAGATAACCATATATCGCGATACTACATGCTGACCAACGAGTGGCCGCAGCGTCCTGGGTTTCCGACCAGACGAACCGATCCCAAGATACGGGTAGCGATGTCGTGGGCAGCACCGCTGGCCGCAAAGCAGAGGTCGACGATATCAGAAGCTGAAGATTCAATAATTCAGGTTTCCGTTCCTATCATTGGCCGCGGTCTCATCCACCACACCACACCTGCAACCAACGACGCCCGGCGGCACCCAGGTGAAGGCTTCTCCTCCCGCGGCCTGGACAACAAGGTCAGGCCATGATCTAGCCGGCCTAGGATCTGGCAACCTTGAATCAATCCTGGCGGCATCTCCTTACCATGGATTCGGTACTCCGGACTGACGACCGCAAGGATGTCCACGTCTGAAACAGCTGGAAGCTGCATTTTGATATTGACCTGTCTTCAGAGAAGCTTGTCAAATATTGCATGCCAGCCATTTTGACGCTCAGCATCAGATAATGCACGGCCGTCGTGATGAATCTATCGATTGCACTTCGTCTCCAGTCGTCCACCACCTCTATCCGATATGAAAGAAGTACATCGATCCTTAAGCTACAGTTTCAGCTTCGGCGGATATCTTATATAGCCGCCCTGTTATACATCACATGGATGTCACCATTGCACTACAATTGACCAAACTCTTCTCGAGAGACTGAGGGTAATGATAACGACCCCGCGAGATTCAAAATAAACCACCTCCGACCAGTCTTCCCCCGTAGCAAAGATGCTTCTCCGGATTCCACTTCGTTGTGTTGTGGCTGAGCTAAAGATGGCAGAAGCATGGAGACTGCGCTAAACTCCATACTCCAACGGTGCTAGTTCGTCGCTAGCAATCGCTAGCGACT
The DNA here is from genome assembly GCA_009194965.1 of Coniochaeta sp. 2T2.1. Classification (NCBI taxonomy): domain Eukaryota; kingdom Fungi; phylum Ascomycota; class Sordariomycetes; order Coniochaetales; family Coniochaetaceae; genus Coniochaeta; species Coniochaeta sp. 2T2.1. The sequence continues at coordinate 2,904,852 of VSMA01000006.1, forward strand.
TTAAATGCCGACGCTCTGTCACTCGACAGTCGATAAGGGACTTGACATCACTGTCGACATCACGAGTTACACTTGCGTCGCTGCCTTAACGAAGCAGGCAGCTCTCGGGGGGCTGAGTCTCCCTCACAGCCCACTCAGCGCATCGATAAAATCTTGGAGATATAGTCACCGCTGTTGTCAGTGCTGTTGCAAATCGTTCGAGAAGCGTCAGTTGGTGTTCTATTAACCGTCTTGGCATCAAAGAGGCGATGCAATGCATCGTGTCACTGCTTGAAGCCAGCACCATCACCATCCACGGCGTTTGTAATCTGGAGATGAGGCGCCTTGGGTGCCTGGGTGGCTTCAGTTCCCCGGCAAGCCACCATGTGCATCGTGACGAATTAGGACGGATACGGGACAGTGGCTGCAAAAAACACGCCCGCCATTTCGTCCGGCAGAACAGATCTAATGAACGACTGCGAATTTTACTAACGGCCGTCGGAGAGGCCAGCCAGTGATGAGGGCCATCCCTGGAGGCTTGACCCGCGACATCACGACTACGTAAATTCAGTGACCGCCGTTGAATCCTTCCTGTGCGACAACAATTTCCCACGGAACCGGAAAAGGAGAGCGATCGCCAGTGCATGGCATTCGCAATCATGCTTGATGAGGTGTCCACTGTCTACCTTTTCTTCCTCGTCTTCGGTGAAAGATGCGTCGAAGCTGACTGGAGGGGGACCGTTGGTCGCCTTACTCCAGGCCCTGCAAGGCGACCGACTTGGCGCGGTTGCCTTCGTTCCTTCCTGATTGCCGCCAACCGTCCGCTGGCTGTTGATCCTTTCGGCATCTGTGGCCGATTGCTTCGGATTTTGGGTACAATGGCCGGTATCATTGAAGGGCGGGAATGCTAGACTCGACTTACAAGTATATTTGTACCTTCAACATGAACCAAAACCCTCTTTTCCCTTCACCAGCATCTCGATTCCGACTCCCCAGAATCCCAGCAATTACATACAGTACAGTACAGTAGCAGTCGATCAGCCCAAATACCACCCTCCTCTGATTCGTCAATCCCCTAACCGATGAGCGACTTCAGCTGGCCGGTTACGCTGATTGGTCGACAAGTACAAGCCCCTGCCCCTATCCCCTGCGATCTCACAACCGGGGGATCCAAAACTGGAAACCGGCAGTGACCCTTGTTGACTGGAAAGAGAAAGAGAACTTGTTTGGTTCCGGTTCGGTCACGGTGCAAAGTAAAGAGCGAAATGCGTCGGTGTCGACAAGGCATATTCGTATTTTTGGGACACACACTGGTTCGGGCGGAAAGTGGGAAAAACGCACGACGACGTCAGTATTCTTCAGCTTGAAGGTTCAGCTGAGATGTTTTCGTGAACCGGAGGGACTCCGTGCTTTCCGGTCGATGTTCATCAGAGTTGTTGGTGACGATCTTCTGAAAGTACCAGACATCACGGAGATGTTACAACACAAAACCCATGCTCTTCGTTGCATGCTTGCAAAGTTGTGTTAAGGTTGATGAAGGATGACGACGGAAATGTTGCCGCCCTGGATTCCGATCCTACACGTAGAATACATGTAAACTCGAAATGGCCCCCAAATCGGTCTTTTACTATCGTAATCCAAACGCCGTGGCCAGAAATAAACCAACACTCGCTGCAAAGGGGTATCATGCCCGCGTATCACCATGGTATCCAGAAACCGCGCGCTGTATCCCAAATCATCCCCGGGACCCAGCCTGAGTCTCAGATCCAATGCCAGAATCATGAAATCATACGTCAGATATATATAGACATCACCTGTGGAGCCCAACATCCTTCTCGAAAGCCGTTGGGCTGAAGCCCATGACCGGAGGCAGGTGGTGCTCCGTCGGCTCGACCTCCTCGATGGTGCATTCGTTGCAGCGCTCGTGAGCGGAAATACAGGACATGCAGCTTGCTGTGTTGGCGAAGCTCCATGTGCTGTGGCACTGGCACTATCGTTGTTGTCAGCATTACAATTAACGTGAGGTAAGGGGAAGATAGGAGGAACATACGCAAGTCCACCACATATGATCTCTCGGAGGCGAAGGTTTAGCCCGCTTTCCCGGTGTCGGATCGGGGATGATGGTCCCCTGTCTGTTCCTCTTCCTTGACTGAAGCTGGGTCGCCCTCCCATCTCGACACCGAGGAGCAGAATCCCTGAGCTCACCATCTGCCACCTCCGCGTCGTCCTCCAGCCACTCGCCGGGCCTCTTCTTGACCAGCCCCTTGCCACCCTCATAATGGTCGCCGATGTGGTCATACCGCGCGTTAAGCGCGTCACGGCCGCCCGCCAGGTCGAGCGTGACGATTGCCTCGCAGAAGCCGCACCAAATCTGTGGCTCGCCCTGCTGGCTGACGCGGCACTTGTCCAATTTGTGATCGAGTCTCGCTTTGTCCTTGATGCCGTGGTGCGTGGCGAGGTGGTGCCTGAACGTCTCCCTGCGGTTGCATATCCTCCCGCACGTACCCGTCCGGGGGAGCCGTTCGTCGCACTTCCAGACTTCGTGCTGTAGGTGCTGGCCGTTCTCGTGCCGCTTCCAGTCGTCCTTGCTGCCGAAGGTGAGCGAGCAGCGGGTGCAGCCGTAGGGCTTCTGGTGGCGCTTCAGATGTTTTCTGGGAGAGAGTCAGCTAAATGCGCAAGAGTTGGGGGTGTGGAAATGGAGAGAGGAAACTTACTTCAACTCGCAGGGCCGACGGAAACCCTTGCCGCAGTTGGCTTCTGGACACCGGTGCTTCGAGGGGCTATCCGCATTCGCGGCCTTTTGTGTCTTTGCTTGCGGCGCCTTAGGAGGCGCATGACCCAGCTTCACCAGGAAGTCATTCAGCTGCCTGCGGAGCACCTCTCCAAGCAGGCCGTTTTTCGCCAACTTCAGCATCTCGCCATCAACTGCGTTTTTCTTCACGAGCTGCAGTAACGGCTCATCAAGCAGGCCGTCATTCGCCTGCTTCCTCAAGTGTGGGACAAGTTCTTCTCGTGTGATTTTAGAGTCAATGTCTTCCATATCCTCCTGTGGGCTTGGAGAGGCCTTGTCCATAGCCAGCGGGGTACCCGGCTTGAATAGGCCATCTGAGACCGGGCTTGCATCCGAGCGGTCGGGGGTTCTACCCCCTGCTTCGGGTCCCGAAGCGCCGTCGTCCGTGACTGAGTGGTTATGATCCTTCCGATCTTGTGAAAGCTTGGGTGGTGTACCGGGAGATTTTGGAGCTTCAACATGCGGGTAGGTCTCTTCTTCAGGGGTCTCGTCACAGTCCCCATCCTCGCCGTCGTCAATTGCAATCACCTCGCTCTCGGGCTCTTCGGCGGCAGAAACTGGAGACGCGTAATCAGGGCTTGCGCTAGCCTCGAGATCGTTGGGCCGAACGTAACCCGGGCTCTCTTGAGCACTGTCGGTTGGGTATTTATGACCGCGGGATTCCTGGTACCCTGTCTGTCTATGATAGCTGTGGTGGCTATGAGGGTTACGATCAGAAAGGTCCTTGTCGAGATCCAGAGGCGGAGGAAGGGGGTTCCTATAGTTTCCCAGTCTGCTGCGACTGGGAGTTTCAATAGTTCTGGGACCCGCTCTGCTTGATGTGTGCGAACCTCCAGAGGATTGCAATGATGCGTCTGGGTTATCCAAGTTGAGCTGCTGGCTCGTGCTCCGAGTGCCGGACATACGCGCTTGTGGCTCCTGGTCCAATTGCCACCAGGGAGGCTGCCCCGAGGCAACCCCGGCTAGGTCCGCCGGTGGGATCAGTTCAGGGGCAGCTCCAACATTGGAAAGAATCTCGGGATTCTCACGACCAGATGGCCCTGTATGTGACGTGCTGGCCGCTTCATTCACAGGAGCTGGGGCTCGCTTGTATGCAGCTAGACTGTCCTCGGCAGTGATTGTGATATTGTGCATCTTCTTGAGGTGAGTCCTGAAATTGTCCGCTCGGGCGAATTCCTTGGGTGGCTTCTTCTTCAAGCAAGCATCGTGATGGCAGTAATACCGGGTCCCTCCCTTGCGATGCTTCGTTTGCATATGTCGCTCCAGTTCATTAGTATTGGGGAACCCCTTGGTCCAGGAACAACCAGGCTCAGCACACTTGAAGGGCCTCGTGTGCCTATTAATGTGCTTTCTACGAGAGCGACATTTGTTAGTCTCACGCTACGAGCTAGAGGATTGACGACCTACTTGTGATCCGATTGGGTCCTGGAGGTAAATTCACAGTAATTGCATGCGAATTTATGTGTGTCATCAGTCGCTATGCCATCCGGTCGGCCGATAGCCCCAGTGTCCCATGGCTGCACGAGGTGGTTCACGTCGTTCATCTGCAGGCCACCATGGCTCCGTCCTGAGGGTAACTGAAAGCCCGCGAGCTGGTGCAAGAGAGTCTCCGGACTCCGGTCAACTTCACCATAGTCAGAAGGTATTCCAACACTTTGTCTTTCTAAACTGCCATAGCCGGAATCGGTGCACGGTCCTATGGTAGAAGGCGCATTGGTCTCGCGATATCCGGCAAAGGACAATGGTAGAGCCTCAGGGTTGCCCCTTCCTCCGCGCTTCTGCGGATTCCATGGCCCATCCGGATCACGCCAGAATTGCAACAGACGATCATTCTCAAGTCCAGCAAACCGGGACCGGTCATTGGGCTGGGCGGTCGCATTCCTGACACTGCTCAAGTTGCTGATGCCAAGCTCCCCAAGGTATCCTGAAGCGACACTGGGAGCATTGCCGAAAGACTGTAGTGTCAATGTATCCAGGTCCGTTTGCATGGCGTGCCCATCCACGCCGGAAGGACCGGGCATGTTGTGGGCATGTCGAGATTGACCATTCTCCATGAAGGGCTGGAAAGTGGTTAGAAGAAGAGAAACGAGAGTGAGAGCCTGGTTTAGCTCACAGCATAAAGGTTGCCAGAAGGAAATGACGAGTGCTGCGACATGCTGCTACCGTTGTCCTGGCCAGTTAAGGCCCCTGGGCGACCAAGGAGGAAGCGAAGCCGTGGCGCTCACTGAGCACTAGAACGAGGGTATTCTTGCACTGGAAAGGAACGACAGGCCTTGGTCAACGTTAGTGTCCATATCCCACGAATTCAGTACGCCCCTGAGGGCGACATCTAACAGAAAGAAGTATTGAACTTCAAACCGCAACAAAGAGGCAACGAATAGTAAGAAAAGAAACACCAACAGATGACGACGCGGCTGGGAATCCCTGTGATGTAAGGCAAGGATGCGCAGAGTTCAGTAAGAAGAATATTGCGATGCCTCAATGGGCTGGGAAGTTCAAGAGGCGACAACAACAAGGAGGGGTGAGTACATCATGATCCGGTGTAGCGGAACCCCTGTTGTGGCGGCATTCTAGAAGTTGGAGAGAAGTCGGATGAAGTTTGAATGAAGAGGTAAAACGAAAAGTTGAACTGAGAATTGCTGGCATTCGAAGCATGTCCAAAAAGGCAACCACGACTTGCATGAGTGACTCGGTAGTCCGCCTCACTTTCTGGTACAAAATGGAAGAAAGTGGTGGTTCTCTAGACCAATGGATGTCGCGGCTTTGTGTGAGACTGCGGCTCATCAGGCAGCCATCGCTCTTGATTTCGGTGAGCAGATCTGGCCAAGGAAAGAGCTGTCAAATGGCAAGGTCGTGCAAGGTCACGTGCCGAGCCACACTTATCTCCTGCTTCTGGAGCATCATCCCTTTTCCTCATCATTCACTAACCACTATTGATCCAACTCTTCTTTCCTCAAGATGCTTACGAGTTGTCCGTTCCTATTCCGCACAGGTCCTCTTCTGGGGATTGGGAGCGGATATGCGTTGTCAGTCACGTCGTTTCTTTTAAATCTGCGATTGGTGCAGCAGTGATTTGTTCTGCAGCAAACTTTCGACGACATGCTGGTTGCAGACAACGACCACCCCACCGCCCCGAGGCTTCTTACCGCGCAATGGTTCCTCTTACGAGCTGCTAGACACAATGAGAGGGAGGTTATTCCTGAGACCACTTCGAGGCACCTTAACGAAGGTTCGGAGCACATGGAACCTGCTCATTGATGGGACCATGTTCCGGGAAGCTTCAATGAAGTAGAGCCTTTGAGCGAAGGGACTTGGCGAACAGAACACCTGGCTCTGGAGAGCCTGGAGTTTCTCGAGGTCAACTCCTAGGGGACTGGTGTCGGTCAGATTCTGAGTGTCGTGAAGCCTCCTCCGTCCACTCATTCCTTATTCTGCATGAGCAAGTGGCTGTTGCAATGACCAAGGCAATGATCGCGAGGGCGATGAGGCTTGTATATGTCTCCATCTGGCCTGCAGCACCAGAGACCAGTGTCTTCACACTGTCATCACTGTGCTACGGGGGCTGCTAGAGTCTAGGTCCAGTCTCTGTCTTTGCTGGCCTGGTTCTCATCGAATCCCGCGACAACCGGTCTCAGACAAGGAGTCTGATATGAGGCTAGACACACCCGAGATGCCCCTAATGGTGGTATTTCATCTTTCGTCCGTTCAACCTCATCACCACGTCGGGTGCCACTTGTTGACCTGGTTGGCTACCTGTGACTTTCGGCATATATCTTGCCTTATTCTGGTCCTCTCATTCTTCATGTTGTCCGAGCCTGGCTTGCTCTCTCAGACTCCGACCTCTACTATGTTTTATTTGAGATTGTGTGGCTATAGTAATTGGTACACATGGACCACGATTCCATCCACAATTATGCCTTTTGTTTGACTGGAACTCAGCAAGTGCATTCCAGCAATCACACAACTACCAACCGAGCAACCAAGCAAACAGGCAACGTGACCATTTTCTGCCGGGTTCCCCATTTTGTAACCGGTAAGCCAGAGTTGACATCACCGGCGACCGGCAAGTACCCAGTGGGAGTTTGCTGAGGTGTGTGCAGACTCGGCGTCTAGAGCCTACCTAGACCTTGAACAGGCGGGCCGTGACCATGCTCGCATTAGCCTGGGGTCGAAAGGGCGGAGCCGTCTGCCGCCAACCACACTGCCGAACTCCCTCATTAGCTCATTGTCGACCTTTGAGACCGGGTACCCGGTCGTGAAGAGAGACAGGCTTATGCATGATGGCTCGGTCCGACAGAAAAAGGAGAGCGCGGCATATTGCCATCTCATCTCGATGTGAGAGGCGGGTTACGGACGATGTGTTACGTTACACAATGTGTAAACACGCTTCCCTGTCGGTACGGCCCTGTACTGCGATATAGCGCAACTCGCCTCCGAGCGGGAGACGCAAGGATTCCAGCCGGCAAGCGAATGGCACACTGGCGATCCAGCCATCAACAGCGCCCATCATGGCAGACGTCAAGCTAGGCCAAGCCAGCTTCGCGGCGATGCTTCCGGCCATGGCATCCTAGGATTATATAGCTAAGTCATGCAGATACGGGTATGTTTGCTCCTCGGAGGAGAAATCGCTGATACGCGGCTGTTACACAGCCGTCCTGCCTCCAATGGTGTCAAGGAGTTGTCCTTTCTATTGCACCGGCATATGCCGCAGGGTACAGATATGCTGTTTCGTCTGCTGAATGCTGACCTCACGATTACAGCATTCCAGAGGAGGAAGAGCGCCGGCTCACCGGTTTCCCTGGCTTTGAAGTTGCGGTGGCTTGTGCTCCTGGGCGGTTCCCATGCATCACCGACACATCAGACGTCAGTCGATGGTGACGGAACCATACACACTGGCACAAGATTATTAGACAACGGATTGTGTCAAACAATCATCCTGTTTACCCACGGGCCCGCCACACAGAACCGAAGACGGGCTCTAGTCACTCTGATATCTCATTCGCGACCGTGGAAGCTGTCCAGCAAAGGAAAACCGTCAGGGTGACCCCCATATGCATATCTCTGAACCCTTGCCGGTTTGTGATATATCACATTCAGCTCGTCGCCAGACTGGGATCGAGCCTTTTCTTTTGTCCAAACAACCAATCTACAATTGCTTCGCACGAAAGTTCACTTCAAGTCCCACTACGATGCGTCAGAATGTTGAACAGTCGAGAGGTGGTGCGTACAACAAGTTTGCTAAGATGCGCGTGTGATTTGCTTTTGCCGCCGCGAGTCTCTGCATCGACCATGGCTGTGTCTCTCCCTGTTGGGCAAAGCAATATCACGGCTTCAGAGTATAAAGTTAATGACAATCTCGACAACAGATTCAAAAAATGATCCCAAGGTCTTTATCCAAGTCATCATCTCCGGAACAGTCAAATCACGACCTGAAGCCGCTTTTGACACTCGAGAAACCTCACCCCTGAAATTTCAACAGATCCAACAAGCCGCCACTCGCCTGTTTTGCAACTTGACGCCCTGCAGCAACTCCTTCAGAATCACTCGAGAAGACCTTATACAACTTCAAATTCACCTTCCAACATGTGTGATCTCGAGGAATACCGGTTCAACTGCGGCCACAACACCTTCCGGCTCAAGGCCTACTGCCACTTTGCCCGCAATGACCCCAACCACCAATGCTTTGGCGTCAAGCAACTCAGAGAGAGCTACGAGCAGTACCAAAAATGCGAATCGTGCCAGATATCTGAGCACCAACAACAAATCGCCATGCCAGCCTATGCCGACCATGGCAACTCTGGTATGCCCCCCATCACACTTGCGCCACTTACGTGGGCAAAGGTCGTTCTGCTCTCTAACTCAGAAGCAGGCTCTCGCGGATCTTCCTATCGGAGATAGGTTGTCTATCTCCCCACGATGCCGACGCGAAAGGATCAAAGCCAGCTGGGCTGTCTATTCATGAGCAACGTTCTCTTTCTCTCGCAGTTCGACGCTTCCAGGCCGTCGACATGTCACAACATTAGATACACGCATGAGGTTCACACCCACCCCGGAGCAACTATTAGGTTGGAAGAAGGTATTGTGCTTAGCGATATGGCATCGCCGTCTCGATATTAGTCGAGCCCTTTACAATGTCTTTCTCACACCCGACGGTGGAATGTGGAGTTGTTTTCGGTTGTCATACTTCTAGACTACAGCATGTTACGGCCGGGTCCTCTTTTCACTCATGCCTGTTTCTGGCAGGAGGGGGGTGTGAATTCCGTTTCCCAGGATGGAGATACCCTGCTTCAGTCAGTCGGTTGTTGTCGGAGCAGTCATTCAGTCAGCTACCTTGAGCTGCAATATAAAACCGGTGTCTGTCGTTCGTTAAGAGATATGTTGTCAAATATCAAGCAATCTACCGCCCGGTGATCTAGTTGTACAAACACCCTCATGCACGGCATCTTGTGACCCCAGACCAGCTATATCGGCCTGCCACATCTACGACGGATCACGTCTTTGGGGGAGGACAACACCCCCTCGACCCAGGGGGCCCCAGCCCGATATCCTCCGCCGGCACCAGTTCCCCGGGAAAACCTGGGAGTGCCACAACCCACCACTCAGTCAGCCCCCAACATTTGACTAACTTGTCCTCCCTCACTTCTATAACTCACCGACTATGTCACCACAGCCCCCTGTGTCGTCTTGTCAACCTTGGACTCCGGCACATGTACCCGGTCACGCGCCGTTACTCAACCTATGTACATGTGTCCCTCTGCGCCGTGACAGCAATAGTCGGAGAAACCCCAGATCTGTACGTGATCGAGGGACAGCATTGATGATCCCGCACTGACAACCCTCGACAATGGGGTCGATGAGGCAATATACAAGTTGAACTGAGACCTACATGTTTCGAAACTGACAGCTGGAAACACCGACAGAAGTTCCCACGGGACCTTTTTCTGCACAACCGCAGAGACAGAAGAAGTACACCGGAAAGCCACCAATAGAAGTGCCGAGATGGCCACAAGGCATGGAAGAGATTGACATCGGGTAGCCACCGCGTCGGACACACACACTGACACTGGGGTGACACATTGGCTGTGTGGGGGCACCGGCAGGGCTCGGGGCTTCGAGCGGGCTGGAAGTTGCTATGTAGTTTGTTCTAGAACCACGCCGTAGGTTCCCCCTGATATACATGAGACGCCGCTCATGGAGCACTGTAAGGTGGTGCTGTATAACTAGTAGAAACCTGCCTCTTCGAACGCCGGCAGAGGAGTGACGAGCGGCACGTCTCGGCGTTCTACGGTCACAGCCACGCTTTCTCAGGTTGATGAACAGTGTAAAAACACGGTGAAGACATGTGGAAGGTCGAGTCCAGCCCGACTCCTGGTTTACAGCCTCGAAATCTTCACATCGGTCAGAGATGCGAGCAAAATGACTGGGCAATCTCTTCAACATCGACAACTCAGCGGTCTCGTCGACCACAAAGCTCTTCTCGAGGTTGACAAACCCCTGACCGGCCGTCGCAGGCGGACAACGTGTAGCTGAACGAAACCGGTTGCAACAGTGAAAGTAGCTAAGCATTGGCCGACAAATACACTTCCCATTGCCAGGACAAGCGAGAGAAGGTTGTGCGTTTACGCGCGTGGCGTCAATGCCACTATTGACGCCGACAGACACAGAACAAGCAAGACAGCTCTGGGAGGTACTAAGCCACCAACAACTGTTAGCCATTGGGCATCGACAACATTCTGTGAGCAACAGACGCCTGGAACTATGTTCACTTCCTGATCGATACGGGGCAAGTAAACACCACAGGGACCAAGCGCGACCACCGACGACAAGACTAACGACAACACGGCAAATATCCTTCCCCGGTACAATATCTAGTGACGCAGGATAGACCATAACGACACGGCTTTTACTCCACACCAGGGTTCGAGCAAGAAGGATCACAACAAGGTCGAGCCAGAACAGAGCGTTCACACATATGAGCCCACAACCGCAATGAAGCCACAGCCCGAACAACCAACACTCTTCCGGCAGCAAGACGTACCAAGATGAACTGTGATATCTTAGACACAACTACGGATGCATACCCGTCCGATAGACTCACCAGCTGAGGCCATGAAGCAAGACACCAACCCCGCGTGGAAGCCCACATCCGGAGCCAAGCAGTAACCCGAAGAACCCTTCCTCGAACGGGATCTGTCAACGAGATATTGGAAAGAAGCTAGATAAATGTCGAACAATGCATACTCCAGACATCTAGAACACTTTGAAACTCACCAGCCAGAAGACCAGCCACAGAAGAACATGCCAAACTCCCTGAACTACACCACAGCTCCAAACCACAACAGCAAGGAACCTCTCGTGTGGGACCGACAACACCAACTTCAAGCCGGCCAAGGTCTACAAAAGCGAATAGGCGAAACATGCAACCCCAGAAGACATAACAACAGCTAGTCGGAAGTGGGGGGGATATCAATTTCCGTCAAACAAGATGTGTATACGGGCCGGGAGCTCTCCAGTCGCGGCGACACCTCGAGCACAACACCACGACAACTCAGGCACGTGCACAGTAGACCATCCTCCAGTCAAAGGCATACCGAAGTCTAGATTGAAGCGTACTAAGGTAGTCAATAAGGCATCATCTTTCAATCCGGCCGTCCGTTATGTAGACCTAACCTGCGATAGACAATACATCTTAACCATTCCTATAGCCTCACACTCTCTTCCGCTTTTCTCTACCACCTCCTCCTAATCTTCTCACTCTTCCTCAGTGCAACCCCAAAGATCTCCCAAAATTTCTTCCAGACATCAAGCTTCCCCGCCCATACACTTTAAGAAAAGAACAGCATAAGTTTCGACCAGTCGAGGTCCTCTCAGCTCCCGCCTCCGTATCGGATGCCTTTGAACCAAAAAAAAAAAGTAAAATTTCGACGATGATGATATGGTTATAATACGCCTGTCCATGCCCTTTCTTCCTCTCTCCACGGTCGGGTGTGCATCCCCTCCTAATACATGACACATTAGGATATATAAAAGAACCGTTCTCCTACGTCGCAGTGTCGAAGTCGTAGAAAAATATGTCGTAGTAGTTCGCAACAAAGTAAACCTGCCTCTTCAAACGGAACGACCGCCTCATGCAAGCAGTCAAGCTCAAGCACTAAGAGGCAGCTCCCTCTCGTTCTTCTCGCCCGTCGCGAAACTGAAACCCCTCGCTCTCGCGCTCTCGACCTTCCCCAGCCCCATCTTCTCCCTGGCGGCATCGTATATGCCCAACCCATTAGAATCCTTCTTCTTCTTCTCCTGACCCCCCTCTTCGTTCTCGTCCGGGACGTCGTCCACCTCCCCGCGCTCGTCGAGATCCCTCAGCGCCGGCGGGCGATGGCGCATAGCCCTCGCCTTCGCCAGGCTAATCGTCTTCTGCTGGTACGTCGTGGTGATGGCCTGCGTGTCGTCGCGATCGATAGTCGCCTTCATCAGCGCGGCCATCCACAGGCGTCCCTGCTTGAGGTTGGGGCAGGCGAAGTAGTGCACCGTAGGCTTCGTGAAGTTCACCGCCCTCGACAGGCCGGCGCGGGGCGGGACGAGCTTGAAGATGAACATTGCGTCGGACTCCTTGGTCTTGTCGCTTTCGGCTTCTGTTGCGGCGAGGGTGGGGACGTGGCTCCCTGCGGGGATGGCGGGTGAGGCACCGGCGCCGGTGAGGGTGGCGTGGAGGCCGGTGAGCTTCTCATTGTCGGCTGGGAGGACGCGGTGGAAGGAGATGTCGATGAGGCCCTTTTCTTGGTCGTCGTCTTCGCTGTAGTAGTAGGCTAGTCGGCGGCCCTTTAGAACGAAAAGGCGGGGCTTCCATGTCGTCATTAGGTTGGAGCTCTTCTTCTTCATCCACCCGCTGTAGTCGGCGTCGACGATGGCTTGTCTGGGCGTTATCTTTTGCAGGCCCCGGAGGTAGGCGCTGGTCTCTTTCTTGGACTTCTTGCGGGCGTTGCCTTTGCCTGCGGTCGCCGTGGCGGTGTTGGGGCTCTTGGCGAAATCGGGCGAGTCCAACTCGAAGCTTGGCCCGGCGGATGGTGTACTAGACCCGGCTCTGGAAGGGGAGTCTATCGACGTCTCCTTGGCCGGCGAGTCGATGGGAGAAGCAAGCTTCTGACGCTCGGTACCTGTCACAGCGTCGGAGATCGCCCTCAAGCCGAAATTTGGCTTGAGGTTGTTTGCCTTGCCAGGCCAGTCGACGGGCATGATACCTTGACGATTTGCTGGGGAAATAGGAGTTGCAGCACTGGCAGATCGAAGACTGTCGTCGAGCTTTGTGACCGTTGGAGAGGGAGAATCCATTATGCCAGCTATCGGCCGTATTGACTCGGTTGTGTTGGTCGACGCTGTCCTACGGTGCGGACCTGTGGCAAGTCCGTAGTATTTGGAAGCTGCAGCCGAAATGGACTCCACGCTCCCAAACCTTGAATGCCTGGAGAGAGCGGTGCCGGAGCGTATGCGCTGCTCTTCGGCATAACTAGACTTTCGCTCGTGAGGAGCTGCAGTAGTGCTGTCCCGCTTCTTGAGCACGTTTCGCCTCTTTCCGTCTCCGTCCGGACCTGAAAAGTAACCGCGGTCGAGGTCGACTGCAGAATCTTGCAGATCCGGCTCGGAGGGGCTTATGACGTCCTGAAAGCTCGAGGATAAAGGACGCGGGGAGTACGCCGATTGTGTTGCGCTTCCCAAAGTCCAGTTACGATCGAAGGACGGCTGCTTCTTATGTGTCGCGACCTCGGTGGTTTGTGGAAAAGTGCCACTGCTGACCAACTTGGGCGTGACAGTTGTTGGGTTAAGGGTTGTTCCTGTGAGGCGGAAGTCTGTTGATGAGAACCGACGGGAGTGGTGCAAATCGCGGACAGATGCAGCGGACGGTCGCTTCTCGTGGGCAGGCCTGGTTGGGCTGTCTGTGAGCGGTGAAACAGGCGTCATGGGCTGCACCGCGTCCATTTTGGGCGTTTGCGTCAGTGAGAGACGTTTTGTCTGCACGGACACTGGCCTGTCGTCAAAGGTTCCCAGCCTCTGAGACGTGAATGTGCCAGTCCGACTCCTGGCCCTCCCAGTAGCATCAGAGCCAGCTTCACTCCCATACGTCTGGGTGGTCCGCCTCGTTGATGTTCCGAAACCATTTACTTCGTCTTGCAGCGCCTTGATCTTCTGCCACGTCTTCAATCTGCGCCCAACGGAGCCCAAATCAAGAGCCTTGATGAACACGGAAGTTTGGTCCATGCCAAGTATCACCTCACCTGTGATTTCCTGGTCCCTAAATACTTCGCAATGATGCTTCTCAACGCCGATTGTGAAGAGGTATTCTGCGACATCGTCGGCAGACCACGACAACACCTCTTCGCGGGAGTGTGCGCCATCCTCCTCCTCGTCCGTCTCTTCGCCCTGGATGTACGACATGCGCTGATCCAGATGAGAGCTGTATTCGCTTCCCGAATCGTTCCCGCTGTGCCCTGGTCTAAGAGTCCCATTTCCTTGCGTCGCGCTCAGGTCTGTGATGTGCTCGTTGATGACATTCAGGGTGTCGTGAAGCACCTGGCTGTCTTGGGCTGTATTCGGCCGCATGAGGCTACCAATGCTTCCAACGCTCGAGATAGACAGGCTGGGTCCAGTTTTGGCGGTATAGTTTGGTTGGGGGCCGCTCGGAGGCATGGTCGGATTATTGAAGAGCGAGCTCAAGGGCTTCGGCGTTGGGGTCGTCTGCATGTTTTCTGGTGATTTTGAGACAGGTGTTATGGTCTGAGAGGCTCTTGTCGGGCTAGGAGGGGCTTCATCGTTTGCAGTCTCGACAACAGGGGCAAGGGTAGTAGTCGGCTTTGGCGTCGTGACGTTATTCGGAGGGCTCGTAGTTGTTAACCTTGGTGCTGGTCGGGTATATACTAGGACATCGTCAGCCTCTGAGCAACCTGTCTTTGTCTGGCGTAGTACCAACCTTCGGGGAACAGGCCACTGTTGCCATTAACCAGATGCTTGCCCAGGAACCAACCGTCGCCGAACTCGTCGTCCCTTTCGATTAATTCGACACGGTCGCCCTTGGACAGGCTCAGCTCATCTGAACTCCGAGCCACGAAGTCATCTGGTAGGGAGGCGCGTCAGCCATTATCGTCCATCTGGGATACACTCAGTCCAGCCTTGTGGGCAATCGCCACACCACCGGACGACGCTGACGGATACAACAGGTTCCGTCCGATATCAGACGTCAGCAACACGCATTATAGGACTCTGACTCACGAATGACCACAAGTATGTCGCCTGTTTCAGGCCGACTCGCCGCCGGCGCCGGCGAGGCCATGGTGTCGGCGGGACGACAGCAGCAAGGGCAGGAGGGCGATTAGGATCAACTACAGCTCATGTATTTCCCTATTGAAACGTGTCTTGCGCCGAAAAAGCGAGAGGGGTGGCTTTGCTCGGTTGCCAAAAGTTTGTCGGCGACTGATGTCGGGAGGAAACACGGTCGTTCAAGCCGATGTTGTCGTTGGGCAGGTACCGCACGCAGCGTAACTTTGGGCTAGACTGGACTCTTGGTTTGCTTGGCCGTGCTCCTCTGAAAGTTGCGGATAAACAGGTGGGAGCACCCAGACAAGATGGCGAAAAGGGTTGCGGCTGCTGCAGGGCGGGGAACTGAACACTCAGGACTTCGGATCGACGACAAGAAAGTCTCGAGGACCGTATAAGTTGGGTTGCACCACCGCCTGACTGCTCGTGTGTTTGGATGTTCTGGTTATGGTGTCGTTAACCGAAGGGATATATCGGCAGATTTTTGGCTTTGTGACGATGCTTGAGCCTCCTCCGCTGCCCCTGTAGCTGAAAATAGATTGTTCCTGGAAAGGAGGTGCAGAAGAGAAACAACCTAGCCTTCGATGTGGTGGAAAGTGGAAAAGGCACGGAACTTTGAGAAGCGAAGAAATTTCCATGTACAATATATTCTACAAGAGGAAGTGGTTCTCTTGTTGCTCTTGTTTCCGGAGGCAAGAACGACTTTCATGACCCGGCAAATACCTACTGCACCACTACAATACAGCAATAAACGGCGCTGACATAAATTCTATTCCCAGCGTCACATCGATACCCTCGAAAGAACATGGATCTTC
Source organism: Coniochaeta sp. 2T2.1 (assembly GCA_009194965.1). Classification (NCBI taxonomy): domain Eukaryota; kingdom Fungi; phylum Ascomycota; class Sordariomycetes; order Coniochaetales; family Coniochaetaceae; genus Coniochaeta; species Coniochaeta sp. 2T2.1. The sequence continues at coordinate 2,920,740 of VSMA01000006.1, forward strand.
CCGCCCAACACCTCGCTCCACGTCAGCCAGCAAGCAACACGCGAGAACCAAGAGAGACTTCACATGCACGAGGCGCCGGACTGTGCAGCTCTTGGAAGGCGTGGCGGCCATTGGCAGGGTTGTTATTATCTTCCATTCCGGAAGCAGAATCTGGCCGAGAACGACGAAACTTTGGCGCCAGTTAGACGACGCTCTGTGATTGGCCGGCGGGGCAATTGGGTGCTGCATCCGTAGCCGGACGAGAATTGCGAGCTGGCAGCTGGTAGCTGGTGGATAAGGCTACTACAACTGGCAAGATATTTGGCCGGACATCATCGACGATCGGTTAGCTGTGGTATCAAACAATATAGACCAACGTCAACAGTCATATCCGTGACCAACTTGAAGTTTTGCACTCTTCCATAATACCCCTTTCGTCCAGTCCCGTTCAGATTACCCGCAATACCTCGGTCTGCCACTCCAGCCAAGTCAACCCGAACGTCAACACTAAACAACTAAGCCGCATCTCGGTGCGCGACCGACCCAGCCCTCAAAATGCCAGCCATAACCACAATCCACGAGTCACTCCCGTGTACGATCTCCTCTCCCTCATCCCCTCCCCTTGTTGTCCTCTTCCCCCTCTAACCAAACCCTTTAGACATCGACCCCGAACCCTCCCCCTCCGAACGAGCCGCCGCCGAATCCCTCATCACCGCCGAGCGCTCTCTAGTCCCAGACGACCCTTACCACGCCCTCCTCCCCCCTCCCCTCTCACCCACCTTCTCCCCCCTAATCCAATCCGAACTCGACCGCATAGCCGCCAAACAGCCCCTAAAAGCAATAGACCTCACCCGCTACGAGGCACCCGAGGCACCCTCCCCCTCGGCCTCCAAGGACGAGCTTTCCTCTATCCTCCGAAAGGCTTACGCGTCGGCTACGTACCTCAGTGCGAGGAGGGCTCACCTGGCGTTGCTGGATAGTTATGGAAAAAATGCGTGGTTGATGGGGAACTACCAGCTCGAACAGGAGCTGAAGAGCCTGGAGAGGGAGCTGGGGGAGACGAAGAAGGAGATTGATCTGCTGGCTGTGAGGAGGAGGAGGCAGCAGGAGGAGGTCGAGGGGGAGATTAAGGGCTTGGAGGAGGGGTGGAAGAGAGGGGTGGGGAGGGTGTTGGAGACTGAGGTCGCGGTAGAGGGGTTGAGGGCGCAGGCGTTGGAGGTTAGGAGAAAGTTGGCATAGGACGAATTGGAGATTTCTCATGGGGATGTGATCAAGATGGAACCTAGACGGGTATTGAAGGCACCCGGCATCAGATGGCGTTTAGGAGTGATTAGGTTGGCACAGAGGCGTTAAGACGGAAATTAGGGGGTACTCATGCATGTTAATGTATTCTGGCATGGCAACTTTTTGCACAGGTATCTGAATAAAAAGCCAATAAGGAAAAAGGAAACATCTTCCGTCGAATGTGAAGGCAGTGATCCCGGAACGCCTCCTACTTCCCCCTGAAGACCCAACTTCCCATCCCATGTCGATCCGTAATCCAATACCTAGTCTTCTACTACCCCATTATCCTCACACAACTCTGCTCAGGAGACTTCGGCTCCAACTTCGTCCAACCTTATGCCTGGAGAGGATCGACATCCTCCACGCCAGACTTGACGCCCTCGTACCGGGTCCTCCTCATGATGCCCTCGACGGGTCCGAGGAGGCGCTGGAACGCCGGCTTGTCGAGTGTTGCCACCTTGACGTCAGTCCGCGCGACGACACTAGCGGCGCGCGGAGCGTCATTAAGCAGCGCGAGCTCGCCGAAGAAGTCGCCCTTCTTGTACTTCATGACCGGAGCCTCATTTCCACTCTTGTACGCCTCGGCTTCGCCCTCTTCCAGCAGGTAGAACGAGTTACCCGGTTCGCCCTCGTGGATGATCGTGGTGCCGGCCGGGAATTTCTGGGTTTCTAGGGCATCGGCGATCTTGGACCTCTCCCAAGCGGTGAGGGACGAGAGCAGGGGAACCTCGCTGAGGAAGCCCTCGTACATGCGCCGGCGCGCAAATGTCGACTCCATGAGGATGCGGCGGAAGGTGGTGCGGTCGACGGCCCAGAGCGTGCACTGCGGTTCTGCTGAGATGACGGTGGCAGCACGTGGTGAGTTATACATGAGTGCGAGCTCGCCAAAGGAACCGCCGGCATCGATGGTTGTGACCTTTGTGCCCATACCATCAGGGCCGGGTTGCAGCTGACCGGTGCTGTTGACATATACGTCGAACTTGCCCTTCTCCACGACATAGAAGTAATCACCGGCGTCGCCTTGAGTGATGATCTACACATGATGCGTCAGTACAGCGGTCCAACGCCCGTCGAAACTCAAAAGGAAGGAGAGCCTACCTTGATGTCCTTCGCAGGTATAAGCTTCTCTTGTAGGGCTCCAAGAATCAGGTTGTTTTGCTCCTCGTCCAGGTGGCTGAAAAGAAAGTTTCCTTCTATCGCCTTTTTCAGCCTCTCAAGCTGCTCGGCAGTCTTGGGATGGACTGGGGGCGTCCAGCTATCGTCGGAGTCTGCTGCTGGTTTGAGAGACTCGGCAGAGACTGATGTGCGGCGGTTGAAGTTGTACTGCGCTGGGTACGACTCTGGGTTCGGCGGGCTTCTGAGGGCCGAAGGAGGGCCATCATGAGGGCCATCTCCGCCGAAGGGAGATCCAAATGTCTGTTTGAATTGGGGTTCTGCCTTCGCCCCAAAGTGTGGCGTTGTCGGCGAGGTCATAACCACATCATTCTCTTCTTCAATCACATTCTGCATGCCGGGGTTACCGAGCCTGCTACCGCCGCCAAACGGGTTCGAGTTGGCCCCGAAAGGGCTTGTGAAGCCGGAGTTGGACATGTTTGCTGGGTGAGGTTTTGGAGGATGCGGATAACACTGCGAGGGGGGTCGAGGATAGTAGAGCTCGTCGTTCGGTGGCAAGACGGTTGGAGAAGTAGTCGACGCCGAACTGGAGAATGTCGGGAGGTTTCGAAGATAGAACTTGTAGGTTTAGAGCTGCTATTTCCTTTTGGTAAGCTTCTGGAAGAGACATGGGTTTTGTATTCGCGAAAGCAGAGGTGGAGTGGGTTGGAATGTGTTCTGGAGACGCCGAACTTCTTTGTGTGTTGACAGGCAAAAAGCAAAGGGGAAGTGCTGGGTTGGCTTGGATGAGGCTGTACCTAGTTGCTCTTGTTGATTCTTTGTCTCGGATGGCGCACCAGCTATTGGACCAACGAGTGTCAGCAAGTATCCAGAAGGAATGAAATGCATAGACGTAGTACAGATGTGACAGAAGCCAGGTGGAGGGATTCGAGCTGGAGTGCCAAAAGGAAAGGGCTTGAAGACATGAAGCCGCGTTCGGGAGGCTGCATGTGAAGAAGCAAATGATGAGGTTGCGTGCGTCAAGGAGGACCGACGCCGGTCCAGACGAGACAAGCTAAGTGTGAAGCCACGCGGTGAAAGGCGTCCGTCCTTTGATTATGGTGCAGCCCCATGAGAAGATAGCATCGTATCGCAACAGGTTGAACGGAAGAGACGAGACAAGATGTCAGATATTGGTCTCTTACCTGAGAGGTTCGACTTATAGGAAGCTGGGCCTAGGCAGATGCTGAGACGACGGCCTGCTTTGGAGAGATTTGAGAAGTCAATTACACCGGGATATGGACCATCTGGAACCGATATAGATGAGAATATGACAAAGGCTGCAGTTGCCAAGGAAGATGCAGCAGAGGGAATTCGTGTGATGAAATTGAAGCTTGAGCCACAGATAGGAGAGAGCAGGGGGTGGGTGTTCGTGGCGACGAGTATAGAGTGCTCGATCTGTAGGAAATGAAGAATGACAGCAGCGGCACTAACCACGACGGGAGGCAAGGACGGATAGTCGTGTTGAAGAGGGAACTTGAAGAACGGGTAGTACGGGCCAGTTGTTGTGTGTCGCTGGTGTGGAGGAAAGGCGCAATGCAAGGAGGTGGATTTGGATGCAAGTGAGCTTCCGGAAGGTGCAGATAACGTCAATTGTGACAAGAGCAAGAGCGGTGACGTACAGTTTATGGGGAGTTCTGGACTCTGAGATTGAGGCAGAAACTGAGATGGCAAGAGACAAAGAGATGCAGATGCCGAATATCAACCCAAAAGATAGTACTAAGGTATCTGGCAAGAAGAAAGGATGAAAACTGAGGGAGGCAACTGGGTTGGAATTCGGCGAGACACATGAGATGGGGAAGCTGCTATCGGCATTCTTCTCTATCAAACAAGGTGGGGGAGAGACTTCCATCTTCGCAACCAGCTGGACCCCGGCAAGATTTCCCCTCCCCCGCCCAGTGCAACCTCTTGCTTTCTCCGGTGGTGGAACAGTTCTAGAAGGTGCACAGATCGCTCTGTGCCACTGCCCACCCAGCTCCGCAGATGTTCTCGAGCTTCTTTGCAGGATGCGCTAGCCTTGAACAGAGCTGTTTGCATCATCCCACCACCAGGGAGGCAACCACCGTTCCCCGCGATCCAAGGTAACCCACAGTGAATCAACCATACTCAGCGACCTTGATGAGACAACAAACACTGGATGACTCCCAGCTATGCTGTCTCTGATCGTTACACGCGCACTTGATGAGAGACCTTCAATATCGCATCTTCTCAGCTTCCAGCGGTCTCGGTTGCATCATCCCTTGCGCCCCGCAATGGTGATCGTTGCCAGTTCCATTTTGTTAGGCATGATTAAGATGAAAGCACATTCCAGATACAGGTTGCTGACGCGATAAACATCGAACCACGATGCCTAGGCGGCCCAGTCAAGCTTTCCTTATTTTGCAGGTCAGGGGAGTTTGTAGGCGGCAAATGTAGAGCAATGAATTCCCTGGCCTGTCAGTCCTGCCCAAGGAAGGATCCAATTGAGCGAGTTGCTTTTCTTGGTCACATGCAATATCATGTGACTGAATGCGACACGCTTGGTGCACAGAGCTGCCGCTACGTACCCGGGAAGGCTCAGCCTTACTCAGTGACGGACTTAGCGCGAAACTTAGCCACAACACCCTGCTTACTACGCAGTTAGGGATTCGTCTGGGCAACAAGGGGGCCGAGCATTCGTATCTCATCCAACTTTGTCTCGATGGATGCGCACTCCGGACTGATCTGAACTCAACAACCACCGAATTCTGGCTCAACGACACCACTGAAGCCATCCTCAACATCGCTCACGATGGCCGACACTCCGAGAGGAGGCGATCACGCCGACTCCATCTCATCCCAGGACTCCGGTCTGAACAAACAAGAGAAGAAGAAGAGCAGGAGGCCAGCAAGTAAGGAACACACCTCGGCGGCTCCTCCGGAAAGACCGCGTTTTTTGTTCTCCTGGAAGTAGTACTGACCTGGGTTCTTCTATCAGACACGGCATTCCGGCAACAGAGATTGAAGGCATGGCAGTATGTTGTCCTCACGGCACTGCATACTCACGGTCGCATCGAAGCTGACAGCAACGCAGGCCAATATTGACGCCCAAGACCGTTCTGCCACTCTTCTTCACATTGGGAATCATATTCGCGCCAATAGGTGGATTGCTACTATGGGCGAGCTCTAAGGTGAGACTTCTACATGAAGCCCTCCAAGGCAGTTCCCAAGGCTAACAGAATGCCACCCAGGTCCAAGAGATTAAACTTGACTACACGACGTGTTACAGGGATGCGACGAGCGAGCTGACGACGATGCCCCCCGACAATGTCCACTCAGCGTTCAAAAACTACACCACCTGGCTTCCACCGCAGTGGAAAGTCACGAACAAAAGTGTGACATACGACGGCGTCACCAAGGAATACCCGCTGTGCACCGTCGAGTTCTCGATTCCGGAAGACATGGGCCCGCCGGTACTCTTCTACTACCACCTCACGGCTTTCTACCAGAACCATCGCCGCTACGTGAAGAGCTTTCTGGATAAGCAGCTGAAAGGCGACGCCGTCGATGGGTCGACTATTAACGGCTCCGACTGCGACCCGCTTACCCACGATCTGTCGACTCGTAACGATCCTCGACCTATCTACCCGTGCGGACTGATCGCAAACTCGCTGTTCAACGACACGTTCAGCAACCCGGTCCTGTTGAACACTCAGTCGGGCGATAACAAGACCTACGAGATGTCCAACAACTCTGGGATCGCCTGGTCCTCCGACAGGGCGTTGTACGGCAAGACCAAGTACAACATCTCGCAGATCGTCCCCCCGCCAAACTGGCACGAGAGGTACCCTAACGGGTACACCGAGAGCAACCCGCCACCGGATCTCGCTGAGTGGGAAGCGTTCATGGTCTGGATGCGGACTGCCGGTCTCCCGGACTTCAGCAAACTGTACCAGCGGAACGATATTGCGCCCATGGTCGCAGGCAGATATCATGTTGAGATTCTCAACAGTAAGTCCTCAAAGATCCTTATGGCCACCGCTCGTTCATGAAGCTAACCGACGCCAGACTTCCCGTCCGACATCTACGCGGGTACCAAGTCGATCGTTATCTCCACCAGGACCGTGATGGGCGGACGCAATCCGTTCCTTGGCATCGCCTACATCGTCGTTGGAGGTATTTGCATCGTCCTGGGTGTCATCTTCACCGTCACTCACCTGATCAAGCCAAGGTATGCTGTATCAATACCCCGTCAACCATCCACATGTGTACTGACCCTTTCTTCCAGGAAACTCGGTGACCATACTTACCTGTCATGGAACAACGCCCCTGCTGCCAACAAGCAGTCAGGCGGCGGCGGCACCGCAATTGCTTCCGGCCGTGATCTGGGGCGGGGCGAGGCTTAGAATGCCCGCAGTTCTCCTCTCGATCGTGTCCGTAACGAATCGACACAGTCTTTACGACCATTGACCGAGGGGCACCCGTCGGACTCCAGGGAGAACTTGGCCAGTCCGAGTCCTCTTCCGCGACCACGCACGACCTCTACCGGCGCCACGGGTGTCCGACGAGTTTCAACTGCCGTCACGGAATCATCTTACAACGGCAGCATGGGGCAAGTCATTTCACCAATGGAGTTTATACCACGAAATACGCCGCGAAGCTTGTGGGAGCGTGTCCGTTCCGACAGTCCCCCTGCTTCGGGATCTAACAGTGCTTCACGCAGGCGTCCTGGGAGTTAGTTTGTCACATGCTTTTGTATGATTATGCATCCTTTTACTAGCCGACTCTCTCTTTACAGCCACTCGAGACGCAGAGGGTGCGCAGCTGTTGAAGGAACTTGTCATGTCAGGATTGACCGTCTCATTGGACCTTATTTCAGATCTCTTCCTTTGGAAGGACTGGCATGCTTAGGCCAGACCTGGGGAAGAACGGAAACAGGCACGAAGCATTCACAGCTAGCCGATACGGAGTTTATGGAGTTCAATAGTCAATACAAGTCATTATCTAGATAGACAAGTACCCCTACCTCGTCCCCCTCGCTCCAGCAGGGGCATCCGCCCTCCTCCTCTGAAAAGCCCGTCCCAGCGCATCCCTCACCATCGGATCCTGCCGGATAGTATTCTGCACCAACCACTCCTTCATCTTGCCCTTCATGCTCTGCACGACCTGCTCATCGCCCGCAAACGGCGCCATCTCCGTCTGCAGCAACCGTCCCATATCCACATCCAGACTCTTCGCCGCGCCCTCCAACCGATCCAGATTCTGCGCCAGCAACTTCTCATCGCTCCCACCCTTCTTCCCGCCGACCACAATCTGCCCGCTCGACGTATCGGCCCCAATCATCGGCCCAATCTGCGAAAACGCCACATAGAGAGTAATACTCAACTTCCTCGCCAACGCAATAATCTGAAACGGCAGATACCCCGTCTCCCTCCCCGTCCAAAACCGCATCAACGGATCGACGAACCGCTCAAACACCGCCGGCCTACCGGGGCGCATGACGGTGTCGAGCTCGAACACGAACATGACCGCCAGCACGAGCCACCTCTCGTACCGCGCCCAGTCGAGGTACCCGAACAGGCCCAGCGCGTACATCACGCCCGCCGCGACGGCGTAGTAGGGGACCAGCAGCTGCCCGCCCCGGACGACGAAGTCGCGGACGGTGACGCACTTGCCGTGGCTCGCCCACGTCACGACTTCGGGCCCGAAGCGCTCGTAGGCGAAGCGCCTGGCCGGGTCGAGGAGGGTGTCGCTCGCCGTCTTGAGGTGGACGAAGTACGCGTTCACGCCGTCGGCGTCTTGTTGACCCCCGGCGGCTTTATCGGGGTGGTGGATGGCGGCGAGCCGGCGGAAGCGGGACTTGATGTCGCGGTCGGAGGCGGATATGGGTAAGGAGAGGTCGGAGTAGAAGGAGCCGGCGCGGCCGATGTCGTGGTCGGCCTCGTAGATCGTGTAAAGGAGGTAGAGGGACACGACGGCGATGTGGATGCGGCGCCGGTGCTCGGCGAATTTGGGGCTGCCGGGCCGGGGCTTCGGGTCACCCGCGCGGATGGTGAGGGAGTAGAGGATCGTTTGGGTCCAGTTCGTTACTAGCTGGGGGAGTTGTCAGTTTGCTGGGCGGGAAGGGGAGAGCGAGAAAGAAGGGCACTGAGAAGGGTAAAGGGAAGAGCAGCAGGAGGCAACTCACATTGGGCAGGAAAGTCCACCCTATGAGGGAGAGGAGGTTTGACATTTTGGCTTGGTGTTATTGCATCACAGGGAGCAGCTCTACTTTGCCGGAACAGGGTGTCTGTAGAAGGAGTAAATATGAAGTTGCTTAGAGTGGAAGACAGAATTGAAAGTGTGGTTGGTTCGTTGCCCTTTGTTGATACGTAGCCCCTTATCGGCGTTATCGCAAGCTGTCACCGTCACTGCTCGCTTATCGGCGGGATATCCTCGGCTTGGCCGTCACTGAAAGGGGGCTCTCAACGCGTTGCTACGCGTCTCACAATTCAGAAGCCGGCAATGCGTTCACCAAACAAACAAACAAGCCTCTCATCTCCGATTGTCTCTTATTTTTTGTTGTTTGTTGTCTTGCATTCCTCAGCGACTATAAAGGTATAAGTCCCGTCATGGGTTTCAGCACCGCAAAGTCTCAGCACTCTGCTTGGACATCGTTGTGAAGGCGCTGGACGCTAGGAGTGCTGTAAGACGAGGAACTGGTTCTTTCGGAAGACTGGTGTCTTGTTCCCAATATATATGGGTTAGATATGAAGCTTCTGGTTGCGGGCCTCGCCCCCTGACGACGATATGCCGCCATACGTTCCGCCTCCCGACAACACCGCTACACAACATGTTGGGACAGAGCATCTGGCCATCAACAACACCTTTGTCCGGCGGACATGGCTGTTATTCAAGTTCAAAGCGCTACGGAAGTTGCGCCTGGCAACATATGATGGCAACTGTCTGCTTCTCAACAAGCGTCTGGTGGTGAAGACCGGAGCATATGTCCATCTCAGTGAGGGCGCCACAATGCAGTTCGTCGCCGAGAATACCTCCCTTCCGGTGCCCAAAGTCTACTGCTCCTTCCTCCACAAGAACCGAGCCTTTATCGTCATGGAGCGGCTGCCGGGCCTCGGCATCCCGAAGGTCTGGAAGACACTGTCTGAAGCGCAGCTAGAGAGTATCTGCGAGCAGCTGCGGAGCATGCTGGACGAGCTGCGGGCTCTACCACCTCCTCCTGGCACAGGAGTTCAGAATTGCGTCGGTGGTTCTCTGCGAGACTTCCGGATCCCTCATTGCCGTCCGAGGATGGGTCCGTTCAAGACTATCCAGGAGTTCCACCTGTGGCTCAGGGAGGGATTCAGGCTGGACAATGATCCTGATACCACGCCAGAAGAGGCTGAGCTGAGGGAAATGGTGAACAAGCAGGACGGTCCATGGCCTCCTCCGGTCTTCACGCACGGGGATCTGAACGCCTCGAACATACTCGTCGAAGGCGACAAGATCACGGCCATCATTGACTGGGAAACCGCGGGGTGGTATCCTCATTACTGGGAGTACACCTCTGTCTGGTACGGAAACAGGATCAGCAAGGGGTGGCAAAGCTTGATTTCCAAGTTCCTACAGCCGTATCCTGAGGAGCTGAAGATGGAGATCACACGTCAGAGAGAATGGGGAGATTTCTGATAAAGCCGCATCTTGGAAATCAACTGCCAGCTCTCTATAACCATACAGCAGCTCCACGAGACAATCTCGCCCGTCTGTATCGGTCTCGGACATTAAAACCAGCATGGAGCTCAAGGCAAAAGCTCCTTGTCCTCAATCATGTCATACGTCGGCTTAGGACCCAACACCAGCTCCTGCGTATCGTACCTCTTCGCCGCATTCTTCCCCGCCACATACTCCCGGCCGAAAGCCTCGATCGTTGGCCAGTCCAGCTGCGAAGTACCGACCGCCCTGCCATCCTCCTTCAGCCTCTGGAGAACGCCGGCGCACCACGTGCGGCACCGCCAGTTCGGGTCGCCGGTGATGACGGGGCCGTTCCTGATGATGGCAAGGAGCCGGGCTTCGTCTTCGACCTTGGCGATGACGAGACGTGCCAGAAGCTGGACAGACGTCTGGGCGTTGGGGAGGTCTCGTTCTTCGTAGAACCACTCGCCGCCGGGAACGCCCTTCTTGCCTCGGTTCTTGACGTGGCAGCGCTTGCCGGTTGGTGGATCCTGGCTGCTCTTGACCTTTTTGGTTTCCTTGGGCCCGATGATGAAGCCCCAGTGGTACCTGAGATGATTAGTTGACTGGAGATGCTGGGCGGCTTGGAGGAAGATCCGCTTACATCCGCTCTGGGTTGTTGGCCACGCCGCTGGGGTATAGGGCGATGTAGAGACGCTTTTTGTCCGAAGGCATGATAAGGAGTGCGGCGGCTGTTGACAATTGTGGGAGTGTTGCGGGAGAACTTGTCTGTCTGTCGGCTGTGGAAGCTCGTTGAAGAAAGCCGGGCGAGATCTTGTCTAATGGTATGATTGTCACAACTAGCAAATGGCTCCTTCATATCCAGTTGTACACCATTTGCTGCTGCATGAGTACAGCGGCCGGACTGTTCCCCCTCCATCCTCTCTCGAAATAGCACTGCGCAGTTGGCCATATTCGTAAGGCACAATCTCTTGGTTTGGGTTCACAAGCAGGCCCGAAACGACTCCTCGACTGCGCCGCTGTGGTTGGCCGCGCGCCGACCACATCTGAAGGAGCACATCGCCTTTTCCGCCTCGCCAAGGACGAAATTATCAATTCCATTCACCTATTCCATTGATATGGGTCCACAGTGCCGTTGGTTTCAGCGTTTCAGGTCGACGCCCCATGGTGCTGGCACTTGGTCGGTACAGGCCTGGCCGCGACCGGGCAGTTCAGCCATGGCTGTTCCTGAAATTTCCATGCCGCTTGTCCGAGCTACATGGTCTTGACTGGGACCTGGCGGCCTGGACCGGTCTCAGACCTACAGACAAGACGGGATACTTTCCGGCCGGACGTTGGCCTGTCCGGAGGATCGATAGTCACCAGCCGGAGGAGCGGGGCCGGAAACATTTGGCGGCGCTCGGGATGACGTGCACCTGGCCATCAAGGTGCGATCAAGCCATCAGGGTGCATGGGCAGTAATCCTTTATAGACAACGCACTGTCCGTCTTCTTCCTCTCCGTCTCCTTTACAATCGTCTCCTCAAATGTCACGGCATTCTCTGTGAGCTGTTATATCCCTGATTTGTCGACTTCCTCGATGCCCTCTCTTTACTCAAGTGATGGTAGCTAAGGAGAAGTCTCTCTAGAATTGGTGTCCTCATGGCTTCATCAATCACATCCTGTTCACTCTCCTCATCTTGCCTCCCCGTGCGGACTTTAATCGTCCCTGCACCTGCTTAACGGGCTCGGTAGGTCCGCACGGGTAGTGCTTCCTACTTCTCAGAGCGATAACCGCCGCCGGCATCCACCCACATGCGGGTAAAGTGACAACACCAGCGGCCGCCCCCAAATTCATGCTCATCACTCACACTCTTCATCTCCGTTGTTGCACGGCAACAAGACTTTCACCGTGGTGCCTGACGATCAGGACTGCCTCAACATCCTCCCCAATCGGCGATCAAGGTCCACGCTAGCGGATGTATGTGCCAAGCTTTCCAAGAATCATTACCACAGTATTCACGATGCCTTCGTTACCACCTCGCTGTCGTCACTGGCATGCCGTTAGTGCGGCACAGCAAGAGCGTATCGTCCGATTCAGCCAATGCCGCGTATCCGTTTAGTATCGCACTTTCCCTTGAAGGGAAGCCTAAGAAGAGAGGAAAGAGAAGGAAGACAACAGAAGTTTGTGACTCTGTTTGCGGAAGGCTCGGTGGCCCCCAGTCGGTCGGATCGTGCTTGCCGGGACGTTGTTGAAGCTGTGCCGCAGGAACACTTAGGCGTCGGATTGTATTTCATTTACATCGTGCTGCTCGCTGTTTTCAACCGAGATTTGCGTCGCGCCAGCAAAAAGTCTCATTTCACTCACTCCGTGATACCCTCCCTCATCGCGTCCCTTCGCTGCGCGTGGAAGGATCTTTACTCTCAAGCATCACTCGCTCCACCACATCACAAGCCTGTCTCACACACCGCACTCGTTCAAACACCGCCCCCAAAATGGCTCTTAGCAAAACCCTTCTCCTCCTCCTCCTCCCCCTCGCAGCAGCACACTCCCCGCTCCTCCTCGCGCGCGACTACCTCGACGAAGTTTGCAAACCCCTGACCAAGTCCCCCTCGGACACCGTCCCGCCCTGCGTCGAGATCGAGACAATCGAGACCCTCTGCGTCCCCAACGGCACGGCGCCCATCTACCTCGCCGCCCACCAACAGTGCATGTGCGGCGGCTCCTACTTCGCCGAGTGGCCCGCCTGCCAGTCCTGCCTCCTCTTCCACGGCTTGCGCAGCGAGCGGGAAGTCGCCCAGTACGACGGCGTCCTGTCGGCCGCCTCGTCGTCCTTCTGCGGCGCGGCCACGCCGACGGCGACCTTTGCCGACGTCTTCGCGAGCGTGCAGAGTACCTTCCCCGTGCCGACCACGGGGGGCACGGTCAGCAGCGACCGCGCCAAGGGGGAGACGGCCGTTAGTTTGTATTACACTGCTGCTGGGAAACAGGGGCCGGGGGTGATTACGGGGAGTGCGGCTACTGCTATTGCGACTACGACCACGCAGAGGGTGGTTACTACTCCAACTAAGTCGGGAACGACGGGTGGTGCTGGGGGAGGAGGGTCGGGAAGCCAGACGACTGGGGGAGGCGCGGCTGGACCGGGGACGACGGCTACTAGGGGCCCGTCGGGGTCGGGGAGCGCGAGTCCTTCTCCTTCAGGCAACGCGGCGGTCAGGATGGGAGGGGCGTCGACTGGCGTTGCTCTGTTTGCGGCTGTGGCAGCGATTGGGCTTGTCTTCTAGGGGCGATAGCGGTACCCGACCGACTGCAGACGAGACGCGCATATTGGTGCGCAATTCGTTGCGATTTTATGGGTAACCAGCTCATGGGGACTGAGAGACTTTATGCTGGAGAAGTGCATGGGAGCGAGGTGTTCAACAGAGCAAGGGAAGATGTGATGTTGCTAATGTTGGGGCAGGGTAACTTCACCGGAGTTGTAGCAGATGTAACTGCCCGGACAACAGTTTAATGAGAAAAGGTATTTCAAATTATAAAACTCCCAAAGACCGTTCTCCCATCATATCCCTCCCATCTCCTTCCAATCCTCCGCTAATTCAATGCCCTTTCAAGCCCCCTTCCTTTCTTCTTCTTCCCCCCTAAACACAAACATGCTTTTTCGTCTCACACAATCAATCTACTGCGGCATATGCTCAAACGGATGAGCCAGGTTCTCCTGGCAGAAGGGCAGCTTGCCGACGGTCCAGATCTCCGTGTCGGGCTTGAGCGTCTTCTTGATGTCCGTGTCGAGCGAGCCGCCCTTGAGGGCGATGATCTCGGGAGCGGCGTCGGGGTCGTGGGCGATGGGGCTGCCGCACTCGGAGCAGAAGAGGCGCCAGACCGAGTGGCCCGAGCTACCCTTTCCTTCGTACTTCTTGATGGGGCCGTTGATGGTGAGCTTGTCCTTGGGGACGACGCAGACGAGGGCTGTTATTTGGGGCAAAGGTGGTTAGTGGGTTGGTTTAGCTGGTGGAAAGTGTATGACGTTGGGAATGCGGGGTTGAGTGGGATTGGGATGGGGATGGAGGTTTGGAATTGTGATTGCGACGGGGAATTGGTATAAGGAGATAGGGAAGAGGAGGATGAGGACGGGAAAGGGATATTGGGCAAGAGGGAGAGCTTACAGTAGGTCGAACCGGATTGGCGCTGGCAGTCGTCGCAGTGGTCGTAGCCGGTCAGGAGAGGGGCGTCGACGTCGACCGTGTAGGTGACGGCTTTGCAGAGGCAGTGGCCCTTGAGAGTCATGTTTGCGATTTGAGTGTTTACGGAACGTAAGTTGTGTAGTGGTACAGCGGAAGATCGATTGAAGAGCTGGTGGTCTGAATTTGTCGATGTGTTGTCTGGAAGAAACGGGATGTGCTTGGGGAGAGATGTTCAGGTTCTTATATCTCCGGAGGGGAGACAACCAAGACCAGGAGCTCAAGAAACGACGATCAGCTAAAGTACCGTACACTTCGAAAGCTACCTACATAATCGCCCATGCGTTAGGGCGTAGGTTAGCTCCGAGGGTCTCCTGTGTCGTAGCTTCCCCCTTATCCACATTCCAGATGGGAATTTGAGATACAAACTGCAGCTCCGCTAGGTCTTCAAGTCTCCGTCATGTCATGCCCTCGAGAATCCCCAAGACCTGCAGAGCCGTACCCGGTTGAACCGTAGCGTGGGGTCCGTCTTGTGCTAGATATCGCATCCTTCTAGATCTGGTCAAGAGTACACTCTGGTATGCTATTCTAGGAGACTCTTTCATGTCATAACACCGTCAGCAGCTATCTAGAGACTTACGTACATCATAGACATCGGGCGAATGTGTCAGCACCCCGCCAATGAAGCTCCTCGCCGAGGGTGTTCATGATGTTATCGATAGCTGTAGGTCCCTAGCTTTGCAGGTCCATCAGTAGCTTGACGGATAGAAGTTCGACCTTGGACTGTGAGACAGCTGCGTAAAGTCGATTCTGGACTCATGCACGAGCGTATTTCTCATGCGCTAAAGATGTGCTAGAGGAGTACAGTCAGTATCACGTTGTGTATTCCTCCTTCACATACGCCGCGGAAAGGGTTGAAGAGAGAACGAGCTGTACCCCTCACTCAGAGCTCAATCTGCGATAGCGGGGGCGGGCTTCTTGCGATTGCTTCTTTGGGCCGATCTCGCCGGTGCGTGTAAGCCCCGGTCGGGAAGATGAAACTGAAATTTCAAGTTGCGGCGGAATCCTCAATGAACAAACCCCCCGAGACCAGCTGGAAGCTATGCTGCTTGAGAGTGCTCGTACCTCAAGTCAATTGATTGACCGATGTCAGCGTGTCTCCGGCGAGCCGACTTAAGTCTAGCATCCTTCGGTGCCGGTACCTGGTATCCAGATGTATTTGGAATTCCCAGGTCCCGAGCGTGGCTCAGGTCCACTAACAGACATTGCTAGTCTCACGCTCAGCGCTCGCAAACTACCTACCACAGCAGACCTAGGGTAAGGTAGCAATGGTCGTAGGGCGCTTGTTTCAGTGGTGTATTCAGACCCTGTTGATTTGTTTAATCGACATGTTTAGCGACTTCGTTTCCTTGACAGCTCAAGAGATTTGAAATATTCGGAAGGACCGCGGCAGCCGTACACCCGAGGCTCTCCTACGACATATTTCACGATCGTCACTGCAGCACGCACGACTGCCCCGACCGTGCCGACATATCGAGGCTGCACATTTGACATCGTTCTTGAGCTGAGATAGGCCAGCCGGCCATCCCGTGGTTCCTAACTGAGACTCTTCGAGATACCATGTGTCGACAGGCGTTGGGACATCGCTGACCGCGATCGTCCCGTTAAGAAGGAAGATGTTATTGACCAGCTGGTGCTCTCAGCGTTTGACCCATACATCCGCGCATGTATCACCTTCCTAGGCATGAGCGGTCCTGCCCTGCTGCTAGTGGTGCTCCTCGTCTCGCCGGAGGCTTCGTGCCAGAGCTCGGGAGCATCACAAACGGACTGAGCATGGCACACAGGTGAGTCAAACTCCGCAGCTTCAGCTGTGCCCTTTCTCTGCTCGCCGCTCCGACGCAGCGCCTCCTCCGTCCGTGCAACTCCTGTCTACCTTAGGGTTAACCCAGAACCCCCCTATGGGAGCAGGACGAAAGATGATGTTGGCTCATTGACGGAGCATCCGCTGGTAGAATGGAGACTTCCTTGAATCTCAGATCCAAGGACACATTTCCTGGCGTCGACATTATGTACCTCCCGCCTAACGTCTCGGATAGAACAGCAGACCGCCCGATTTCTTCTCTTGCTTGAAGTTGGATGATACCAATCCGGCAACTCTGCTTTGACGGGCAGTTCAGGATACCAACCACTAGGGCCATCCGGAATATATCGAGAACCCTTCACACAAACGGCTCCCAGTCCTTGCCAATGTAGTAAAACAGGCTGGCACGCCCCAGCATACCCGGATCAGAAAAAAAGAAACCAGTAATGCTTCCATGACGGTGGCCGGATGCAAAACGAAGAAGGTGAACAAAGTAAAGGTTGGTGAGGCACGGTGGTGACACGCCAGCTGCTGTCCGCCCGTTGCAAAGTCAACATGGCGGCCAATACCAGCACAGCCGACTGCAGCAAGCATCCAGCGGCGCTACATGTACTCTGCCTAGGATCCGGGCCTCGAATGAATCGTCCAGATCCAAGATGCTTCAAGGTCAGAGGTTGATCCCAGAAAAGGAGAAAAGCTTAACCAGCCGGAGAACGGTCCGGAGAAGAAAAAAACTAGCCACAGAAAGTACACCTGTGGCATGTTAGTGCGGTAACATACTAATCGTCGTGTTGCTGGCTACGTCGTGGAATCATCCAATCGAGCGTTCAGGTACCGCGCTAACATGCGTACTCTTGGAACAGGTGTAAAAAACTGGGATCCACTTCCTTTCAGCCCCACGTCCTTCGAATGGCGTTGCCGAGGGGTTACTCAGGCGCAGCCTTGCCTTCCCCGATTGAGTCATTGATGGGTCCCAAGTCTCCAGTTCCGAACTTCCACGACCAACCATTGCGTTCCGTAGAAGTTGCCTCTTTGAATTTAAAGATTGCCAACGACAAAGCAATTCAAGTTGTCAAACCCGCTTTCAACCATTCAAACTGTCCCTGTTCACCTTCACTCATCCCAACGACACGATCCTTAAAAAACTGAACTTTGGCTCGACACATCATCCATTCCTACCTTCATCCGAAATAACACACCTTTCCACACCGCCCAAAACCAACCCTCACATCCTTCAAAATGTCTGACGATTGGGACCAAGTCACCAAGATCGGCAGCAAGGCCCACGGCCCCGGCGGTCAGCGCGAGACCGTCGTCCGCGGCAAGGCAGCCCTCAACGCCGCCCAACGAAGCGGTTCCGTCCTGGCCACGGAGAAGAAGTACTCCACCGGCAACCCCGTACGTCATCCATTCTGTCCCCCTCCCCTTCCCTACCCTCAACCTCTTGGTCAGCCAATGTCAACATTAACTAACATGACCATCCTCACAACAGGCCGTCAAGTCTGGCGTAGAAGGCCAGCGCCTCACAAAGGTCGACCGGTCGGACGACATCGTCAAGCCCAAGACGGTGGGCAAGGAGGTCGGCAACGCCATCATGGAGGCGCGCGCAAAGTTCCAGCCCAAGGCCCTGACGCAGCGCGAGCTCGCCACCAAGTGCAACACCACCCCGACCATCGTCGCCGACTTTGAGCGCGGCACCGCCACGCCCGACCAGAAGGTGCTGAGCGCAATGGAGAGGGTGCTCAACGTCAAGCTGCGGGGTACCGACATCGGGAAGCCGCGGTTCGAGAAGAAGTCGTAGGCTTTGTCTGTCATTAGGAATGGAGAATGGACTGGTTGTCTCAACACCTGATTTCGCTCTCGAAGGGAGAGGGGAATAGGTGTTTGAGACGTTGGGGGATAACAGTATGGGTTTGAGGATTTGAACGCGTCTTTGGTTCGGCTTGTTATTGTGGTTATGGCATGCAAAGGCTTTTCAAGGCATGAAAGGCACGATGATATCAGGGAACCGGGAGCATCAGATTGCTCGCCCGCTGCGGGAATACGGAAGCCGAAGAGATATGGCTAGGTTTTTGCTTTTTTGAGCACGGAAGGATTGTCATGATGATTATGATTATTAAACGTGCTGCGAGGCGAAAATAGACGGGTCTTCTTGCCTTCAACTGGTGTCTCTGCATTGCTTCTATGTCTGAAATTGTGATGTGAGGGGAGCGCTTCAGCATGGATATGGGTCGAACTCTTGTGCTTGAGCTGATCCGGGATAGCCACCACAAGACGCGGTGCTGGACGGCTTTCCGTCTCTACCAGCCGTTTTGGGACTACTTTACAGGTAGAGGCTGGATCGTTGGATATTGCTTGGCCAACTGGACTGATGCGATGCACGCTCATTCGGACCAGACATCCCTCAGCCGGACCAGCGTCTCTAGTCCGGGATAGAGTTCGGGTTACAGGCAGCCTGCAGCATATCAAGGCATGGCATGGGGTGTTCGGACCAGACATGTTTGAACAACCCGAAGGTCTGATATTATGTGCCTGTGCCTACTACTGTAGACTTTCTCCTAATGCATCCCAAAGCCAAACCTGTCCTCAGACATCAAACTCCGTACACCAATGCTAACAAGCCCCAAAACTCCGTATCCCAATACAAACACACACCACCAGCTCTTTCAAGCCATGCACTGCCAAACGCCAAATATCAAAACGTCCAATGTCCTGCCATCCTAGGCCAAAAGCTTCGCAACCCTCTGCCCAACAGCTGCCTTAGCGGGCTGCATAGCACACTGAATAACCACATTCTCCTTGCCGCCAATGGTCACGATCCGTAACCACTCCGGCGCGACCTCGCTCGCCAACAGCCTGACACAGCACGCCCCATCCTCCTGGCTCACGGGAGTCCGCAGCGAGTCCTTCAGCTTCACCAGCAGCGCCGGCATTGTGAACGAGATCCTCGCCCTGGCCTCAGCGGTAGCCATCGTCAACATGCCGATCACACCGGCGACGTCCTCTGCCCTTTGCAACGCAGCTCTGCGCTGGAGCTCAGCGGGGGATGGCGGAGCGGCGGACTGTGACAGGGCCAACTCCTTGTGCCGGATGCGGTCGAGGAGGGACATCTTCGTGCCGTCCGCGTTGACCGTGGGGACGGCGTTGGCGCGCGCCTCCTTCTCAGCCTGACGCTTGGCGATGTCGGACTTCAGCTCGTCGAGGGCGTTGCGGCCCTTGACCAGGAGGGGCACCGCCGTGGCGCGGCTCGTGACGGGCGCCCTTGGGAGGGCGCAGATAAAGGCCTTCATGTCCGAGTCCTTGCGGATGGACCAGAGGGAGCGGAGGTTGGCCTCGAAGGTCTTGTTCAGGCGCTCCTCGTCGAAGTGGGAGGCGTTGCTGGCCTCGGGCGTGAGCTCGATGCAGAGCTTGCCGCGGCCGTAGTCGCAGAGGACGAAAGGCGAGGAGGCGTTGGACCAGCCGAGGATGCCGACGCAGCGCTGGATGTCTTCCGACGTCACCTTGCGCTTGCCCCATGACTGGGCGACGCCCGGGGTGATGGAGCGGATGTCGACCGGCACGTTGGGGCCATTGTGGGCGTATTGGAGGGTGAGGGACTTGAGGAGCGCGGTGTGCAGGCTGAGCAGGTCGAGGAGCTCTCGGGGCAGTTGCTCGATGATCTCGCGTACGTGTCTCGTCCGCTTGCGTGCCGGAGAGGCTTGGATGTTGAGGCGCTCGAGGAGGGCGGCGGGCTCAGAGTCGGCGTCTGAAGACCGGCGGCGCTTCTGGGTGGGTTTTGTCGCGGTCGTTGACACGGCAACAGTGATGGATGGGAGAAAAGCTTTTTCGAGAGTCGTCTGGACTTTCTGGCCTGGGCGGGCGTTCTCCTTGTCGTCGTGGATGGGTGCTGCCTTCCTCCTCTTCAGAGGGGCGATGCATGGTGCTGGTGCCTTGGGTGTGACTTCCTCCTGTCGGAGTTTCTTGGAGGCGTTGCCGGCTGCTGAGATTTCTTCCGAGTCGACGATGATATCCGCCTTCCTCTTCCTGGAGAGAACGATCTCAATTCCCACGGAGCGCGGCGCCTCGATGGCTGCTGCCTTCTGTGCTGCCTCCTTGTCGATGGGTTGCGCCTTCGAGACGCGGGTGAAGTTGGTGATGGGATTGGAAGTCGGTTTGGCAGGCTGGATGGTCTTGCCGCGTCTGGCTCGCGGTTGACGAGAGATGGTTGCTCCAGGCATTGTGATGAAATGGAAGGCTCGAACGTGACGGTATGGAAAGAACAATACTGATGCAATGACAGAACTGTGAACTGAACGAGGCAAGAACAAGTGCTGATGGCTGAGAGAAGGAGCTTTACGATTCAGTTATGGGAAGGGAGAAGGACGCTGTTTGAGTGGAGAAGCACTTAAACTTGGGGGAAGTCGCGACGCGAAAACACGCGCCGAGGCCATTAACGCGTCCACGGTTAGCGCGTAAACCGCCCCACTTTGAGGATACACCAAATCTTGGTATCGCGACAGACATGTGCTTTTCAGGTGTCCAGCCATTCACTCCCCTTCAAACTCCACCCGCTTCCTTGCCTATGGCACTGGCCATTGGATTCGTCGCCCTAGTAGCCCTGAGAGTCAGTCTGGTTTTGTTGAATAGCGAAGCGTCGTGTGATAACCGCTTACTCGCCAGCAACACCCTCTACACAGTATTTACGTACATCCAGCAGCAAACTTGCTACCGCAAGGAGTTGCAATGTCCGGCTGCGAATAATGATCAAAGAGCTCAAGCCATGCATCCAATATCCTTTTACCCTGCTATTCGAATGCATCGTCAAGTGTCGATGAGGATCGCGGATCTACCTTCGTGAAGTCCAGCATACGGAAATGCGCTTCCTCAGCCTGGCCATGTCGGGCCACGTATACAGTGCGTGCGCTACGAGCGTTTATCGAGCATCACGCAGATGCTGTTCGTCGTCAACATGGTGAGAACGACAATATGATTCTTTAATCATCCAATGTTCCAGACCATCTCTCCTGTTCGAAACCATCTCATGGACGATATGCAGCGCTAACAACGCCACAAGATGCTCATTGGTGACCGGAATCAAGCTGAAAAGCAACCTTCGCTCAGCCCGAGAGACTACAGCTGCCACCGAATGCTAGGAAAGCTTACACTGGCTTGGCAACGAATCCGGTGCATGCAATTCACAACCATCTCGATTGCAACCCGTTGCGTGGACGATGGCGGAGTTGTCCTGTGGCTGCCCGCCAATGCCGCCACGATGACTTCCCATTTGCTGGGCCAGTACATCCAAGCCATCCCTGGCCAAAAGGGGTCAAGTATGCTGCAGTCTGGGCTGCCACA
This sequence comes from Coniochaeta sp. 2T2.1, assembly GCA_009194965.1. Taxonomy (NCBI): domain Eukaryota; kingdom Fungi; phylum Ascomycota; class Sordariomycetes; order Coniochaetales; family Coniochaetaceae; genus Coniochaeta; species Coniochaeta sp. 2T2.1. Next base: position 2,942,136 of record VSMA01000006.1, read on the forward strand.
GCATGGCCAACGGGCATTGTGCTCTCCTCTCGAGTGAGGGGAGGAGAAGTCATACATATAGCAAAACGTGCCGCGTCTCGTTGAGAACTTGCTTTCCAGTGTCCTAATGCTTCTATCGAAGCCATCTTCAGTCATTGCAAGATCAATTGTCGCCCAGTACGCCTCTGCTGAGGTCCTCTTCTCCAGCTGAGTCTGTTCATTGTCAATTGGTCTCCGAGTCCTCGAAACACAGCCAGAATGCGTGCCACCAGCATCGCGGCCCTTACACTGGGCCTGAGCCACTCCGTGCTCGCCCAAGACCTCTCCACTGCTCTCCAAAAGTATCCAGAGGTCTCAACCTTCCAACGCCTCATCAGTCAGGTTCCCGGAGGAGCTTCCAGCTTGTTGCCAAGCGGCCTCTCTCCGAACTCGACCAGAGGCGTGACCGTCCTCGTCCCAAGCAACGAGGCGTTCTCGACGTTTCTCAATGCCACCGACACGGCAAACATAACAGACGTGCCGCTCGATCAACTGGTCAACGTCTTGTTCTACCACATCATGTTCGCCAAAATGACGAGCGCGAACTTCTCTACGCCCGGCGGTGTGATCGTACCTACACTGCTCAAGGACGAGCAGTACAACAACCGCTCCGCTGGCGCCGAGCTGGTGAATACCTATGGCGCTGATGAAGCTCAGGGGAATGTCCTCTTCATCTCCAAGGACCCCATTAACCCGGTCAAGTTTAGAGTCCGCCAACAGCAAGACGACAGCGTCGCTCTGCGCGGCGGTATGGGACAAGGCGGCAGCATCAACGCAATCGACGGCGTCTGGGACCTAGGCTACTTCCAGATCGTCGACACGTGAGTCAAATCCGCCATATCTCACCCATCCCTCTACTAACTGTCGGACAGCGTTCTCTACCCCCCAGCCCCCTGCTCCAACACGATAAAATCCCAAGACGCCCTCCAATCCCTCGACACGGCCCTAACCAACGCCGGCCTCTGGAACGCCCTCGACCACACCCCGAACGTGACCTGCCTCGCCCCCACCAACGACGCCTTCTCCGCCGCCGGCAACCCGGAGACGACGCTCAACAGCACGGAACTCTCTGGCGCCTTGCTCTTCCATACCTTACCCATGCCGATGTACTCCCCATTCCTCGAGGACGGCATGGTCCTCCAATCTCTTGGGGGGCAGGAAGTGACGGTAGCAATGGTGGATGGGAATATCTACTTCAACGATGCGAAAGTCATCAGCCCCAATGTGCTGACGAATAACGGGTTGATACACGTGCTGGATAGGGTCATGTCGCCTAACGGGACGGCGCCGGCCGCTACGGGGACCGCGACGACGACGAGTACGGCTGCTGGGACGACGAGTACGGGCGGGACGAGGACGTCGACTACGGGGGCGCCGGGGGCGGGGAGCTCGACGGGGACGGCTAGTCCTAATGCTGCGCAGCCGGCGGTGGTGGGAGGAGGAAACGCTGTTGGTGGGTTGTTGGCGTTTTTGGGTGCTGCTGCTGTGCTGGTTTAGTGCTGGTAGCACAATATAGCTGGGCTGGGAAATGGCCTCTGCAAGCGTTTGCGAAAAACTTGGATCTCAAAAGAGGATAACAAAGGCAATGTGCATGATGGCACCCAACTTGACAATAACAATCTTAGTAGAATAAAAGCTCATTGATCTTGATGATTATCTCGGCTGACCAACGTCAGGAGCGCACATCCAGTCCTATACCAAAACGCCCGCTTGCCATGCATCCTATCTTGAAGCGAATCCCGAAAATCTTTGAAGCAACCCCCAAATCTGACCCCAACTTTACAACATAAACGCCCCTGCACCAACCGCAAGGCCTATTCCTACCACAGTCCCCATCACTCCTCCTGCGCCCAGCCGTCCCGCACCGCTCCGTCCCGGCACCCCCTTAGCAACACTAGCCGTCGCCCCCGCTGTGACCAGACTACAACTCGCCGTGCCACAGCCATACCCACTCGGACAACAACCAGCCCTATCCCCGCCTTCCTCGCCGCACAGGAACCACCCGTTCGCACAGCTCCCCGTCGTGGTCGCGGGTACACCGCTAGCGGGCACGACGACGGTCACGCCGTTGTCGTTGACAATGGTGGTTGACGACGGTGGGGGAGGACAGAACGTGGTCTGGCAGTCCCGCCCCGTCTGGCAGCAGCCGCCTCCCGCTGTCGCTAGGCAGGCGTAGAACCCCGTTGGGCAGCCGGTGGGTCGGACGGGGGCGGAGGCGTCTGTTGTGCGGGTTGGGGTGGTGGTGGTGCTGGTTGTGCGAGACGTTGTCGTGGGGCTGGAGGTTGAGGGCGAGGAGGTTGTTGGAGGAACGACGACCGGGGTGGTGGTTGTTGTTGGTGTCCAGGTTGTAGATGGCGGAGGGGGGCCGGCGCTTGTTGACGGGGAGACGGTGACGATTGCTGTGGAACTTCGTACGCCTTGGACAGTCAGTTAGCTTGACTTTCTATCCAAACGTCGGAGAATACTTACATCCCACATCCTGACAGACATATCCCGGTATACAGCACCCGCCTCCAATCTCGCTCCCGCAAGGCGTGTTGTCCGGCGCGCACCCCGAAATCGTCCCTCCGCAAGTCGAGCCGGTCGGACAGCAGCCAACCGGTCCTAGCCCCGTATCCTGTATCACCATGCACGTCTCCCCCGTCGGACAGCAGCTGTTCGGGTAGCCGATGTTGATACAGCTGTTTGTCCCGCCCGGGCAGGACCAGTCTCTTCTTTCTAACGCTGCTTTGACTCGGCGGAGGAGGTGCCAGCGGGAGTATGCTCTTGTCTCGTCGGGGTTGCTGAGGAGGGGCGCAAAGGCTGGGCGGAGGTCGAGCTCGGCTGAGGCGTTGTTGGAAGGGGGCTGCCGTGCTGCAACGAAGGGCAGTGGGAAGGTTTGCTGGGCCGATGGGAGGCCAAAGACCTGGTAGTGGTCGTAGAACTTCTCGCCTGCGTCTGGGGCCATCTTTCGGATCGCTGTGGGCAGAGGCGCATCGGGTTCGGCGGATATTTGGGCGGCTATGAGAAGCCAGAGGGAGGGCGGGAGGAGCTGCATCTTGAGACGGCGGGAGGATGAAATTGCTTGGTAGAGATAGTCTTAGTAGATGTAGTAGGAACGAGAGCTATTCCATGTCTTAGATCGTCTCTCGCGGAAAGTGTGTGAGGTTCAGGAGGAGGTGGGAAAGGTGGGCGATGTCAGAATCGAGTGGCTGGGAGGATGTCAAGGTCCGCCTCGCATTGGATAAGCGGACCGGGTGGCGCGCATTGATCGTAAGAGCTCGGGGAGAACTCGAGGTGAAGAAAGAAGGCCTGGAGCCTATTATTGTATACAATGCTCGAACATCGTGTCCTATATTGCTGGCATAACTCTTCGTTTGATGTTTCTCTTGAACTTTTTTGGTCCCCTCCGTTCGGTTCTCGTCCGAAGACCGATGAGCTACCCCTGTCGCTCTGGCGGGTCAATCTGGAACAGGGGTTCAAGCCGGTACGTACCTCTTTGTGAGACATCTCGTCGCGAACAATGGCAGCTAAGAAATAAACCGTCCAATGCCTAATAGGGTATCCTAATATTACACTTCTCCAGAGATGAATATACATCCATATGATACAATATCCTACACATCCCACAGTTCTCTAAAATAGCGACAAGGTCTCCCTCTTCCTCTCCAGCTCCGCAGTCTCGGCCTTCGCCTTGCCCTTGACCAACGACGAAGTCAACAACCCAGCAGCGACACTGACATTGAGACTGTCGACCAAGTTGGACTGCGCCATGTTGTGGATGCTGACCTCATAGTCCGCCTTGGACTTGAGCTGCTTAGACAAGCCCTCGCCTTCACCGCCGAGGAGGAGGATGCATGGCTCCTTGGATAGCGGATCCTGCTCTTCCATGTCGTAGATGCTTAGCTGGCGATGCTTGCCGCCGGAGGATGTCAAGGGGACGGCGGTGTAAACCTTCCAGCCGTTCTCCTTTGAGGCGTCGAGGAAGGGCGCCAGGTTCTCGACTGAGAAGAGGGTGATTGCCTCGGACGCACCGGCGGAAGCCTTCAAGGCGACGGGCGTGAGGGTCGCGGAGTTGCGCTTGGTGATCGCCACGGCCGTAGCACCGAGGAAGTTCACCGACCGCAAGATAGCCCCCAGGTTCTGCGGATCGAGGATCTGATCGAGCACAACGACGAGGGGCTTATGCGTGCTCGGCACGGTGCGAACAAAGTCCTCGGTTCCGTTGATCTCGGCGTCCTCAGCCGACTGATGGGCCAGCTCGACCTTGAAGCCCGAGCGTTCCTTCGTCTCCTCGAACGGGCCGAGGCCCTTTAGCGGAAGTTGAGGGATGGGCGATGCTTCAAGAATGTAGCCGTTGTGCGGCCTGCCGCCGGACATTTTGTCCATGAGCTTGCTGTCGCGTACCTGGACGTTGCGAACGGGGATGCCCTTCTTGCGCGCCAGGGCAACCATGACCTCGTCCACATCCACGTTCTCGCGGTTGGCGCCGGAGTAGACGTAGAGCTTGTACAGTTTGCGTGCGGATGTCGAGAGTGCCGCCTCCACAACGGATTTGCCGTAGAGAAACTGCGAGGCGGCTGTTGTGTACTCGATTGACACTGGTCTCTCCGGTTCGTGTGCGGGCCTGTCTCCAGAACCCCTGGGTCCGGATTGCTCCTTTGTTCGGTGGAAATCTTTGTGTTCTGTTGATGTCCAGCGTTTCGCCTCCTTCTCCGGATCCCGGGTTTCACGGCTCCGCGTGGAGTCCCTCGGGCTGTCCCTTGATCGGCCACCGCGGTCTCCAAACGAAGACTCCCTGCCACCCGTCCGAGGCTCCCGGCTGCCGAAGCTTGACCGTGACGGGCCCCGGTCAGCAAAAGATGATCTCCTCTCAGAGGGCCTGTCCTCCCGCCCACCGGACCGATCCTGGAAGCTGTCTCTTGATCTGCTTCCAAAGGACGACGGCCTGTCCGGGCGAGCCTCCCGGCCAGCTCCAAAAGATGATGGTCTCTCTGGTCGAGATTCCCGGCCACCCTCCTCTTTCCACGAGGCCTCAATGGCCTCATTCTCAACCCGGTCTATCCTCCGAGTCTCCTTGCTAGGTCTGAACCCTTCGGTAGCCCGATCGGCCCAGTTCCCCGAGACCTTCGGCGGCGTCTTGTCCCGGTTATCCCGGACCGCAGTCCGCTTCTTGTAGTCAATTTTTGCCCCATCATCGCCCTTCCCGAACGGCGACTGGCTCTTGAAGGCATCAACAAACGCATCCTGCGTCATGGCAGCTGAACCAGGCCTCCCGCGTGGCTTTGCCCCACTAGCACCCTTCAGAGTCCTCAGTTTCTCGTGCAACTGGCCTGTCTTCATCTGGTAGACTAAGCTCTTCTTCCCGTGGCTGAAAATGGGGTTGTAGAACCGTGCCTGGCGAGTTAAGGGGTCCGGAACGGCTTTTTGGGTGATGTCCTTCTTGCCCTTCTTGATTTTGAAGGTTTGGTCTGCTGCTGCTGCTCTAGCGCGGCTCCTCTCTGTTCTGTTGAGGGGGACTGGTACGCCCTCGAGAGATGTGGAACGACCTCCTCTCTTCTGCTCGGCTGCACGGCCTCTGTGGATGGCTGAGAGTGAGGCGCATCTGCTTTGTGATGAGAGCGTTGGTGAGAGCAGACATTGTTGAGGCGAGGCGCGCATGGCCAGCCAGGGGCGTGAAGAGAGCATGTTCGAATGAATAGGACAGATGAGCCCGAGTGTTCCAGAGAGTAGTTCCAGGCAAGCTTCCAGACAGATGTGCCCCTTTCCAGATAGCCCAATCTCAACCTCGTCGCCTCTTTCCCCCTCCGTAGGCCTCAGTAGAGGCAGGTTCGGGATGCTAGGTCATAAAAAATGAACAATTTTTGCTTTCAAATAAAGACAGAATGAATTCGAATGAGTTGTAGGCAGTTCTGCAACTTCTCATAACGTTGAAGATGATTGCATGAAGAGTTTGCATATGAGAAAGTGCATCAACACTTTTTGATATTCTTTTCTGGGCTAGACCGGTTCAGCGCACGAGGCGAACAGGGATCTACAGCCTGCAGTGGCCCCACCCTGATCCAGACCCCTGTCCACACTTTAAAGCCGAACGCGTTACGCTGAGTGGCCAGCGCGTTTTCGGAGTTCAGGCGCGACACATGCATCTCAACATTTCACGACATTTCAGCATCAACCATCTTGCATCCTGTCGCAAACCGGATAGACGACGGACGACGTTCCTTTTCTTCGCCAGCTTTTTTTGGCGTCTTCTTTTTTGTGTTTTGTACATATGGAAATGGATATGGACCTGTTGTCATGGGTGTCACAACCTGATGCCCATGTTGGAGATAATGTCTTATCAGAAGAGGCGATGTTCGATGAACAACCATTGGATGAAGGGGAACGGCAGATGATGGAACTGCGGCGGGTGGATGTCGATAAACAGGAGGAGGCCCAGGACGAGAGAGTTGTCTCAGATGCTCCATCTGTTCGACCAGAACTCGAGCCGGTAACCGGCAGCCAGGAGCCCCAAGATGAGGACAGGATAGTCGCATCAGATGTCTCCTTTCTAGAACCAGAAGTCCAACCGGCGGACTCGGATGTCGACAATCAGGAAGAAGAACCAGAATCGGAGGGGGAGCCAGCTGCCACGACACCGGTACGCAGGGTCGACATCGTCGTGGAGTTGCCTACTACGAGTCTGGAACGGAGAAGTGAGTTCGTTTTGGTTGATGAACCTGACGATGGTTTTGAAGGAGACCAGGTAGGCTTCTTCCATATGTCAGATCTTTGGCCGACCAAAGGCTTGTATGAGGCGGCGCATTACGCGGGGTTGAGGTGAAGCAGAGCGAGCAAGTGCTTGACATGAAAGGGGATGGGCTGCCTGGCCGTTTCGTTGCCTTTGTCGTCGTCTTTTCTCGCCTCACGACCTTTGCTGGGTTGCTGTGACGGAGAAGAACTGTGTTATCGCCTGGTGGCCGTTGTTGAAGCATCAGACTCGCGCCCAGATCGGCTTCGGTTCCGCATTCGGACCTGTCTTAGGAACCACACACCTTTCCTTCAAGACGGACTCAACTCCCATCTCTGGCTGGCGTCTGAGGGAATAGGCAGCGGGCTCGTTTTTGAAGGGAGGCATATCGATTTCAAGAGAGCCTCAACACCCGTCGCACCTTCCTTTTCCTTGTTTGCACTACCTGCCCTCTCTTCAGTTCCTTCCACTTCCCTTTCTTCCCTTTTCCTTAAACCTCGCCCACTTTCAAAAAGGCTGTTCACCCATCTTCCTACATTCTTCTCAACGCTCAACATTGCAAATCGACGACATCATCTGGAGTCAACTTCTCCATCTTTGCGTTGCGTTGCTTTGATTACCTACCGCCCTGCTTTGCTTGAGTCGATAATCAAACCTGGCTACGGCGCCGTCACAGGCCGCAAGTCACATCGCCATGGTAATATCTGTCTTTGCGCGAAGCCGCGGTTACCTGTCCATCTCTCAATCACACAAGCCTGTTCATCGCATCCCATCTAGCACATTCCTAAATATCCTCTTCTCAAATATATCACCATGTCATCTCCTGTTCTCTCATTTTGCTAAGACTCATCTAACTTGCATCCTCAGGCTACATACGACGGTACCGACGGCTCACGGAAGAGAAAGCTAGTTCAAGACGCCGAGTATGACGACGTTGCAGAGGAGGATGACTACTTGAGCAGCGAGTCCCAGCACGTCTCCTCCAATGAGCGTCCTTCAGGCTGCGCATCGGGGCGCACAACCCGGCAAGCGTCTCGCATCTCTGAGAACGAAGACGATGATGAGATAATCCTCGACCGGCCAAGGAGGTCTCGGACTCTCCGGCCCAGGAATGCCACTGCGCAATCAATAGGCAATACCAGCCGCTTCGGCCACAGCGACGATATCGACGAACTTGCACAGGAACCCGAGGACCTCAACAGCGATGGCGATTTTGTACTCATCCAATCCGACCTCCAACCTCGCCGTCCTGCGAAGCGCCGAAAGAAGAGCTCGAGGATGATATCTCTCAAGGGCAAAGGACCCAAAGACGGCATCGAGTTTGAGGCTCCCAGGCGCTCTGGTCGTGCGAACAAGGCTGCAGGCAGCATGTTTGAGACTTTTGAAGACGACGAAGACTTCTATGTTGAGGACGACAGGACACCCGGCGCTCCGAAGGTTGTCGCCGTCAAGGAGATCTACCAGCCTCTCACAGCAGAAGATGCGGGTTTCAAGGACGTCCACAATCCAACTTGCGGTACTTGCGATACGATTAGTCCCAACAAAGGCGCGCTCATTTTTTGCCAAGGCTGTTCCTTCTCATATCACAAGGTGTGCCTTGGCCAGAGAGCTGCACGAGATCACCTGGTCACCAAGATTGGACAAGAAAGCTTTGTGCTGCAGTGTCGCAACTGTATCAACTTCTACAAGAAGAAGGATAGGCGGGCCCCTGACCTCGCACGGTGCCAGACGTGCCACGAAGTAGGCAAATCTTGCAAGCCTTTTTCTGAGAGGAAGACTGCCAAACAGGAGGAGCAGCTGCGTCTTGAGAACGACGGAGAGGACCCGATCCACAAAGTCAACCGCAAGCTCATCAACAATGCCGAGACATGCCTGTTCAGATGTACCCAGTGCCGCCGAGGCTTTCACTTCGAGCATCTCCCCTCACCCGACAATACCAGCAATATCACTTCCGATACTGATACTCTCCGAACTAAGAATATCGAAGAGTATTCGGTTGAGTGGAAGTGCAAGGACTGCATCGACATGCCTGGCAAGGTTGACGCTCTCATTGCATGGCGGCCTGCTGATCATGAGAACTACGCAGGCCAATCATACTCGGATTACGGCGAAGATCAGCTGGAGTACCTCGTCAAGTGGGAGAAACAATCACATCGTCACTGCCTTTGGAAGCCGGGCAGCTGGGTGTGGGGTGCAACTCATGGGTCTATGCGCTCGTCTTGGGCGAAGCGGGTGATTGCAGAAGGGGTTGGCCCAAGGTTCGACGAGAAAGATGCTATCCCGGATGAGTTGACCATGATCGATGTCATCCTCGCTGTCCAGTACAAGGACAACTTCCGCCCTGCCAGCAAGAAGACAGGCTTCCAGAGCTGGAAGAAGATCAAGAAAGTCTACGTCAAATTTATTGGTCTGGGTTATGACGAGGCGGTGTGGGACGACCCTCCTCCACCGGACTCTGGCAAGCTCTTTGAGGAGTTTCTCTCTGCTTACGACGAGTATCTAACAGGCGTCTTCTTCGTAGATGCGACTCGTAGCGAGATGCTTGACCGCATCAAGGAATTCCGTGCTCTGGACTTTGCCAAGGACATTGAGACTACCGATCAGCCGACGTCCATCCAGAATGGAGAACTGATGGGGTACCAGATCTCCGGTGTGAATTGGCTGAAGTACAACTACCACAAACAGCACAACGCCATCCTAGCTGACGAAATGGGCCTCGGCAAGACAGTGCAGATTGTTGCATTGCTCGCCGATCTGGTCAAGATTGGGCCTCGAGTTTGGCCCTTCCTCGTCGTGGTCCCCAACTCTACCGTCCCCAACTGGCGCCGCGAGATCAAGAAGTGGGCTCCAGATCTTCGGGTTGTCACCTACCATGGAGGCAAGCAGGCACAAGACCTCGCGTTCAAGCACGAGCTGTTTCCGAGAGACGCCGCAACGATCAAGGCACACATCGTTGTCATGTCCTACGAGGCGGCCCAGGATCCAGCTACCAGGCCTCGATTTCGATCAGTCCACTTTGCCAGCTTGATAGTCGACGAAGGTCATCGCCTCAAGAATGATCAGAATCTCCTCTACGCCGCTCTGATGGCCATGGAGATCCCCTATCGCGTCCTTCTCACCGGCACTCCGTTGCAGAACAACAAGCGAGAGCTGTTCAACCTGCTGCAGTTTCTCAATCCCAAGCTTGATGCTGCTGAACTTGACGAGGAATACGGCGAGCTTACGGCGGAGAACATACCCAAGCTCCATGACACCATCAGGCCCTACTTCCTCAGGCGGACGAAAGCAGACACCCTCAAGTTCCTTCCGAAGATCGCTCGTGTCATTATCCCGGTCACGATGACCGTCTTGCAGGAGAAGCTGAGCAGGTCGATCATGTCCAAGAATGACGAGCTCATTCATGCCATTCTCGCCAAAGGCAAGCTGAAGGCTACCGAACGGGGTTCGTTGAACAACATCCTCATGCAGCTCCGCAAGTGTCTATGCCACCCTTTCATCTATAGTACGGCTATCGAGGACAGAGTGGAAGATCAAGTGAAGCAGCACAACAACCTTGTTGAAGCCTCGGCAAAGCTTCTGCTGCTCGAACTCATGCTGCCCAAGCTCAAGGAGCAGGGCCATCGGGTTCTCTTGTTCAGCCAGTTTCTCGACCAGCTGGACATTATGGAGGACTTCCTTACTGGAATCGGCCTGACGTTTTCCCGCATCGATGGCAGCATATCCAGCTTGGAGAAGCAGAAGCGCATTGATGCCTACAACGCGCCGGATTCACCTATTTTCGCCATGCTTTTGTCCACTCGCGCTGGAGGTGTAGGCATCAACCTAGCCAGCGCCGACACGGTGATCATCTTGGATCCCGACTTCAACCCCCATCAGGATCTGCAGGCCGTTTCGCGATGCCATCGTATCGGTCAGCGGAAACCTGTCCTCTGTTTTCAGATCACAACCAAGGACAGTGTCGAGGAGAAAATCCTACAGGCTGGGCGCAAGAAGATGGCTCTAGACCATGCACTCATTGAGACTATGGACGAGCAGAAGGACGAAGTATACGACCTCGAATCCATCTTGAAGCACGGGGCTGCAGCACTCTTCAGTGATGCAAAGCGCGACAAGATAACTTATGACTCGGCAGCGGTGGACAAGTTGCTGGACCGCGAGCGCCTCATAGCTGAACAGAATCCGCCTGGCGCCCAAGATGACGCTTTCTCGTTCGCACCCGTGTGGGAGAACGGCGCAGGTGAGGTGGGGATTGACAACTTGGAGGAGGTTGTTGATCCTGTCGTCAAGCAAAGTGTTTGGGAAGCCATCCTTCGGGAGCGCGAGGAACAAGCACGGCTGGAAGCAGAAGCTAACAAGGAGACACTCGGCCGTGGAGCTCGCAGGCGGGGAAAGGTATGTTTGCTGTCCTGTCGATATTGTTATGTGATGATACCTTTACTGATGCTACCCTCCAGACTATACAGTACTCGGCCAACCGCGACGGTGCTGAAGATGGTCCCGAAGACGGCGCTCCTGGCGAGGAAGACATGTCCAGCATCGACGAGGACTTTGTTGGCTCAGGTGCTGAAAGTGACGGCGACAGTGCTGAGGAGGAGGCTGCCGGTAGTGGCAGCGTAACTCCTCCAGGTGAGTTGAAGGAGAAGGGCGCTCGGGGAAAGAAACCAAAGGGCACTGCTTCTCAAGGTACGACTCCAGCGAAGTCTTTCAAATCCCCCAAGCAAACCCGTACCCCAAGGCAGACACGCACTCCAAGGCAGGCTGCTGCCCCCAAAACTCCTGTGTCCAAGACTGCGACACCTGCAGTCAGAAAGTCCACCAGGAAGTCAGCTACGGTGCAGATGACTTCAATCCCTATGAAGTCTATCACACCCAAGCAGAAACAGGCTTCGACGGGCAAGTATGCCGACCTCAAGAGGGCTGTTAGGCCCAAGAAGCCTGCTGAGGGGAATGCAACGGGTAAGGCACAAGAAAGTGCGACATCTATTAACACAGACACCCCTCAGACACCCACCAATCCGACGCCGACAAAGTCAATGGCAACGATGTCAAGCCCAAGCGCAAGCATCGACGGACCGACGGCTCACGGTCAAAAGGACGTGGAACCCCTTCAGCAGACCAGCTCCCCATCTCTTCCGGCGGGCCTCCCCAAGCGACCGCCCACGCCCCTGGACATGGGAAGCCCCGTACTCCAAAGCCCGAACAACCACGTTCAGGGGAGTCCAAACTGGATCAATCCCGAATTGATCTGGGGCTTCCAGGCGACGGCATCCTTACCCTCCCATCATCCATCCCTGCCTCTCAAACCGCAGGTCGCCCCCCCGCCGCACCTTCCTCTTCACTCCAGGTCCAACTTCCAGCCCGAAGTGCCTCACAGCTTCGTGAACAACAACTTCAACAATTGGCCCGACTCTCAGCTCAGGAACGTGCCCAGCTACTCATCCAGCAGTACTACGGTCAACAACGCACTCAACCTTCTGGTCAGCAACCCGGACTTCACGGTCAACCCCAACCACAGCCCGAAAGGAATGTCGGAAGGAATGGTTGGCTTCCAGCAACCCACGTACCAGCCACAGGACCACCAGTATGGAACTCCTCAGCCGGTGTTGTACCCGTCGGAAATGCAGGGACTCCAGGGACTCCAGGGACTCCAGGGACTCCAGGGACTCCAGGGACTCCAGGGACTCCAGGGGCTGGAGGTCACTCTGCCAGTAATGGCAGCCACCCCAGGAAACCTAACCCCTCCGGCACCGGCTCAGCCGCAGTTCGAACTGTGGGCGGAACGACTCCACCCATTATGGGATCAGCGGCGCCATCAGTAAGCTCTGGCCCTCGGTCTTCCCGGCCCATGAACGGCGATACCAATGGAGCACCTGCCGGCAATCTGATATTCTACGGATTGTGTCTTATCTGCGACGAGGTTCATGGGCCTGGCATACAGTGTCCTTCGCTTAACTCGAAATCCAAAATACGAATCGCGTTGGATGAGTTGAATCGGTCGGCGAAGCAGGGAAAGGGGCCACAAGACGCAATCGCAATAAAGCGAAAGATGTTGAAACAGCAGCTTGAGAAGGTTGAGCTGCAGAGACATTGAGTACGCCTACCGGTATGGAGCATGGGGATATGAAGCGACTGGAAGTGATGGAGGCCGAGGCGGTCAGTTATGCAGATTCTCGTTTTTCTTTTCTTTCTCTCGATGCAATGCTCGAAGAGTCATTCTTCAGCTCTGGACGAATCCGTCCTTGATTTCCAGCAGCATAGCAAGGGGTTGGTCGGTATATGCATGAGGGGATAAGGTATCTGGCTTCCTTTTTCCTTTTTACAAGCGCCTCACAGCAAACGAGGAGGATATGCTCCGATGACCTTGCCAATTACGGTTGTCTTGTTTGCCGCAGTTTCCTCACTTCTAGAGAATAGAACTCTTAGACTAGCTGAGATGTCTGTCAGGAAAGCAAATACAAACAATTTGATCACTTGCAGTCCAATCGCCCAAGCCACGGTAACCCCTTTTCCACCATGAATCGTGTCCCATCACGACGACAACTGGCACACTTGCCACCACGACATGTCGTGTCCCATTCGTCAATCGCTTGAATCCTTGCTAACACAGGTTGTCCAGGTTGTTTGTCACGTGGGAAACACAAGCCAGGATGCAGGTAACCGTTTCGACGCGGTCAACCTTATTTGAAATGGAGCGTTTGCTGTCCAAGGGTGGCTGGTTGGGTTCTTGTAACAAGTGCAGAAGGGGAGAGAAAGACCTTCAGGTCAAAGTGATTTGTATATCTTGCTCAAAGATATCACACCTCCATGTCTGGCGCGGACTTGTCTCAACTGCAGACCGTCAAGCCGTGCTCCTCCTGTCCGTCATCGTGCTTCTACCGTCATCGGAGCCCGTCATCTGTTGCCCATCTTTGTCCCTCTCCGCCAGAAGGGTGTTGACGACACGGGTTAAGGAGACAAGGTGCGGTGTGTATAAAGATACGAACAGCGGCTTGTCGCCTCAGAGACCCGTTTGCAAGCGCCGCTGTCTCCTCTCTCTCGACGTGTCCTTCGCTCCTCTGTTTCTTCCCCTCCGCCCTCGGTCACGATGTACAACAACACCGTCTCAGCCAGAGCTCCTCCCAAATCGCCGTCCGAGCCGTCCATATCGTCGTCCCAATCGTGTCCGTCGTCGAGGGAATCATCTCCTGTCTTCCAGCTCTATTCGGCGGCGTCATCATCGCCTGATATAGACCGAGCCTGTGACACGCCTGATTCACAGCAGCGGCAGGAATCAACTGTCATGGAGCACCACAATCACCCTTTCGATTCGCCCAATTCCCTTCGAAACCAGCTCCGCAGCGTCGAGGCCAGGAGCACCACTGGCACCAGCACCTCTTCATCGAGCCCTCGAACCCCGGGTTTCTACAATAATAGCTTGCCTCCCGCTCCTTCTGTTTCCCCCACAAACTCCAGGCACGCTATTGTTCCGGGCAACAATATCGGTAGTGTGTTTTCTAACCGTAGCCTCAACTCTGCAAACTGGCGAAACACAAACATCGCGACTTCGCAGAACCGGTCGTCCTTCCCTCAACCTTTCTACGGCAATAACGAGCCGACTGCTGCTACTGCACCTTCTTCCAGCCAGTACTACCCTCATCCTTACACCACCAACACTACTCCAACCCGGTCGTCACCGCCGGACGCAACTCGTACAATGTCGTCCCCCATCTCGACCTCGTCCCAGGGCAACGCATCCACCTCGCCCACCACAGCAGGAACCGGTCAGCCCACAACTACTACCAGTATGGCTACTAATATCACTACTACTGATGCCGGAACCAATACCACCACCAGCAATCCCGCCACGGACAACGATGGCAGCAACATGGCCCTCGTCCAGATCCCCAAAGCCCTGGCCCAGACCAGCATCCAGGCTCAGCAGGAGTCCCAGCAGGTCCAGCAGCAGGTCGGTGGAGGACGCGGCGCCGGCCACACGGACATGCCGTGCTACGCCTACTGCTTCGACCGCGGCAACGGCCAGTACACGAGGCTAATCCCGGCCGACATGCTGCCCGCTCTGGTCGATATCCCGGCACTCCAGCAGGGATGTCTGGGTATGCAGGTTCTGCCCTGCCCTACTGGCTTGGCTCCTAACGGAAGGTCGAGTAACCTCGAGCGCGTGTTTGTTCAGGTGAGTGACATGTGACAAAACCTTGAATCATACATGAAGTTACGGACGGTACCCTAACCTGAAGTATGGTACAGCCGACTCAGCAGTACGGCGGCCAGCTGACGAGGCGTGATCCCGTTCAAGTGAGTGTTCTCACTTTTCGCTACTTCCCCTCTCCACCCTCCCCTACCCTCAGAGCACCTACAAACAAAGCACCTACAAACAAGACCAGATAACTAACCCCTCCACCAACCAAGCAGTCCCGCATCGACACCATCGTCGCCTCCACCCCGGCCCCGGAGCCTCACAAGCGGCAGAAGATCTACTGCGACAAGTGGATCCACGAGGGCGTTTGCGCCTTCACCCAGCAGGGGTGCAAGTACAAGCACGAGATGCCCCTCGACAAGGACACGCAGGAGTCCCTGGGCCTCTTCCAGGGCCTGCCCATCTGGTGGCGCAAGCATCAGGGCGAGATCACCAGCGACTCGCTCACCTCGCAGCAGCAGATGGACGGCCCGCCTGCCCTTCCTTCGACTGGTGCAGGTGCTGGTACCGCCGGTCTAGCCGGCCGCTCCCGTGGTTATAGTGCCGGTACTGGACGTGGTGGGTTCGGCGGCGCTAATCGGCTGCGGAACAATACGTGGCGCTCGCAGGGTCAGGCTCAGGGACAGGGACAGGGACAGATGCAGGGACGGGGTCCGAGTGCTTCTGTTTCTTCGGGCTCCGGTGTGGCTGTTGGAGGTGGTGGTTCTGGTCAGGTTGGTGGACAGCGTCCGCAGGGACTGGTTGGTGAGTGTCTACACTTCATTCCTAAGCACCGTCTTACAGATGAAATGTGAAACGAGACTGACTGATGAATAGCCAATTTCTCCTGCCAGTACGGACCCATCGCTCCGCCCTCGGTCGCCGCCAAGCACAACTTCGAGAAGACTCACGGCGCCACTCCCACTCAGCCCGCCCGCAACCCGTACGTCGACAACAACATGTGGAACGTCCTCAGGAACGAGCAGTCCGGTAACACCGACAGCGAGGAGGGCGCCAAGCTCGGTTAGCTGCCGTGTACTCCCATGATGAAAAGCGACAACCGCCTTATCTTTCCACTTTGACAGTGCTCCCGGACTGTGTACTTGACAACCTCACTACGACAACAAGCTCGGTTGTTTCTTGCTTCAGTCTTTGCGTCCTCTTGGCCTGTCAACTTCCCGCACGGCTATCACCACATCTCCTCTCCGCCTTGCTGCCAACGACCAGTCTCGACGACCAACTTTCTCGACTTTGTCTTACTTTCTTATTGCGTTGCTTTTTGTACGTTTTTCTCACGACGTCACGCCGATAACGGATACTTTCACGTCCTCGACCAGCGATGATTAACGTACGAAACGGATGGATGGATGAGCATCTTGCTCTAGAACAGTTTGCTTAATTGGCGCTGGATTTCCCACCTTCACCCTGGATGGAACAAGATCCCTTGTTTTACTATAGACGCCAGAAAATGCCAGCAATGGATGGAAACATGATCAGGGCCGTCTTTTCTGCGAGAGAGGAATTCTGGAAAAAGGAAAACGGAAAAATGGCAAAGGGGAATAGGCGAAAAGGGGGGACGGTGGACATGATTGCTTTTCTGTTTTTCTGCGTTGGATTATATCCCGCTCGGATAATACTGCGACGGATTTGTTGTTCGCTAGTCGATTCGTAACATGGAGTTTTATGCCAGTGTTAAACGGAATAGATAGGAATATCAGTACTCTCATTCTGTCATTGAAGTGAAATTGAGATGCTGACACTTGAACCAATGAAGTGAAGTCAAATCAAGGTGAGGAAAGGTGAGCTGGAAATCTCGCCAAGCGGCTTGGCGGGTAAACTGCGGGCCATTACATAATCTAGGCACCTTCATGGAGCTTGGACTCCAAACAACAGCTCCCC
The DNA here is from genome assembly GCA_009194965.1 of Coniochaeta sp. 2T2.1. Taxonomy (NCBI): domain Eukaryota; kingdom Fungi; phylum Ascomycota; class Sordariomycetes; order Coniochaetales; family Coniochaetaceae; genus Coniochaeta; species Coniochaeta sp. 2T2.1. Next base: position 2,958,935 of record VSMA01000006.1, read on the forward strand.
GAACCCAACATCATCCACGCCGATTCCGCGTTAGAGCTGCCTTGCAGCAGACATCTAATCTTATTCCGTCCCAGACCAGAGACTGAAGCACTTAAATCATTAGAATTGACACGTTTACCATAAAGATTCGAACCAACAACTCTTAAACCCGACCTTAGTCCGTCTTCGAAGAGCGACCTTCGCTTGCCCCCCCATCTTTCATCTTCGAGTTTACAACTACCAACAACATCACCACTACCCTCCGACCACATTCGCAGTGATCTTCTGCAACCGATTGCGGAATACGACTTCAGGATGGATAGGATAGCCTCGGTGCTCCTTCAATTCCCTCCTCCGCCTGAGGACCTGGGGAGCGATGAGCACTACAATGCCGCCGCCAGGGCGCACGTCAGGCAGCTCAACCAGTTGGTCCAGAGCGAGTTCGCCCTGCTTGCTAGCCACGCACCAGGTCTACTACAGGTAAGCACTTTCATTCTTGCGAGCTTTAGTCAACGTACTAACAATCGAATAGCACCTAGATCCTACCTTCAACACAATATCTTACGCATACCTCCTCGACACCATCTTCCAGAGCGGCTCCAAGAGCTCCAACTTCGGTGACTCCACGAGCTCCAATCTTCCCGACGACCTGCGCGAATGCACAGCCAGGTTCCTCCTCACCTTCGACGCCCGGCAGATACGCTATGCCGGCACCCCATTCTCCAACATCCGCAACATTCTCCATGATGGGCAGGTCTTCCCCCACTCAGTTGCGGTCGAGCTCCTCGTCGCCGCTCTTACCAAGATCGACCCGACCGGCTCCATGTTCACCTCACACCACCTCCCACTCCTCACCCAAGCCTACCAAACCCAAAATATCCACCACGTACTCCCCATCGTCAGGAAGAGCATAGTCTTCTACCCCGGCATGCGCGGCCAGACCGAGACCCGGCCGCTCTGCGACGTCCGACTACCGCCCTCAGCCTACATCAGCATCGAGCATGGCCTAACGGCACGCATCTCCTCGTCCGATGTCATGGAATACGACCTCCTCTGTGGTCTCATCCACCTCCACGAGCGCGACTTCGCCGCCGCCTCGGCCGCCTTCGAGCGCGTCTGCACGTTCCCAACCCGCGACGGCGGCTGCAGCAACATCATGGCGCAGGCCTACAACAAATGGGTCCTCGTCAACCTTATCCTCGTCGGCAAACTACGTGCCGTCTCTTCAATGGGTCCCGTCAGCGCTGCGGCACGGCGGGCCTTCGAGACGCTGGGCAAGCCGTACCTCGCGCTGGCCAAGGCCTTCGAGAAGAGCGCTGCCGAGGGCGGTGCAGAAGAGCTGAAGAAGGAGATCGAGGACGCGCCAAGCTTCTGGGCGGAGGACGCGAACACAGGTCTCGTACAAGAAGTCCAGCAGCACTACCAGAAGCACCACATCCTCCGCCTTCGAGAAGTCTACCACAAGATCAGCCTAGACGACATCCTCACCCTCACCCACAGCGCCGTGACAGGCCTACCCCTCGAGTCCACCGCAGACATCGAGTCTCTCCTCCGCAGCATGATCGCCTCGGGCCTCCTGGCAGGCATCCTCGAGAAACCCCCCGGCACAACAGAAGGCGACGGCCAGGGCGGCCACCTTACCTTCCTCCCCGAGGGCGAGGAACTCACCGAGTCCCAGTTCATCTCCGAGCTGCAGAAATCGGCCGCCCACATCCGCTCCCTCGAGCCCGTCATCAAGACAACGGACGAGCGCCTCGCCACGTCGCGCGACTACGTCCGCCACCTCGTCAAGGAGCAGAGGAAGGAGGCCACCGGCGGCCAGTCGGTCGTGGGAAGCTTCCGGGACGTGCTGGACATGGGCGGCCTGAGCGGGATGGGCATGGGTATGGGCGGCTTCGGCGGCGACGACGACTCGTCGCAGGTCGACCTCGAGGACGAGGACCTCATGACGGGCGTGCAGGTCGGCGCCGGCGGCGGGCTGGGGGACTAGGCGTCGCAGCAGCAGCAGGAAGATCCCGTGGCGGAGCTTGTGGCGGCGTACATGGGCAAGGGCCTTCATGCGATGATACAAAAGATGATCAAGTTGAGGGCGAAGGGATACTTTCCGCCGCCGACGGAAACTGGCTAGGTCTGTCGCTGACGGTGCCTCAGTGTGTGAGTTGGAACCAGGAAGAGGACAGCTGCTTACTGGTCAGTTGAGAATGGGGGAGATTAGGCGTTCAGACATGCAGGAACTGTGAGCATGCGTTACGCAAACAGTACCAGGCGTTTTAGAGGTTAGGGAGGGTTTCCTTCTTTGTTTGTTAGCATGTCTTACGAGGAACGACAGGAGAAAGGCGAACTGGCGATTAGAGCAAAAAGCTAATCATTCATTATTCTACTGTCCCTTCGATTCGTGACCTAGTCTGCCCATATCTACCAATCATTCCGTCATGGCAGACGTATACACAGATGTATCCCTGGTGAAGCAATGGGGCTTTTAATAGCAATGTGCGACACCCCGACCGATACATATCCCTATCCGGCCAGAGACCAGGACTTCCTTCCATAGCAAGCAACACCTCTTCAACCACAACTCTTACACGCTCATCTGCTTAACAAGCTCCGCCAGCCTAGCCGCCTCCGACTTCCAGTCCATAACCGAGACAGTCTGAACTTGATACCGGATCCTGTTCACACCCATCGTTAGTCATTTCTCTCTACCACTCTCTTCGTGTCAAAAAAACATACCTCTGCGTATCCCCAAAAGTATCCATCTTCGCCCTACACCTGAAACTCAGCTTCCTGCAGTTCGCCGCCTCGAACTCGGCCGTGAGCTGCGCGTCCTTCCCTTCCTCCCTCATCTCCATCAGCTCGTCGGCGCTCTTGCCGCCCATGATGACGCGTGCGACCTCGTCGAAGCAGCTGAGGTAGATCTGGCCCGTGTGGTCGGCGACGCTGACCGTCATGATGAAGCGGTACTGCGGCTTGTCGTGGTTGACCTCGCACTTCTCGCACCGCCACGTGCCATCCCCATAATCGACGACCTTCTTGTTGCAACCCTCGTTCCGGCAGGCCGGGTAGCAGAAGTTGTCCTGCTTGATGTAGACGATGGTCGCTTTCAGGGTGAACCAGATGGTGTCCTCCATGCCGATGTCCTCCTGCTTCACCTGCTCGATCGTCTTGGTCTCGTCCTTGCGCCCGCCGCCGGCGGCGTTGCCCATGGATGCGAGGTTGTTGTGCGTCGCAAAGGCCTCGGTGCGGCCCGTCGCGTCGTACCAGCCCTTCAGCTTGTGCGCCTCGGGGATGTCCGGGTCGACGGTCATGGTGCCCGACGAGAGGAGGGAGAGGCTGCGGCCGCCAAAGTCCGAGACGCGCATGCCCTTGAAGGCGACGACGGACTCGGGCTTGGCGTCGAAGGACGTGGCTGTCTTACCCCACACCGTCACGCGGACCGAGTAGCCCGTGTCGTCGACGAGGGTGAGCTCGCGCTTGTCGTACGGCTTGCCGGAGGACTTGGACACGATTTGCGAGACCTCGGCCACCTCCTTGAGCACGCCGACGATGTCGACCGTCGCGTCCTTGTCGACTTCTTGGAGCTCCTGGATGTTGCAGAAGTTGAAGCGGACTTGCGGGACGGCGCTCTGGTCCTCGGCCTTTTCGATCATCGTGTCGCGCTCGAAGGTGAGTTCGTAGTCGTTGGGGAGGTTGGTGAACTGCTTCTTGGCGATCTGCACGCGGCAGGGGGAGGAGATGTAGTAGACGGAGCCTTCTTGCAGCAGGTCGTAGTACTGGTCGCACTGGTCGTTGAACCCCGTCGCCTTGATCTCGCCGCTCTCGTCGAGGAGGTTGACGGAGAAGAGCTTGCCCTCGCCGCTGGGCTTGTGCCATGTCCGGATGTCCGACTTGCTGGTTACGCGGGCCTTGATGGTCCATTTGTGGGCGTACGGGGAGAGGGCTTCGATGGGGTAGATGGTGGCGTTGCCGGGGCCGAGGTTGTTGCTGTTGCTGTTGTTTGTCCGGCTGGGGAGGGACTTGGTCTGGGGCTTTGTGTCTTGTGTTGTCGGCTCGTTCTTGACGGAGTTCCCGTAGAAGCCGGCGCCGCCGATGGTAGTGTTCTTAGCATCTTCCGACTTGACCTCGAGGCCAGTGGGTTCTCCTATCTTCTCCGGCGCGCCGAGGGACTCGATGACTTCGAGGTCGAGGATGATGAGGATGCTTGTCGCTGTTAGCTCTTTTGATGTACATAGTCAGAGGAATTAAAAGGGATAACGTACTTCTTGCCCTTGACAGCGTTTGCCTGGTATGACTTGAGGCGCACGATGCAGCCTCTGGTGAGCTTGCCCTCGTGGACGACGTGGTTGGCCTGTGTAGCCAACATGCACTGGACGTAGTTGCGGATATCGCTGAGCACGACGCGGAACCGTTCTGGACCGGGACCGCCGGGCGCGGCCTTTGACTCGAGGGTCTTGATCTGGAGACATTGCATCACAGGGACCGGAAAGCGGCCGCCTACTCCGGCCGGGTCGTTGAAGATAGCCCTGACTGGTGTGTTAGAGGACAATACAGATTTGACTCGATAGAAATAACATACTCTAGGGCTCCTTGGGTGATTTCTTGGGCCGCCATCGTGTTTGACTGGATCTGCAGCTTGTCGTGATACGGGAATCCTGTCGGTGGTGAGGTGAGGTGGTGTTTTGGTGGCGATGATATTTAGTGGGCGATGTTCACGAAGACGCGTCTGTCGCGTTGAGTGTGAAATCTCACGACGCGGGGCTTAATTATGTCACCTCGTACCTCTCGGTTAGCTGCATAAGTTGAGGGGTCCGCGTTATGCATGACCCCACCTTAGCACTAACACGGCACAACCGACGTAATGCGGTGAAAGGGTCGCGGTCTCACAGCTCAGCAATGCCAGATGTCTTGGAACTGGGTGCCTGAAACAACAACAGTAAACCTGCTTTTCCGAGGTCCCCCCTACCACGATCGAAGCAACTATCGCAGAAGCTTACCATAAACCTCACCGTACCTAGAAAGCAAGGCGAACCAACAGAAACATGGCCGACCCCGAGGTAGCAACCAAAGCTCCCGAGAGCGACGCCCGGGAGGACCAAGTCGCCCCAACCGAGCTCCCTCCTCAGACCAACTCTCCAGAGCAACCCAAGCCAACTATGGGCGAGCACTGCACCTCCGATCGGCCAGCCCGTTCGTCTCCCCTCCCCTGCCAACCCATATCCAGTACTAACTTCCCCAGCCAGCGGCCAGTCCTCAACAGGCATAATCGAGAAGCTCGGCGGCGTAGATGCCTACATCTCCAAGCCTGCCGACTACCCGCACACGCCCTCGCGCCTCCTCCTCGTCCTCACCTCGGGCACGGGCATCCACTCCGTCAACAACCAGCTCCAAGCCGACCGGTTCGCCTCCGAGGGCTTCGTGGTGGTCATGCCGGACCTATTCGACGGCGACGCGGCCCCCAACAGCACCAAGGCCGCCGTCCCCGACACCGAGTCGATCTCTGATACCCCGAGCTTTCTGGACAAGTTCAAGACCAAGATTGGGGAGACCGCCAAGTCGTTCATGATCGACATGTGGTTAGCGCGGCACACGGACGACAAGGTCCTGCCCCTGCTATACAAGGTCCTCGACGCCGTGAGGGACGAGTTCGCCGACGCCTTCAGCCACGGCGGCGGCGTGTACGCGGTGGGCTACTGCTTCGGGGCGCGGTACGTGCTGCTGCTCGCATCGGAGAGGGCGCCGCACCAGCAGGGGATACCGACGCCGTGGTCGGTCGCGGCCGGGCAGCAGAAAGTCGGCGACGAGGAAGGGCAGGCGAGCAAGACGGTGGGGCCGTACATCAAGGTCGGTGCGCTGGCCCACGCGACGATGGTGAGCAAGGACGACTTTGAGGGACTGAAGGCGCCGGTGAGCCTGGTTTGCGTGGAGAACGATCCGCTGTTCCCCGACGATGTGAGGATGGCCGGGGAGGATTACATGAATAAACATGAGGTTGAGCATGAGGTTTCGGTTTATCCTGGTGTGCCGCACGGTATGTGTTCCCTTGCTGTTGGACACCACTTTCGTATAACATACTGACAACAGACATTACAGGCTTCGCGGTGGTCGGAGAGTATGAGGACGATCACATCAAGCTCGCCCAGACGACGGCGTATGAGCAGATGCTGAAGTGGCTTAAGGAGCATTGAGTTTATTATCGACCGGCTGGATGGATGGCGTTTTACGGTTTGGGTTTCAGTAACAGCTTTGCACGATGGCCCACTCAGGGTCTCATATCCCTTAAGGTTTCACGATATGTTCACGTCTCATGAATATCATTACTGATTGCTTGCTGCCTCATAACTCTATCTCAACCGCCTTTCGCGTCCCACACCTCCTTCCTGTCCCAACCCCTAACCGACAGTGCAGATAATCTTTCCCCTCGTATCATTGTTCTCCATCAACTCGTGCGCCGTCCGGATCTCCTCCCACGGCATCACAGTATCGACATAAATCTTGAACTCCCCGCTCTCAAACAGCGGCAGGTACTCCTCCAGCTTATCCCTCAGCCTGCCCTGGTACTCCTCGTCCCTACTCCTCAGCGTGCTCCCCTCGATCCTTAACCTCTTGAACAGGATCTGTCCCACGTCGACATCCTTCAGCTTGCTCCCGCTCATCAGGCCCAGCAGCACGATCCGTCCGTCCCTGGCCCCAACGTCCAGGTTCTTCTGGAAGTAATTAGCTCCCACAAAGTCGATGATCAGATCAACCCCCTTCCCGCCCGTAGCCTTCTTGACCTCCTCCGCCCAGTCCTCCTCCTTGTAGTTGAAAGCAGCCGTGGCGCCCAGCTCATTGACCACAAAATCGCACTTCTCCTTCGAGCCCGCGGTGGCGTACACCTCCTTCGCGCCCGCCTTCCTAGCCAACTGTATCCCCGCGATAGATACACCACTCGCACCAGCGTGCCACAGCACCGTCTTCCCCTCCGCAAACTGTCCGACAAAATGCAGCGCCTGCGTGGCCGTGATCCACGTCTCGGGCACTCCGGCGGCCTGCTCCCAGCTCAGGTGGGCGGGCTTATGCAGCAGCATCTTCGAGGAAACGGCGATGTACTCGGCGTAGGCGCCGCCGTAGGCTAGGCCGAAGACCTCGTCCCCGACTTTAAAGTTGCCGTGGGAACCGGGGCCGAAGGAGACGATGGTGCCGCTGAACTCTACGCCGAGAGTCGAGGGTGCTTGGGGAGGTAAGGGGTAGAACCCCTCGCGCTGGATGAGGTCCATGCGGTTGAGCCCGAAGGCGCGGATCTTGACTAGGGCTTGGCCTTCTGCCGCGGTGGGAACGGGGGTGGAGGGGTTGATGAAGAGGGCGTCGGCGTGGCCTTTGCCGTTTTTGACCTCTGGGGTAGGGGGCGTTAGTGGGTGTTTGAGAGGACGAGGGGGTTGGGATGGACTTACCGACTGCTTTCATGGTTTCGGGCATTGTGAATTTCTGGTCGGTGAGTTTCAATGAGTGCAATTGATGGTCTCGAGCGGATTGAATGGCTTCAGAAATCGGTACGTATGTTGATGAGATATCTCTGCGACTTATATCTCGTGTTGTTTTTTTTTGAAAGCGGCTTTTGTCAGTGTTTCTACTCCAAACTATTGCTAGAAGTAAGTTTGCAGTTGATGACTATAATCAACAGCTTGATAAGTCCGACCTTCAACTTCAAAGTCGTCACAAAAGTTGCCTTCAAAAGTCCCCGGCGTTCTGATGACGTCCAATTAGTAAGGTCCGGCGTGCTGAATGCCGAGGCGGTCCCACGGACTCTTGCGGGGTCGGTCAGTATTCCCGCCCGCCTCCGATACGCTCTGCTGTCGAGTCAACATCTTCCATCATTTTGAGCACATCGAACGATTTCGTTCATGTCGAGACAGTTGAGTGATCGTTGTAACTGCGATTAGTTTGTACAACGAGCTGACGATGTAAGGAGAGGAAATCATCATTCAAGGCATGAAAAGGGGGAGGACAGGCGTTGAGGTCTTCCTGATGCAGGATTGTTGAATGGCATTTCGTTCGGAGTTGCTTAACACCGAAAGTACTGTTGTTGTTGCTAATTACCACAGTAGGTGTTCGGGACCTCTGCGCTTACGAGACTCGGAGATAAATCGCGTTCACAGATATCGCCTTCTGGAAGCTCTGAAGTCTAGAGATGAAGCTTGGGGTCCAAGAACAGACGAAAAAGGAGAATGCAGGCCCGAGTAGAAGATAAGTTCGCTTGCAGAATATGAGCAGGGTAATGGCGTTTTATTCTTGTCATTCTTTCGGGGTTCGGATGCTGAATCGAAATCCACGCCGGCCAGACCGCACGATTAGTAGTTCTTTCGGCTGTCATCTGGTTCAGTAGCTTCATTGTTCGACTTCTCTCTCAAGTCTCAACTGCGTCTGCGCCCCTCCCGTCATGAGGAGCGGATCTGGCGGTGCTGATGCTCTCCGCGTTCAAAAGCAGGAAAGTCAGACAATTTGTACGGGCCGTGTCTGACTTCTGTTCGTCCTCAGAGCTTCGAGATCGGGTTTGCCAAGCCAGCCACGGGGCCGGGGGAAGACGAGATTCGAGATCCAAGACTGGGGGCGTGTGGGTATCGCGAATACGGACGTCCACTAGCTCCATTTGGCACCTGGACACTCCACCAAAGAACATGTTATCTCGCTTGGCGGGACTGGCAAGAGTCTCTGGTAATAAGTGGTGACGAGCACAGCAACGTGATGAATTCCCGGGAAGAGGTTTGATGAACGGGTCAATATCTTTCATCGATACGAGATGGCCAAGTTGAACCACAATGATCGAAATGACAAGACGACAGTTTCGATCCGAATCCCGAGCTGGGCAGGAGAGATTCTTCGAAGTTGTCGGGCCGTCAAAGGTTCGAATCGGACAGTCAGCAAGGAGTTGTCATTTCTCCTTCCCACACTGTTCTCCTGCACTGTTTGAGAGTGACGAGTCCGAGCGCCCGGGCCAGTTGCCAAAAAGAACCGGGCCACACTTCATTTCCGTGAGAAAGGCGCCAAGGTGTTGCGCAAGGTCCCTGCCTGTCGTCGCGTGCCTGGTACCTGCAGGAATCAGCACTCACTTTCCAAGCCGAATGCGCAGCTCTCCACCACCTGAATCCTGTTCCTGCATCTGGGCTCACTGCATCATCGTGAGCGTCCATCTACTGTGCTTGCTTGCATCAGTATTGAAGCTTGTGTCTTCTTCAGCGTCTGCATCGTGTGTCGAAACCTGAGGCGACTCTGTTTACAGAGGATCCAGATACTGTCCCGTCTTGGAATACGCGACGAGAGATGATGCATGAAATCATCTCTTCGTGTTCATGATGGCGACTGTTGGCTCATCTCTTTCCCGCATGACTACAGAGCACTAACAGCACCGTTAGGCTTGGTTCAGCAGGCCTGGGTCATTAGCAAGCACCATCCTGTTGGCACTGTGCCTGTGATCGATCGAGACAGGTCCGTCGATTGTTGCAGTGGCATCTGAATGATCTGATGGATCATGGCTGTCAGCCCCTGACGGCATCTCGGCGCCATCCACTCACGCCCCCTATTCAGGGCTGTCGCGCACCTTTGTTAAGCAACGACTCTTATGACCACACCCTCCCCTGGAACCCCTACCGCAGTTCCGCTCGTGATTTGCCCGGTTTAAAATAACATGTCCCTGAACCAAGGAGGAAACACTGGGGCAACGCAAGACAAAATACGGATCCAGGCCGTTAGTCCCAGGATTAACCAGGGCGTGGCGCCTATCGACCCCGGCCCACCCCTGGTCAGTTGCCGTGCTACCGCTGTCTGGGCCAGATGGACCCCAATCTCGCCCAATTTACGGGGAGGTGGTTTCTTTGTATGTTGTTGCTGTTATAAAACTCCTCAGTCCCGGGCCCTCGATAGAGCATCTCCCTTTTCTCTCCTTCCTCTTCACCCACACACATTCGCTTGAATCAACCACCCTGACTTTTAGTCAATTTCACTCGTTAACCAACGCAACCTCAACCTCAACCATCTTAACGGACAACTCTTCGAGTATCTTAATACCCAAACCACAACCTCAGTCAAAATGAAGTTCTCCGCTGCCGCCGTTCTCGCTGCCGCCGCTGGCGCGCACGCTTGGTCCAACGTCACCTACACCACCGAGACCGTCACTGCTCTCACCACCTACTGCCCGGAGCCCACCACTCTGACCCACGGCGGTGTCACCTACACGATCACCGAGGTACGACGCGCTTCGGGATAGCGGGAGTGGTCAATCTGGCGATTCGGAGTTGGAATCATCTACGTGTTCACGTCATGTATATGACGACATTTGATGATTCAACCAACTCCTGAGAATCCGAAAGACCACGAGCCTGCAATCCCGTCTTCACACCCCAAACAGAACAAGCAGCTAACATCCGCAACCAGGCCACCACCCTCACGATCACCGACTGCCCTTGCACCATCACCAAGCCCGTGACCACCGTCTCGTCAGTCGTCTGCCACACCTGGTGAGCTAACAAATGCTCTCTTGAAGATTACAGAACATACTAACAGTTTCTCCAAGCACCAGCTACGCCAACACCACCGCTGCCGCCCCTACCACCACCGTCAAGACCACCCCCGTCGGCACCATCTCCGCCACCGTCACCTCCCCTCCCCTGGCCACCGCCGGTGCCGGCAAGGTCGCTGCCCTCTCCGGCGGCGCCCTCGCTGGTGTCCTCGGACTGGCTGCCTTCATCCTCTAAATTTCCCCATTGTCAACTTGTCAATAAAGCAATTTTACGACTTGCAACAAACACCCGTACATTTCCGCCATATGATACCCTGAATTGGATTGCGGGGTCTTAATGGAAATTTATTGGATTGGAGAGATGATGATTAGCCGGTTACTTGGATGGATTGCATAGCTGGGAAGTCTGGGAGATTTGATGGGACCATCTGCCTGTGCAGAGTCGCGGTCGCTTGGTCTATCCAGTGGAACTTCAACTTTTTGTTTCGGGGTGGTTGGAGTTTTGATACTTGTCGCAGGCCATTGTCGACAAACCATCAACAATTGTGTGCGGTCTTGTGTTTTCTTCGCCATCTTGGGGCCTCTCTCGGAATAGTGTTCATGGAGAGTTGTAGCTCTCTAGACAAAATATCAACACATTTCCAACCTCAACCCTCCTTCATTCTACGCAATCGTCACCTGCCGACGTTGTGTGGATTTGTTCTGTATTGTAGGCATTTGACAGTTGCTATATATAATTACCCTTTATAGATGAACATAAAACTCCTATGCTTTTATGGTCACCAAACAACATGCCTCTGTATCATGACGACTCCTGACTCGGTAGGCCTCAAGCGACAGATGTCTCATCCCAGCGGACGGGACCGCACTATGTCAGTGCACATGGCTTTCATGCCTTCCAGGCAGGCGAGGTCTGCTCGACTCATATGGGCCAGACATCAGGTTCGTGTGTGAACCTACCTTATCTATAGGTATCTAGGACTGACTTGCGCACTTCAAATCAAGATCTAAAGCAGGACGCCTTAACACGCAGGGTTATCAAACGGCAGCAAACAACAGCCGGTCCCAAGAACCAGGCCATAAAAGCGATCATCCAATTCATCCGGGACGGGCGCATCATGTTCAGATCTCCCGTCTGTCATCTCGAACCTTACCCTTATCCCCCGTCTTCCGTTAATAACTTAACAAGTGCCTCTTCTCCCCGGTTCACTGTTCCCGCGTGCAAATGTCTCATATCAGGCTATAATTATCACTCTTCTCTCGTGTCCATCTATTCTGTCAGTTTCGCCGCAAAGAGCAAGCGCACCCAGTCTTGCGATCTTGTAGCGTTGGACGAACTAGCGATCCTTCGGGGTATTCGTGTTCTTCTTACGGCAAACGTTGGGGGCTTCTGCAGCTGGCAATGACATCTCTCAACTCTCGAAATGAATAAAAACTGGGATGCAAAGATGGGATGTGTCTATTCTTGCGAGTGAAGTTGCGAACACTGCCAACTTCCAAGATTCCCCCCAAGATTGGGAAAGCTTGCGGCTTTCACAGCCACAAAACACCGGGCCTCCCGATGAATCTGGGCACGCCCAAGATCTGCAGGTACGGGTAACTGTGTTGCGCGTCAGAAATCCGTGATGCGTCATTCGCTGGAGCCGGCCAGTGGCAAAAAGAGGGAAAACAGACAGTGGCAGAAGCTGTGTCAAATTTCCGGGCCGATGTGCTGCTACACTAGAGACACGCCATGACGTTTTGGTAGAAGGGGTGCATGCGAGATGAGCACAGTGCAGGCATTGGCAATTTCGAGAGGGGAAACACGGTGCTGTGCTCGCATTGGGAAGGTTCGCCCGGTGTTTGCTTGCTCCTTCCAGCGTTCAATGAGACGATGGGACTGGAAAAAAAGGTTTGATTGCGGTCGCGACGCGGTTGGGAAAGATGGAAAACAAACATTTGTTCTGGACGCGACTGAATTGTTCGGATGCGCCGTGCGATGAAGGAAATCCTTCATGAGGGTTTTCAGAAGTGCGAGTTGCTCGAATGAGTGCTGCCAACAACCGACGGCATCTGAGAACTGATTCCTTCTACACGGGGCGGACATGAAATATCCTTGAGCCTATGCAAATACGCAATGGCATTTCCGTTCTAAGAATAAGTGGCAATTATTCCACCATGACGAAGGCATCACCACCATCAACAACCAGCAACAAGTGTTGCATTTTCCATCTTGTTGGACGTTGAAATAACAAACGCCACAGCAATGTTCACGGCTAGCGGTGGCTTTCCCCGGACCATTCCATTCCAGTTGCTCTCCCATTGCCGTGGTGGTGCCGGTCGGGGTAGCGGAGCGGAATGCGGGGAAGCTCGCTCAGCTCACTGCAACTCAGCCGTTCAACGACGGCAACTCCAACCTGTCTCATAACCCAAGGCTGCATTGGGGTAGTAAGAGTAGATATCGTCACAATAACCGAGGAAGGTCAAACGGAATGAATGGCATTGCTGCTGCTCAGGCGCAGCATATCAATCTGGAGACATAATAACCTCACCAACGCCAACAACAAGTTCAGTGACTTGTCCGTCTTCTTCTCATCTGGCCGCCCTCGTCATCATTTCACCGCCAAATCTCACACCCCCCCGCGCAACAACATCACAACCATGGCGCACCCGCAAGACGAAGTACAGCACCACTCGCTCTCCGAGCCGGAGTCCTTCTGGGGCCACCACGCCGAGCACCTGCACTGGCACAAGAAGCCCAGCGCCGTGCTCGCCCGCACCCGGAAGCAGCTCAAGAATGGGAAGTCTCACGACCACTGGGAGTGGTTCCCCGGAGGCGAGCTGTCGACGTGCTACAACTGCGTCGACCGGCACGTGCACGCCGGCCACGGCGACTTCCCGGCCATCTTTTACGACTCGCCCGTGACAAAAACCAAGCAGACGATTACCTACAAACAGCTACTCGAGGAGGTGGAAACCTTTGCCGGCGTGCTGCGGCAGGAGGGCGTTAAGAAGGGGGATGTGGTGCTTGTTTATAGTATGCTTCCTCTTTCCCCTGCCCCCATTATTTCACACAAGACTAACAGACCGAAAGTGCCAATGATCCCCGCCGCCCTAATCGGCATCCTAGCCATCAACCGCCTCGGCGCCATCCACGCCGTCGTCTTCGGCGGGTTCGCCTCGGCGGCCCTGGCGCAGCGCATCGAGGCCTCCCGCCCCGTGGCCATCCTGACGGCCTCGTGCGGCATAGACGGCAACAAGCCCGCCGTCTCGTACCGGACGTTCATCGAGGAGGCCGTCGCGCTGAGCCCGCACAAGCCGTCCCGCACCATCGTCTACCAGCGCGAGCAGCTGAGCTGGCACCCCATCCGCAAGAATGAAGGTGAGCGCAGCTGGCAGAACCTTGTCAAGAGTGCAAAGGCCAGGGGCGTGAAGGCGGATTGTGTACCGGTCAAGTCGACGGATGGGATATACATCATTTACACCAGCGGCACGACGGGACTGCCGAAGGGGGTGTTGCGGGATAGCGGCGGGCACGCGGTGGGGCTGCACATGAGCATCAGTTACCTGTTCGGTATCCACGGCCCGGGCGACGTCATGGCCTGCTTCAGCGACCTGGGGTGGGTGGTGGGACACAGCTACATCCTGTACGGCCCCCTGCTGACGGGCGCCGCGACGGTGCTGTACGAGGGCAAGCCCGTGGGCACGCCGGACTCGGGCGCCTTCTGGCGGATGGTGGAGGAGTACAAGATCAACACCGTGTTCACGGCCCCCACCGCGCTCAGGGCGATCCGGAAGGACGACCCCAGGAACGAGGCCATTACCACCATTGGGGAGAGGGGCGGGCTGAGGAGCCTGAAGGCGCTGTTCCTCGCGGGCGAGAGGTCCGAGCCGGCGATCGTCACGATGTACCAGGACCTGCTGAAGAAGTACGGCAGGCAGGACGGGGAGGGGGCACACGTGATCGATAACTGGTGGAGTTCCGAGTCTGGGTCGCCTATATCTGGTATTGCGCTCACGCCGCACGCGGGTAAGGACAGAGGGACGGGCCACAAGACGGATCATCCGCCGTTGCAGATCAAGCCTGGTAGTGCGGGCAAGCCGATGCCGGGGTTTGATGTTAGGGTTGTGGATGATGAAGGCAACGAGCTGCCCAGGGGCAAGATGGGGAATATCGTGCTTGCCGCGCCGCTGGCTCCCACGGCGTTCAGGACGCTGTGGGAGGACGAAGAGCGGTTTTATAATGGTTACCTCAAGAGGTTTAAGGGGAAGTGGGTTGATACCGGTGACACGGGCATCGTGGACGAGGAGGGGTACGTGCACATCATGGCAAGGTCGGACGATGTTATCAACGTTGCGGCGCATCGGTTGAGCACAGGTATGTCTTTCTCCTTGCCCTCTCCTACTTAATCAGTACCTAACAGGAGACCAGGATCCCTCGAACAAGCCATAACCTCCCACCCGCTCGTGACCGAGGCATGCGTGGTCGGCATGCCGGACGCGCTCAAGGGCCACATGCCCTTCGCCTTCGTCGGCACGAGCGACGACTCCCTGTCGGACGAGCAGCTGCTCGCCGAGCTGCAGAAGCTCGTGAGGAAGCAGGTCGGCGCTATCGCGTCCCTGGGCGGGATGATCCGGGGTAAAGGGATGATACCCAAGACGCGGTCGGGCAAGACTTTGCGCAGGGTGCTGAGGCAGTTGCTCGAGAACGCCGTGCACGGCGAGTTCGACAAGGAGGTGGATGTACCCTCCACGGTGGAGGACGCGAGTGTTGTTGATGTTGCGAGACGGAGCGTGAGAGCGTATTTTGAGGAGAAGGGCGGGGCGCATCGGGCTATTGAGGAGAGGGCGAAGTTGTGATGTTGTTGTTTTAGGACTTTGATGAGTTCATGTCGAGTATGGGTTTTCTAGATGGTTGAGTATGAAATGGAATGAAGCGTTGAGTGTTGTACACGTGTGCTAGTATTACGCGTCCTAAACGACCACGTGGGGATGGTGTTATCAGCGCGCTCACATGTGTCGTCCTACAACAGCTGTACGATTTGTGGACAAGGACGCGGATTTCAGGGGTTTGTTTACTTCGCAAATCCCTTCACCTTGTAACTTCACCACCTCATGTTTCATGTTGTTCTTTCCACGTACGAACCCCGTCAGCCGGCTACGGTGGCCTTCATTACCTGAGTCTTTCTATATATGTAACTGGGTCCCATTCCCCTATCAGGCGACTGTTTGAGCGATGTGGGAGGTTGGAGGAGCCGAGATTGCGCCGGGCGGGAGTTCACACCTGACGACGTCTAGGAAGGACAGTGCTAGCATCGAGACAGCAAATTTGACCTGACTTGGCTTTCACCGAAGTTACAGGCAGTTACCTCTCGAGCAGCATAAACAGTATGAGGGAGGTGACACTATACCGGGGCGAGTTCCCGATCAGTCAAGCTTGCCGTCCTCAGACACTGGTCCTCCTTCCTGATTATCTGCTTCGCCTTAGGTTCCTCGTCACGGTGTCATAATGAGAAGAAAGTGCTACCGCTACTCAGACTTTTCTCAAAGCTCGGTAGGCGCTGATACATGTGTACTATGATATCAAGTCTCCTGCCAACTGCCATAAATATGCCACATTCAAACTTGACCATCGCCCATTCAAATTTCTGTCAGATATCAACACTTTACCTTAATTCACGACATCAACAACTTCTTGGATCATATCTCTATTTAGCACCCGACCATCATTCCTGCTAGCTGATTATCAATCTCTCTCAAGCAAAATGTCAATCGGCGACAGGGAGATCACGCTTCTCAGGGGCCCAGACGACCTGACCAACTGGAAACGCGACGTTGCCCTGCTCTTTCTCAAACACATGAAGCCAGGATCTGACCTCAACAACCCAAGGTTCACTAAATACTCAGAGCATCACGTTTGGAATTTGATGTACCGTTCAGTCCAGCCAATCGCTGAAAGACTAAAGCAAGATGGATGGGAAGCTACTTACGAGGCGTCGTTCAGGCTCTGGCAAGCCGTCAACAGCAACGACTGGCTAGCTCCCTTGGCTAACGTGCGATTGGACACAACTAGTCCCGGTGCTGCAAGGCTAATCAAAGCGCTCTATATGTTGACACTAGACGGCGGCAGTATCCTGGCCATGAGGAATCTTTTCCACACGATGGGTGAGATCAAGTCGAAATCAGCCGACCTGGGCCTGCAGCTACGCGACGACTTCATGATGGGCAGACTTCTTCCAAAGCTTCACTCACACATGACGGAGAAGACCTTGACGAACATGCATGTGCTGGCACGCAATAACCTACTACCATGGGGGGCGACGGTACGCTGGTTGTTGGCCAACCACACGGAACACAACACACTTGTCACCGTCAGTCTCCGATTTGACCCTCCAATACTTCATCGTGTACTGATTTTATTCTCATAGGGTCTAAACGAATTCCTCCGCGACATACGTTATGACACTCCTGCTCCCGGCTCCAACACCGGCTCCGGCACAGGCCCCAACACTGGCTCCGGCACTAGCTCCAACGCTGACCCCGTCTACTCTGTCTTTGGGTTTGACCCTGACTTCGGCCCTAGCTCCGGCCCTCGTATCGGCCCTGGCTTTGGCCCTGGCTTCGGTTTGAGCAGATCTTGGCCTTAATGAGCGTTAGTGGCGAGAAATACAGGCTCAATATGGGCGACGTATAGGCGGTGGATAATATGGAATGGGTTGTGATGACGCATGGTTATGACATTGGCGAGGAACTGTCAAGACGCTTCGGGGTGTCCGACAGAACGGTTCTGTATACATCAGCGAGACCACAGCGCACTGAGTAGATTTTGGAGTATCTGATTTGATCCTTCTACTTCTTGCTGACTTCGCGGCGGCAGGTGCTCCCTCCTCTTCTTGGAATATGAGCCCCGGAAAGCTTCATCGTACCTGCCGTTGATTTGCAGGCAGCCTTGGCTTAAGAAGCGTGAGACTCGAAGTCACTCTCAACTCTGCTACTCTCACCTCCTCCTTTTATACTTCCCTCTTTCTACCTCGTCCTCTACCTCATCCTCTACCTCATCCTCTACCTCATCCTCTACCTCATCCTCTACCTCATCCTCTACCTCATCCTCTACCTCAACTCTCGTTGTATATCAACATCTTATACAGCATCCTAGAACTCATTCTTATCCGGACTCAATCTCCTCTCCCTGCCTTGGCTAGTTACACCGCTCTTCTCCATCTATGCCAGAAACCTCCTTTCGAGCTCCCCGAATCGCTGGCCCGGCTTCGCCCTTTCAACGTCAGGATTTGCACGAGCCCGCTCTAGCACACGCTACCAGCGAAGCCCCAATCATGGACGCCGCATCTCCTAGGAGGACTGTGCCGCAGATACCTTCCCTCGTCGGAGAGGAGAACTTCGACGATTGGCTCTCCGTCCTGGAGGAACATCTCGAAGCCTATGACCTAGCGGACCTAGTTTTCGAGGATGCCTTCTACCTCGGCCGTCGTCGAAAATTAGCTGAGGCTCAAAAGTTCCGTGACGACAAAGTCTTCGTCCTTGGTATCATCCAGACAACCGTCACCCAGGTCGCGGCCCAGCTCGAAGAGGCCGGCTGGGACTTCGATAACCGGGACCAGCACCCCCGCACACTTTACCAGCTTATCGAGCGGACTTTCAAGCCGGTGCCGCTGCTCAAGGCCCGGAGGATTGCAAGGTGCTTGCGGCAGCTTAATGTCAAGCCGGGCAATATAACCCTCCGTGAGTTCAAGGCAACCATTGAAGCGGCCAAGCAGAGTCTGAAGGACGATGGAGCCTCTATCAGCGACGTTCTTGCTGTTTGGGCTGTGTTGGATGCTCTCGAGCTCGAGTATCCCGAGTGGCACCATGGACTGCTGCGAGAGAAATATTCGAATAAGTTGAGCTGGAACCAGCTGTTGGAACACATCGCCACGAAGGCTCGGGAGGACGAGGAGGACCTGGACGAGAATGGTGGGAACGTCATCGTTGTGGTCTGAGGACACTCAGGTACGTTGTGATTCCCCCTGGATTGTGCCTGTTCAAATTAAACACAGTAAAAGTAGCTGATCACTAACTGCTGCCGGGTAGAGTCGGCCATCATGGTGAGACTCCGAGTACAAGAGGAGACGACCCTGTTGATCATGTCTCCACCTGAGTGCCGGCGATCCATCCCGTTGCTCCCATTCTGTTCGGAGAGGAGGGTTTACGTCAATCGTTTCCGGCACTTTTGAGGTTCAAGGGATCTTGGCGCGTTCGTTGAGGATATGGGAAGGCGCGGCTTTTTTGGGGTCTTTAATGGGCGACCGGGAAGGCGCTGGGCGTCAACGGTTGAATATGGCTTGGAGTTGTGAGGATATATCTGGCTCAATCTGGCGATGGGTAGAGTGGGGGAACGGTTTGGTAGTGAGGCTCCTGCGGGTTTCTACGGGTTCAATTTTCTTATATCTCGTTGCGTGCCGTCAAGCTTGGCCGTCAAGGTAGGGACATGAGAGTTCGTGGCGTTCACAGGCACATTGGAAATCTCTCCCGTGGTTATGAGAGACAGATCACTCTATGGCAGACTGTTGAAATTTCGAGCCATCCTCACACCAAAGGCGCTTCTTCCTTCACTTGCATTTATTGCGTTAACCTCTCAAGCTGCCGTGAATTTTCGGCGGAAAGTCCGACATTGTTTACTTGACATAGGGGTAATGCCAAGGCAACCATTGGCCCCTTTCTGCCTCAGCTGCTGACTTCCAACGCCACGTCCAACCAGCATCCACCATTAACAGCGCATATTCGTGACACTCGCCTCCTCACTCAACCAGTCTCACAAAAAGAACATAGATACCTCTTGACCGACTACTTCCCTGTCCTCCCCAACTAAGGTTTCCTGTAAGCTACAAGGCCCAGCTGGTCCCATTCCCGTCTCATGTGTCCAACAACAACCCTCGTATCCTTTCATCATTCCACACAGCTAACCACAGGGCCTTGGAATCATTCTTGTTCGAGACCAAAACACCGTCACCGCGTGACACAAGGAAAACCCACCCCATCCCGCCCGACATCTGGACATCTTCCCTTTCCAAGCCTCGACCTACTGGCACTGTACGAGGAGGCGAGGAGGAGGATGGGAGGAATGGATGTGCTAGCAACGTCGCACGAAAGTCGGGCCTTTGCATGTCGTCATGTCGTACTGTGACGCCCCAAGCTCTGGACTAGGCGTGTCGTACTCGCCCAAGGAAAAAACGAGGAGCGTCACTCCCTTTTTTTTTCTCCTCGAAAACACGCATCTCTCCGCGGTTATCGTCGGTTTCAGCTTGACGCAGATTTATCGTACCGGGGTAGGGAGAAGTCTGCCAGTACGCCTCCTACGCGGGGCGTTGAACCCCTCGTAGACAACACCATCCCCCTGAGGTGTCGAAACATCTGGACGGTGCAGGATGGATACAAATAGCTCCCTTCGAACCGCGCGCCGCATCTGCGTTCGAAATTTGAGAGGAGCGAAGAAAGATGTGGACGTGTTACAGATGCTGCAGTAGCACGTATACACCACTCATCTGCCTCCTCTCCCAACGCCTTGCTTGCTGCTGCAGCACCTGGTGAAAAGATTCGGGAGCTTGGAGGGTGGGCCAGACTTCTTTCTGCTCGACCGAATAGGGGCGGGTCGAAAACCAGAATGGTGTCGTGGTATAAGTGCGACGCGAGGCGAGTTGTGATATATTAAATTGTCCGACGCTGGTGCACCAGACTCCTCCTCTGGTGCAATCCATCAAGATCCCTCATCTCTGTCTCGAAGATACCGCCACCCTAGAAACTTGGCCTCTGAGGAGAGAGGAATATAGTCACCTAGTCGGATGTTTGAGGATGGCCCGGACGGGTGAGGCCTGGTGCGCAAGACAGGCTACGAGGAATGGTAGCACGTAATGCTTCGCTGGCAAGGGACTGTACTGACTTGCTAGTCGACTTCACTGGTTCAACTGCAAAGATAAAACCTAGTATATCATCACCAGTCTTAGTTGTTGACCTTAGCTCATGTGGGTCTGAGTGAGCCTAACGCCTCCATACGATGCTGAGCAGACGAGGCTCACACATCTTCCGTTGAGCGATCCCTGAAGAGTGGCACGCTCGATACGATGCTGCCCGGGCTCCCGCAACGCCCTTTAGGTCATTGGTCCCAAATGACCAAAGGAAAACGCCGTCCTCATGAAAACAAACAACCCCCGAAGGCAAAATATGACCTGTCAACTTCCAGTGCGCGGAAAAGGAGCATCCTCCCTTTTCTGCGTTCCCGTGTAACCATGCGACGAGTCGTCCCTAGCGCCCTCTCGTAATGCAAATGCCCTGTGCCGTATCCCGTCCCCCAAAACAGATGCAAAAGACCAGATAGCCAACCTGTACTCCCGATACCGACCGCCGTCGCAGTCCGTTTCCCGACGATTCTCGAACCTTTCCTTCTAGAGCACCTTTCGTCATGCAACACCAATATATCATGCACCACCGTTCCATCCCGTAAAAGCAAACAACCTTCTCCTTCCGTCATCGAAAACGATCATGGTATCCTCCTCTCCACAGTGTGCGCCCTTGATGACCGTATCGGGCATCTTGGACAAGAGTGCCAAGTGGAGAACATTAACAAACCGCCGGGACCTATCGTTGAGAGGCCACAAATCGCCGGAGCCTATGGCTGTGGCGACAGTCCCTGCGACGAGGCGGAACCCGCGCTCTTGGCGCCGGCAAAGGCTCCGTACACGCTCTGCTGACCTCTAGGCGCGACCTTGAGGTTGGCAAACCTGGCTTCGGGCAGCCGTTTGCCCGCCTTGATACTCTCCAGAACCCTGGACACAACGGCCGGCAGTTAGCAAATCGTTGGTGTTCCGGCACTGCATGATGGATAGACGACGGTGTATGCGGAGAAGACAACAGCGACACATGCACAGATCGATCGGAAGAAAAAGAAGGAGGGTTAGGACTTACCATTCAACACCAACGTACTTGATCCCGCACCCGCCCACCTTCCGTATCTCCCTCTCGAGCTTCCCGCCGGCCAGGCCGCCGCCGGCACCGTGCCCGACTGCCGCGGGCCTGCCCAGGATGACGTGCGTGACCTGCCTGCGGCCGAGGTGGAAGGACATGCGCGCGCCGTTCTCGGCCAGCAGGTGCTTGAGCTTGTGGTCCGAGATGATCGGGTACGTGCTGCCGTTCACGTAGATGACGAGGTTGTCGAAGATCTTCCGCTGCTTCTTGGGGTCATCATCTTCCTTGCGATCGTCGTCCATCGGTGTGTCTCCTCTGGGTTGTTGACGAGCAATATCCGGTGCTGTGCCTTTTCCCTTTTCTGCCTCCACCTGATTCTTGACTGGTGACACAGATGGTGGTCTGGAATCCGCACTCCCAGCAGATGATAGTGGTCTCGATCCGGGCAAAGATGATGATGAACCCTTCTCCGACCGCGACCCGGACCCTTGCCGCCGCAGCAGATCGGCCACGCTACACTTGGCTTTGGCCCTGACCTCTTTCGGAATCACGACTTTGTGCCTCTCGTCAAACTCAAGCGAGCCTGCTCCAACTGTATCGTGTATGCGCTTGCCACCCGTGTTCCCGGCTATTAGTTGGCTGTTCATCTTCGTGGCATGCGACTCCCTCCAGCCGCCTGGTCCCTTGGTCTCCGGCCGCTGGTGGCCTGCTCCGACTGAGTTCCATGGGTCAAATACCCTGCTCAGGTTGGCATCTGCTGCCCTTGGGATAGGGGGCTTTGGAGGTGCCATGATGGTAAAGTTTTGATGTAAGTGGCGAATCAGAGCAATGAGAGGAGAGAGTCCAGAAGTCGAATATCTAGAGCATCCGATGGCACCCGTTGTCGCAGTTGTTTCTTCGAATACGAAAGTACTCAATACTGCATCAGAAAACAATCATAAGTCGAAGGATAAACATGTTTTCTTTGTCTGGCGCGTTGCCAGTTGTCGTGGAACAGCCAGCCAATCCACCCGAACCCACAACACAAAACGTCCACGAAGGCACGTGAAATATGTAAGTCAAGTCATCTTGTGGGCCACTGCTTAAGATCGCCACCATATCCCGTCCCCCTCCATTATTAACCTTAACCTCTCCCTGTGTCAAGGCATAATGTACAGACATGCACATGCCTGCAAAGGGCTCAACACTTTCCCCGGAAGAAGGGAACGCATGAACGAAATGAGCCTCACATCGTCCTGTCCTACCGGGTAGTTTTTAACGTTTCTGCGCATCCGCATCTGCGCTGCAAAGTGACGTGCATAGCATAGCATATCAGATATGCTAGGCTGTGCATGGCATCGCATGGAGCATCGAGATCGGCTCCAGTCCTCTTTTACCAGATAAGTCATCGACGATGCCATGCGCATAACAGGTTCAGCATGGCTGGCTCCGTACACCTCTACCTACCGACATACATGCCCGACTGGATGAGCGAATACGCTTATCATCAAAACTGATTATCTCACACCTTCGGGGATCAAAAGAGAGATCGCCAACCACTCACTGCTCCTCATGCACCCCACGAAACGAAAAGTCAACGACTTCAATGCCTGGTCCCAGGCGTTCATGCAACGCTAAATTGCCCGCAGTCCGCTTGGACCTGTCTTTGCCTAAAGCTTGACCATAGGCCATCTCCATCCCGACCACCACCTTTCTTTTCTCCTCATCGCCGCTTACCCAACCCCGCTTCTTATCTTCCCTCATCCCGGCCTTGGAGTCCCCCTCGGCATCAGATGTGTTGTGCTTGTTACTGATGGCCGATAGGATGGAGATATGGATGGGATGGATAGGGACTTTGACAGACAGGTGCATTCCCTGCTTGACGAGCTTGACAAGCTTGGGGGGAGCAGGAGCTGTCAGACGAGATAGATCATCGCCCGCTTGTCCTTTGCGCGAATACCGCTGGAGCTACCACCACTCTCACAGCTCACGATAGGTAGACGATTTTCAATATCGCAGCCGCTATGTATCCTCATCCCCCAACATCCAACACCTTCTATCCCAGCAAATCGTACAGCCGGGTAGTGGCAAACTTACCTTACCGGTTAAGCTATATTTCCCAAGAAAAAGGGTGGTGGTAGCTTGAGCTTTTGTGTCACCCAACCTCCTGCCATGGTGATCTCCATCCATCTATTTAAAATCATGCCGTGTGCTCCAGCCTCCACGTCCCAGCCTTCAATATTGGCAAGGAGGTGGCTGTTGGTTTTGTGTCCTCCCCTTCTGCCACCTTTCGCCGTTTGCTCTTGTGTACGAATAGCAGCAGGAGTATTCATCACTGGCTGAAAAGAACGGGTGGCTGAGCAGTGGACAAAAGACCAGCGACCTGGTTTTCAGTGTTTGATGGTGAACGGAGTTCCGATCTTGTAACGGCTGGCTTTTCTACACCTTTCGTACGTTTGTACTTATCAAGAGAGGAAGTATATCACATCAAGCGCACGAGCAGATATGCGAATCATACTTGCAGCAAGCGCAACCGGCGGACCGTTCGTTGAACTCGTGTGTGCCTGCGCCTTGCCTTTGCCTCTCCGCACCTCCCTCTTATTTCCCATGCGGTACCCCGGAGTTGTGTGTGAGTGGGCGGTTCGTTTGCGTCCGCTCGTTCATCAGTTCGTAGATGCGGAAAGTGTATCTGAGCTGACACGACCATACAAGCTGATGATCGGAAAGAGGCAGGTCGGGAAAGGTCGTAGACGCTTGTTGCTCGCCGCTTACTGGAGATCGCGAGCGGGACGGAAGCAGAGCTTGAATCAGGCAAACCAGGCCGAAGAGGTGGTAGCAGCCGCGGGAGGGCTGTGAGAGAGGTTTGTTGGAGGTGGGGGGTTCTGGTCTGTCTGAACTGCCATCCGTTTGTCGTTGATGAGCTGTCAGTTGCTGTTTGTCCACAGTGTAAGTTCTGACATGATTCTTGTTGCGCGCAATGCGCGAAAAAACGATCGATCGGCATCTCGAATTCGAAGTGACGGGAACGAGACTCCAGTTCTTCTTCAAGCAAGGGGACGATTTCCGCTAGGAAGGTCCCGCACGTCCGCATATGCATGTGCGTGCAGGCATGGCATATATCCGTTTCGCGATGGAGATGGCTATGCATGGTCCAGCTTGTTAGCCAGGTTAGCTGCTGTAGCAAACGGGCTTTGCCACCACAATTGACGATTCCCCATTCCCAGATAGTAGATTGTTTGCTTGTCTGTTGGCGACGGCTTCTCATCTTCCGGGACGACAAAGGCTCGGGTCTCCCCTGAACTGGGTGGCGCCGACCGGCTAGGCAACGGACGGGAAGAGAGGCAAACAAAACGTACCGTCGGTGCTGCAGTGTCAAAAGGCGTGGGGTTGAAGGCAAGCACAAGCACGCAAGCAAACTTGTTTCGAGAATGCCATTGGTAATGGTGGCTGGCTGGGGCTGGCAGTTAGATATGCACGCCATGCCATGCTTACGTCGTGTGAGTATGTATGTCTGCCTCGCGACAAACGACGAGACAGACAGACAGCATTGCAGCAAGGCAAGGGGCGAGCAGCAGCAGCAAGCAAGCAAGCAAGCGGCAGCCTCACGGAGGCACCGCATGCAACAGCTAGAGGCTAATGTAGGGAAGCGACAGTCCCTCTGCATTAAGCGGAAGCTAGACCACGGCCTACGCGGTGCACTAGAGATCTTCCATACATGAACATGGAAGGGTAGGACATGCAGTCTCCCGCATCTTCAACACCCCGCCGTTGCGGTACTATCTCCATCGCGTTGTGGCAAGGCGCGTCACTTGTGGCCGGCCGTCCAGCCAGGCCTGGCATTAGGAAAAATGCAGGGCAGTTCTCGTCCACCACCACCCGTCATCGCTGTCCCCTCCCACTTTCACGGGAGGGTGCAGCAGCTGTGCGACAAGGTGCTCCGGTGATGCTGCATAAGCACTGGCATCGAGTGGACTTGCCTTGCCTCAGTGACCTTGGAAAAGCCCGTTCCCTCGTGGAGTCCGTCGTACGAAGAGGTGTAGAATGGCCTGGAGGGTCTTCGAGCGTGTTACACAAAAGGCAAGGGAAGGAAGGGCGAAGAAAATGATGTTGCCTTTTCGTGATGCGTGTCACCACGGATCCCACATCTTTGCCCCTCCTATCTCAACGGGAAGGGAAGCAAGCCAACAAGCTTCCCGAGGCGGGGTCGCAAAGAGAGACACGGGAGAGGAAAGCTCCCAGGCTCCGTGACATGGTACGGCGGGTCGTTCGAGGCCAGTGGTGGTGGTGGTCGGGAGCGTTGAACAATGCGGATGACACAACGACCAGCCACCGCCTAGCGTACACGTGAAGAATGATACTCAAGTCAGGTGTTCTCCGATCAAGTTACCGGCAGCCATTTGTGATACCCGATTCAATCAACTGCTCGTTCCGAATTGTTCGTTTGCAAGAACATGGGGGCCGAATTCCTCGCCCAACAAAAGGTAAACGGGGTTCTTTATCCCACAGCGACGAGTCATTGGCTGGCGCAGTGAGCCACCAGATCGTGAGCCAGCAAGGTTGAAGGCGGGGTCTCGAGAGCGAACAAGCACGGGATTTGGGGGAGTGTGCCGCTATCACGACCCCTACAGCACAAGGGAGGGGTTGCTTTAAATAGTGCGAGCGGGCGGCGCGCAAGCGATCGAAATAGCGGTGATGTTGGTGAAAGACAAGGGCTAAGCCTAAAGCGTTGGTCCCGGTATCGAACAACACCGCAGCACTTCCCCGCCCGTTCCGTGCGCCCCCGTTCGCCGAGGGAAAGGCACCGGTTGGTGGCTTGCCAATTGTCTGTTTCCCAAACCCCTTCGTTCCTGTTCGCCGGTGTGGGTGTTTGTCTTTGGTGGCTGATACATCGTTCGCTGGCGCTGGGGTTCATTGGTTGTCGACGACATGTGCTTTTCCTCTTTTCTTTTTTGGTTAGCCCACGCTAGACCTTCTTCCACGCTTCCGCCGGGCGGGGCTAAGACGTAAGGGCCAAGCAGAGGTCTCACGCTGAAGCGACGCCGGGAGGAAAAGAACAAAGAGTTACGACCGTTGCGATGGGACTGTGCCTTAGTGGAAAAGCAGAGCCTGGGAACCTGGGTTCGCCGCTGGGGTTGCCAATATCCTGCCAGATGACGGCAGAATATGGATAAATCAATCTGGCAGGATTAATACACCACATCGCAAAGCCAATTCGAGACCCAGCGCGGCGATGTCGTGCAGCACACAGGTGCAAGACAGCCCACGCCAGAGCCCGTCATTGGTTGACTCAGGATTGTGCGGGTGGTAGAGCCTGGGAATGGTTGGGGGTGTGAGCTGGCCGCCTCCCAGCCTCTCGTTGGCAACCTGAATCGTTCTCGAACTCGAGCTCTGGTGGTAGGCTTCAAGAGCCACCGCAGTGTTGTAATCACCACACACTCTTCTTTCGCAATTTTTTGTCGTGCGTGTTCTTTGTGCGACAAGCAAGCCCGCTAGCTAGCCCGGCTTGCCATGTAAGGCGGAAAACGGTCCGCGGATGCAGGCTCGGAGGGCGAATGAGGGGACGGACAGAGGGGGCCTACCAAACGGGATTTCGCATGCCAATGCTTGCAAATGCTGACCTGTGGACGGCTCAGGAACAGCGCAGAGCAGAGTCTCGACTGGGCCTGGCCGTCACGAAGACGATATTGAGTTGAAACACACGAGGTGCCAAAGACCCAGTCGATTGGGTACCGGCGACGAAGATATTGACTGACGGAGGACAGCCCGGCCATGACCAACCACGCCCATTGTTCTTTTCGCCTTGTTGCTGTTGCTGGCTCTCCTCCAAAGTTCCAACGACAAGGATGCTGTCAATGGCCAGGCCCCTGTTCAGTGCTAGCTGGTTGCCGACCCACCCACCGAATAAAGAATTGTGGTGGTGGGCTTGAAGACGTGGTTCGCGTTGATTGGGTTGATTGCGGGGTCGTGGTTTTAAGGTGGTCGCTGGTCGTAACCACATTCGACAAGAGGCTGGCGCGGAAGATAAGTGAGGAAGCCCGGACGCCTCAATAACGAGTTGCTCCGTGCAATTCGCTATCGCCGGGTGCTATTACGTGCGTACGGCGCTTTTGCTCGATCCATAGCCATGATCCCGGGGAAGTGCAGTCGGATCCGTCATGGTTCGGTGCCACGACCGAAGACCGGCGGGCCAGGATTTTTCAGCCCCAGGAACCAAGAGCCTGATGCCGCCAGAAGCGTGATGGCAGCAGATCCTGCACTTCGACATCTCACCGGTGCTTCTCTACAGCCGAGATCCTGCCGTCGGACGTTGTATTCGCTTGTGCAAATGCCCGCGTCAGATGTTTGAGTGCCGCCGGAATGATGACCAGCACTTTGGATATCTCGAACCGAGGCCATCATCACTTCGCTTCTCTGGCAGTGAGGAGATGAACCAAAGAAATACCGCAAAGATGCCTCAGGCCAGAATCAGCGCTTGTGAGGGGACGGATAGCTGAAACGTCCCACTGGCCAGGTAGACGAGGCGCGTTGATTGGCCATGTTTTGGCGACGCACGAGCACATAACCGCTGTGCATCAAGCTCATGCGCGTCTGGACCTGTCTTGACCCCTGAACCATGTAGGGTGCGCTGGGCAATGAGATTTTAGTGCCAGATGCAGGGACCCCTTGTCTGGAGGAGGGCTCCATGGTTGGACGATCCCGAAGCGGAACGCACGGAGAATTGTACATGAATGGATCCCGTCAGACATGGCACCATCTGGTCTTTCTGGATGCTGCGCCGTCCGGCATCAGAGACACGGCGTCGCTGGCACTGGCTGACTGGATAATCTTGCAGCAAAGATTGGCTCAGGGCTGAGTCGATATCGGAGGCCGGCACAGTATTGACATGCCCTTTGATAATGACCACGCCAAGGGGAGGCCGGGAGTTTTTACGCTGTCCTGGTTCTGAGTGATCTTCGACCCCAGCAGGCACTAACTGTGACTGCTGACATGCCGGCACTGGGAAGAGCATAACTCATTTTTGACAGCCGTGCATGATATGCATACCCGGGGTTCACGGGTTTTGCGGCTCAAGTCCGCAGCGCACCGCAGACGGGTAAAGTGCAGGTCGAAGATGTCGAAAGGATGCAACACATGAGACGATCTGTCGGTGCTTGCGCCACCGTCACGGACTCGAGTCCAGTCGTCGGGGGTTGGTCGAACAGTTTCGGGCTGCGAGGTTGCGGCAACCCGCGAGTCGAGGATCGGTGCAGGTTAGACCATCCGACGACAAGAATGCAGGTCGTGGAACACATTCCCGTCCGACCAAAGGGCTTGCTTGAGGCTTACATGCAGGACGCCTATCACCTCCCAAGGACGTGGTAACTGCGAGCAAGAGATATGTAGACTTGCGCATGGTTCGTGACGATCCTTTTGAGAGACACCTGTCCTTGAATCTTTTGCCGGGAATTGAGATGATCTTGATGTCTCTGGCGCACAAACAATACGGGCTCTGGGCCCTTGTGATCGGCGGTCTGAGACATGGAGGCTTGCCCGCGCCGCAGCGACGAAGGTTGAATGAGGGGAAGAGGACAATGGAGGTTGGCACCAGTGATATTCCAGCAATGGTTGAAACACACAACGCGGGATGGGAGCCTAACCATCTCGGGACAACGATGGACGTTGGTTGGCTCGTCTTGTCAAATGACTTTCAATGTCCAGCCAGTCTCGACGAGCCACGACTTGCACCAAGTTCAACTTGGGGTCATTAGGGCCTTCTGTGCGGCGCTACTTTTGCCACGCTGTCGAGCACCCATTGCAAGCGAGCGCCGCGCTGGAATTCTCGAACCATCAAGGATCCGAGATGTCTCGAGAGGAATTGCAGATGAGCGGTCGACATGATCCGGCTAGGGTCGTGGGCCTATGCTAGCGGTGTCCATCACGGAGACAGTGCCCAGTTCCGAGTTACGTTTTAGGGCTGAGAGCCTTGTGAGCATCTCGCACGTACTTGTGGTAGTAAATTCTGGCGAAGGTATGTCAGTAGCAGTATACAGAACGTAATGAAGCTCACCCGGTTACGCCCTCTTATTAGCTGCAGAAGCAGGTCAGACAAAGAGGTGCCGGAATCTCGCATCTGGGATCGCATCTGGGATCGCATCTGGGACCTGGCTATTCCATCCATCTACCCCCCCATACATGCTCCCCCACACGACCCTTTTGCATCAGCGTGCAGTGTGACTTGGTGCTTACCAGGACGAACCCCGCTTGATTATGGGGAGGTGTGGATTGCCGATATCAGATATACGGTGAGCCAGGAGAAATGAAGCTGTTTCTACAACGAACCAAGGTGCTTGCAGATAGGTGTAATTCCGAGATTGTAAAGTTGAAGTTGGAAAGGTGAGCTTGAGGAAGGAACCCCCGTAAACGTTTCCTCACCGCCCGGCACTTGCCGCAATGCCGCAACTGCAACTTTGACGGCCAACGCACGGACCAACGCTTCTTTCTAGCTCTTGCACTTCTGTCCATCCCAAAAGCACAAAACTCTCCATCAAAAGGTTGTTGTTTTCCGTTTGACGTTAAAACGCTTCTATTTCCCCATCGGCCTCACTTAAGCTTCAAGCTTCAATTACGTCTCGTGTCGTCTGCGTAGGTGATACGACACTGTAGACGTGACGGCCTCGGTGACGCAATCTGCAAGCCACCGGGCATCCCGTTTGGTCAAAGAAAGCAGGTACGGCTGCCAGCAGGACGCTCAACATTAGCCAGCCGACAGCCGGCGGCATAGCACAGCACACGGCGTGCACTCTTGTGCGTTCATCTTGTATTGAAGATGTGCTCTGGAAGAATAACGGAAGACGGAAGACGGAAGACGGAAGACTCTGCCAGGGCTGGCGTCATAAACGTTGCCGATATCTTCCCCGACCGACATATCGAACCACGGCCCCGATGGTATGCACATTGGCAGGCCGATATCTTTCCTTCTTCTTTTTCTGAAGTCCTTTCTCCTATTTCTGTTTGTTTTTGACTTTCTGTTGCGGAACACATGCAATGCAATGACACTTCTCGGACGACAACGACAGGCCTTCTCCATATCTTTGGGGCAGATGGCAGGCCCCGGCCCCTCTTCCCTCCTCGCCAGACACATGATGCATGCATATCCTGTATGCAACTCTAGCATGACCCTGACTGAGCGGCGCGGGCACGAGCGCATGCATTGGTTGCCGTCTTGCACTGCTCCGCACCTCCGACGAACGGCTGTCCGTTCCATGTCCCAACAATCAGGGACTCCAAGATAACAACATTTTCGAGCTCCTTTTTGACGTGCCAAGTGGCAGGGCATTAGACCCAAAGGGGGGTGTACCGCTGGCCCGGCACTCGATCTCTGTTGCTCTTCCGGCTTACTGATGAGCAAGGTCACGGTCTAGTATACCCGGCAGTTCGGACTAGTAGCCAATAACTCTCTTTGTTCTCCGGGATTTCCTGAGGATGATAGAGGCTGGTCTTCGGGTACGGGAGCTGTTATCAACAAGAAGCCTTCTTCGGTTATGCTTTGTCACCGGCGGGGAGGCGGGGTGGGGAAACGGTGTGTGTCGAGCGCGGGACCAACATCAAGCTGCTTTCTGCAATCCTGCAATGACACCTCGCCTCAACCGAGCAAGACAAGGGGACTGTGTATGCAAGTATATTCCATATTAAAACTCTATTGGGCGGTTGAGCAATCCAACCTAATAACACGGCCTGATATGGCCCGGCAATGCAGTCAATGTTGGAACTACAACTTTGCGCCATAGCCACTTTCTCCCTTGTGTTCCAAGCGGCTCCTGGAGATATAGAGATGGCTATGACGATCCTGGGAGATCTTTGATGAACGAGTTGCATCCTCTGGTCCTGCGGTTAGCCGCCCATCGCGGGCCCGAATTGGCTCAATTGCCTGGCACGTCCTGTCGGCTGAAATGCGAGCAGCTGTCAGTTCACGATGGTACATATTTGATAGACGCCGGCTGCAGTATGCCGGCGACAAGGCTGAACGGCGGCAGTGTGGCGGCTAACACACGAATCTGAACAGTTATGCCGTGGGCAAGGGGACTTGCGGTGCTTGATCGTGCCATGACGGTAGACCGAGCCTCAAACCTGGTCAAGTCGTGCGGTCGAAGTTCTCGATCACAAGCCCGATACTCTTGCAGCTCCGAGGAGCATGAGCATGTGCATGTGCAAGGGCACTTTTGGCTGCGATGTCGACGTTTCACAGGGTTACCACCAGTACCTTCTATAACGGACGCTACGGTCTTCAGAAGCTGAGCTGCGTCTCACGTAGAGACATGCAAATTCCAGCGTAGGAGGTAGTGTTGTCTGGCTGTAACGTGAACCTGTTCGTTGTCGCCTCCCGAGAGCTGAGACACAAACATACTGTGGTAGTCGTGTGCTCTTGGAGAGGCTTGGAGAACGGTCATGGCCGACAATCTCAAAATTCTGATATTGCCCTTTATCCATCCCACCAGCAAAAGAGGACATGTTTGAATCTCAATGTCAAATCGCAACATCCTTTGTGCATCCAAGTCTCAACGGCACAACATGCTCCAAGTCTACAGTTCATAAACCTCAACCTCAGAGATGCCCTCGATCCGCTTCGACATTGGTAGCGCTCTTCCCTAGTGCAACCCTTCAAACGCACAGCCCAATCATGCAATCCGATCCACACCCACACCACCAAGCTCGAAGCTCAAGTGGCAGCCCCTCTTTCTTGCGCTATATTCACTGCCCTCCATTTTGATGTTGCACGCCCGTGAGGGGGCCGGCTTTCCAACCTCACCAGCCATTTTTTGCGAGGACAGGGGCTGGCAGGCCTGGCCGACGTTCTGGAGGCCCTGATCCCGGTCACTGTCAAGGATTAGAGCAACCACGTCCTGGACGGAATCTGCCCCCGGTCTAGTCCCGGGCGGCGCTGCTGCTCTCTCAAGTCCCTTCGTACTTGCACAACAGCCATCAGTCACTTCCTCTGCATCTCTCCCAGCGGGGGTTTCTCTTCGTTTGCATGCTGCAGAAGTTGCACCTCTTCTGTTGTCACCATGAAAGAGACTGGACATGTCTGTTTGGATAGGGTGAAGATGGCTTCAGTCAGAGGCAGGCGAATGGATTTAATCAGAGTCTACCAGTAAATCAGCAAGTGCAATTGTCGAGAGGAGGAGAAGGACAAGGATGCTGCTCTCTCTCTCACCTGATGGCAGTTTATCTTTCCAGCCCCCTCATTCTACCACCCCCCCAAGCGGCTTAGCGAACAGAAAGTCCTCCGGGTGGCCATTGAGGGTGTAAAATAATAATAATACGGGAGCTGCGATTGTCGGTCAAGTAGTTGCGACTTTATTCGCGGGAAGGTAATCACGCAAAAAACCACCACGTTCTGACAGACGCACGTGGTATCCGGTACTTGGTCCAAGCTCTGGCTATGGCTCCATTCTAACTCCTCTCGGCAGCGTTTTTAGCTTGTACCCGACCAGCACCGACCAGCACCACCGACCAGCGACAATTGGCAAAGTCGTTCGTACCTCACCCTGGCACCTGCTGGCTCGATTTTGGACCGGCCGCTCTTGCTCGCTCTTGATCTTTCTGTTTTCTTTCGTTCGTCGACCACACCCTGGCAATCCTGGCCCGGCTCCGGCTCTCCACCAAAACCAGGCTCATCGCCCGTCCGCGATCTCCTCCTACCTCCTCCTGTTATCCTCCTTCTCCTCTTCCTCATCCTGCCTCCTTCCCCCGTCCCCAACGCAGCTTCCTGCCTTCCCAATTTCCCTTTCTCATCCTCTCTTTTCCACGGACGATAGTGACGAGTCTCCACGGGAAGGTGACTTTTTGAGAAAGAGGTAAGGATATCCCCCAATCCATCCAGTGCCCCATCCAGTATCCATCTCCATCCACTACAGTCTTAAGCTTTTTGCGCCCGTCTCAGAGGCATTTCTCTGCTAGCTTGGAAACTTTGTCACTTTTTTTCTGTTCGGGTCCGCAGTACAGCTATAAGCAGCAGCAAGCTCGAAACAAAACACGAAAAAAGTATAATCATCGTCTAACATTCAAACTGCAACACCTAGGCGCAGATACGGGCTTAGGAAACTTTACGTTGACCTTCGTCCGAAATATCTTCAGACACTACAACAGCAAGAATCCGAATATTGCTTCCCCCTCTTTTCCTCTTTTTTGGGCCGTTAAGAGGAAAGAGCTTCTGCTGTCTGTCCTTCGAAAAAGCTGCAAGTGATTGCCGTCCTTGCATATCCCCTCTTATCTCTCTCTCGCCAAGGTCCGACCTGCCTGAACTTGCCCAAAAGTTATCGCAACAAACGGGACCAGTTGCGCCCCCTATCAACGGAAAGAAACCTTCTCATCAATCATCCAAGGGACGTTCTCGCAGTTGATTGCGCGTTCTGAAGCCTTCGGATTTGCCGTGCGTTTATCGTACTTAAAGGAAGGCGCCTTCACCTGCTGCTTCGCACGCATTCTCAAACTGCAGTTTGCATCGATCTTTCAAGCACCAAGCAAGCACCAAGCAAGCACCACGCACCTCGACGCCGACTGCAGGAACTTCAGCACCGCATCACCGCCGATTCTCTTGACCGACTTCACCGACTCTCAAGTCCAGTCTCCAGCAGGTTGCTACAGCATCAATTGCAAACATTGATTCAACAACTCGACCTTTTAATCCTTCAGGAGGGCGTTTGGAGCAAGTTGGTTGGCGAGCTTTGCAACTTATTAGCCTTGTCGTGTTTACCTGGTTCTCGTCGTTGTCGTCTCTTCGCGTTGCCAGTCGAAAAGGTGCGCTTCCGCGGCCAACTCGACTCCTCCGTGCAAACGCCACAACCGCTTCGTCTAGACCGCGTGTCGATAACACCGAAAAGCTGGATCTGCCACCCATCTCACACGTGCAACCCCGGGGTCCCAGCGACGCATCGTATTACAACACCAGCGCTATACAGCGTCCGTTGTATGTGAATGAGAGGGGGCCTGCCTTGCCTCTCCCACAGCCGAACCAGGCATACTCGTCGAGTCTATCCTCACCCCGGCTCAGCTCCATCTCGTCCTCGGTTAGCTCCCAGGCCGGATCTTTTGCCGGTTCGCAGTCGTCCTACACTTCGGTTGCTTCGTCAAACGGCCCCAAGACACCAGGCACCCTTTCACCGACCCTTCAGACAGGCGTGGGACTTCCCGGCCCTCCAGGACAGGCAGTGGCGGGCTACGACCAGTATCCAGCAATGAACCAAGCCGGGCCGGACATGTACTACCAAAGCATGTCTGCGGGCCATCCGCCGCCGCCACAACCGGTCCAGTCCTACAACCCACACCAGCAGCCGCCATTACTGCAACCCGGACCAGCACAATATCCTGCTCCACCTCAGTCGTATCATCCGCAGTACAACTACGGAAATGGGCTAACGTCGCCTCCGCAAGGACCGCCGCAAGTATCCAATTCCATGGTCAACCAAAATGTTCTACCTCTTCCGGGCGTCGGCAGCCAACCGGGTATGGGTGGTGGTTACCAAGCCGGGTTTGATACCACGGGTCAGATAGCCCCGCCTGGCATGAAACCCCGGGTTACTGCAACTTTATGGGAAGACGAAGGGTCGTTGTGCTTTCAAGTAGAAGCAAGGGGCATATGTGTGGCACGCAGAGAAGGTTCGTATTCGTCTTATGTTCTTTCCACTGCATTCGTGCTTTTTGCTAACTTGGAGATCCAGATAACCACATGATAAACGGGACCAAACTTCTTAACGTTGCTGGCATGACGCGTGGAAGGCGGGATGGCATCCTCAAGAGCGAAAAGATACGTCACGTCGTCAAGATTGGACCAATGCACCTCAAGGGTGTCTGGTAAGTCAGTCCTCTTGGTAACTATTCCTCACATGCTAATTATTCCCCCAGGATCCCATTCGAAAGGGCGCTGGATTTTGCGAACAAGGAGAAGATAACAGAGCTCCTCTACCCCTTATTTGTGCATAATATTGGGGCTCTGCTCTACCATCCGACAAACCAGACCAGGACAAGTCAAGTGATGGCAGCGGCGGAACGGAGAAAAGCAGAACAAGCGCAGCAGAACCAGCAGATGCGGAGCGGCCAACCCGGAGGCGGTGTTCCTGCTCTGCCGTCCCTGCACCACCACTCCATGGGAGCTCAACCTCCACTGTCTTCCCACAGCGGCATGCGTCCCTCGCTGGATCGGGCCCATACCTTTCCGACGCCCCCAACTAGTGCTTCGAGCGTCATGACCGGCATGGGTTCTCAGGACAGTTACCAGCAGTGGCCGCAGCAGGGAATGAACGGTACGCAACCAGCAAACCCGATGTCCATCGACACCGGCCTCAGTAATGCTGCGCGGTCGATGCCCGCAACCCCTGCCACGACGCCTCCCGGAACGAGCCTGCAGAGCATGCAGCAGCAGTCATACCCTCCTGCCAGCCAGCCGTACGACAACTCGCGTCAACTTTACAACCCTTCGACAAGCCAGCAATCTTCCTACCCTCCTACTAATGGTAATACGCAAGACCGGGGCATGTACTCGCAGACCAGCTACGTCAAGAACGACATGGGCCCACCATCCAGCCGCCCGTCCGTTCAGGAGGATGTCAAGCCGCAGAGTGGAAATGGCTATCACAGCCAGGGCGAGCATGTGTCTCATGCCCAGGGCGAGGAGGAAGCAGAGCACGAGCACGACGGCGAGTACACGCACGATAGCAACGGCTACGATGCCAGCCGCACCTCGTACTACAGCAGCCAAGCTCCCGTATCGTCCCTGCCGAATGAGCATCAGCACATGCCACCCGACATGACAGGTTCTCCCCACCAAGCCACGTCTGGCCGGGCCACACCACGCACAGCTCAGCCACCGCAACCGTACTACGGCGGGTACACCCCTCCCCGGGCAGCGAACCCGCCGCGCAACTTGGAGTACCCGAACGACAACCGTGGAGCGACTAATGGAGCTCCTGGCGGCGACGTGTATGCTCCCCAGCCGGACATGGGCAACTCGATGCAGCAGAACGGCTATGCTTCGCAGCAACAGGCCCTGAACGGCCAGTCTGCCGGCATTAAGCGTGGCCGCGATGAGGAGGAGGAGAGGCCCTCGAGCGATATGGACCTTAAGCGCCGAAAGACGCTGATGGATGGACCCATGCCGTCCTCGGGCTACGATCCGACTATGAACCGGGCTGCTCCTCCAGTCACGTCGCAACGCCGTAGGTAGAGACCCGACCCTGACGACGCAGACCCTGCTTATGGCGAACAACCGGATGCGGAATCCGGGCACTATCCACCTCCTGTTCTGGTTTCTAATTCTCCCCGCGGCGCACATAAACCGGAGAACGGAAGCGGACAACGACGGGTCACCCGCTCACAGACATTCTCTTGAAATTTTCCTTTACCGACACCTCTCTATTACACCCTTCCTTCTCAAAAATAACTTCCACATTGTATTCGACAGACGGCAACGGCGGCGGCCGGCAGACGAGTTTACGACTTTTTATTCTCATGTCCCGACAAGAGCTGTACATGTCTTTATGACTGGACGTGTTTTGCATGCGACGCGGACAACAAAATCCTTAATTACACGAGGCAGGCACAACATCAACTTCCAGAGGGCGCCAAAATGTCCAGCTTGGCGAGGGATGATAATCCGGGCCCGAACAAGCTGTTTTGTCTTTGGCATCACCGTTTTCACAGTGATGCCAGGTGGTGATGCTGTAGCAAGAAGAAGCCCTGCCTCCCGGCGAACCTGTTACGATCCTCGGGTTTCTCCGGTGAGTGGCGGGCGGATGGAGTCACGACGACGATTCACGACAACTGGTCATACAACCGCGACACAGCCTTCTTTTTCATTTCGTTTTTCCTGTCAGAGAGGAGGGAAGCTGTTTCT
This sequence comes from Coniochaeta sp. 2T2.1, assembly GCA_009194965.1. Lineage (NCBI taxonomy): Eukaryota > Fungi > Ascomycota > Sordariomycetes > Coniochaetales > Coniochaetaceae > Coniochaeta > Coniochaeta sp. 2T2.1. The sequence continues at coordinate 2,996,185 of VSMA01000006.1, forward strand.
GCAGCTATGGCTTGATTGAAATCGTTTGCGAGCGAGTTTCATGACAATCATGGGTGAGATGCTGGCCTTTCTGCGGTGGCTTGGTTGAAACTTGGCGGTTATGGTTTCGCTAGCCTTTGGTTGGTTGGGAGGGGAGAATTCGGTCTGGCCCTGGGTAGGAGCAGCTACGGATAACCCAGGCCACGGTTTGCTTTTTTGGTTGCGTCTCTCGACTTGATCACGAAGATTACGACTTTTCTTACCATTACTTTTTTCGCGCTTTGTGTTTTCGGGAAGAGAGGAGGAGAGAAAAAGAGGGCTGGCAGAGAGGACGCATGTTTTGCGTCTCTCACGGTGTGGCTGGCTGTTTGTTAGGGGGTGGTGATTGATTGCTCGGTAACGAACTTAACGACGGATTGCAAAAAGTAGCCACTACACGGATTGATACAATGAAAGACCTACTAGAACTTCAGTTTGGCGTTTGGCGTGCGCACTTCGTGTAATATGATGCGGTGGTGGCTTGGATACGGGATTCGACTCCGATGCTGAGGCTGGCGGAGTGCGGTTGCCCTTGCATGACATGACATATGCGGCTTACGCGCTCATCCTTTGGACCTGCATCAGACAGTTGAGGGATGCCGTTAAAAGTTAAAGATGGATATACGATGATCTCGGTTGACGCATCTATGGATGCTCCCGACTAATAAGATCCCTCGTGCTTTGGCAAGCCGCCCTCGAGAGACGAGACTCGGAACTCGGTGTCAAGGTCGACGAGGATGCAAGACAGCCCATGGAGACAAGATGAACTCAGACAGACGGCAACTCTACATGTCATTCAACCACTGCTAGAATGATCGCCGTCACCTCACGCTGTTGCAGGTTTGGTACGTTTCCCGCCTCTCACCCGGAGTTCTTGACGTCGTCTCGACTCTTCCTACTCACGTGGCACATCTCTTCGCATTGAGGAGAGGAATGAGGCTCTCCACTTTTCTTTCACCCCCCTAATTCCGCTAACCAATGACAACCAGTCATCGTTGCTCCGGACGCAAGGGTCAGGAGTAAACAACAATGCACGGTTCATCTCGAATTGCGCACCCGTCATTTCGCCCATCCAGGGAAAACCTTCAACTTTTTCAGCCTTGCTCGATTTCATGCGCTCAGCGGACCACCCAAGCTTTAATGCATGACTTCTCCTATCGATCAGATCTAAATTAGCAGCAGCACACACTCAATCAGGAACGAGCGCAGCAGATAATGGCATCGCCGCTATCGCCCGCCCAGGACAACACCTTGAACTCGCTCAAGTTTTCGACCCCTGCCAGCTCGCCTCACCGCTACGACGACTACGAAGTCGAGAAGTATACAACGACGGAACAAGACAGCGGCAGCGTGATCCTGTCTGATTTCGACACCGACAACGATAACGACCTCGTCCCATCTGACACCAGCTCGTCGCCCTTCATGTCGCAGGTCATCAAGGACGACCAGGAGAACAACCCGCCGCCGACGAAGCTGCGGCCGGCCTCCCGCGTGCTCTCCGGCGCGGAGCTCTCGCCGCTGAAACTGCTGCAGCTGGCGGGAGACCGGCCCAAGCCGACGACGCGGTCGTCGCTCGGCTCGAACCACGACGAGAATGCTGCCACTGCGACGTCGACGTTCAACATGCCGCCTCCGGCCATGGTGCCGAGGAGTCCTAGGAAGATGTCCTCGCCCGAGAAGCGCTTTCCCGTCAAGGTGAGCGCGTCGACGGTTGTCTCGCCCACGGTGGAGGACACGCCTCGCGTGAACAGGACGCAGTCGATAGAACACACTGTGGCGGAACCGACGCCGAAACATGAGTACAAGCAGCGCGTCAGTCTAGAGGAGGCGGTGCGCGAGAACGAGGGCCTCAAACATGCAATTGAGATTTTTGAAGACGACGGTGAAGACGACGCCGACACCACGGCCCACGGGGGGGAGGAAAACGACAACGACCTCGTGCGCGTCGACTCGAACGAGCACATCGAGCAGCACGACTACTACGAGGACGAAGCCGCGGCGCCAGACGACACGATGGTCAGCACCTTCAGCACGTTCTCGGCCGTGCCTAATCTTACAATGTTTGCCAAACTGCGGCCAGACGGGACATCCTCCCCCTCCAAATTCTTCGACGCCACGCCACGGGCCTCAAATCCTCGGGAGCTCTCCCCCCTCCGCACACCTCGTCCCAATAACACCAACGGACCTCTCCCGAACCGCACATCAATCTACGAATCGGGCAACACAACCTCGCTAATGGACTTCACCGAGAACCTCCGTCTAGGCGCCTACCAGCAACAACCCCCTACCTCCCCCTCCGACCGCAACGGGCGCAGCACATCCCCATTGAGGACACACGGAGGGGGCGTGGCATCCACCCCGCAGCGGCAGTCCGTCAACCTCCTCGACTTCGACATCCCGCCCCTCCCCACGCCGCGGAGCATACCCACCATCACGCCGCGGGAGCTCGAATCCCTCAAATCCGGCTTCCTCTCGGAGATCAGCAGCCTCAAGGCCTCCCTGTCCGGCAAAGAGGCCGAGGCCCAGTCCCTCAAGACGGCCGTCGGCGACGCCGAGAAGCGCGTGGGTGAGTGCATGGAGCAGCTGCGCGAGGCGAAGTCCTCGGCCGAATCTCTCGCCGCCGAGCGGGAGAGCTGGGAGCGGCGCGGGCGGGAGATGGAAGCCGTCCTCCGGAAAGTGAAGGAAGAGATCGTCCTCGGGCAGCGCGACAGGGAAGAACTCGAAGCCCGCCTCGAGGAGTCCGAGAAGCGCCGCGACGCGGCCGAGACGATGGCGCAGGAGGCCGAGAGCAAGATGGCGGGCATGCGCGCCGGGAAGGAGGCTGCTGCTAGTGCCAAGTCAGATGGGACGCCGATTAAGTCCCTCAGGGGTAGCACAGGCGAGGAGAACAACAAGGCCGTGCAGATCGCCGTCGAGAACATGGCGAGGGAACTACACGCCCTGTACAAGGGCAAGCACGAGACCAAGGTCGCCGCGCTGAAGAAGAGCTACGAGGCGCGGTGGGTCAAGCGCATCCGCGAGCTGGAGGGGAAGATCGACGAGCTGCAGAAGGAGAATGAGGAGCTCCGCGTCGGTCGGGACGTCACCATGACGCGCGTCGACCCGGACGCGCTCATGCGCGTGAGAGAAGAGATGGAGCTCGAGCGCAAGGCCGGCAGGGAGACGCGCGCGCAGCTCGAGGCCGAGGTGGAGAAGCTTGAGGCCGTGGTCCGCACCGTCAAGGCCGACAACGAGGAGATCAGGGGCCTGCTGGAGAAGGAGAGGGTGGAGAAGGGCGAGCTGGTGCAGCTCGCCGAGGAGATGATGAGCATGCAGAGTTTCGTCGCCGAGTCGCAGCAGCAGCAACAGCAACAGAGGCAGCAGCAGCAGCAGGCTGAGCCGGTACAGCAGCAGCACCAACAGCAGTGCCAACAGCAGGGACGCACCCCGGCCACGGTCAAGAGGTCGAGTGTCATCGGTGGTGGGGTTGGCACGCCGAGTAAGATGCGCGTGCCGCCTAGTCCGTCACCCGTTGGCGAGGGGGGGAATGGCTCGTTTAGGGGGAGTGTTACCGGTAGTGGCTTAGGGATCGCGAGGCCGAGTGGACTGAGGGCGCCGGGGGCGGGTGGTGCGAGCAGGATTGGGAAGGTTGGTGGTGGTGTAGGGCATGGACGGACGGGGAGTAGTGTTGCTAGTGCCGGACTGCCTAGGCCGGGGAGCGGGATGGGCATGAGGAGTGGCGGGTTGTTGAGTAGTATTGAGAAGATGGGAAGTTATAGGGGGAGGGCGGAGTAGAGGACTGCTTTCGTGGGTTGTAGGGTTTTGGTGTTGATGATGGAGTCGGGTGGTGTTTGGAGTGTTGATGTTTTTTTGTTTGTTTTAGTTACGAGGGCACTTTTGTCTGCCAGGTCACTTGGCTTGGCTGGGGAGTGGTCAGTCATAATGAGATTCCGACGTTCTGATATCAGCTATTGACCATATTTCGTTGTTGTGAGTATGTGGTCATATGAAAGCGGCGGGGATAGCCATCCAGTAGCCAGTCCTCAGACCACTTAGTAAGGGAGGAAGTATGCCGGTCACACACAGGTCCCGGTCTCAGGAGCCCAGAAGGTGTTAAGGGGGCCAGATTGGCCTTGATGCCTAGAGGTAGGTATATATGCTAACATGCCAACGCATTATGACAATTGGAGACTTGGTCATCAGTCGGTTGTCCTCCTGGCCTGGTTAGGTAGGTTCGGTCAGATCGAAGTTGGTAGACTTGGGAGGACTTGCAGCCGAGGCCATTATGTCTCTCTACAGTTTTGGCTTTGTTCTCTTGACTTGTCTGGGTTTCATTGAATGTTGATTGGGGAGATATCTGGGCCTTGCCCTTACATCTGTAGGTAGGTAGGTATTTTGAGTAGGTATCTTACGACCCCTTGTCACTAGATTGTTGAGGTGAGTTGCCCGACTACTGACTGGCTGGTACTGATCTTGAGGTTCTCTCTCACCCGTGTCATGGGTTAGGCATGGGGTAGCTGTTGTGCAACATCTTCCTCACATATTTGCGTCTTGCATGACTTCAACACCTATTGAAGGATAACATGTTGGGGAGCAGCGACGGGTTCAGCTCACCCGATCGTCTGGTCGTTTGATCGTCCAGTCAAGTGTTCAAGTACTTTGCTGTAGACAACTTCGTCATGTCGAGGCCCTGCGTTTCCTACAATAAAGGCAGGCTCAAACCTTATACCGTGCATATAGTATGCAAGGTAATCCGAAAACAAGAGTCACCTGGCGAGTCACGCAAGAGCGAGGAAGGTATAAACAGCTCCTTCCAACCTCTCAGTTTTCCCTTGGAGACAGCCTCCTACTTGCCTCCTGCTTGTGACCAGCGGCTCCTCAGACCACTCGCTACCTTGACTTCCATTAGGGAAGGAACCTTCTCAATCTCACGTACTTGCAAAGCAAGACAAGTGCCTGCCTTCGTTAACTACAAACTGATGCCCTCTCTTTGCTGAGTCCTTTCCTCCCAGAGCACGTCTCCGGATATCTTCCAGACCCAACCAACCTCATTCACTTCTGCTTCTTCTACTTCTGTTCTTGGAGTCTAATTTTAACCATCATTGCAGCCATCAGTCTCTCTTAACAACTTCGTTGGCAAGACACCATCCACTACTCTCTAACATCACTGTCAATCAAAACTCTTAGGAGTCACTGTCAATCCTCTCTTCCAACATATCTTCCCAACCATTTCCATCAATTTGAAGCATCATGGGAATCAACTACACCCAGGCTGACGGTCTCATGATGGAAATCGATGGCATCACAAGCGACTAGAAGTCCTCCCACGTGACTGCCGACAGTGCAATTGCTGCTATTCAGAGTCTCATCGCGGCCCAGCCGGCAGGAGACCCGAGTGGCCCTGTCCCAGAATTGCCTACCCATACCGATCCGGCCTCTCCACGGCAGCAACACAATCAAGATATGCAAGACGATCCTCAACAGCAGCCTGCCCGCACCAAGCGCAGAAAGCGCAGAAAGCGCAGAAAGGCCAGGCATGTTCCCGGTCCTGACTCTCCTCCGGAGTGGTACTGTTCAAGCAGTCCAGAACCCGAAGTATCCGTCTTCAAGCGCAGGCGTACTGCCAAATATCCTGCTGACCAGGATCTGGAGTCCACCGACGAGGGTACGAAGCCTACTTGTCTGGAGTCCATCGACGAGGGCACGAAGCCTACTTACCCTCCTGCTACGGTGGCATGCCAACTGGCCTGAGCCGGGACAGGTCACGGAAGCCAGGTATGCCTATAGATGGTGCGAGCGAGTGTTCGACCAGCAACTGGCCAGCGCGCTCGACCATGATCCATTCACGTACCGAATCAAGATCGATCAACCACACTGGAAGCGGGACATCCGCGTGGGAATGGTCTCTTTCAAAAACGAATGCATATACGTCCACCCTCACATCTGCGATTCCCTCAGAGACGTGCTGGTTGCTCGTGTCAACGGAGCTGACCCTCACTACCGCGATGCGCCCGGGACCTCCTTGATGTCGTTTCCCATGGTGGCCGTCCTGTTGAAGCTGGAGCAGTTCTTTCTCACCAAAGCTCCGCCTAACGTGGGTAAGCCTGGATCCCCACTTGAGCGCGACTTTGAAACCCCAGACTGGGTCACCGGCAACGAAGTGGCAGAAGGAATCGGGAACCCGTTCAAGGTGATCAAGGGATACGCCGCTTGCTTGTTCTACCTCCGAAGCCACACCTGGTGCGAACTGTCGAAGCTGACGGACAGCGAGCATCATGCACTGATGCTGGACATGACGGATAGAGACGTGCGTCTGGTACTGAACCGTATCCCACCCAATGTCCACGACATCTGGGCCTACATGGGGATCTACAGCAAACAGCTATAATGATACGGGACGTAAACAGGAGAATACTGGGCATGTGTTATGCGAGCAAGGGGCTCTGACGGGATGACACTCAGGGTTATGACGACGCACAGAGAGGAGTACAGGGAGGGAGACCAAGTCCCGTAGAACTTTTACCAATGCATTACAATAGACTTTTACCAACCGACAGCGCCAGACCAAAGATGAGATCGTCTTCCGCGTTCATGTTTTATGTCAAGCCGCACCACGAGCCTCGACCACAATCCTCAGTCACTCAAAACCATAAACCCCTTTACAGAGGCAAGCTCTCATGCTTATACCTCTTCTGCCCCTCTCCCTCGCCATAATCGGCCGTCTTGTGTCCCGCCCCCCTGACTTTGTATTTGTAAATCATCAACCCCTCCAGCCCAACAGGACCGCGAGCATGGATCTTGTTCGTGCTGATGCCTACCTCCGTGCCGAATCCGTACCGCATGCCGTCCGCAAATCGGGTCGAAGCATTCCAGTACACGCCCGCCGAGTCGACGCCCGACATGAACTGCTCCGCCCTCTCCTTGTCCGACGTGAGGATGACGTCCGTGTGATGGCTGCCGTGCGTGTTGATGTGTTCTACCGCCTCCTCCAGCCCCTTAACAACCTTGACAGCCAACACGAGCGCCAAATGCTCAGTGTCGAAGTCCACATCCTCCGCGTCCTTCACCACACCCTGCACACCCAACGCCTCAACAACCTCCTTACTCCGCTTATCGCACCTCAGCTCCACGCCCGCAGCAAGCAGCGCCTTCACCACAACAGGGAAAGCCTTGTCCAGCGCCTCCTCCTGCACGAGTAGCGTCTCAAGCGCATTACACGCCGCGGGGTAACTCGTCTTCGAATCCACCACCACACCCGCCGCCATCTGCGCGTCCGCACTGCCCTCCAGATACGCCGCGCAAATACCATCTGCATGCCCCAACACGGGGATCTTCGTATTCCCCTTGATGTACCTCACCAGCTCGTTGCTACCCCTAGGGATGACGAGATCGATCTGCCTGTCCAGCGCCAGCAGCTGCGGGATGACGTCGCGCGTGGTGACGAGCTGGATGGCGCCGTTGGGGACGCGTGTCTTGTCGAGGGCGGAGGAGATGACGCGCGAGATGGCGACGAAGGACTCGGTCGACTCCTTGCCGCCCTTCAATATGGCCGCGTTGCCGGATTTTATGGCGAGAGACGCAATGTTGGCTATCACCTCCGGCCGCGCCTCGAAGATGATGAGCAGCACGCCGATGGGGGCCGTCACGCGCTCTAGGGTCAGGCCGTCGTCTAGTTTGGTGCGGAGGGTGACTTTGCCGACTGTCACAACTGTTAGTTTCTCTCACCCAGGCCTTTCGTTGAAAGTGAGAGGGGAAAAACATACCAGGATCCTCCAACCCCCTAACGTCCAATATCCCCTTCAGCATGTCCTCCCACTTCCCCTTCTTCCCCAGGTCGAGTCTCGAGACCAGACTGTCCTTCAGCTGCCCGTCGGCGGCGGCCTTGCGGGCCAATTCAAGATCCCGAGCATTGGCGGCGAGGATCTCGTCCTTTGCCGCTGTCAGGGCAGAGTGTATGGCTGTGAGGGCGTCGTTGCGGGCTTGCTCCGGCAGGGTTGCGAGGATGTGCGAGGCCGACTTGGCGGACGTCGCCGCGTCCAGCGGGGAGGAGTTTGTTAGAGACATTGTGTCTCGATATTGTTAGTGAGAGCCTTGTAAGACTGAGTGTACCTCTAGGCGATTTATGTTCGATTTACGCCGATCTTCTTAAATGAGTTATGAAGTTGAGGTTGATGGTGGTGAGTTTTGTCGTATGAGTCTTTCCTGCCAGCTGGTCTTGGAACTTCATCTGGCAGAAATTTAGGCCGTCGGCTGACGACTCCGACAATTGAGTGTCAGTTCATATTTTCGTCCAACTTCGCCTATTTCTCTATTAAAGCAATTCATATATATTGTCATGTACACCATGTCCTCCGCGCCCTCCGATGACCATCTCTCACAACTCATGAGCTCCGATAGTCGTGTCCCGGTCCGGATCCGGAGGTGGTTGCTCTCAGGCACCATGTTACCGGACTTGAGTCCCACGGCCACTAAATATGGGGCATTATTCGGCATCTCAGCGCATATGAGGCCATCCCAGTTGATTCCAACTGCCGGTTTATTCAGTGAGCTATAGCGTCAGCAGTGAGAAGTCAATCACCCATGGCGCCATCCAGTGCGATTTACGACACCTCCAATAGTACTGGTTGCGGTGCGGCACCTGCAAGGTGAGCAAGGGGGTGCCGAACATCCGTGTTTGTTGACCGTGCCGACGGTCGGAACCGAGGCCCTCGCCCCCTCGAATCGAGCGAAGATTCGTGATCACAGGGGGAGCGGGACTCCACCAGGATGCCTTCGAGGTGGTGGCGCTAAGGTCCGATCTTGCAGTTGTTTTTGTATCGGCGTGTTATTGCCGACAGGGCTTGCCTGTTGTTGCGACCTTGGGATTTCAAGATGGTTTTGTTTCTTTCCATACTCTTCGAGTGATGGATATTCTTCATTCTCAACTTTCGATTGTGCTATATGCCCGCAGTTGAAGTGTTACTATTCTCATCATTCCGAACTGTTTATGCTGTGGAAAGCACAGAAAACCACCGGCAACCACAACTGATAACCGACCGCCAAGACGTCATCGCGGCCGTTGTTGGCTCGCTCACTAACCGATGGCCGACTCAAGTGAGAAGAAGGACTATGTGGAGGAAGACAAACAGTTGGATATAGAGAAGAATCCAGCTGTGAGTCAGCAAACAATTGGGACCAAGGAGGAAGTGATAGATGATGCCGGCAAAGATGATGTGTTATCCCAGGTCACGCATGAATCGGAGGGCCATGAGACGGAAGACGATGATGACCATGAGGGCGAAACAAATGGGACGCCCGTACGGCCACGGTCGTCTCGGGCCTCGTCGATATTCTCCAGAAGTCGGGCTGCAGTAGTACCAAGGGCGCAAAGAAGAGGACTCTTTGGCAAGTTTTCTGTTATACCCGAGATTGAGCGACCACATGAGTACACGACGAAGACGAAATGGACCATCACTGCTATCATTGCCTTGGCTGCCGCTGCTGCACCTATAGGTGCTGGCATCTTCTATCGTACGTTCTCCCTTGACGAAAATACCGATCTTGGGCCAAGACTTACATGTTCAATTAGCTGCCTTACCTGAGATGTCTGTCGATCTCAAGACCACACCAACTGTCACCAACCTGGCAGTGGCCCTCTACATGCTGGCGATGTCCATCTTCCCACTATGGTGGTCGTCTTTCTCAGAGACTCTAGGCCGGCGGACCATTTACATCACCTCATTCGCGCTATTCGTCGTATTCGCCGTGCTCAGCGCAGTGAGCGTCAACATCGAAATGCTAATCGTAATGCGCGTCTTCACTGGTGGTGCTGCGGCATCTGTTCAAGCAGTTGGAGCCGGTACCATCGCTGACATCTGGGAGCCCGCCTACCGTGGCCGAGCCATGGGGATCTTCTACCTCGGACCTCTGTGCGGGCCACTATTCGCACCCATCATCGGAGGAGGCCTCGCCCAAGGTCTCGGATGGAGAGCCAACATGTGGTTCCTGGCCATATACGGGGCTCTGACTTTCATACTCCTCCTCTTCTGTCTGCCCGAGACACTTCCCAGGAAGAGCGCCACGCTGGCAACTCCAGCGGCAGCACAAACACGGACAGATGGAGACGCAACACTAGTCCGCACTTCCACCCGCCGCTCGGTAGCGACTACAACCAAGCAAGCCGGCACCCACCTCAAGCGCTTCCTCATCGATCCCCTAGCGGTCCTGCTCTACCTCCGCTTCATGCCCATCGCCATAACCGTCTACTCGGCCGCCATCGCCTTCGGCTCGCTGTTCATCATGAACATCTCCATACAGTCCACCTTCTCAAAGCCGCCCTACGGCTACTCCGAAGTCATCGTCGGCCTGATGTACTTCCCCCCGTCCCTGGGGTACGTCTGCGCCTCCGTCGTCGGCGGCCGCTGGGTAGACCGCATCATGGCGCGCGAAGCCAAGAAAGCGGGGCGGTACGACGAGAACGGCAAGCTGAAGTTCTTACCGGAAGACAGGATGAAGGAGAACATGTGGCTCGCCGCCACCGTCTACCCGGCCGCGCTGATCTGGTTCGGGTGGTCGATCGAGAGGGGGGTGCACTGGATCGTGCCCGGGGTGGCGAACTTCTTCTTCGGGTTTGGGTCGATGCTCGTCTTTGGGGCGGTCACGACGATGCTGACCGAGTTCATGCCCAAGAAGAGCTCGAGCGGGGTCGCGGTCAACAACTTTGTGCGCAACATCTTCTCGTGCGTGGGCGGCATCGTCACGCAGCCGCTGATCGATGTCATGGGCGTGGGATGGCTCTGTACGTTGATAGGGTTGTTTGCCTGGGTGACGGGGAATCTGGCGATACTGGCGCTGAGGAGATGGGGTGGGAGGTGGAGGGTGCAGATGGATAGGGCGCTTCAGGGGTGATCGTGTTCCATGTATGAGTGACAGTGTGCGGCCATATACCCAGATATAGTTCTATGCATGTATAACTTTGTAATAGCGAACGACGGCTGGATGTCTTGAAGATCTCACTGTGTCACTGTCGGCTTGAAGTGAATTGATTTCTTGTTCTTGGAATGAATTACTAGCTTTTGGCAGGCGCAGCCGACGTACGTCATTGCACTCATGTGACTTCGAGGTCAGAACATAAATACAAACCAAGAACTGCATGCATTCTTGTCTCGAACATAGTACAAGATCATACGCAACCACAGACCTTTCTACAGACCAAACAAGACACTCAACCTCCCAATTTACAACCAGACCACCACCACCAAAATGCCTCTCGTCGTTCCAGGCCTCATGGGCAACTCCGGAGACAACAACAAGACGGACGAGTGGACCAACAAGCTCGTCGGCAAGAAGCTGTCGGAGCAGGACAGCAACGAGACTGTGAGCACTCTACCTCGATCTCTCTACGTCATATAAGACGGCATACTGATTGAGAATGCGTCAGACCTTCTGCAAGCGAGACCTCCCCCAAGAGACGCGCGTCATCCAGCCCGGCATGATGGTGACAAAGGACTTCAAGCCCGAGCGACTGAACGTCCACCTCGAGGAGGACGGCACCGTCTCGCACGTGCAGCACGGTTAGAGAGGATAGAACGGGGCTATGATGGAATGAGACTATGAATACCTCCACTGCATGTAATATTACACACCTTTTGACATTCTGCGAAAGAAGCATTTCGAGCTTCAAGCCTTCAACTTCTCCCTCGTACACAGTACAGACCCGAACCCTGGAACTGCCCCTCGGTGACGTACGTTGTGAGCGATAAGATAAAGAAACTGCCAAGCCTGCCCCTCCAAAGAAAGCACATCCCACCTCCAAGCTGTGCGGGGCAGACATCTCGAGCTTCAGCCACCACCAACAACAGCATCGCGTTGCCTCTCTTAAACCGCGTAGATACCCAGATCTGTGTTTCATTTGCCTCTATTTCACCCCTCTTCCCAAGCTCGACACCCTCCCAACCGCCAAGATGTTCAAAAAGGAGTACGTCCCCTTCCCTCTCCCCTCTGCCCCATGTCTCTCCCTCACTGCTCATGTCCTATAGCTAACCATTCTTACTCCAGCATGTCCCCCTCCCCAAAACAAAAACTCAAGTCCTCCATCCAGCGCAACCTTCGCAACTCCCTACTCTCGACCTACCCCCTCCTAACCCCCTACATCGACGAGGTGCTCCCCAAAAAGGCCTCCCTCTGCCAGATGAAGCTCCCCGACCGCGCCAGCCTCTACCTCCTCGACACCCCCGGGTCCCCTCCCCTCTTCTTCCAGCACGAGAACGGAGCGCCCCTCCTACCCCATCTCAAACTAGTCCACCGGTTCCCCCAGGCCTTCCCCATCATACGTATAGATCGCGGCGCCATCAGGTTTGTGCTGTCGGGGGCGACGTTGATGGCGCCCGGGCTGACTAGTGCGGGCGGGAGGTTGCCGCTGCCGAGAGAGGTGGGAGAAGGAGAAGAAGGGAGGGATGAGGAAGGGCACTGGAGCAGGGAGTTGAAGAAGGGGGAGCCGGTTGTTGTCATGGCTGAGGGGAAGGAGGAGGCTTGTGCTGTTGGTGTGTTGGTTGCTGGGACGGAGGAGGTGAAGAAGGCGGGTAAGGGCCCGGTGGTGGAGGACGCGCATTATTTGGGGGATGGGCTTTGGAAGTTGCATATTGATTAGGCGGGGAGGTAGTTTGAGGCTTGGAAGCTGATTTGAAGGCTTGGAGGAGTCAAGCTAGACTCACGGGGTGATATGGAAGAAGATATCAACATCCCATTAAGCGGCGGCGTATGGATGGATCGAAAAGACATAGTGATCTTGAAAACGAGGCATATCAAGTCACCATCACGAGAAAGGGCAAGAAGTTTTGGAACCCATTCAATTCCTATGATGAGTTATGCTGGGACATCGCCGTGTCCATGTAATAATTCGTAAACCCTCGTCCATGTTCGAGTCCGTATGAACCATGAATCATAAAACTCATTGACCTGTAAAAGCAAAGTGCTGTCCGAAAAACATGATATCCTCCTTGCCTCCTTCCTGCCACTTGCCGCAAACAAATGGAAGTTCCAGCTGAGAACCAATTCATATCAGACTTGATAAACAAAAGCAACGCGTGAAAAAAACAAACTGAAAAAACGCAGGGAACCTCGAGTATCGTGAAGTCCGTGATTGTCGAAATGAAGAAACCGGGGGATGTTCACTCCTCGCAGCAGGCGTCCTCGCAGCAGGCGTCCTCGTGGCAATCGTCCTCGTGGCAATCGTCCTCGTGGCAATCGTCCTCGTGGCAACCGTCCTCGTGGCAATCGTCCTCGTGGCAATCGTCCTCGTGGCAATCGTCCTCGTGGCAACCGTCCTCGTGGCAATCGTCCTCGTGGCAATCGTCCTCGTGGCAATCGTCCTCGTGACGAGCCTCGTCGTGACGAGCCTCGTCGTGCTCGCGAGCGTATTGCTGGACCGACTCCCGCTGAAGACGAGCGATCTCAGCGTCGAGCATGCGCACACGCTCGTTGGCACGACGCAGGCGCTCATGGGCCCGACGCTGAAGCTTGTAGAGAGCCTGGACGCGAGTAGGTGCCATCTCGTCGACGGCCTGACCGGCGTCGGTCTCAGGAGCACCGAGATCGGTAGTGCTGCCGACCTGTTTAAGATACACGCGGCCCTGAGCAGTGTTGACAGCTTGAAGAGCTCCTCCCTGAGAGTGGCCAGAGTTCTGATTGCCGCGACGGGGGCGATGAGTCATCTGACGCTGGATGTCCGCGATAGCCAGGGCGCGAGTGAAGGGGGGACGCATCTCTCCACCCGCCTGGAAGATGTCGCGCAGGTCGCGGGGGCAAGCGTACGAGACCAGGTCGACCAGCTCGGACGCCGGGATGACATTGGCAAACGCGTAGGTGCGAATCATGGTGAAGGCTTCCTGAACATCGCGGAGACGTGCCAGCTCGTGCATGATGGGGGACGGAGCGAAGCCGTCGGCATCGCGGTGATCAGCCTCGAGCTCGGTGGCCATGTGGAACTCGCGAGGCCAGTTGATGTGCATCTCCTGCACCCAGCCGGCGGCTTTGGCGGAGACGTAGTCCTTGATGTCCCGCATGTCCAGGCTGTCGGCCATGACGAACTGATCAAGGAGAGTCATGAAGGCGACGCGGTCCGAGGTGGCGGTAGGGAATTTGCCGCCCTCCATGATGCTGTAAAGCTGCATGAAGGTGGTTGCGGCCCAGCGGATGGGGAGAAAGTCGAACATATCGGTCATGTTCAGACTGTCCTCAGCGGCCATCATGTCGGAGAAGCAGGCGGCCTCCGAGTGATCCTTCAGCAGCTTGCGGGCACAGACGAACTCGATCTGAACGCCGCACTCCTCGAAGATGAGAGTGACCTTCGGTCCAGCAAGACACATCAACTTATAGTCGTCGAACGAGATGAAGTCAGTGACTGGAGTCTCAAGGTCGGCGAGCTGAGGAAGGTTAGCAGTGTTAATCGGCGAGGGAGAGGATCATCAGGAGAAACATACATAACCGTGAACAGTCAGAATATGAGGCAGTCCGAGAGCGGGAAGGGGAGTCTCGGAAGCAGAGTCGTGCTCGGACTCGGTATAGGCAGGCTCAACCTCGTTCTCAGCCGTATCCTCGCTATCGGTGGCAACGCACTCGTCGTCGGTGTCGTCCGAAATGGGAGCGATAGTACCACCGGAAGTGGAAGCAGCGGTGTTGATCTCGTACTGAATATCGACATACTCATCAATCTCAGCTTGGCCATCATTGTCGGCCTGGGTCTGGGCAACGTCAAGGCCATCGCCGTGGTTCTGACCCTGATCTGGAAACGTATGAATATTAGCTTGAATCAGGGGAACAGGGTGATGGTCAATTGCATACCGATGGGTCCGACTGCTCCATTCTGATCATCGTTGTTGATATCCATGGCGTTCAGCACAAGTGCAACGACCTCGATGTTCATCTCCGGGAAGACGTTACCGTTGTTGGCAGACGGCATGATGAAATCTGCTGTTGAGCTGTGAGATACAACTGTGAATGTTAAAGTGATGATGTGAGAAGATGTGATGGGGGGTTGATAGTCTTGAAGGTTGTGATTGAGTCCTTCAAGCGGGATAGAAGAGGTTGGTGGGTAGGAATAAGAGACGGAAAGGGGATTAAGTTTCAAGAGTCGAGAAGACAGTTGATGAAGACGTTCCGGGTCAAACAAGAACTCGATACAGTCCTAGGACTATTGTACCATCAACAGTATTGTCACTTGATGCTCAGATTGAATAGAGATCAGTTACAGAAGAGGAGGACTTGGAGGTATTGTCTGCCATTTGAGGGCATCGTCGAATAGCGGACAGTGCCCTAATCACCTCCCTTGGCCATACCCCCGTCTAGTGCGGCCACTCACGTCGCAGCATTGCAAGAAACGCAATCCCCCACCAGCTCTGTTCCTTCCATTCAACTTGAATCGCTAGAGAATCAATGCCTAAGCAGTCCACCTGATCAGCTCGCGGCCTCGCGGCCTCGCTGCCTCGTGAAGTTGTGAAGTTGTCAAGCTGGAAGCTCGTAGAGTGTAGCCACCTCAAGTCTCTGCGTGCCTCTTCCCCTGCACTCGATTC
This sequence comes from Coniochaeta sp. 2T2.1, assembly GCA_009194965.1. Classification (NCBI taxonomy): domain Eukaryota; kingdom Fungi; phylum Ascomycota; class Sordariomycetes; order Coniochaetales; family Coniochaetaceae; genus Coniochaeta; species Coniochaeta sp. 2T2.1. The sequence continues at coordinate 3,011,730 of VSMA01000006.1, forward strand.
ACAAGAGAGTCGACCCCTTGACTGCCCACTCATCCTCTCGCGGCCTCGCTGCCCCCCTGAAGATGCGAAACTGCAAGCCCAAAGTGTGCCATGTAATAGCGCGTGCTCCTAGCACGTGCGTTCCCTTCCCTTTTGGACCCAAATTACACGAGAGTCGACGCTTCAAACAGTCCATTAAGGTCACTTCGCGGCCTCGCGGCCTCGCACCCTGGAGAACTGTAAAGCTGCAAGCTCAAAGAGAGCCCAACTGAAAGCGTGGACCCCTTGACTTCAATGGTGCCAACTTCAAGCGCAATGAAAATCTGTCTCCTAAGCTGCATTTCAGCCTCGTAGCCGCGTGAGGTTACGACCTCAGAAAGTGAACCGCAGCCTCGCCGCCTTGTAAGTCGCACCCTCAGGAACGTCGACACTTCCGACCCACCAATCTTTGGAAAAGGGGCAGTAAACACGTCTGTCTCCCACGCAACGAAACTTCGCCCTCTAACAAACTTCCAGCCGCCGAACACTTGTTCAACGCTCTCGACAAAATGACGTCCACCAGCTTCACAAAGCAGCGCAACAAAGGAAACCACTGCAAAGGCACTACCTTTACGAAGAGGACGATGTCGTTGAACGGTGATGAGCTTGCTGACAAGCATCCGAAGCGATGAAGTCGAAAGCGGAGCACCGGAAAGCTTGTGTTAGGGGTCTCTATGTGCACCGTGCGTTGAGCACGGTCCAGCTCAACGCAAGGGCCAAGCTGGGGAAGCATGACGCTCTTGCCTTGGCCAGCCAGCCTATCAGCGATCGTCATGATGTGACCCCTCTGTGTCCCGCGGCAGCCCAGAAACACGACATCCCAACGCCGCCTGCCGCTGTGTCTTTAAGCTTTTGCATGAACACACCATACAAATAAGACACGACTTCACTTCTTCCGCTCGCCAGCCCAATAGGCACCACAAGACATCAACCATGGCTTCACGGGGCGTTTCGGTGCTGAAGTTCGTCGGCACCGTATCTCTCGGCCTTCTTACTGTAAGTCTCACCGATGCTTGATGTTAAGCGCTTGCTTTGGGCGGAAGTCGGGCAGCCCGATGGCGGTGGATGGAAGATGCAGGGCATTCAGGCCCGTTAGACTCGCTAGGATCGACTTCGAGGGCATCGAACCAGACATCGAAGGGCATCGAGCTCGGCCAGCGCACGCTGAGGAGGATACCACCCACTGTCAAGACTCAAGCCAGCTAACAGACTCATCGCAGGGCCTCTCCTACACCCTCTCAACCCTAACCGTCCCCTCCCTCCTCGAGCTCCCCTCCGCCAGCTCCGCCGCCAAAGCCTTCAACTACCTCATCACAACGGCGAAGAAGCACCTCGGCACCCTCACCGGCGTCTCCGCCTCGTCCTTCCTGCTCGCCTTCCTCCTCTCCCCCAAGCCCGTCCGCCACCCGTACCTCCTTTACACCTCCATCCTCGTCGCCTCCTCGGGTCTCATCGTCTCGGACTTTGTCGCCCCTTACCTCTTCATCAGCAAGTCATCTTCCTCCCAGTCAAGCCCGGCGGCCACGCTCGCTGCCGCGGCCAAGAAGCAGAAGAAGGACCGCGCGGCCGCCAAGCGCGCGCAGATGGAGGCTAGCTACGAGGTGCTGGGGTCCAGCTCGAGTGCTCATAGCGATGAGACGTTGTCTGCTAGTGAAGTCGATGTAGAGGAGGAGTTGGCGCAGGATATCAACGGGGAGGAAGTGAGGACCGAGGTCGAGGGGTTCCTGAAGAAACAGATGGTTCAGACTGCGATCAGCGGGGCTGGCTTCCTCATGGCTGTGGTTGGCATCTGGGGCGACGGTGTCGCCCAGGTGTTCCAGAATGAGGTTGTTCTTGTCCAGGTATGAGTTTGAGGGCCCAGGGAAGAAAGGGGACAGAGCTATGTGGAGTTTATGGATCTCTCCACTCTGATGGCCTGGATTTTCTGCGATGGTAGGGCTGTTGAGGTTGGAAGACATCACGGATATTGTCGCTGCTTTTAGTTTAGTTAAATTCCCCCCCAGTACACGAGACGATGAATACATGCCATTTCACGATCAAAAAGTTCAACTGCTTCCGGCAGGATATGCATAATACGGAGTAAAGGCAGTGAGAGCAAAAAGGATATGACCGATGCAGGGGTCGAACCTGCGACCTTGTGCGTACACATATGAATCTATCGCAAGGGAACCCAACAGGCAGATGTGAGGCACACGCTCTAACCACTGAGCTAAACGGTCGTTGTCTCGTTATGTAATCCTCTGGCCTTGATCACCAATATAAGATTTGGCGAGGGCAGTGGATCGTCTGGGAGCCGTTGTCTTCGCTTGGGGTTGCGAGTCATGTTTGCGCAGGGTAATGCGCTCGGAGGCTTCACCCTCGGTGGCTTGGAGCTTCTTACGCGTCGTGGATGAGAGATGTAAATGCAGTGCTTGGGAGGATGTTATGCCACCATGAGCTCATCCATTTATATCTCTACAAAGTATGGAAGTCTATCAAGACGTCGAAAGCTACCAAGGGTCTGTAACGAATCGCACTACAGCTCCATACAGACGTGAGGGTGTGCTGTCTCTCCAATAGCCATGACAACCAACCTCACCAAGCGGCGCATGTACGAATTACATCCAACCACGACACATATCCCAAACCCATGAACAATGTTTCGATCCCAACGGCAGTATCTAGACAGCGACAGTAGGATGAAAAACCGGTCATGTTGCCTTGTATTCGAACTCGGGTATCAGTAATCGGGCCATGTACGCTATGTGGTGCGGTCGGGTATATATCGCAACGGTGGTGATCCAACACCTCAAGCCAGCCATGTATATGTCCAAGAACCCAACCCAAAATGCACCCGCTAGATTCTCGCTCAACATACAACAAATCACCCTGCCATCTAGCATCTGAAAAGAAATAGGTATCCCCAAAATGCAAAACCCGCTTAATGTCAACCCATCGTTCACGACCCAGTCAGCTTCTTCCACCAACTACTCCTGGGTGTGGTATCCGTAAAGACACTCCCCCGATGCTGTCCCCTCCGCTCGTCACTCCCGTCGGAACCAGCCCGACGGTCCCTCTCCCTGTCTCTGTCGCGATGACCTTCCCCACTCCGTTCCTTCTCCCTCATCTCCCGCCTCGCATGCCGTCGCCTCTGGTCATCGTACTCCTCCCCACCTGTCGTATGCTCGACATCTGCGTACCGGCTCCTCCTCCTCGCTCTGCGTTCCTCCCTCCGCCTCGCCTCCTCGTCGTCCTCGGGCGCCTCGGTGGAATTCCCACCGTTAGCACCGTCCTCCGGCGGTGGAGGCGCGTCAGAGTGGTCCTTCACCCACGAGTCCGTGCCGGAGTGCGGCCAGCCCGCGCTCTTTCGCTTGTCGGACTTGCTGGTGCGCTGGTACACGAAGCCCTCGTCAACAGGCTCGGATCGCCTGCGTGACGATCGGTCTTTATCACGGCTGCCGCTCCCTGTTTCGGCGGCGGCTTCGCGGGCAGCACGACGCGCCTCGCGGCGTCGGCGACGGTCTTCGTCCTCGCCGGCGTCGGTGTCGACCTGTGTGCTCCGTCGGCGATCATCGCCGCCCTCGCGCTCCTTTCGGAGGCGTTTGCGTTCCGCACGCTCGGCTTCCTTCTCTTCGGCAGCACGTCGCTCTGCCTCTTCGCGCTTGCGCGCCTCTCTTCTCTCGGCTCGTCTTGCCTCGCGTTCTTCTTGTCTGCGCGCCTCTTCAGCCTCTTCAGCCCTTTTCCGCTTCTCACGTCTTGCTTCGTCTTTGGCGTGTCTCGCCTCTTCTGCTGCACGCTCGGCCGTTTCCTTCTCAGCACGTTTGGCTGCTCGGCGTGCGGCGCGACGCGCTTCTGCGTCCGGGTCGTCGGCTCCCTCGCCGTCTGTAGTTATAATTGTATCCCGTCTTCGCGGAGGTGATGGTCGAGGAGTTTCGGATTTAGGTGTCGCGAGGATGCCGCCGAAAAGCGAGCCGAATGCAGACTTCTTGCTTGTGCTCGTGTTGGAGCGTTTGAGTGTGGGAGGGCCGGGTGTGGCTTCGGCAGGGTCGACCATTATGATGTCTTCGTCGCGGTGGTATTGCTGTTTCACACGAGGTTAGCTTATGTATGGAGAGAGTAGTGGTGATGGGGTACAAACCTTTGACCTCCGGTGCGACATGTCACGAACCGGAGTGGCATCCGCGGCGCCAACCATGACAATGTCATCGTCGTCATCCACACGCTTCGGCTTGCGCTTGCTAGCGGAAGCCCCCACACCAAGGATCTTGGCCGCCTTGGAGGACATCTCAGGCATCATCTCGGGTGGCGGGCTGGCGATGCCGTTTGTCATGTCGACCGAGTGCCTTCGCGAGCTTGACTTGCCGCCAATGCTAGGCCGCTTGTCGCGTGTGCTGGCGGATCGGGAGAGAGGTGGTATGCTGGTCAAGACGTTGGGTGTCCTGGGCGGTTTGGGAGTGCTCTTGGGACGGTCGGAGCGCTCCTTGTCGGAAGTAGAGCCCTTGGAGGAGGACTTGTCTTCCCTCTCGGCCGACTTCTTCTTCTTAGAGCTGGGCTCCTTCTCCTTCTCCTTCTCCTTCTCCTTGGTCTTGGACTTGGAGGACGACTTCTTCTCCTCCTTGACTGGTGTGGCAGACCAAGCGCCCCATGACGATCCTTCGCGGTTTATCTTGGGTCGCTCTTTCTTCGAAGACTTGGGTTCGGGAGGAGGTGTCGGTGGGCCGTCGGTCGGTGGCATGGGGACGAACGGTGGTGGTGGAGGTGGCGCAGGCGGCTCGACAATCTTGGAAGACGAAGATGCCTTCTTGCTTTTCTTGCTGCTCTTCGGGGGAGCCATGTCGATTATTTCCACTATCTCGTTCTCGTCCACATCCTCCGGAAAACTGCCGGGAAGGTCTGACTTTCTGGTCCTGGGAGTATCGTCGACGATGAAGATCCCCTTCGACTTCTTGGAGCTCTTCTTCTTATCCTCCTTGGACAGTGGCGCATCCGGCCAGGCAGCAGGAGGCGGAGGTGGAGGAGGTGGTGGTGGAAGTGCAGAAGAAGGGAAGTCGTCAGGCTCCACTGACTCACCAAAGGCCTTTAGTCGGTCAGCAATCTTGCCCCCGACAGGTTTCCGCGCCTTCATTGATTTGGAAGAGGCAGCATTGGGAGTCGTGTCCTTCCACACCTCGGTCAGGAGCGCGCCAGCAGCCGCGCCAGCAATGGTGGCTTCTAGAATGCCGGTCTCCTTGGATGACTCAGCCGGTTTAATCTCTCCCGACCCACCGGATTTAGATTTACTCGCGCTAGCGTCAGGCACGGAAGACGCGAGCTTTCCCGCTTTGGGCTTAGCGCTAGCCTTCTTTCCTGCACCCCAGAAACTGAACGGGTCGTCCTTGGCGGCGGGCTCGTCCCTGGTGGAGTCCTTGGGCGGATCGGCGAGGAGCTCCTCCACCTGCTCGGCTGTGAGGTCGATGTCCTTGTCGAGGTCGTCCAGAAGGTCTGGTTCCGGCTCCTTGGACTTGGAAGACTTGGACTTCTTCTTGGACTTCTTGCCAGAGTCGGCTTCTGCTGCAGCTTTCTCCTCTGCTTCGCGGGCAGCATCTTCTTCCGCTTGGCGAGCGTTGTCCTCGTCTGCTTCCTTGGCAGCCTTCTCCTCTGCACGGCGGTTGGCGTTCTCGGTGAGACGGTCGAACTCGGCCTGGTCCTTCTTGAGAAGTCCCTTGGTTCCGCGCTTCGCCTTCTTGACGTTCAGCGCAGCGAGCTGCTCCTCCTCCATGGCGATCTCGGCGGCTTCAGCATCCTTCCGGGCCTGCTCCTCGGCCTCGAGACGCGCCTTTTCTTCGGCTTCGCGCGCAAGTCGTTCCTGTTCCTCGGCCTCGGCAGCAGCTTGGCGAGCGGCCTCTTCCTCAGCTTCTTTGGCAGCTTTCTCCTCAGCGCGACGGTTGACGATTTTGGTCAGACGGTCGAACTCGGTCTGATCCTTCTTGAGAAGCTTGCCGCCCCTCTTCACCTTCTTCGCCTTGAGGGCAGCAAGTTCCTCCTCGTCCTTGGCGGCCTCAGCAGCCTCAGCATCTTTGCGGGCTTGCTCCTCGGCCTCCTCCTGGTCCTTCTTGTCCTGGGCGGAAGGCTCGTCGTCCCAGACATTTTTCTCTAAGTCGTGTTCAGCATCCGGCTCATCCAAGGGGGGCGACGGCGCAGGCGGCGGCGGAGGTGGAATCGCGTCCTTGGACTTACCCTTCTTCTTCTTGGAGGCGGATCCCCAGTTGGCCCAGTCGTCGTCGGCAGCCTTGTCGTCCTTGGTCTCCTCGACAGAGTCCGGCATTACGGAGACGGTGTTGGTCTCCTCGACAACCTCAACGGGCACATTGTTCTTGCCGGCCTTCTTCTTCTTCTTGGAGGACGAGGTAAGGCCCCAGGTATCGGCTTCCTCGATGGTGTCAGGCTTCACAGACTCAACCTTCTTGTCGCCAGTGCTCCAGGAAGTGAAGAAGTCATCTTTGGGAGGCTTGGAGCTTGAAAGGTCATCGGCGTTATCCAAGTCGATAAGCGCGTCAGAGGTCTTTTTGCTCTTCTTCTTGTCGGTCTTCTGGCCCCAGTTCGCCCAGTCGTCGTCAGCGGCCTCCTTGACAGGCTCAGGCTCGGGTTCAGGGTCAGCAGCCTTCCCCTTCTTCTTCTTGTCCTTCTTGCTAGAAGAGATGCCCCACAGATCGTCGTCAGCAGCTTTCTCAGGCTCAGGCTCAGGCGCGGGAGGTTCCTCGGGCTTGACTTCCTCGATGACACCCTTCTTCTTCTTCTTGTCTTTCTTGGAGGTCGAGAAGCCCCACATGTCGTCCTCCTCCTTCTTCTCCTCAACCGGTGCCGGTTCAGGTTCAGGCTCAGGCTCAGGCTCGACTGTCTTGCCCTTCTTCTTCTTATCCTTCTTGCTGGTAGAAAAGCCCCACGTGTCGTCCTCTTGCTGCTTCTCAGGCTCCGGTTCTGGCTCCGGGTCCTTGACAGGTTCAGGTTCCGGTTCGGGGTCCTTGCCCTTACCCTTCTTCTTCTTGTCCTTCTTCCCAGTGCCGAAAGAGCCCCAGAAGTCGTCATCCTCCTTCTTCTCCGGCTCAGGGTCCGGTTCAGGCTCCTTAACAGGCTCGGGCTCGGGCTCAGGTTCAGGGTCCTTGTTCTTTCCCTTCTTCTTCTTGTCCTTTTTCGAAGTACTGACGCCCCAGAAGTCGTCGTCCTTCTTCTCGGGCTCCGGTTCCGGTTCAGGTTCCTTAACGGGTTCAGGCTCGGGTTCGGGCTCGGGGTCCTTGTTCTTGCCCTTCTTCTTCTTGTCCTTCTTGGAAGTGCTAACGCCCCAGAAGTCGTCGTCCTTCTTCTCCGGCTCGGCAGCTGGCTCAGGTTCAGGTTCGGGGTCCGGTTCCTTCGGGGGTTCGGGCTCAGGATCATCCCAGCTGAAGGTGCTCTTCTTCTTCTTCTTGTCCTTCTTCGAAGTACCGAAGCCCCACGTGTCGTCCTCCTTCTTTTCCGGCTGTGGCTCCGGTTCCGGATCGGGCTCCCTAACAGGTTCGGGTTCTGGCTCTGGGTCGGCGTTCTTGCCCTTCTTCTTTTTCTTGTCCTTCTTGGAAGTACTGAACCCCCAGAGATCGTCGTCCTGCTTCAGGTCCTCCTTAGGCGGCTCAGGTTCCGGTTCTGGGTCGGGTTCCTTCGGAGGCTCAGGGTCGGGAAGCGCAGTCTTACCCTTCTTCTTCTTGTCCTTCTTGCCCGCGGCGCCCCAGCCAAAGGACCAGTCGTTGGACTCCTCTTCCTTCTTCTCTGGCTCGGGTTCAGGTTCGGGCTCCGGCTCCTTCTCAGGTTCAGGTTCGGGGTCCTTGGCCGGCTCGTCCCAGATAGAAGCCTTCATCTTCTTCTTGTCCTTCTTGCTGACCGGGGCGCCCCAGCCAAAATCGTCTTCTTTCTTCTCCTCGACAACAGGTTCCGGCTCCGGCTCGGGTTCGGGATCCTTAGCGGGCTCGTCCCAGGAGAAGGTACTCTTGCCCTTCTTCTTCTTGTCCTTCTTGCTGGTGGCCGCACCCCATGCGCCAAAGTCATCGGCTGGCTCCTCCTTCTTCTCCTCCTCGGCAGGCGGCTCGACGACTTCCTCGATTGTGCCCTTCTTTCGGTTCTTCTTCGCGCCAAAGACGCCCCAGTCGTCGTCGGCGGCAGGCTTCTCCTCAGGAGGCGGAGCTTCCTCAACAGCGCCCTTCTTCTTCTTCTTGTCCTTCTTGCCAGAGCCGAAGGTGGACCAGAAGTCATCCTCCTCCTTCTTGTCCTCCTCTGGCTTGGCCTCTGGCTCTGGAGTAGGCTCCTTGACGGGTTCAGGTTCCGGCTCCGGTTCGGGATCCTTGTTCTTGCCCTTCTTCTTCTTGTCCTTCTTGGTCGAAGCGCCCCAAGAGAAGCTAGCATCCGCATCGGCCGCCTTCTCCGGCTCGGGATCGGCAGGTTTCTCCTCTGGCGCATCTTCGGTCATGAAGGAAAAGGCGTCGTTCTTCTTCTTTTTCTTGTCCTTCTTGCCGGTGCCCCAGGTATCCCAGGAGGTGTCTTCCTCTTCTTTCTTAGCCTCAGGCGAGGGCTCCGGTTCAGGCTCCTTGGCAGGCTCGGGCTCGTCGAAGGAGAAGGCATTCTTGCCCTTTTTCTTCTTCTTATCCTTCTTGGACGTCGAGAAGCCCCAGTCATCTTCCTCCTTCTTCTCCGGTTCTGGCTCGGGTTCTTTGGCTCGCTCGGGCTCAGCCTCCTCCTTAACAGGCTCGGAATCCCACATAGATGCCTTCTTCTTCTTCTTGTCCTTCTTGCTGGTTGACGTGCCCCAGCCGAAGTCATCGGCCTCCTCCTTCTTCTCTTCGGTCTTCTCTTCGGTCTTCTCTTCCTCGACGATGGTGGGCTCCTCATTGTTCTCCTCGGCCTCGTCCAACGCGCCAAAGGAGAACGTAGTCTTGCCCTTCTTCTTGGGTTTCGGCCGATTGATACTCCACGGATTCGCATCAATGGCCTCCTCTTTAGCGGGCTCGTCCTTCGTCTTGGAATCTGCAGCACTGTCAGTCGTGCCCGAGAAACTCCAGGTGTTGCCCGTGTTCCAGCTGGAACCCCAGGCCCCAAAAGAGGATGATGTCTTGGTGTCCGTCTTGCCGGCGCCCCCACTACCACCAAAGTCCAGATCGAGGTTGGGTGCTGACTCGTCCAATTTAATCTCGTGGAAGGCGTCGAATCCCCCGGATGCGGGTATGCTGGGTAAGCCAAAGGTGGAGGAGTCTTTCTTGTCATCAGACGCTGGGGGGTCAGGGACCGCGGCGACTGCTGCACCCTTCTTACCCTTCTTCTTCTTCGTGCTCACGGGCGCGAAGTCACCCCACTCGTCGTCCGGGTTGGCGGCCTCGGCTTCGTCCTTCTTGTCTTCGTCTTTCTTGTCGTCATCTTTCTTCTCGTCGCCGTTGCCCTTGTCGCCGTCGTCGTCGCCGGCACCGGACGCACCGCCTGCATCACCACCTCCAGCGTCACCTCCGCCGTTGTTGCCATCGCCGTTTCCAGCGTCACCCTCGTCTTTCTTTTCGCCGTCGTCGTCCCAGTTGAACTTGGCTGCGGCTGCCTTCTTCTTCTTCTTGGCGCATTGCAGAAAGCCCTCTTCGCTGGTAAAGTCAACAGAAACATCCGCCTGTGGGCCAGCCAGCAGGTCGTCGTCTCGCTTCCTCCCTTGCTCGGAGTTGGCCGCTGAGGCAGGTGCTTCTACGCCGCAGCCATCTAAATCAGGGAGACGGCCCTGCGCGCATGCGCCAGTGTCTGTGGAATCGTGGGGTACGGACGACGGCAACTCGGGGTCGGCTTCGGCGTCGGATGGTAGAGGCATGAGTGAGGGACGGCCTGGGCGAGACCTGGGCTGCACATCGGGTACGATCAGGGGTTTCGCGAGTTTAGACTTCTGGCCAAGCGCATTAGCAAACAATGAACAAAGAACGATCACCATCTAGCATAGCTCCCGCATTCCAAATATTTAGGTTTGACAGGGGGGTCTGCCCCGCGACGACGCGAGTCGCGTAGCCGTCCCTTATTAGAAAACAACGTGAAGTCGTGAAGCTTACCTCTTGCTGTATGCGCAATTGCACCCAAGCATGCGCAACCTGCGACAGCTGCCATCGGATCACATTCTCCCTCCGCGCTCGTCTCTCTTCATCCCAGCCAGTCGTCCTCGTCGAAGGCGGGATCGTTGGCCAACCAAATGCAGAGCTTGGATTTGTCCAACTCTCGCGGGACGCATGGTGAACTTCGGCGGCGGCCATCCTGGATATCTGAAGGATTGACGCTCTGACGATGCTGAGGTGTCCAACTCATGTGGAATAATGTGCGGGAGCGGGTTAGGCCAGCTGTTTTGAATGTCGTAGTAGTTCGGGTTGAACGAAGGGATATAGTAGGTAAGTCGTTGTTGCTGTAGGGATGTCGAAAGATGTTGATCCCTACAGACGATGCGGAATGCAAGGCTGAAGTGGAAACTGGTTTTCCTATCGCTCGACTTCCGAGGGGTTGTTGTGACAGAACGACGGACTAACAAGAAAAAGTTGCGAAAGGACAGACAGGCCGGATTCCGGTGTAAGTCCCCTATTCTATTTTTGCGGTGTAGAGACTGGCGATGGGATTTGTTGCCAGGAGAAAAAAATGGCTTTGTTCCGAGGGCCAATGACCGGCGTAGATCTGCGATTTCGCGGGCGTAGCAGACGGGATTGGTGGTTTCGGTTCAGCGTGTTAGTGCTGTGCTACCACACACCGCCGCGATGGTAATTTCTTGTAATGCGCGATTGCACTCTGTGGTCCTGCAGTAAAGCCAGAGAGACACGAAAGATGCACGCCGTAACTGGTAGGAGGGTATCAGACTGACGGGTAGAAGCAGCAGCGGACGTCCAGAAGCAGACACGGCAAAACGGAAGACCAGAAGATGTCAGCCTGAAGGGAGGAAGTCCAACAAATGAGGCATTCATGCAAGGGAAGTACAAGAACTGGCACGAGAGCGCGCCGGTGCACCAGACACAACCCCTGTCCCGGCAATTAAGGCGTACAATTGATAGCGAAGACGGGAAGAATCGCGGATAAGACGAACGCCCAGTCCTTTTTCTTTCCTCCGGACTTCGAAGAATGTTTTAGCCTCGATATGACGAGGAAGAATAGAAGGAAAAGTCAAGGTATATGTTCGGTCAGGACGCGCGAGCGAGTGACATGCGGGCCGAACAAAGTGTGAATGCATTGACGTTGCTCAGTCGTGATGGGTTGTCTTGCAACGTCATTGGAGCAATCGAAGATGATGCTGCCCGTTCCGTTTCCTCGTTTGAGCGTTCAGCGAGCCAGTGGAGAGACAGCCCACTCCTCTCTCCGTCTGGTGGCAACACACCTAAACTGACCTGACTGCATCCTTGCTGTCTCCGCCTGCGATCCTGATGGGTCTCCGTCCCGACGGGTGCTCTTGGCCGCCTTGGAAAATGGCCGCGATGGTATCGCGAGTGAAGCAAAGGAAGAAGGTGCGGTGTCGTTCTGCGCTGTGCGCTTTTGCTGGTGAGCCGAATCGATCATGCGCCTCGTCGAGTAACGGCTCCCTTCGCGCCTTGTACCCGCGTCTTGTGCCCGAGCAGTGACGAGTGGAAGAGGACATGATAGCGGTACACGCCTTTTCCCTCCCTTGGCCACTCCTGCATGCACATCCCCCAGCGTCCACACCATCTTCCTGTATTCTCCTGGCGCTAAATCCCATCCAAGCCGGTTCTAGACAGTGCAGTTCAGCCTGCTGACCCTGTGTTGTCTCAACACCACATCCGATAAATGGTGATGGAAATGGTGTGCACGCCGTGCCAGATGTGATATCGACATCATTTCGCGGCCAACAGCCACCCCTCCTTTTCTCACCTTCAGGCCAGCGGGGGAATTTCAAATTTGTGCGTGTGTATCAGAACCCCCTGTCTGCCCTTATCCGTGCTCTCAGCCTTTTTTTTTTGGTTTCCTTTGTCTGTGCCCTGTGTCATCGATCAACTTCCTGGACGTGGGACAAAACATGGGTTTGCACAATCTCCGTCATACAGTGCGCAATATCCCGCGCCGTTTTTGCTCCGTCATAACCTCTCGTCTCAGGTTGAGCGGTCTTCTGTCTTTACGTACACTCGTACGAAATTAAATAGACTCATCTTGTTGCCCGATACCTGTAAATGGGTCTGAGACGGACAACCGACGAATATCGAAGGATCTCGGCTCGATAGGTATCGATACCTTGCATGCTGGGCAGCGATGCGCCTCTAGCAGGGTCTTGGTTACCTTACCCACCCGCCGGCACATGGATATGAAGCCCTGTAGAGGCGCTGTGAGCCCTACACGTCGACGGGCTTTACTGCAAGATGTAGGGCATGCAGGAGAGGTGCAGCGCATGGGCAGGCAGGTAATATCGGTGCATCCACCTGTCGATACACCGTGCTGTCCAGGTTGTCGTCTCGTCGGTCTGGTATCCACGTTCTCCAGACGGTGGTCCCCGTCGCCGTCTTGTCCACGGCCCGCATGGTGGACGGGTGATTGTGGGCCGGCCGCCGTACCCGCCGTCGAACCGTTTCCAAATCTGGAAACCCTTGCATGTCTCTGCTTCTTCACCGCCAGATGGTGTCGGCGAGCAAAGGCTGTTGACTGGCAGGAACTGTAGGACTGAGGACCAAAAGTGGGATGCTGAGACGCGCAGAATTTTCCTCTGGCTAGCTGTCTTCTCCTTGTTTCCGAAGATATCGATGCGCGTGTACCCAAGTGCTACCTGGGCATGTTCTCATCGATGTGTCAGTGGTGCCGAATCCCCACCATCGGAGCATATCACCGGCTTCGGGTTCAGGGACAGGAATAAACCTCGGGTTGAGCCGCGACTCCGCCAGTTCGAAGCGGTAAAGCCCAAGTTCGGTCAAGAGTCGGGTCTTCGATGTCCTAGTGTTGCGTCGATGTTTTCAAATTCGAACATGTTTGATGGTTGGGCAGATATCAGGAGAGTCTGGATGATGCTGGTGTGAGGGCGAGAAAAGGTTTGGTTTTCTAAGATATGGCAATTCCACTGCACCTGCTGTGTGTCCATTCTCAGAGACTTGACTTCTCACCTTAACGAGGAAAGAAAGTTGCGTGCCATTGTCGAGCTTGATTTAACTCCCACCGCCATCGTGCCTTCCATTGCTAACTCCATGATCAGTCTCACGTGACCAAGCACTGGTATCGGATGGCACGTGATCCGACCCCAGCTTTGGCCTTGCGTACCGCATCCGCACTTGCAAATAAACCAAACATCAAACAGCAGCATCAACATCAGATGTCTCGATCTTGCTCCGGCAGTGAAATAAACTATCGGGTGCTGATTGTGCCCCTGAAATACGGGCTATCCCGACGACTGACTTGTACTGTGGTACAGAGTATAGCCAATATCACGAAATATCGTCTAGTGGGCTGTGTTCAGTGAACCGTCACTGAACCTGCAACAAAAGTCCACCATCATCCTCTTCTCCAACTGGGGGATGTCAGCTCGAACCCTCAGCCCCGGCATCACCTCCTGTCAGCTGTCACAGCTGCCAAATTATTCACTTCCCAATGGAGGAACGTGACGGATTTTCTGAGACACTGAATCCCAGCTGGCTCCTTCTGCGCCCCCAAGGGCGGCCGCTCACTCGCAAAACAAGTGCAGAATGTCAAACAAGAACACAATCCTGACAAAGGGTGTTTGCGCTTCCTGATCCAGTGATCAATCTCACCCGTTCGCTCTCTCATACCCCAACTACCTGAGTTGGACCATGTGCCAGCGACATACAGGTCAATCCTTTTCACCGCGATCGTACACCTTATAAGCTTCCCCAAAATATATCAATCCTTCAGCTGCTTACTCCTTCATTTAACCATATCAAGATAACATCCAAACACATAATCACTTCCTTGGCACATCTCTCTGTTGCGCCCTTCTTCACTTGTTCTAGATCCCAGTACCCCAGATCGGCACCCATTCAAGCCACCATCAAGAGATCTCAACCGAGATCGCACAGCAGCAGCCAAGACCTTCCGTCTCCGCCTAGTTATCAACAGTAACTGGATGCGACGCCGACCCTCTCACTTGGCTTCTCACACACATAACTCCGGACCTCCGGTCTCACTCCCACCATGGCCCCCCAGCTGACACAAATAACCACCCGCGTCCCTATTCCCCAGCACCTCTCCGCCCAGACCGTCCTCTCGGCCCTGCACGCCTACGAGCCGCTCATCACGGCCCACCCTTACCTAGTCAAGTACGAGCGCCGCGCGGTGCCGTTGGAGGACCTCGTCGACGACCCCTTCTTCCGCGCCGACGGCCTCAAGCTGCAGGCCTACGTCGTGCACGAACGCGTCCCCATCATCAAGGGCGTCGCGAGCAAGGTCGTCGTCATCCCCTGCGTCTTCCAGAGCTTCACAGCCGGCACGCGCTGCCGCGCCGACGCCCAGGGCGGCGTCACCGTGCGCAGCAGCTACGAGGTCAGGCGGAGGGGCGAGGTCCCCATCGGACACGGGGAGAAGGAGGCGGCGAAGGCTGCTGCAAACGGGGAGCCGTACGAGTGGGAGCTGGTGGAGATTGCCGTCATTGACTGCCCCAGTCTGGTCAAGCCGTTTGTCACGCACAGCTTTGCGAGTGCCCACAGGGAGATCTTGCAGCGCGTCGTGGACGAGGTTATCGCCAAAACAGATCTGATGAGGAAGGGGGATACGTACGTGTGAGCGGCGGCGTCACCGGGACGGCGGCTGACTGGATCTTGAGCGGCATTGGGTGGAGTTTCGGGCGTTGAACTGCGGTTGCCTTTCATGGAGGCTTACGATGCGACGATTTCATTGAGTGCTCGGGATTTGAGCCGACACGGTTATCAGGACAGTCTGCCTATGTTCATTATTGTGCATAGACCGCAAGGAGTCCCAACTTCGAACGCAGAGTGCACATTCCTAGGCACCGCATTTCAAAGTGAAGCATTCTATCGGTCAACATAAATGTCATATGCGACGAGAACAACGTTCATATCGGCTCCTGACAAATCAAATACCCATAAGGCAAGTCTAGCCTGTACCCAGCTCCCTCACCATAAGTCAGGCACTTCCGCTGGCTTTGGATCACCTCATCATATCTTCATCCCATGACATGGCCATTCGCTGCCTCGCTCACTCTGAGCTTCATTCACACTTTCAACGCTTTGCTACCATAAATACGCACCCCTCCACTCGTCCTACTGCCTCCCCCGGGACCTACAGAGTGTAAACCAACTTCACCCCATTAACCTTCCCCTCCCTCATCTCCTGCAACCCCTTCAACACCCCCTCCAACCCCCTTCCCCCTCTATTAACATCCTGTCTCGCGGCCTCCACCTTCCCGCTCTCCAGCAATCCCCTGGTCATCTCCCAAAACATCTTGCCAAACTCGTAATCCTTCTCCTTCTTGGGGAACGGTCCCCATTTCTTAAACTCCTCCCCAAAAATAAAATACGCCAGCGTCACGCCGCCCTCGACCTTCGGGTTCATCCCCTTAATAACCTTATTGTCCACCCCCAACAAACTCCTGTACTTACCGCCCTTCCCCTTGCTCATGGCCGCGACGACCATCCGCGCCGAGTCCTCCGTCGCGACGCAGTCCCACGCCAGGGTGAGGTCGTCGCCGACTTCTTGTCGAATGCGGGCGGAGAAGGACTCCGCGTCCGGGTGGGCGGTGTAGTCTATCACCACGTCGGCGCCGAGGGAGCGGAGGTAGTCGGCGTTGGACGGGGAGCAGGTTGTTATGACGCGGCAGCCGGAGGTTTTGGCGTACTGGATGCCTAGGATGCCGGTTGCTGTGGCGCCGCCGTGGATGAGGAGGGGGATGGGTGTTGGTGATGGGTTGGTTGGTAGCGGCAGGCCTAGCTCCTGGTACAATCCCTGACCCTATGTCCAGTCTATCAGTCAGTCACTCTCGCCCACGATTATGTCGCACGAAGGCAAGAGAAACTTACGACAGTAGTAACCCCAATCCCCAACCCCGCCACCTCCTCATCCCTCAGTCTTTCGGGTACCTTGATCGCCAAATCCCCTTTCACAACAATCCACTCGGCGAAAGCCCCGTCCTCCGGAACCCCCTGGTTACACCCGTGACACGGGCCCGCGATGCGGTCGCCCTTTTCGAACTTCTTGGTCACGGCGGACCCGACCTCCTCCACGACGCCGACGTAGTCGCAGCCCGGGCGGCAGCCGCGCAGGTCGTCGTCCGTGCCGCCAAAGGCGCCGTCGATGGCCTTGTAGTCCGTCGGGTTGAGGGCCACGGCTAAGGTGCGGACGAGGATGTACTCCGGCCGGAGGCGGGGCAGGGGCACGGTGGTGATGGAAGCGTGCCCGATGGATTGAATGGTTATGGCTTTGCATTCTGAGGGGGGGGACATGGCTGCTGTTGTGGTGGTGGTGAGATAGATGGGGAGGGAGGGTGTAAGGTGTGATATGGATGGTTTTTGCTCAGTCAGGTAAGGTGAGGTAACTGGTGATGATGAAGAGTATCGCTCTTTTGAGATTGCCAAGATATCAAGACCGGACAGCCAGTATGGGAAAGTAAAGCAAATAAGTGAACAATCCCTTGCCACATGGCAAAGACAGAAAACGGTGACGACAACGGCTGGATATATACCTCCACCTCCCGCCCTACATCCACCCGTCGGACCCTAGTTCTAGTCTTCACCACCGTAAGGGGTACACTAGTGCGCCCCTACAGAACACACAGGCCGATCTACGAAAACATGACAGGCAAGCAATCGTCGTGACGGGTGGCTTTCCGAAGCGGGTTGTCTGCCTGGGCCAGGGCCAGGGGTGGGAAGTGGCCAACAGAACCCTTTCCCAGATGGCAGATCCGTCCGTATCGACGGATCATGAATGTCAACCCACCTTCCTCTTTCTTTCCCCCCGCCTACTGTGTGCTATGCACCCATGCCCGTGGACCGGGGGTTGTGAAGCGGGTTGATCAATGCCATATTACCGGGTACATACTGGCAGGCTGGTTACCAAGGAAAGGGGGAAGCAATGTCGTGCAGGTTTCTTATATGAGCATTTGTAAGTGAGAGATGCCGAGGGGTCGTGGGGGCGACCTGGTAGAGACGCAAAAGAGAGAGAGACAGACAGACGAGAGAGAGGCAGGGACCTCCCACCATACACCGGCAAGGCAGCCCTCGACTGCCGTGCTGTCTTCACTTTCCAGATCCACCTGTCTCGCCCGCTAGGCACTGGCACAAGCCGGGATAGCGTCTCCATCACATCTGCCGTTGGCACGGCTATCCCTTAGCTTCTCCGGGATCAGAGACACTGAATCAGTCCACATGTCCAGGTCTACATTGACGAGATAGCGCCCACTACCTCACCCAGATCCCTCTCGGAACACTCTCCCAGTTGATCGTCACTGTGATGAGTGAAGATGGCGACAAACATTCGGTACCGTCGTCCAAGATCCATCACCCAAGAAGAGATGTAAGTGTGGGTTTAACCGGTAGACCTACCCTTCGGGTGATGAGGGCCGAATTGGTGGGGTTGCCTTGCAGAAAGGCACACTTGCATTCCTGGCATTGACGCATGTTGCAGCTTGCAGAAACCATGCGAAATGCGCCGGCGTGGCGGAGTGTTCAAGCGTCATGGCAAAGCAAGCTTGTGGTAGGGGCGGCAAAGAGAGTGATTAACGTGGGGAAAGTGGAGGGAGGAGATAGATCTCCGGGAGGGATATACCACAGTAGGTAGGACGTTGAGTTTATACCGAGAGAGAGTGTAACGTTTCTGCCTCCTCGCCCGGGTTGAGTTGAGGCTCGAAGATCAGATCGGGGGGCAACCAAAAAGGATAGTGGTGATCTCATTGTCGATCGACTGCCACTGTTCAAGGGTTGAGGCGAAGAAAAGTGATGTTACCCTGGGTATACTCGTCATGGACATTAACACCCTCAAGGGGCGTGATCCTGTGACTCGGTCGCACCGGCCATGATGCAGCTCTAACTTGTTCTGCGCGTGGCCCTCAGGGCTCTCAATCCGATATCTCGACCTCTCGACAGTCTCGGCAAAGACGCAATCAATCTAATGAGATGCATGCTGCAGAAGCACCTTTGTTGGCCCTGGTCCGCCGGAGACGACGCGACTGGTCCGGCTTTCGGCTAGGTCAAGTCGATAAGCTTGGGGGGAGAGGGCACTAGCGAAGAGGGGTGCATATTCGACCCTCTCGGTAAGTCCGCCCAGATGATGCTCTCCCACCGTTGATCACTGACGTGCTGCCGCCGGACTGGCTGGGGGCCTCATGCACGTGTTGACGAATGCAGAATGCATGCCCGAGCGATGGTCATGAAGGTTAAATAGTAGATATCTCTCTCTATATGCACGAGGCGAAAAAGCACGAAACATCCCAGCCAGCCCCAGTCCGGTATCATAATCGCAGACACGCTCCGTGATAAGGTATAGACAAATGACGAAAGAAACCCCATGAAGATCAAGTAAAACGTGACAAGGCACTCGCGAGTGCGCTGTATCTTTCCGCTCCCCAAAACCTGCCAAACGTGTTGTTGGACTTCAAGAAACCAACTCTAGCATGGGAACATCCCTCCCAAATGCTGCTCTATAAGAACGCCCTGCGGAGGTTGCATCTAGCGCCCACCGTAGTCGCTCGCATAGCCCGCAGCTCCGTAGTTCTCATTCACGCTTCCCGGGCCGAATCCCGTGCCGGGGCCGCTGACATAGCCCCCTTCACCTTCATCGTCGTAGTCACTTCCCTCGAAGTTGCTCAGACCGCTGTTCTCATCTTCCATGCCGTTGCCGCCGCCCATATCTGTCGCGTCCGTCCAAGAAGTAGCGAGGAAGGGGAACTGCTGTATCAGCGCCTGCGGGAAGGCCGGGAACGAGTTGGGGTCCATGTTCGGAGCCATCAGCATGCCCTGCGGCGGCTGCATCATCATGCCCTGCTGTTGTGCGGCAAATTGCTCGTTCTGCTTCTGCTGCCGCTCCTCGTCCAGTAATGGTTTGATGCAGACGCGCCCAGCTTCTGACCTGAAGTGCCTTCCCAGGGCGTCTGCGCGCGCAAACCTTCGCCCGCAGCCCCATTGCACGCCGCCTTGCAGCTCGCCCTTGCAGACAAACTTCTTCTCGCCCGAGTGCAGGCTCTCGTGTCGCTTGCGGTCGTGCTGGCGCGCAAAGGATTTGCTACACACTGTGCACTTGAACGGCCGCTCGTTGGTGTGCGTTCGCAGGTGAGAGCGCAGGTTGTAAGCTCGCGTGAACCGTTTCGGACACTTGTCGCACTGGAAGGTGGCGGGATGTTTCTGCACCCTGCCCTTGGCACCGGGAGGACCCATTTCACTGCTTATGTACCCTTCCTCACCCGCAAGACGTAGCGCTATCACATTGTTGGGGACCGAGGACGTCGACTGCCGACGCCTGTTCATCGGCGACGGAGACAAGCTTGCGGAGCCGGACCCTGAACGGACGAGAGGGGATAGCGAGCGCGATGCTTCTGCGCGACCCCCTGCGGCATTCGGCGATAAACTTCCCGACGCCGAAGTTGTACGGTTGTGGCCAAGATGGACGGCGCCGCTGTTGAACGGATCCGTTACCGCTCTTTGTCGTTGTTTCGGGCGACCTGACAGACTCCATGTTAGCCATCTCTAATTGCGCGAGCGGACGATCTATATCACGTACCTCGATCAGGCGGTGTCAATGAATCTGCATCCAGAGAAGATTTATTTGGCTGGTCAACACCGTGCGTAGGAGCATAGTCGACTTGAATATTGGGGACCTGCATGTCCCCGCCCTGCGGCAGTGAAGGGAAGGCTTCGGGCTGCTGCATTGGGTACGATGCGGGCGGCCCATAGCTGGCGTTGTTGTGCATTTGGAGGAGGTAGTTCTGCTGCTGCTGCTGCTGCTGTTGTTGCATGTCGGGCATCTGCTGGGGCAGCAGTCGCGGAGAAATGGCTGGGCTGTGTGACGGACTCCGGCCGTGATGATGGTTGGGACTGTGGGTGCCCTGGTCCGATATGCTGAAGTTCGAGATGCCCTGGAGGTCGTGGAGGTCGTGCAGGCTTGCATCCTGGGGCAGATGCAGAGGCGAGTGCCCTTGATCGAAAGCGTCGGCAATAGAGAGATTGGGCGACGGCGCAACAGACGACACGTCCGATATGTCGGAGGGATTCCGCCTATGCCCCTGGAACTGCGGTGCTGCCCAGTCGAGCTGCCTGGGCAGGAAGGCCATTTCCGGCTGGAGCGATGCGTGGCGCGAGTGGCCATGGACCGGTGGTGAGAAGGACGGGGTCTGGAAGAGGTTCGGCGACTGGCGCGCGGAGCCCGGCTGGTTGGGGTTTTGCCCCAATGTGGCCATCATATTCTCATTTGCGCCCCCGAGCTGATGGTTGTCGGTAGCGAAGAGCGGCGCGTTGAACTGTTCGCCTGATGCCGGTGGGAATATCGTGAAGTCGTCGCCGAAGTCGTTCGACAGCAGCTGCTGCGAATAGGTCCCTTGTGTCTGATCGCCGTACGAGTTGTCGTCGTTTTTGAGTTGCTGCGTAAAGTCTTGGTTGGGATCGAATGCGCCTGAAGGGTCGGACTGGTTCGGTTGCGATGGATAGAGTTGCGACTGTTGGTTGCTTGAGAAGCTCTGGCTGGGATCGAAAGACAGGTCCGATTGGTACTGCTGTGAGCCAAACTCAATCCCAAGACCTAAGCTGTTTGCCGAGATGGTGTTGTTATCTTGGGCTGTGTTCGGGAAGCGGGCAGGCGACGGCGAGTGACCGTTGACCCTCTTATGTAGCTGACCGTTGTCGCCGGCGCCCGAGGGCGACCTGCCTCTGACATCGGAAAGGTGCTGATCCATGGCAGGTACCCGGCTGGGGAAAGAAACAATACCGGGAGCTGCGGCGACAACGTAATCGAGTGAGCTGTGTGTGTCTGTCTTTAGACTCTGGTGGGTATCTCCAGTTTGTTGGTGACAAGGCAGTCTCCAAGTCAGCCCCAGGCACGCGTTTCGAAGGAGGGGTCCCGCTCTCGGGTGGCAGTGCTGCGGGCTGTGCTTCGACTTATGCAAGTGCGATTATCTGACACTTGCTATCCTTGGCTCTTTAGAAACAGCGGTAATTCTGAATCGTTGCAAGTACAGTAGATGGCAGCAGTCGTCCTATCACGGCTTGTGCTTTCACCGAAGGGGTCCTTTTGGATCTGTGATGGTTGAGACGAAACAAGCCCGGTGTGCGGTTCCTGGGATGGATCGCTTGAAGATGAGAGCGGGGGAAGGCGTTTGCGCCCGATTGGGTTGATAAAACCTTGGGACGATCTGATACGATGCGATACGCGGGTTGATGAGCAAAGAGACGAAGGCTGCAAGATGAAGTGTCCCTGCTTATGCGGCTCCGGAGTGATGAGACTGAGTTTTGACGAGTCTCCAGGCGGTCGGCTAGCCGTCTGATGGTGGTTAATCTGATCCAGATGGGAATGCCGATTGAGGATGTGAGACTCTGCTGTCAGGTACTATAAAATGCAGCAAACTGTTGGACCGGGCTGTGCAAGTACCACAGATAGACTTGAAGCAAGGTCCTTCTGCGATTTGGGTTGTACTACTGTCGCTTCGATAGTGGATGCGGAGCTGACAAGGTGCGAGATGTCTTGTGTGAAGTAGTAAATGAATGGTCTTCAGCCTTCAGGTACCAGCGCGGAGGATTTCCCGAGACCCAAAAATATGACTGATTTGCATTAGAGCGGTGAAGTGATGCCTCGCAGTTTTGTGCAGTTGCCGTGTGCCGGATTTGGTGCTAGTATCAACGAGGGAGACAACCTGGAAGTCAGGCGTGGTCTAGTCTACTTCATAGGTAGACATGAGATGTTGGGAGCTGCTGCGGGCGGTTATCGTCAAGGTATGCGCCTGGCGACCTGGAACTCTTTGGGACAGGTTCGGAGTCTGTAACGCAATGAGATCCTCTAGAGAAGAATGCGACGAACGAGTTGACGTTCAAATATCGCTCGTCGCTAGAAAATTGTTGTAAGTTGTCTCGTCTCTGTTTGTGGTGAAAGAGCGGGAATCAGAATCGCGGCAGGAGCGTACACCGGTTCCTGCCGCCCAATGGAGATGGGATGCGCCAAGGCGCGCGCTTGTCGAACTCGCCGAGTCGGCACCCGCACAGTTAAACCGACAGTGTGGAGATCTTAGCGGACACGGTACAATGCTTGACCATCAGAACTTCATCTTGACTTTGAACCTGCAAAGTGTTGTCGTCACAGACTGCATACCACAGTAGGGCCCAATCCCGCATTTCCGCCTGATAAATGCAAACTGTAGACGTCTAGCTCTTCTTCGGCGGTGTGGCTTAGACAGAGCCTCAACAGCCTCACCAGCAGGGCTACATATGCATGCAGCAGCCCTGTCCCTAAGTCTACAGCCCGCCCAAGTTGATGCTCGCCTCGCGGGCTGATTAAGCATACGAATTATCTTGACCTTCATCGCGACCCAAGCTGCACTTCGAGGGCAACAGATTCGACTTCACTGCCCCGAGGGTGTCCATGCTAAGCCCAAGTAGCGGTGTGTCAACTCATAATGCGTGGTCCCAAAATTGCTCTGTTCGCTCTGACGGCGCAAGACATATCATGTTGTTTGCCGTTCATACCGTCACCTGGCCTCAGATTCCTGAATAGGATACTGATGATTAATTATTCTTGTCTGTCTATCGCCCGTTCTGAGCTTTCCATGTCCTATGCATGCATACCAGTCTTGTAAGCAAAGACAACCTCAACGCCACCAAAATAAAGAGAGGAGATAAACCTGGTATCATGTCATAACGCCGTAACGCCCTTTTCCACCATCCAACACTCGCCCTCATTCATCATCAAGCGAAGCCCCCTTTTCCTCTACCCCCTAGAAGCCAACTTCAACTCCCCTCACTTGCCATTATGCCCAATAACCTCCTCCCTCTCATACCCAACCCCCTTCAAATGCGCCTGTGGCTTCCTCCCCTCATCCCCCACCTTATAATCACTCACAAACGGGTTCGGGTCCTCCTTCTGCTGCAAATTCGCCAGCGTATGATTAACCCCTCTATGCCCAGCCTCGTCCGCCCGGATATACAACAACAGATCCCTCATCGTCCTCTTCCCCTCGGGCATACCCCAGTACCGGACCGCCATCTCGGGAATCTCAAATTTTTGGTCTGTCCACTTCTCCAGCGCCCCCTCGTCGATCTCCCGCAGGCACCGCGTGTACGTGTGCACGGCCTCTTCCTCGAGGTAGCCGACGAAGCGGTGGCATGTCTTGGGGGAGAGGAGGTAGAAGACGAACATGGCGTTGAAGAAGACGCCTTGGGCGCCGATGATCATGAATTTCATTATGAGCCCGGGCTCGCACATCTTCATGAAGGTGAGGAGGTGCATGCGCTCGTTGTAGGATTCCGAGAGTAAGGTCTCGATCCAGCCGTTGTCGCGCTTGAGACGGCGCAGGGAGTGCAGGTGGCGGAGCATGCCGGCTACCATGCCGGGCACGCCGGCTATGGATTCTAGGAAGATGAAGCGGACGAGCTGGGACACGGTAAGTTAGCTAGGTTGCAGATGTGGGAAAGGAGAAAAAGACATACCCACTGCCCCTCCGTCAAAGGCTGCGTGGCGGCCGTAGCGGTAGTGCTATGCTTCATGTCCACCTGCTGCTCCGGCTGCAGGCCCGTGGCCACGTCCATGCCCCACCGACAGAGGCGTATCACCTTCCACGCCGCCCAGTCGCCGAACGTCTTGGGCTCGCGGTGCGCCGGCTCGATGGCCAGCATCTCGGCCTCCGTGTAGCCGTGGTGAGGCCATGCGGGAGGGGTGGTGCGGATGAACTCTGTTTCTTTCGCTGGGAAGAAGTCCTTTAGGTTTTGGCGCGTGGTTGTTGAGAAGGACCTGGTGGAGGGATGATGTTGGGAGAGGTAGGTTGCTGAGATGCGGAGGGTGGTGGTTGGGGAGAGGAGGGAGGTCTGGAGGGTGCGCCCGAGGTGGACGGCTTGCCCTTTGGAGCAGAGCTTGGTTGTCGCTCGTGTTGAGAGCATGGTGATGCTGGGGGTTGTATAAATATAAGGTGGTAGGTAGTAAACCTCTATTGGTAGGGTGTGATAGGTAGTGATATCAAGAGGTAAAGGTGTGGGAGGTAGTAGTGATATCAGAAAGTTTAAAGTAAGGTAAGAGTCTAGCTCAAGTCTCTGGTCTTTGTTACCGACAATGTCAACAGTCAGGCACGAACCAGGTCTGCCTCAGCACCCAGAAATATTATATATCAGAAACCGGTTGACTAACCTAACCCAGCGGGAGTCAGGCAACCAAGAAACAACGGAGTCAATGGGAGAAGTAGGATCACAATACGAGGATTCACCGGGCTGCTTCCTACACGTGTACCAAGCTGCTATTCAGACGGCGAACGCAAAGGAAAAGGCCCGTCAAATGTGTCAGTCATGGGTCCCGAGTACGTGTACTTGGTCAGGTCCAACCCGACCGGGAGTGCCTGGATTACAGGTACGGGAATACAGGTTACCGCCCAGTCGGCCAAGAGCTTGTGTATGTAACAATGGGTGAAGGCTGTGGATGTCAGCTGGACGGATTCACGGCGACGTCTTACACGCGCTCGGGATGTGTCGGGAAGACGAGATGACTCAGTAGAAACGACCTTCCGCTGCATTTTCGAATTTGTTACAACCAATCAGCGTCCCCGAAAGAAAAGGCTCTCTCGGAAGTCTTTGTACAGGAGCGCGGCATCATTCCTTAGCTGGATTATTCCCGAGCAAGTCTTATGCAATTGCTCGATACCAGCTGCTTCGGCAGGGTCCTCACTCAGCAATAACTTGCGCAAATCACGGCCTTCACGATCATCAGGAAGTTTCCTTGTATCAAAAGCAGTGCTTGCATTCGTGAGGTAGCGGGTGTAAAAGTCACCGCATACCCTCATATATCGTTCCATACATCCCATCAGAGCCGTAAACCATTTCGGTCTGTTCCAAAAATAACGCCGCTCCCAGAAATAGAGATCTGCCGTCGCTCACGAAGGAGCAACTATAGCTGAAATCAAAAGAGGAAGAAAAGAAAGAAAAAGCACGCCGAGGTCGATTCCCCCTTTTCCGAGAGCTATACAACTGACCGCTCGGGTAGGTGAAGGGTAATTAGCTGACAAAAAAACGAAACATTGTGTCTGGTATCCGACGCTGAAAACCGTTAAAGATCCATCTCGCTAATCTTGTGTGGCGTGTTCATCGCCAAACGGACTCTTTTCCCGGTTCTTGGTGCCGGCCGAGTCTCGTTGAGACGCCCGCCTCGTCGCTTCTTCGATGACGGCCGAGAGGCTGGTGTTGCTCTTCATGCTGCGGAGGTCTGCTGGTGGGTCGGCGAACGGTCCCTGTGATGGTGTTGGGGAGTCCTCGATGAGGGTGCCTGCTTGAGATTCCCGGGTTGAGTCGCGTGGTGGCGAGCCGGAACCCGATGATCCCTCCGAGTCTCTCAACTTGCTGACGGCCGTCTTCTTGGACTGAGCACTGCCAACCCGGATCATCTGAGGACGAGCGGCCATTGCTGTGGCAGCACTGGCGTTGTTCAGGAACGTGGAGCCAACGCTGAAAGTGCTGCCGGTAGGGCTGGGTGCCCGCAACGTGTTGTACTTGTCATAGTCGACGCTCGGCACCGGCGGTGTGCTGCTTCCTGAGGTTGTGGCTTTGGACCGGACGCTGATCATCTCTGGTTTCGCCCGCATGCCGGTTTGTGCGGGTGTCACTATCACAGCGTTCTTGCCGTATATCGTCGACGCCACGCTGGACCTCGGAGCGTAAGATGTCCGAGCATATGATGTACGGTCGGTGTATCCGGAAAGTGCCGAGTACGTCGAATCGCGCGAGTCTCCGAGAACAAAGAAGTGCTGGTCGTCGGTGCTGTTGGGTGTGTTTGCTTGCGAGACTGCAATGGGAATTGGCGGCACAGGGGGGACGAGAATTGTAGGGGAAGTCGGCGTCGCACGGTTTGTGACACCCGGGATGTATGCGATCTGGATGATGTTGGAGGCGCGAGTGAGGACCGTTGATGCGATCGAGTGGACGGTATGTGTCGACTGTCTCTGTGTTCTCCGCCGAGCGAAGTCCTTCTCCGCAGCAGCCTCATTCTGATCCGGATCCTCATCCCATGCCTCCTGCTCAATCGGCTGTCTCTTGGTCTTGATGCAGTATCTCCAGACCAAATAGGTGACGGCGGCGATGGCAACCACTCCGCCTATGACTCCTCCGGCAATGGCTCCCGCGCTCGGTGGCGCACCGGTCGAACTCGGTGTTTGCGTGGGTAACGGCTCGCTTACTGCGCAGTATGCTCTTGCGCACTCATTGCAGTTTGTTGGGTAGTAGAACTGGCACTGCTCGTTCGGCTTGCAGTCCGACGGACAGACGAGCTTCTTGGTGGTATCGCATTGAACGCAATCGCGCTTCACGAGTGACGGCTCAAAGATGGCTGGCAACCTGGTTAGCATCGCTATGAGAGAACTTCATCAACGATGCTGCTTACCCGTAGCCCTGTTGAGGGTTGTCGTCATGTTTGTAGTATTTTAGACAAACAACGATGCAGGAGTCGACGTTAAGACTGGACCATGAACAGGCACAGGTGGCTGAGCGGGATGTTGGAGATCGACGAGAGTGGGCTTGAAGGGTCCGGTCTGACTTCCTTGCTTGATTGTCGATCGGTTTATGCTGATCTGATCAACTTGTCCAACCTCGAACTCGCGATAGGTACGTCGTTGAATAAGTCGTTACTAGAAATCCGATATTGGTCGTTCACGAAAAGAAGCAGTTGCTGATGGATATCCGGAACGCTGAAACGCTTGACGCGAATAGAGACAAGAGAAAGGGATATGGTGGTGGATGTTGAGTCGCGAGTGACGTGGAATGAAGGCACAGAGTGGATTTGGGGTTATGAAAACGAGTGGACGGTGAGACTAGCTCGATAAATGAACGAGAGAATAAATCGATAAACGATGAAAAGTAAAAGTGAATCCAAGTGAATGGATCCGACTATGTCAATCTGGAGATAGATGGCTGGCGCTGTTGTGATGGGGAGGGAAACTCAGTTAGTTGAGACGACAACAAGCAGACGCTGACGGACGGCCGAGAGGTGAGGTGACAAGACAGAAGCCCAGAAATCCAGGAACCGAACTGTCAGCACTGGGGTCTCGCAGAGTCTTTACGGGCACCGGCAGGGCCAGTCACGCCCCAGAGTTCGGGCCTGTCATTTGCGGAAGGAGCCACTTGGACGACCACCTTTGTCCCCTGGCTAGCGCCACAATTTTAGGAGCAGGCCAGAACGCCGGACACTTTAGCGAAACGTCCTTGATCATCCTCATTGGTTCGAATAGAGGAGGGACACCACCACCCCATGTAGGTGGCCACTTAACCGTTTTCCCCTCTTTCATCGACTGGATGCACTGGATGCCACCTGAAGGCTGGACCTGCACGGTATTGCTTTGTTGCAGATGATGTGCAGCCCTCTCAGCACCTCAAGATTGCTCAAATATCAGTGCACGAGGCATCATGGGATGATAAAGGTGACAGAAGTTCGGGACGACCACATGGAACCGTTTCCCGCTGTACAACTGCACCCTCCAAGCCTGCGTAACGCAGGGTTCGGCGCCCCTAGCGAACGCAGACGACGATAATCTCAGATAAGCTCAGCCCTTGCGCTCCTCCCGCACCGTCCAATCACTCACAGAGATGTGGGAGCGCAAAGCGTGCAGAAGAACTGCAGATCCGTTCCGGATGCGTCAATTATACTTCGTATGCCCGTGCCTGTAAGAGGCTTGCTGCAACAAGCCGCAAGGGATGAGGAGAAAAACTCCAAACATTCTTCTCGGGACACATGTAACCAGCCTCAACAAAGAATGAGCGGGACACACCCAGGCAGGAGATAGAGTGCTATTATGAGTCCTGACTGCAATAGCAATCAATCCTGCAACCTCTCCGCCCGCATTGATGCGCTGATTGCCAAGCTCTGCCGACTCTCTGCCGTTTCCATCAATTTCGAAGGCAGAGACGTGCGCCGAATCGGAATCTCCCCCTTTTCTCCCAGTACCGAAGTTTGCCAGCCTGTCGTCTTTTGAAACGGGACAGATGGCTGTCAGTTAATATAAACGGTCATTGGTGACAACGTTTCAACACATGTGGAAGTTGGTGGCTTTCTGTAACGACACCGAACAATCAATGACATCAGATATCCTGTGATGCTCTGCCAAAAAAACGTGTGTCACGGCTCGTGAGGCCTGCATCTCTACACAGGATTCTGTTCCGGGTCGGGATGTTGCCGAGAGCATTGGCGATGGTGACGATGCTCCAATTGGTCTCTGGCTGTGATGGCGTCAAGCCGTCAACTTGTTGATTATATGATGGCGTCGGGCTATCGCGTGTCGACGTGTCCAGCTCGCAGATGCTTCTTCGGGACCCTGTTATACTCAAGAAATTCTAAGTGTTATGACGAGCACATCCCGGTTGAGGTCTTGACTGGGAGCTTGTAAGTGTTCCGGAATAAGAGTTATATCGACAAACCCTGTTCGGCTAAAGCAGAGTTCTCGATCCGATATTGAAGGCCTCTTCACTCGGGACGCTGGTAACGTGTCATGAAAATCTATGTCAAGAGCTGTCAATAATAACTGACAGAAACAAGAAGAACTTTGAACGCGAGGCCAACTGGACTGGACAAAGGCTCTTGAAGCTCAAAATGCTCTTAAATACTGCCGCCGCCTTGAACACCATGACCTTCTGCTCCATAGCGCCACTAGAGACTATGACTGAGGAGGACCGGCTCCAAAGCAGCAGTGTTAAGGCACGAAGTCCAGCATCCGGATAGCGATGCGCTCAAATGTTTGTAGGAGTGGATGGCGTGTAGGATGCGTATTCCTCTCCATATGGTCCTGTCCGCGCAGTATCGACCATCAGTTGTCATGTGAACGCCTCGTATTGCAGAACGGTGAGGTCTGCTGAACACGCCTTGAACCTTGAGCCTTGAGCCTTGGGCAATAGCAACATATGGAGACATCCCAGAAGTAACGACCGCGCATAGGACCTCCGAGGATATCCATCACAGTTGAAGACCGGCCTGACCGGGTCCGTATCGGTGGTCCCGGCATCCGGCGAGCACCATCGGAATTTGTATGTAACGTGCAAGATGTGGAGCCGCCGCGTGGCCCGGCACTCTCCAGTGCTCCGTCGCACTGGATTGCGGCTGTGCAAGCGGAAATCCATGCCAGATCAAGGCAAGCTGCAGTTCTCGTGTTTCTGATTTTTTGCTCAACAGCAACATTCCAGCGCGAACAAAGAGGCCCAGCTATTTTTGGGACCAGCGAGCGGGCCGCCACAGGCTTGTTGTCTCGCTGGAAAGGTCGGGAGAAATGGTCTCGCGGTTATTTGCTGAATGCTGTCGAGAGGTGAAATGCCAGTTGTCAGGTGCCAACAAAAGGAGGATTCATGAACTGCAGAGTGTCAGTGGCCGTGGCAACCAGTGGCTGGCTCGTATTTGCGAGACCGAGTGAGTCGTGGGTGGCATCGATGATTGAGATGTCTCAAGGTGACATGATGGCTCACATATTTCTCTCGCGCGCATGAGGAAAACCGAGCCACGGGTTGCCTCCTCTTTTTGCCAGATGCCAGCTGCCGCAGCAAATACACGGATATGGACAACAGAGCCTTCATCAAAGAGAGAAAGATATGGTTCCCGTGATGTTTCAAGGGTGGATCTTGTTTCAAGGTTTTCCGCTTCCGCATGTTAGCGCGGTACCTGAACGTACTATTGGACGATTCCACGATTAGCCGACGACACGACGATTAGCATGTTACCCCACTAACATGAGGAATTCTGCCAAAGGTAAGGAAAATAGGGGCCATTCAGGGGTCTCCGCGAGTAAGACACGGACCAACCGTAGCGCCTGGAAGAGAAGCGCTATGGAGTCAAGGTTGTTCCATTGAAAGACTAGAACGTCGATCCGCTGCTGAGATCTGTGCTGTGTCCTTTGTCTTGATGGGGATGTGCATAGAGACGAACATCAGTTTGAAGAGAAGCAGATGCTGCACAGTGCAGTTGCTGTAAATGGCCTCAAGTTGTGTAGATGCTCAAATGTGAGGCTCTGCATCGATGGCGTATGAGCTGGAATGGTCTAGCGGCGCGAGGAATTTCCCATTACGAGGTTCCATGGTTGAGCAGTGCGGCTGATGACGTATAGGGGATGCTTCTTGGTGTGCTGGCTTGCCCTGGTTTTGGTTCTTCTTTCAGTGCCGACATGCCCCAGATTGTCCCAGTGATGACCCTGCAACGGCCTCCATTGACCATAACAGACCCCTGCCATTGTACTGCCACACGCCCAAAACCCACACCTGGTGACGCTCGGCAGCCACCTCAGTAGCCAAACAAACGTCAACTCTGTCAACTCTGTCACCTCCTTGATTCTTGAAACCCTCTTTCATGCTGTGAATCAGCGTCCCTTTACTACATACCACTTTTGCATTTCCCCTAGAATTACATCTCTACTAGAAGTCAGGCGGGAGTGGGTTCCTGAGCATTACAGCATCTGCAACTTTCAGCATTCTCTCACCTTGGAGCTCATCTAAGGCTGAAACCGAAGCCAACACCTCGGCCGTTTCTCCGTTGCAACCGGCATCTCCCTAAGCAACGGCGCCTTCGTTTGTCTCAATAACACCACGGGCACCCAGCGGTCACAGCTACATATTGCGGGCAGAGATCCAACCTGCATCGACGAGAACTTTAAATTAACCGTCCGATCGACCTTAACCTCCCCGCATCTTCTAAACCCATCCTCGCTCTCTTCCCCCTCAGGCGCCGAGCCGTGCTGCAGCCATGGCATACGGAGGTCGCGGCGGAGGACCGCAAGATTTTGATGAGGGCCACAACCTGCAAGATCTCAACCCGGCTCATGTGAGTACAGGGCAGCTAGCTCCCCCATCCCAAGATACCGGTGCCCAAAGCTAACCTTTGCTCTCGCCAGTACCCTCAACACCCCGGCGTCGACGAATACGATGACGAGGCCGAGCGCTCCCTTCTACACCAGAACACGGCCGCCTACAACAACCAGACCTCCTATGACCCCCAGCACCTAGGCGCGGGCATGCCCCCGCAACGTCCAGACTCTGCGTATAGTCTCACAGAAAGCTACGCCCCTGATGCGGGCATCACGCGCCCGGGTGCTGGTGTAGGTCCTACACCACCGCCTTTCGTCAATCAGGAGTATGGAGGAGCCCCCGGCCAATACCGCCAGGAGACGGACGACGACGACAGCTGGATGGCCCGCCAGCAGCCGAACGTTGCTCCATCGGGCGGTCTCAAGCGCTACGCGACCAGGAAGGTCAAGCTTGTCCAGGGCTCCGTCCTGAGCATCGACTACCCGGTTCCCAGCGCCATCCGCAATGCCGTGCAGCCAAAGTACAGGGACGAGGAGGCCAGCAGCGAGGAGTTCCTCAAGATGCGGTACACAGCTGCTACCTGCGATCCCAACGAGTTCACCCTGAAGAACGGCTACGACTTGCGCCCCCGCATGTACAACCGCCACACCGAGCTTCTGATCGCCATCACGTACTACAACGAGGACAAGATGCTGCTCTCGCGCACTCTCCATGGCGTCATGCAAAACATCCGGGACATTGTCAACCTCAAGAAGTCGGTATTCTGGAACAAGGGCGGCCCGGCGTGGCAGAAGATTGTGGTGTGCATGGTCTTCGACGGTCTGGACAACACGGACAAGAACGTGCTCGATGTCCTGGCGACTATCGGTGTGTACCAGGACGGTGTGATCAAGAAGGATGTCAACGGGCAGCCGACCGTTGCCCACATCTTCGAGTACACCACACAACTATCAGTCACCCCCTCGCAGCAGCTCATCCGCCCAATGGAGGACAGCGCTCAGACACTGCCTCCGGTGCAGTTCATCTTCTGTCTGAAGCAGAACAACAGCAAGAAGATCAACTCCCACCGCTGGCTTTTCAATGCCTTCGGTCGCATTTTGAACCCCGAGGTCTGCATCCTGCTCGATGCTGGTACCAAACCCAGCCCCAAGTCTCTGTTGGCTTTGTGGGAGGGATTCTACAACGACAAGGATCTGGGAGGAGCTTGCGGTGAAATCCATGCTATGCTTGGAAAGGGTGGCAAGAAGCTGCTCAATCCACTGGTCGCGGTCCAAAACTTCGAGTACAAGATCTCCAACATCCTCGACAAGCCGCTGGAGAGTTCATTCGGCTACGTTAGTGTCCTGCCGGGTGCCTTTTCCGCGTACCGCTTCCGGGCTATTATGGGGCGTCCCCTCGAACAGTATTTCCATGGCGACCACACGCTTTCCAAACTCCTCGGCAAGAAGGGCATCGAGGGAATGAACATCTTCAAAAAGAACATGTTCTTGGCCGAGGATCGTATCCTCTGTTTCGAGCTCGTGGCCAAGGCCGGCCAGAAGTGGCATCTCAGCTACATCAAAGCAGCCAAGGGCGAGACGGACGTGCCCGAGGGCGCAGCCGAGTTCATCAGCCAGCGTCGTAGATGGCTCAATGGTTCATTCGCCGCCAGTCTCTACGCGCTGATGCACTTCGGACGCCTGTACAAGAGCGGTCACAACCTGATCCGCATGTTCTTCTTCCACGTCCAGCTGATCTACAACTTCCTCAACCTCATCTTCACCTGGTTCTCCCTCGCCTCCTACTGGCTCACCACGACCGTCATCATGGATCTCGTCGGCCTCCCCAAGACCCCGTCGGAGACCTCGGCCGAGCACCACGGCTGGCCCTTCGGCGATACCGCCACCCCCTACTTCAACGCGGCGCTGAAGTACATCTACCTCGCCTTCGTCATCCTGCAGTTCATCCTCGCCCTCGGCAACCGGCCCAAGGGCTCCAAGTACACCTACATCACCTCCTTCGGCGTCTTCTCCCTGATCCAGACCTACATCCTGATCCTCTCCGGTTATCTGGTGGCCCAGGCGTTCACCAAGCCGATAGACGAGCAGATCAACTTTGACAATGCGCACGATGCCGTCGCCTCCCTCTTCGGCGGTACCTCGTCGGCGGGCGTCATCCTCGTTGCCCTGGTGACCATCTACGGCCTCTACTTCCTCGCGTCCTTCATGTACCTCGACCCCTGGCACATGTTCCACTCGTTCCCTTACTACCTCCTGCTCATGTCGACCTACATCAACATCCTGATGGTGTACGCCTTCAACAACTGGCACGACGTGACGTGGGGCACCAAGGGATCGGACAAGTCCGAAGCTCTTCCGTCGGCGCACATCAGCAAGGGCGATAAGGACGAAGCCGTGGTCGAGGAGGTGGACAAGCCGCAGGAGGACATCGATGCCACGTTTGAGAATACCGTGCGCAGGGCGCTGGCGCCGTATAAGCCCGAGGACAAGCCCGAGCCCAAGAACCTGGAGGACTCGTACAAGTCCTTCCGGACGTTCTTGGTTGTGCTCTGGCTATTCTCGAACTGTGCGCTTGCGGTGGGCATCACGAGCGACAACTTTAGTAATATGGGCGTTGGTGTAAGTTACCTCTTACTTGTTCATATGGGCGACCTCGGAGACTAACATGCAATCTAGGATGCCACCGCCCGCCAGGCCTGGTTCTTCAAGTTCCTCCTCTTTGCGACTGCTGGGCTGTCCATCGTCCGATTCATAGGATTCCTGTGGTTCCTCGGCCGGACGGGTATCATGTGCTGCTTCGCCAGGAGATAAGAGAACTGTTGCTACGATGATAGCTGTGCTATTAACTCATGAAAACTTGCGTCTTTCTTCTTCTCTTGCTGGTTTGTTCTGGTCTCAGTTGGAGGATTAGGTTATTCATCAGCTACGGCGCATATCAAAAAACTTTGCAGCATGAGAGATAAGTTGTTAGTATTACCGGAGGCGAACGGCGTAATGAAGCAGAACTTTCGATGAGAATCGAATTCCTTGTGAAATGTGTCCCAACTCCTTGAGGTGAATCCAGATGAGTCCTTTGTCATGACGCTGTTGCAGCAAAATACGCAATCGTTCCTGTCAAGCAAGGAGACACCGGTTACATCCAAGTCGTCATCCCGACCTTCGGCCTGGCCCGTGCGTCTGGTCTTTATCTCCGATTAGCAAGCGCAAAGCGCAAGGCTAGAATCTGCGGCAGCCAACCCGCACTGCCGCATCAGGCTGCAACGGGAAAGTCCAACACTTGGTGGCAACCTCGTCGGTCTACCACCAACTTGCTCGCGTAATTCCTTCACTTCTTCTTCCCTGCACATATTTTCGCGTTCCTGACTATCCAGAGTCATACCTGGACAAAGCAAGCAATTTCTAACCGTCTACGACCGCTGGTTTGACGAGCATTCTTGTGGAAAGCTTATCTTCCGCCTTGCATCTCGCGATACCCCGCCATCCCCGACCGTCACCACTTTCTAAGATAGTACGATCACAAGCCAAACCGCCAAGATGTTGAAGATTTGGTCTATGGTATGCTTTTTCGACGTCGGACTCTACGCGACATGTCGTACTGACCGTATCTACCAGAAAAAAGAACAGCAAAAGGCCGAGAACGCCGAGGGCGCGGCAGGCGGCAAGAAGAAGGTCACGGCCGCCCAACTACGAGTGCAAAAAGGTATTTCCTCCCTGCGCCGCTACCTCTCCCAAACCCCAGCTCCCCTCGCCCCGCGGCCTCTGCTAACTTTTGCGGTTTGTCCCGCAGACCTCTCCGAGCTCTCCCTAGGCAGCACGATGCGCACCGAGTTCCCGGACCCGGACAACATCCTCTCCTTCATCCTGCACATCGAGCCCGACGAGGGCATGTACAAAGGTGGACACTTCAGCTTTACCTTCAACATCACGCCCAATTTTCCCCACGAGCCCCCGAAGGTACTGTGCCGCGAGAAGATCTACCACCCCAACATCGACCTCGAGGGGAAAGTGTGTCTTAATATCCTGCGGGAGGACTGGAAGCCCGTGCTGAACCTGAACGCCGTGATTGTGGGCTTGCAGTTTTTGTTCCTCGAGCCGAACGCGAGCGACCCGTTGAATAAGGAGGCCGCGGAGGATCTGAGGAATTATCGGGACGGGTTTAGAAGGAATGTTAGGGCGGCGATGAAGGGTGGTGTTGTGAGGGGGCAGACGTTTGATGTTGTTATGAAGTAAGAAATTGGGGCGGAGAGGAGGTGCTGGAGGGATACTCCCCGAGAACCTAGAGGCTATACTTTGGCTGTGGGACGGGTGCTGAAAACTGTCCTTCTTATGGCTGCTGGGAGAAGGGGATGGTCGTCCGGTTCTCAGCAGCTGGAGACGGACTGTCACGGAGAGACACCTGAGGCTGGTTGCTACGAAAGCTGGTTCTGGTGGACAGGGAATGCTGGAGCTGACAGATGCTCGCTGAGTGGCAGTATCCTGCACCGGACAACTGTCTGGCTTAGGGTGGAAGTGGACGAAGTGCTCAGGATGGACGAGAGTTCGACGGCACAGGTACGGAGCATGGATAGAGGCATAGATGCGAGAGATCTTCTGGCGTTCATGTTTATGATTCTTATGAGGTCACGTTAGGAGACCCGACACAGCGAATGCACTTTGAGTTATCTGGTTCACACACTCGGGTATTTCCTATTCGGAGCTCTCCCCCGAAAGGGGTTGTTGGTTGCCCTCAGGGATGGCGGCGTCACAAGTAAATGCGAGTCAGATCTGGTTCACTGGCTCACCGGTAGCGGACAGACATTGAGTGACACTTCAGTTCAAACATCTAAATCTCCCATCGCCAATGCAATGCTTGTACCAATGCAGAGGGTAAGGAGAGCGTATTCCATCTCCGTCTCA
Source organism: Coniochaeta sp. 2T2.1 (assembly GCA_009194965.1). Lineage (NCBI taxonomy): Eukaryota > Fungi > Ascomycota > Sordariomycetes > Coniochaetales > Coniochaetaceae > Coniochaeta > Coniochaeta sp. 2T2.1. The sequence goes on from VSMA01000006.1 coordinate 3,047,515, forward strand.
CCGGTGACCGGTCATCGGTAGCGCTACCTCTGTCAGCCCGTGACTCAAACAAGCCTCTGGCCCCGAAAGGCGGGATATCGGCCCTCCCCCCCACATTTCGGCTCGTAACTCTACCTCGCCAGATGGGTGCTAGCTCCGAGTTAGCGCGGAGTCCTGCATTCTGGGGTTGTGGCTGGCCAACCACAGCTCACCTGCTAGTCTAGGGTCCACACAATTCCACACGGAGCTGTCGCCAAGGGCACCGAAGTCGGTAGCTCTCTGAGAGGAAAAATTCGAATTGCGTGGTTGTGACTGAAGTTTATAACCTTCGCAGCTTCGCACATCCAAATCCCCTCCCTTTACGACTCTTCACTGACCCCTCTCCGCTCAATCTCACATCTCGAAAAATGGCCTCAAGAAGCTTCTCCCGCGCTCTGCGCTCGCCATTGGCCCGCCAATTGGCTGCTCCCGCCGTCCAAACGCGCAGCTTCGTCGCTGCCGCCGGTGCCATCCGTGCTACCGTCGCCGCTGCCCGCACTTCTGCTGCTCCCCAGCAGCAGGTCCGTGGCGTCAAGACCATCGACTTCGCTGGCTCGAAGGAGGATGTCTACGGTGCGTCATTGAATCAATCTCCAGATTGTTCCGGGGTTACATTGATTGCCCCGGCAATAACCTTGCAATTGGCTGACTCGTGTCTTTTTCCCGAATTATAGAGCGTGAGGACTGGCCCAAGGAGAAGCTCTTGGTGAGTCATGCGTCGAAACACAGCTATATCACGATGTATACAGCAAGCTAATAAGCATGCGCAGGACTACTTCAAGAACGACACCCTTGCTCTGATCGGCTACGGCTCGCAGGGTCACGGTCAGGGCCTCAACCTCCGTGACAACGGCCTCAACGTCATCATCGGAGTCCGGAAGAACGGCAAGTCGTGGAAGGATGCTGAGCAGGACGGCTGGGTTGCCGGCAAGAACCTGTTCGAGGTCGATGAGGCCATCGGCCGCGGTACCATCGTCATGAACCTCCTCTCCGATGCTGCCCAGTCCGAGACCTGGCCCGCTATCAAGCCCCAGATCACCAAGGGCAAGGTATGTCAAAATCACCCAACCCCGTGCAACTGAACCCAGACTAACGGTACAAGACCCTCTACTTCTCCCACGGCTTCTCCCCCGTCTTCAAGGACCTCACCCACGTCGAGGTCCCCAAGGACGTCGATGTCATCCTCTGCGCCCCCAAGGGTTCCGGCCGCACCGTCCGCTCCCTCTTCCGTGAGGGCCGCGGCATCAACTCCTCCTTCGCCGTCTACCAGGACGTCACCGGCAAGGCCAAGGAGAAGGCCATCGCCCTCGGCGTTGCCATCGGCTCCGGCTACCTCTACGAGACCACCTTCGAGAAGGAGGTCTACTCCGACCTCTACGGCGAGCGCGGCTGCCTCATGGGCGGCATCCACGGCATGTTCCTCGCCCAGTACGAGGTTCTCCGTGAGCGCGGCCACAGCCCCAGCGAGGCCTTCAACGAGACCGTCGAGGAGGCTACCCAGTCTCTGTACCCCCTGATCGGCGCCAACGGCATGGACTGGATGTTCGAGGCCTGCTCCACCACCGCCCGCCGCGGTGCCATCGACTGGACCCCCAAGTTCAAGGACGCCCTCAAGCCCGTCTTCAACAGCCTCTACGACGCCGTCAAGGATGGCTCCGAAACCAAGCGCTCGCTCGAGTACAACAGCGCCCCCAACTACCGCGAGAAGTACGAGGCCGAGATGGAGGAGATCCGGAACCTGGAGATCTGGAGGGCTGGCAAGGCTGTCCGGTGAGTTGTCCTGCTTCAAGCACACCTTACTTTTCGTGAACATCTTAACTGACTCGTATCCTCCTACAGCTCCCTCCGCCCCGAGAACACCAAGTAAGGTGTTCCACTCTCGAGACATGGACGTTGAAGGGGTCAGGCACAGGTGTTAATGGACGAAAACTTTCTGTACTTATAAAGATCGGGGGGGTTTCTACGCGGGAATCTGCGGCGACTCGGTACCAAAAGTTTGGTTCTCTTCTCTGCCCATTTTGAGGGCCCGGTCACTACCTCCACACACACACGCACTCAGCTTGAGAAGGAGGCGCGACAAGGTCACCAACATCTGCTTATTTGCTTCAGTCGTTATGATTCCCCGTCGCAATTCCAATACATTACTACCTACTACCTTGCCTTTCGAACTTTGCGAATTGTGTCTGATGTCGTTCCGATAACGGAGATACTGGATACCTGGCGCGCCCCTCATTCGATGTGACTGTATCTACGATTTTGTGCGCCTTTGCACGACACGATTACTGACGTCCAGCCAGCCGAGGCATACGTGATATACCGTTTACTATAACCGCCCATCACTCCATTGCCTGGTTCTACACCTCACTACCCTCCCCTTGCCCTTTCCTCCTCAATCAAAATGGCAGACCCCACCACCTCCCCCCCTCTAACCCGCCCCAGCGTCGTCGCCGCGCACGCCCTGATCAAGCACTACGTCCACCGCACCCCGGTGCTGACGAACAGTTACATCAACGACCTCGCCTCCACGCCGCAGTCCGTTTCTACTCTGGAGGGGACGAGATGGGAAGGGAGAACCGCGGCAAAGCCCAAGTTAAGACTGTGGTTCAAGTGCGAGAACTTCCAGAAGATCGGGGCCTTCAAGGCCAGGGGCGCGTTTCATGCTATTGAGCGGTTGAAGCGGGAGCCCGGGTGGGAGGATGGGGGAGGGAGGGGGAGGGGGGTGGTGACGCATAGCTCTGGTAAGTGGGATGGCTTTTTCTTTCTGTTGTTGTAAGATTGATGTGGGACGGGGGGAGGTAGGCGGGGAAAGGGGAAGGGGAGAGAGGCTAAGGGGACGGGGAGAGAAAGCATATGTGAGAGGGCGTTGTAAGGAAGGCCTGGGCTGTGGCATGACGGGCGGTGGATGGGGGGTGACGAGGAACGGAGAGAGAGGGCGAAGAACTGAAGAATGGAAGATGACACTGGGATGGGACAGGGCCTTGGCGGAGGTTTGCGAGTGCATGCTCTGTCTGAGGGTGTCATGAGTCCAGATGGATGATGGGCCCGTGGAGTGAAGCCAGCGACTGAAGTGTCAGCGGCAGGGTTATGTTCGGTTACTGTCACGGCTGAAGCAATGGAGGTGTAAACATGCCATCAGGCAGGCCGAGCTGCTCAGTCTCCTCTCCCCGCCTTACCACGTTTCTGTCCCGTGCTCTACCCTTCAGCCATTTCTTTCACCATATCTTGTCTGCTCTACTCCTCTCGAACAACATGTCAACTAACTCCCACCCCAGGCAACCACGCCCAAGCCCTCTCCCTCGCGGCCCGCACGAACAACATAAAAGCCTACATCGTGATGCCCACCATCTCCGCCCCTCCCAAGATAGCCGCGACGCGCGACTACGGCGCCGAGATCATCTTCTCCGGCTCCACCTCGGTCGAGCGCGAGGCCGTCACCGAGCAAGTGATAGCCGACACCGGCGCGCGCCTCGTCCCGCCCTACGACCACCCGGACATCGTCCTGGGCCAGGGCACGCTGGGTCTCGAACTCCAGGAGCAGGTCGTCGAGCTACTTGGCGGCTCAGGCTCGAAAAAAGGACTGGACGCCATCATCGCCCCTTGCGGAGGAGGGGGGATGTTATCCGGCGTGGCGTTATCGGCGGAGGGGACGGGGATTAAAGTGTTTGGCAGCGAGCCAGAGTTTGGTGGTGCCGACGATGGGATGAGGGGGTATTACTCGGGCGAGCGGGTGGAGAAGGTTAGTAGTCTGACGATCGCGGACGGGTTGAGGACGCCGGTTGGGAAGGTGCCTTGGGGGATTATCTACGAGAGGAAGCTGGTGAGCGGGTTTTATAATGTCACGGAGGAGGAGATCAAACGGGCGCTACGGCTGGTGTATGAGCGGATGAAGATTGTGGTTGAGCCCAGCGCTGTTGTGCCGCTTGCCGTGGCGCTGTACAATGAGGACTTTAGAGGGATGGTGGAGAGGGAGGCGGGAGAGGAGGGGTGGGATTTGGGGGTTGTGTTTTCGGGGGGCAATGTTGAGTTGGGTGCTTTGGGGAAGTTATTTGAGTAGATTGATGGTTAGTAGACAAGATGTTGAAGTCGGCATCGAAGGAATAGAGAGTTACCTTATCCAGGCAGCATTGACCCAGAAGCCCGGAGTGAAAGCACAGTGACTGCGGCTGCATATAACCCCAAGTTTGGCGGCACTCTATCAGTCAACAGGCTATAACAATGGCACAGTGGTATAAATCCCACGTGCCCACCAACATCCTGATAGACTGCTCTTACCAACAGACGTCTAGGTTGTGGGTTCGATCCCTCGTGGATTCGAAACCGCAGAACAGTGATCCGAAGTAAACCTCTAGGGTATGGATTCCCCAAGGTTTCGTAGCCGGGACACCCTAGGGTTGCGCGGTGAGCTTTTTGTTCGATTCATGGGGGAGTGTTCATGCTTTTCCAATACCTTTTTTGCTTCCTTGGTCTAACTCCTGATCTGGCCGACCTGAACTAGGATGTTTACCATCCTCACAGTGGAAACAGAGCTATTATGCGCCCATCTTGAGAGCACTGGTTGGATTTCTTGGTGGTGGTTGGCGATTCTTTTGTGCTGCCTTGTCGGGTGAGCTAACTAAGGCGTTCGACATGGTCTGCCGAGTATCAGCCATGGAGCTGTGTGAGCGCAGTTCGAGCCAGCAAAAGAATAAGAAGAGGTAGACAGAAGCCATTCAACTAGACAGTCCTACCCCTTGAAGCCCAGGTGAGGTTATAACATTCTTACCAGCACCTCCGCTCCATGCATATGCCAACTTGCGGACACCCCTGGCCACTGAGCTGTACCGCTCCGGTATATTGATGTTCGTACTCGCTCGCCGTGGCTGAGGTGGCACATGAACGATACTGCAGACAAGAGGAGACTGGGCAATTTCCAGTATCTGCAAATGACGAGTTGTCTATGCAGACATCGCATCCCAAGCAATCAAATCCGACACTTATCCTACCATCACCATCCTTTGCACAAGTATGGTCCAAAGATAAGAGAAAATAACCCAAGGACAGCTCCTGAATCGCTCTTCGGCAGAAGGACCGACGCCAGTCCAGTGGGTGTGCGCGCCTTATCAAGAAACGATCTAGTCGTCAAAGCTGGCAGTATTATGAACTCAGTCAAGAGCAGCCTTCTCTTGGAAGACCCTGCCAGCTGCATGTTTCATACCGAGATAACAAGACACACAGGTTCGCTTCAAGTGACGGTAAGCCAGACCCGAAATTTTCCCCGGAGCAGCAAGCGAATGAGAGACGCCATAGTGAACCTTCGCCATCCCTAGTCTGGATAGCATCATGAGGCTCTTTCGGCTAACCCCCATGCCCCCACGGCTTCGCCCACGTCCAACGTTGAAATAAGAGACGGCAAGACGGCTGCTACTGCAAGTTGTCTTCTGAAACGACGATCGATCTTGCAGCGATTTGACTCCGTAGCAGTGAAGCCATACACGACTTTTCAAGATGCCGGTAGTAGATGAGGCCAAGTGGACGACTTCGTCGACATAAGGGACTCGCCAGCGCAGCAACTTTTCTAGGCGACTTCGGCCTTCTAATCAGCGCGCATACCGCGACAAGTGGCAAGGGACCGAATGTAACGGCTATCCTGCTTTGGGTCGACGGAAGAAAAGGGAAGATATGAAGCGGAAGGAGATCCTACAGGTTTGAGATAGCCAGATTCGTCAACGACTCAACGGTGAGCGAGCACAGGCTAATGGTATCGCAGATTCAGGCTCCAGGAGCAAGAGACGTATGTTATGCATGCAAAGCATCCTTGCATATGCACCTCGAGGCGGTATGCAAGCCGCCGTTGTGGTGAAGCGCTTGAGATTGCTGCACCTTGATAAGCAATCCTCCAGTCGGCCTCCAGTCGGCCCAAGAGCGTCAGCGGATGCTGTTATCTTGAAGCTTGTCGGTGAGATTTGGGTCAAGACCAAGACCACATCGGATACTCAAGACCAATTCACACCCGAGACGTTTTGGTACGACTGAGACAAGATGCTGGGCTCGTGAACGCCAACGGCGGCTTTGGAGAAAAGACATTGATAGCTTCGTCGTACAGATCATCCCAAGTCGCCACCGGTTTCGGCGACAGCTCAGATTGAGGTGCATCGTCGGCAGTGCAGGTTGTGCTTGATCGACCTGATCGCCTGTACCCGGTTGCAACCACCATCTTCTTCGTGGCCGGTCTCGAACGATATTGGAAGAACCCCGTATCCGTCTATCACGAACGCTTCATGGAGGCGAGAAGGATGGTCAGAGGGCTTCATCCGACGGGGGCTGCTGACCGCAACTCCCATCCAACTCCACGACAGCTGCGAGGAACAGGTCAACTATTGTGTCCGCGATACCACGATGCGAAATGGTGATGGATACCGGCACGGGACTAGGACTAGACTAACACAGCCTGGAAAATATCGGAAGGTCAGATGGACGAAGCAGATGGAGCGGTTGACGGGCGAATCATGGGTTTCGATGATTAAACGAAAAGCAAAAGTCTCCACATATATCGCAGCACATGAGCATATGATTGGCCAATTCCTCTCATGATTCGCTCAAGAGCCGGACATTTCTCGAAGCGATGCGATGCTCAAGAGATTCACACTCTGACACTGCAACCACCACCCAGGCCACCGTGGTCTGGCCGGTTATCTGTAGCACGGCTGCTCAGGTCAACGACACCACGTTCCATCACGGCGGATATTCGAATCTACCGCTGTGAAGGATTCTCCAGCCTTTAGAGGGTTAACTCGGCTTCTGTGGAGAAATGTTGAACACGATATCCGACAGTCGTGGTCGTCCGATGTGCGACTATCCGGAATCTCCTCAAAGGGGGGACAAGGCGACAGCTTGAGGTGTCTGGAAGCCCAGCAGGCCTAGATGTGGTGCGCAGGTTGGCACTGCTTCACCCTCCGATGTAGGTGAGAGAAGCCGTGCTGCATGCACAGCATTGGTGACGACGCTGCGGCGTGCCGGAGCGAGGGTGATGCCTGCCGCTTCTGGTGGTGTCTTTGGCCCGGTCTGGCCCGGATATGCAACCTCTTCTTCCCCTTTGCCTCCACCTTCTGCAGCTCCCGCTCTGCCACACCCTGCACACCATCAAGGTTCTATCCATACATCGGCGAGATCGGCCTTCCGTGTTTCTATGTTTTTCTTTCGCACGAGATAACCAGAGAACTCCCCACCGGTTTCTCCACTTATACCCGGACGTGTAAATATCTACATATTTCCTCTTTCTTGCCGCGTCCTGTGTCTCATAATATTTTTCTTCATACCTTCTTCCCGCTGCCCCCGCCATTCTTCAACGGCCTGCCACCCCAATATCTCTTGCGGACCTCACGCTAAGGCAAGTGCTTGCTCACTGCTCGCGCGCCACCTACGCATTGAGCCGAGACATTGCACAAGAGACACAGCTCGACACATAAGCCTTCTTGTCCCGAGTCAACAGATTCTTGTCAAGGCGCCCGTCTGTGTCGAAAGTCGTAAGAATTAGACCACACGTAGAGGCCATGACTCTAACAAGTCAGAGAAGACAACGCAACCCAGACGACTTTCCCACCGTTCAGCTTTTCCTACTTGGTAAGATGCCTCCTCACCCTGTTTACTTGGATACGGAACCAAAGAGACAAAGATACTAACACTTCGGTACAGCCATCGTCCGTCTCGCCGAGCCCATCGCCCTCACCTCCATCTTCCCCTATGCCTGGGCCCTGATCAAGAGGTTCCAGATCGGCGACGAAGATGACGCCTCATTCTACGCCGGTCTGCTCATCTCGAGCTTCTCCCTTGCGGAGGCCGTGATGGGCATGTACTGGGGTGGTCTGTCAGATCGCATCGGCCGCAAGCCCGTCCTGTTGTTGGGATGCGTGGGCACCATGTTCAGCATGGTCATGGTTGGCTTTGCCTCGAACCTCTGGCTGGCCCTCATCGGCCGGTGCTTGGGTGGCCTGCTCAACGGCAATATCGGTGTAATACAGACCATGGTCGGCGAGCTGGTCTCGAAGCCTGAGCACGAGCCCAAGGCATACTCAATTATGCCCTTCGTTTGGAGCATCGGAACCATCATTGGACCGGCCATAGGCGGAACCTTTGCCGACCCCCACGACTCTTTCCCGCATCTGTTTCCGAAGGGGTCGCTCTTCGAGAGGTTCCCTTACCTCCTGCCGAACCTGATCTGCGCCGGCCTCCTGCTGGTCAGCATCCTGCTTGGTTACTTCCTGCTCGAGGAGACGCATCCCGATTTGCAGCCAGGTGTGTTCCCACCTGTCCAGAACGCCTTCGTGTCCGAGGAAACCCCCCTGCTGGAGACTTCCGATGCCATCAAGAGACCTGCAGTAGACCTGCGGGACGAGAACTACGGATCTATCAAGCTCAAGAACCCCGACAGCGCGGGCCTGGCCAGGACATGGACCGCCGAGTCGGAAAAGCCGACGACCGCCAACATCTTCTGCAAGCGGATCATGTCTGTTGTCTTGGCCCTTTCCATCTTCACCTACCACTCGATGTCTTTCGATCACCTGTTGCCTATTTTCTTCGAGGACGACCGGGTTCGACAAGGAGGCATCATCCCCTACCTGATGAGCGAACCTCTCAACCCGATGAACCCATTTTACTCGCCAGGCGGACTGGGCCTCTCCCTCCGGGCCGTTGGCATGATTATGGCCGTCAACGGTGTCATCGCACTCTTCGTCCAGGCAGTCATCTTCCCTTTCGCCGCGGCCCGGATCGGTGTCTACCGGCTCTTCATTCTGGTCACGGTCCTCCACCCGGTCGTCTACGTGATGATGCCGTACCTGCTATACGTGCCGGAATCCCTCCTCTACCCGGCCATCTACCTCTGCTTGACGGTCAGGAACATCTTCTCCATTTTGGTCTACCCGCTCCTCCTTATTCTCATCAAGGAGGCGACCCCGACGCCCTCGGTTCTGGGCAAGGTCAATGGCATGGCGGCCAGCGCCGGAGCGGCGTGCCGCATGGTGGCACCTCCCATTGCCGGGTACCTCTACACCATCGGGAAGCGCATGGACTGCACCGCGCTGGCGTGGTACGGTAGTGCCGTCATCGCCGTGGTTGGTGCGATACAGTGCTTCCAGGTGCAGCGGATACGTGGGCGGGACGAGAGCGGCGAGGCGGGAGTGGTACCGCCGAAAGCGAGGACTGTTACGCCTTTCGGCGACAGTGACGATCATCACGAGGATTGACGGACGAACTGGGACGGCTATATATGGTGCGAGATGTGGTGTACATACAGCATAGAAAGGTGTAATGTGGAGGGTTAAGGTGTCTTTTTTGGGATATACACGGTTGGCACGGCGTTGGTTTTTGCATCTCTGGCGCGTATTGGGACTTTCAAGCGAGCATGGCGTTGGGTATGTTTGGGATACGGAAGGAGTCTATTCAGGTCCCGTGGTTATCTAACGAAGGCGTGGCCGTGAAGATGAGTCCCAGGTTACGTAAGATTTCCCATCCCCATTTCTTCTGCGGGATGCCGTTCTTTGACTTTAGAACGTCGCTTGAAGCAGAAGAAGGGCATCCCGAAGAAGTAGTGGCGGTGGGAAGTCATACGTAACCGGGGACTCATCTTCACCCACGTCTTCTTCTGTAGCTCAGGCCGCTTCTAGTCATTGGCTGCTCTGCTGGGACAAGCCCCTGAGCATAGTAAATAAAAATCAACAAAATTTCAAACAAAACATTCTGTACCCTCTAGTTTCATCTATTGCATTTTGAACGGTCAGTGCAACAAATTAATCCCTGAGGTGAAAGCAGGGCAGCTTGGATCAACAAGAAACAGCGAAGATCGTGAGAGAAAACTGTCGAAGGAAAACCTTGAAGTTTCCTTACGCCGGCCCCACATTGCCACACTTTCACCTGACACAAACTCAACACCACACTCACTCATCACCAAGCCAACAGGAGGAACGAGTATTAGCAGTTCCCGAAGTCAATACACACTAAATACCACTACGCACCATTACACACCATAAACCCATCCACAAACCCAAACCAGGCCTCCTCCAAAATGGACGACCTCCTCCTCCAAGCCTCCCAGCGCCTCTCCCTCAACCAAGATGGGAGCGCACCCTCCCAACCTCAAGAACCCTTCGCCCCCCAGCTTCCCCCCGGGTTAGCAGCCATGGCAGGCAAGTCCTTCGAAGAAACCATGGCCGAGCTCAACAAATCCCCGCTCTTCATGACCGAGCTAGAAGAGAACGACGACGTCGCCGCCCTCCAGGCGCTAGCCTACGACGGCACGCCCCTGGAAAACGCCACCAACTTCAAGGAGCAAGGGAACGAGTGTTTCCAGGCGCGCAAGTGGGGCGACGCGAAGGAGTTTTACTCCAAGGGGATAGCCATCATCGTTACGGAGGAGAGGAGAAGACAGAAAGGCTTGCCGAGTGTGCAGACGGAGACGCACGAGGGGTCTAGTGATGAACCCGGGGAGGTGGAGAGGGAGAGGAAGATGCTGGAGACGATGTATGTGAACAGGGCGGCGTGTCACCTCGAGCTGGGGAATTTCCGATCCGCGACGCTGGACTGCGCGGGGGCGCTGAGGTTGAATGCGGGGAATGTGAAGGCGTATTACCGCTCGGGGAGGGCGTTGCTGAAGCTTGGCCGGGTGGAGGAGGCGGAGGACGCTGTTGTTAGGGGACTCGTGGTCGACCCCAAGAATGCGGCGCTGAAGGGGTTGAGGGAGGAGATCGCCCGGAAAGCCGAGGAACTGGCGGAGAAGAAGCGGAGGGAGGACGAGAGGGTTGTCAGGGAGAGGAAGGAGACGATGACGCTGAGGGCGGCGATTAAGGCCCGCGGTATCAGGATGCGCGAGACGGAGCAGCCGCCCGAGATGGAGGATGCGAAGGTCAGGCTTGTACCGGACCCCGCGGACCCGACGAGTAGTTTGACTTTCCCGACTGTGTTGCTGTACCCGCTGCATCTTGAGAGCGATTTCATCAAGGCTTTTGGGGAGGCGGAGAGTCTGGACCAGCATCTGCGGTATGTCTTCCCGCTGCCGTGGGATAGGGAGGGAGTGTATACGGTGAACGGGGTGGAGTGCTACGTCGAGACGGTCAGCGGCGGGCTGGCGAAGATCGGGAGGAAGGTGCCGCTGCTGAAGATGTTGGCGGGCGGGAATGTGGAGGTCGTGGATGAGTTGGTCAAGATCTTTGTCGTGCCCAAGGCGAGGGCGGAGGAGTGGGTTAAGGAGCATAAGGCTAAGAGGGCGTTTGAGAAGAAGACGCCTAACTGAGCGTGTTGGGAAGGGGGAAATGGATAGGACTATGAAATGGTTGGGATAGACATGGATGGATCACGGAATGTGGCTGGGAGATGGATACCCGGAAAACACGTTGAGAATTGCACATTAACTAAAGATCTGAGCTTTTGTCACTACACATAGCAGTCGTTATCCCAACCGGCGCCCGATTGATGCCTTGAAGCATCAAGGTCCTCTAACTATCCCAATAATCCCTCCATCTACCCCTGAGTCCAGTTCCCAAAACAAGCACAAGCAAAGCCAAAACGAAATGCCGCCCACCATATGAACACCAACCATGCAACCATTCCTCAAAAACCACGAGATACTCTCCCAATCAGCAGAATGTCAGATAGAAATAGTCCTCCTCTTCTTCTTCGCCGGCGGCTTCTCATCCTGACACGTTGTCTCACCCCCCCTCGCAGCCTTGAAGAAACTCGCCCACGGTACAGGCTCCTTGGCTGGCTTGTTCTCGCTCTCCCTGTTCTCCCCATCTTCCTTGTTATCACCGCCATCGTGCCTCTCAGCTACACTAAGATTCATCAACAACAGCGCGGCATTCCGTTCCGCCACCGTAGCAGCGACGGACACCCCGATAGGAGGCAGCTGCAAGTCGGACCTGCTGTGCCCATGATGGCGGTTGTGGAGCCGGTACTCCCCTCCCTCGCCATCACGCCCAGCGCGGGATGTAGTCGGGCTGCTGCCGACGTGGCTCTCTCCGCTGTCGTAGCCGTGGTCTCCAGTATTTTCTGTACTAGACTCGAAAGCAGCACCCCGCGGTCGCTTGGGCGACATGACCGGCGTCGGCGGCGCGGCCACCACGGGGTTTGTACCAAACTGCACGGCGGCGGCGGAGAGTAAGTGATGTGCGGTGGGCGTATTGCAGTGCCGGGGTTGCACGGCGGGGAGATAACGCCTCGTTGGTTGGGAGGGAGATTGTGGTGTTTGTTCCGCGAGACGAGGCAGGGCGCTCAGGAAGGGGTTGGCGTTGTTGGAGTGATCGTACTGCTGCTGGTCTCTAGAGCTAGCCTGCGGGCCGCCGCGGAGGAAGGAGAGGTGGCGCTCGGAAGGAATTTGGTAGCGAGAGTGTGGTGGGTGATGCTGCTTGTTCGCTGCCGTCCATCCTGAGGAGGTAGGGGGTGGTGGTTGGGTGTGGACTGCTCGGTAGCTCGGGACCGTGGTATAGGGGTAGTGGTGGTTCGGGTGGTGGTAGTGGTAGAGATGATCCGGGTCGCCGCCGGCCTCTGGGCAGGAATATCCGTCGTACTCTTCTGTGTCGGTACCGTAGGGGCTGTCTGGCAACCTGCCGCCACCGAGATGCTGCTGGCGACTTTGGTAGGGGGAGCAGGTATTGTAGGCTCGGTGCACACGGTTTTGTTGGTTGTTGTTGGTTCGACGTTGTAGCTGGGTTTGGCGTGGACTGGTGACAGGCACAGCCATGGACGCTTGTTCCGAGTAAAGCCTTCGGAAGTCTTCGGCTTCCACGGTTGCCTCTGCCACGATGGCCGGATCTATGCACATCCTTCCGTGGTCTGGAGCGTCTGGGTGGACGCACTCCGACGGGAATTGCGGTCCGAAGATAGGTATCAGCGCTCCAGAGATGTGATGACAGAATGTAGCGCACACGGCTTTTGCGCAGGAGAAGGGCATCCAGTATCCTAAGGGCCAGGGTTGTTAGCAGTCAGGCACAGAGGAGCCACTATTGTCGCTGCTGCCTGGCTGAGGCTTACCTTGAGCCATGATGGACCCTCCTGTTATGCTGTGGGTAATATCCTTGAGTCCAGGGTTCATGTTCAACATCTTGGCGGGTGTTGTCTGTAGAAAGGTGTTAGTCAGGGGCTATTATCGATCAGAGGTCGGGGTGAGAAGTACCTTGGGATAATTGCAGCACTTGAAGAAGGGGGTCATTCGGACCAGCCCGACGTTGTAATCCCACATGACAGCATACTCCGTCTCGTCGTTAGGCAAATTGAAGGTGTATTGGAAGACTGTAAGTTCTTGGTCAGCACCTGTCCGTCTAGATGGTCTCGCAATAAGCGACAATGCGTGGGTGGTGCTCCTTACCCTCAAAGCTCTCTCGACCGGTCTTCTCGAAGAAGTCCTTCTTCCCACTGTTGTATGGAATGTGTCGACAGTTGGTGTGGATGCCTTCGAACGGCGTGACGCGGAACCTTCGGACTTCACGTAGCGAATCCTCATCCAGGTCCTCAAAGGGGTAGAACTTGACAGTTCCCTTGACCTTGGACTTGGACATCCCTGGGTGATCCTTCGGCATCCTATTGTGGTTCTCGACGACCGGGCGCTTGACAGCAAGGGGTGACCTCCCAAGGAAAGAAGGGAACTCGGGCGAGGTAGATCCGGGAGGTGAGTAAAAATGAGAGCCAGCAGCCTGCCTTGGAGGCTCGGGGTTCAGGATAGAAGCAAGAGAAAGCATCGTGGCAACAGGATTCCGGGTCAACGATGTGTTTTTGGGGGATTCCGAGAAGTAGACGGGAAGAAGTCCTGAGAGAAGCCACTCCGAAGGATATACCGGACAGATGCCTGAGCTTATGAACCAGAAAGCTAGACACCGCTTGCAGATGGAACAAGAACCGGGGGGAAACAACCGTGGAGCCTCTTGCAGCGCAAACAACAAAGTTGGCCACCAAGCCCGCAATCCTCGCTGGGCCGGGGGTCACTCTCTGGCAGTCCAGGGACAAGGAACCGAGAATAGCTTCTTTCACTTCTGGAAGCCAGTTATGCAATGTCCTGCAGCTCGGCGGCTCCGAAGCGTTGCTGTGTTGTCACCCACGGGGGTCTCGGAGAGAATATGGTCTTTGTAGCCACGGTCTCGGAATCGACCTGTGAGAGAACAGAGTGCCGTTTGATCCTCCCACCGCTCTTTCGCTATCGAGTTGCTGCAAGACCTAACTCCGTGATATCTGACGGCGTTGTGATGAAGTGACCGTACCAAGGTGGGCACGCTAGCTCAGCAAAAGTGATAGATGTGATATCTTCCAGCCAATGTGGCGCTGATGGCGGATATGTCCCAGCTTAATAAAGAAAAGGATGGGGAGATTCGATTCTATCTTGCTTCATCTCCTGCACGGAAGGGTCGTTTCCTTAGACTGGATGGAGTATGGCCGAGATGCGAGACGATTCCGTGGCAGGTCTTCCCGTCGCCTGCTGCTGCTGCTGCTCTCTTTCTCCTCCCTCGTGTCTTGTTACCGGCGAGATCACTCCAAGACTAGCGGGTGTAAACATTGAGGCCACGGAAACACCGCCCAAGGTTCGATTTCGAGAGCGCAGAGTTTCAGTGGATGCCACCAGGGCCCGGTAGTAGCCCGAAAGGGGTGATCACAGGCGACTGCATGACGCAGCAGCTATGTGGCTAGAAAGGCCATGAGGACCACAAATGAGTTTGACACCGAGCAAATAACGCTCCGGGAACGGACCAAACAGGTGATTGGTTTGTTTAGGAATACATTGCAGGCCCTTTTAACAGAAGTCAGACCGTCGGAAGGCTGCAGGAGGGTTCTATCTGGGTCTCTTAAGCTAGCCTGGTCTGTTGACGACTGTCGAACAAAGAAATGCTCAGGAAGGAGAGCTGGATTGCCAGATACCCTGTAGAAGACTGAGAGATTGACTCGACACACGTGGTCACTGACGGCCAATGGTCACCTCAGCGTGGGGCGTTGAAGGTAGTGTGAGCCTGGGAGGACGTGGTGCTGCGCTGCTTCTGCCATACAGAGACCAGAGTCCTGTACTGAATTCATCACTTCTCTCCTGATGATCGGTCAAGTCTGCAAACCCGATGATACCCTCGAGCAACAGAAAAGCTAGCACCAGCCCCGTAGAATGCATGCCTCGCCTGACCGCCGATCTGGCTGAGAAGCTTCTCTACCGCTTCTCTGCAAAGAAGCATGTTCAGCTGTGCATACCCGCTGGCCTCGCCTAGAGAGACAGCTGGCACTGAAAGAGCGTTCGAAAGGTTGTTCTAGAAGGCCAGATTTGATATCGTCATGTACTTCTGTAGCCTGGCCGTAGCTTGGGGGCGTGTGTCCTGTGCAGCTGTCACCGCATCGAGCCTTGTTTTCCCCACGGGCCTTGACCTTGTACGGGCCAACAGAAAAATGCCCGACAGAAGGAGACACAGAGGTTGTGGTCGACTTGTGGACCATTCTCTTATCTCAACTCGAAGGAGCTAGTAACAGAGCTCCCCTGTCTGTACTGGCACGTCGACACTCCTTCCACGCCAGAGCTCAGCGAGACAGAAGCCATGTAGGACGGCGTCACGATGCCGGTCAAGAGAAGCCACACAACTCTAAGTCAAGTTGTAAAGGACGGACGTTAGCCGGATCGGACAAATGTCAAATCGGCATAGAAGGCCGAGCCGTTTGAGGGCGGCCTTGCTGTGCACCCGGATTTGCACGGCGAGCTCCGTGACTGAGAGGAGCTCAAAGAGCTCAAATTAGGCATTCGGGCCACATGTCTCGAGTCAACAATCACCCCTGGCAATAGTTATGCGTAGCGTTCCAGCCGTTATGACTTCTGCAGCCACCCGTCTCCATGGTGGATCGGCCCCAGCCAAGCAGCTCAGGATATGGCCAAAGCGCGTGGCAAACGGGGGTGAATGAGACATGTCTCTTCCATCTCAGTCAACCAGGAGAATCGGATACTACCGGGTGGACCGGAGGGGAGCAGAGAATGTCAGGCAGGCCAACTGAGAGCGGCGAAGTGGTTGATGTCACGCTTCGAGATGAAGGTATATGGCCACATGAGAGCAAGGCGAGGATCGAGCTCTCGAACGATCCTGGTGAAGATCTCGCAGGTCGACCAACGGTCCCCAGCCGCAATGACCCAGTTACAGAACCTGCACCCCGTTTGTCGAGGGGCTTCTATCCTTTGCTATGGCGGCCCCGCGTCCTGTGAGCTCGGTTGGCACTACCAGCCATCAAAGAATCGTTAGTAAGGTGGAAACAAGCTCACCTTTTTTGCGAGACATACAGCCTGGAGCAAAGCTAGTCCGTCGCACGACCTGAGGTTGACAGAAGGCCGTTAGGTCGCGTCTATCGTGTAGTGGTACGTCAGGGTGCACAAACCATCGGATATAGGCATTGACTTCGGGAAATTTCTGGCCGTCATAGGGTCAGAATGGCCCAAGTAGAGTGGCACAGAGTATGGCAACCATGCAGGAATATTCCAGTCCCGGTATAACAACACTCCACCCAGGCGCGGCTAGAGAGAGCAGTGTCGTAGGAAAGAAAGAAGAGGGCAAGCAAGATGCACAGGGCAGACAGGGCTCGCCAAGTTCGCACAATGTGTTGCCTCGCCCTGTCCCGATCCTACATCTCTGCCTTCCTTCGACTGACGCTTGGGACATGGTGTCTGCATCGGACAAGCTGTAAGCTTCGAGGGCGACATCTAGAGATCGAGACCGTCAAGCCTCAACGGGCACCACGATTGCCCGCTGCCGACAAACCCCATGCCCTGGGAGACGGCGACTCATGGGTACGGCCAGCTGATGATGCCGAAACCGAGCTGTGTTTCAACAGGAGTAAGAAGCTCATCGACGGCGAGGTCAGGCGAGGTAGACCACAAGGCAACAAAGGTCCGCATCGGGAACCCGTCGTGCAAAAGCGTCACAGAAAGGGCGGAGAATGACGGAAGGACGGCAACCCCAAAGTTTCCGGCTGTGCCAAACATTGTTTAATGGCCGAAATGGACGAGCACAAAGCGTGTCCCATTGGCCGGTGGGTAAGGCGTTGTCGCAGATAAGAGTGACAACGAGATACTTAGACTCTTGAGACGAAGAGACTGCCAAGTCTGGTGTTGCGACCAGCGGTTGGACAATTCTCATACTCAGCGACACAGTCAACAAGGTTGTGACAGGTTTGGACGTGGCCAACGTTCGACGAGGTTCAACAGGGCAAAGGGGATGAACTTTACTTCCGCTTCTGGAGAATACAGAGATATTTCCGGTCCTTGATATAGAACAAGAGGAAGATGCGGCCGGGAAAGCAGCGAAAATCCATATTCGGTGTGGACATAGACGTCTAGGTGCTGGGTAGACGATGATGGGGGTTACACAGTTGTACATCCCGGAGCCTCCAGGTCGCAGCAGAGGTCGAACGACGACAACTGGGCCTTGTTGCGTCGAGCCACTGCTGTGATATTGAGAAGATAGGGCTCAATCGTCGTCTCGACTGCCAGCTGAGCTCACCGGCAGAGGCCGTCGCATGATCATCAACCGTGGCCTCATGAGGCCTGGAACTTCAAAAGCCCGGTGACAGCACGATTCACCTCTCCTCAATATAGCAAGGTCGGCTTCAGACACATCAGCCCGGCAGTACTGGCCTAGCTAAGTGCCAACCGGTCTCGGCCGAGAAAAGAGGTCGTTGCCGCGACAGCGTGGGCGGTGGTGATGAACGGCTGAGCTGTTTCGACGCTCGCGGGATAGAACGGACCGATAGTAGCCAGGAGCCGTGTCGCTTCGAGACGCGGAGCGATCAGCTGAAAATGAAAAGGACGAGAGACGGGTTAACGGTGAAGAAGGCAAGCATGGCTGGTAGAAGGTGACGAAAGAGCCATGATGACATGTGACAGTCCTTCCTTGGGCCTTAAGACACCTCTACAGAGTTGTTGCCCAAATGAAGGAACCAGGAGGACCCCAGAGATTAGAATTGCAATCCCATATTATAAGGTACCTTAAAGAAGGCGAGGTATGTGAAGGAGGGACCGACTACAGACATCTGAAGCAGGTGAGGTCGAAGTGATACTGTCTTAAGTAAGCACCGAGCTTGCCTCACGTGACTATGTTACCGGACCCACATGCCAAACCGCGGGAAGTGGCGCGCCAGGCTTGGCGCGTTTGGTTGGCGTCTTGGGGCCGGGGGAAAATCCAAGCTGGGGAACTGTTTACGTTTGGCAACAAACAAACAAACCACTCAACAACTTCTTCGACCATCCATCCCATCCTGGAACCACCCCTCAATCTTGCGAGCGACTTTCTGGCCGCCTGCGAAGAACCTTACATTCTTGCGCGCGCGCGTTCTTCTTTCTTTTACCCGGATTGTTGGTTCTTTGTTTGTTTTCTCTCTTTGACTAAACTCAACCTTCACCGCATCGTATCGCAACACCTGCAACGCTCGCTTTTGAGGGTTTGAATTTCTGCGCAACGTCAACCACAGAGGCCCCCGTGCCTTCAAAGAATTCAACATGGATTCCGATCTCGACTCGGTCTTTGATGACTACGGAAACGAGTCCGAGGGCTTCGTCCCCGAAGTGGTACGTGTAACTCCTCCGAGTTATTTCTCGCTACTTCCCCGCTGTCGCGTCGCGTTCAATACCACATCTCTGCCTACCCCATATCCCAGCCGAGCTTGTACTGACGCGTGCATCCAGAAGTCGAAGAAGGCAGCACCAAAGAAGGCGGCTGCCGCGAAACCAGCGGCCAAGAAAGCTGCCGCACCCAAGAAACCAGCGGCCAAGAAGCGGCCCAAGCCCGACAGCGACGATGACGACGATTCCGTCCTCGGAGGCAGCATGCTGTCAAACACGCCACCAAGTGCTAAAAAGCAGAAGAAGGCACCGGCAGCGAAGAAGTCCAGCGGCAAACCCCTTGCCGAGATCGAAAACGAGAGCATGCTCATAGATTCTCCAGTCCCCGCCAAATCCAAAGCAGGGGGCAAGTCTGCCACCGAAACCTACCAGAAGCTCACACAGCTTGAGCATATTCTGAAGCGTCCGGATACCTACATCGGATCCGTTGAGCGTACCGAGCAGCAGATGTGGGTTTTTAGCAAAGAATCCAAGCTCGTCGTCAAACGCCAGGTTTCCTTTGTTCCCGGTCTTTACAAGATCTTCGACGAGATTCTTGTGAACGCTGCCGATAACAAGCAGAGAGACCCCGAGGGCATGACTTACCTCAAAGTCAAGATCAATCGGGAAACCGGAGAGATCATGGTTGAGAACAACGGAAAGGGAATCCCGGTCGAAATGCACGAAAAAGAGAAGGTCTATATCCCTGAGATGGTCTTCGGTCATCTCCTTGCCGGATCCAACTTCGACGACGATGAGAAGAAGACTGTCGGAGGCCGTAACGGTTATGGTGCAAAGCTTTGCAACGTCTTCAGTACGGAGTTCCACCTGGAGGTGCAGGACTCCTCTAACGGAAAACGGTACAAGCAAACCTGGACCAACAACATGACCAAGATGGAGAAAGCCAAAGTCACATCCAACAAAACCCAGGATTTTGTCCGCGTCACTTTCAAGCCGGACTACGCCAAGTTCGGCATGCCCGACGGGATTGACGACGACCTCGAGGCGCTATTGACGCGTCGAGTCTACGATATGGCGGGCACTGTCAGGGCAGTCAAGGTGTACCTGAACGACGAACTTCTCAAGATCGACTTCAAGAAGTACTGCTCCATGTACGCCAAAGCCATTGCCAAGGAACGTGATGATGCTATCCTGGGTGATGATGGGGAGCCAATGCCGGCGAGCGTTATCTTCGAGACGCCCACTGAGCGCTGGCAGGTTGCCTTCACTGTCTCTGACGGCTCTTTCCAACAAGTGTCTTTCGTCAACTCGATTGCCACGACTTCAGGCGGCACTCACGTCAACTACATTGCTGACCAGATTGTTCAAGCCCTTCTCAAGGACCTGAACAAAAAGGCGAAGGGCCACTCGCTTAAGGCCAATCACATTCGCAACCACATCTTCATCTTCGTGAGCGCCTTGGTCAACAATCCTACTTTCAACTCGCAGACCAAGGAGCAGCTGACGTCCAAGCCGAGCTCCTTCGGTAAAAAGTGCGAGCTTACCGACAGCTTCTTGAAGAAGGTCCGAGCAACGGAAGCTATCAACAACATCATGCACTTCGCGGAGAAGAAGGCTGATAAGCTGATGGCCAAGAGTGACGGGAACCGGCGGTCCAGAATTAGCAACGAGAAACTTATCGATGCCAACTTGGCGGGCACCAAGAGGGGTCATGAGTGCACTCTGATCTTGACTGAAGGTGATTCAGCCAGAGGTCTGGCTGTTGCTGGTCGTGCCATACTCGATCCCGACAAGATCGGCGTTTTCCCCCTTCGCGGAAAGATGCTGAACGTCCGTGACGCATCCACTGAGCAGATTGCAAACAACAAGGAAATCCAGTTCATCAAGCAGATCCTCGGTCTCAAGCACAAGACGGTCTACACAGACACCAAGGCCCTTCGATATGGCCATCTCATGATCATGGCCGATCAAGATCACGACGGTAGTCATATCAAGGGTCTCCTCATCAACTGGCTCCAAGTCCAGTACCCATCCCTCCTCAAGATTCCTGACTTCTTCAGGGAGTTCATCACGCCCGTTGTCAAGGTTTGGCAGGGGAGCAATCCGAAGAAGCCTCTGCGGCTCAAGTCGTTCTACAGCATGCCTCAGTATGAGGAATGGAAGGAGCAGCACAAACACGAGATCAAGAAGTGGGAAACCAAGTACTACAAGGGTCTCGGCACAAGCACCAACGAGGATGCCCAGGTCTACTTCACCAATCTAGACGACCATCTGAAGGAATTCAGCACGATGAAGACCGAGGAAGTGGAACTCTTCGAGCTCGCATTCTCCAAGAAGAAGGCAGACGCCAGGAAGGAGTGGCTGGGAGGCTTCGTCCCGGGAACATTCCTTGACCAGTCCACGAAGCAAATTACGTATTCTGACTTCGTCCACAAGGAGCTGATTCTCTTCAGTATGGCTGACAACCTCCGGTCCATTCCCTCCATGGTTGACGGTCTGAAGCCCGGTCAACGCAAGGTCATGTACGCTTGTTTCAAGATGAACCTCGTGAAGGATCAGAAGGTCGTGGAACTTGCTGGCTACGTCAGCAGACACACTGCCTACCATCACGGCGAAACGTCTCTGCAACAGACCATCGTTGGCTTGGCTCAGAACTATGTGGGTTCCAACAACATCAACGTCCTAGAACCTAGCGGTAACTTCGGTTCTCGTCTCCAAGGTGGATCTGATGCCGCCAGCGCTCGTTACATTCACACTCGCCTCTCCCCTTTGGCGCGCCGCATCTATTCGGCTCTCGATGAGCCAGTTCTGGACCATCAGTATGAGGACGGCAAACTGATCGAGCCGAGAGTCTATGTGCCCGTCATTCCAATGATTCTCGTCAACGGTGCAAGCGGTATTGGCACCGGTTGGAGTACCGATATTCCTAACTTCCACCCCATGGACATCGTCAAGAACCTTAGGCGGCGTATGGGCAGACTTGACCCCGATGATCAAGAGGAGAAGCCCTTCGTGCCCATGGCCCCATGGTTCCGCGGGTGGAAGGGTGTCGTCGAGCCTGATGGACCCAAGTTCAAGTTCAACGGTATCGCAACTGCGGAGGAAGCCCATAATGAAGTTACCATTACCGAACTGCCCATTCGCATGTGGACAGACGACTTCAAGGCCAAACTCGAGGAAATCATCCGCGCCGAGAAGACTCCATCATGGATCAAGGATTACAAAGAGTTCAACGACCACAAGACCGTTCACTTTGTTATCCAGCTGGAGGAGAAGCACATGAAGGCCGCTATGAGCGAAGGTCTGTTGGAGAAGTTCAAGCTCAACAAGTCTATCGGCATCACCAATCTCGTGGCTTTCGACACGCAGGGAAAGATTCGAAAATACGACTCTCCTGACCAGATCATGGAGGAATACTTCCATCACCGCATGGCACTGTATACCACACGCAAAGCACACTGGCTTAAGGTGTTCCATGCCGCGTACCGGAAGTTGCAAAACCAGTATCGCTTCATCCACGAGGTCATCGAAGGCAAGATGGTCGTCTCCAAGAAGAAGAAGGCTGTCCTTGTGGAGGAGCTCCGCGCTAGGAAGTACGAGGCCTTCCCCAAGGAGGACAGGAAGGCCAAGGTCGATGACGACGAAGAGCTCGCAGTGGTGGACCACTCCTTGGACGTGGATGAGAGTACCGGCAGCGCGAGTGATTACGACTACCTGCTTTCGGTAAGACCCCTACCTATCCTTCCGGCAGCAAAGATGGACACTAACAGGATACTCTAGATGCCCCTTTGGTCCCTAACGTATGAGCGCCTTGAACGGCTCGAGGCAGCCATCAAGGCCAAGAAGAAGGAGCATGACGAGCTTGAGGCTCTCTCAGAGAAGGATCTGTGGTGCCGCGACCTGGACGCCTTCGTCGAGGAGTGGGAGAACCAAATCAAGCTCGATCAGGAGATTCAGACCAACATTCGTCGCATGGGTCGTCGTGTTTCCAAGAAGATAGGAGCAGGAACTGGCAAGACTGGCACCCGGCGTGTTAAGGATGAAGAGGACTACGAACCAGCAGCCAAGAAGACGAAGGCTGCACCAAAACCCAAGGTGGTGGAGCAGAAGACACATCAGCGTTTTGCCGAGATGTTCGGTGCCAAGCCGAAGCCGAAGCCAAAGGCGGCGTCCAAGTTTGTCGATGGCCCGGCGGACGACGATAATGATGACTTCTCGGATGACGATTTTGCTTCGCTGGGCAAGGTCAAGAAGGCGATCGAGCCTGCACCAGCCCCGGCCGAGTCTACAACGACTGGACGGTCCAAGCGTGCTGCTGCGAGTGTTGCCGCGACCAAGGCAAAGACTTACCTCCTCTCAGACGACGACGACCTGTCGGACGATGACTTCGCAGCTCTCGGCAAGGCCTCTGCCGCGTCCTCAGCACCCAAGCTGTCTGTGTCGGCCTCGCAATCTGCCGTGGAAGATGAAGACGAAGACATCGTCATGACCGATGCTCCTCCCAAGCGAGCTGCAGCAGCCAAGGCCAAGCCGATTCTCCTCGAGTCCGACAGCGAGGACAACACCATGGAGGACAACATAGGCGACATAGGCTCGCTAGTGAAGGGCGTCGATGCCAAGACCACGGACAACAGCAAAGGTGGCAGGCTTAGTCTGTTTGCCATGTCCCAGGCCGCGGGTGCATCATCCGGCCTGCCCAAGCTCAAGTCCAAGCCTTCGCGCACCTTCGACTTCGACAGCCAGGACGACACCAACTACGAGGCGCTAGCTATGAGCTCGCCCCACAAGTCGACCAAGGGCGGCGACCTCGACGACTTCCTCTCTGACGACGACGACCTCCCTCCAGTGAGCAAGCTCGCCAGCAAGTCCAAGGCCGCCGCCGCACCCGTGGCAGCTGCCGCGCCCGCACCGGTCAAGAAGCGCGGCCGCCCTGCCAAGTCGCACTCGCCCAGTGAGGAGCCCACGGTGGCAGCGGCGCCTAAGCCCAAGCCCAACGCGAAGGCCAAGCGCGCCCCGGCAGCGCCCAAGGCAGCCGCTCCAGCACCCAAGCCTGCTGCTGCTGCCAAGCCGGCGGCTGCACCCAAGGCCTCCGACCTCTCGCCCGCCGCCAAGGCGTACGCGAAGAGGCGGAAGACCGCCGCCGTGCTGAGCGACGACGAGGACCTGGACATGGGCGACGACGATAACGACGACGACACGGTCGAGCCCATCGCCCGTCCGGCTGCTCGTGCCCGCCCGGGCCGCGCCGCTGCGGCGAAGAAGCCCATTGTCCTGGACGACTCGCTGCTGGACGACGAGGATGAGAGCGATGAGTTCGCTATGGATGACTCGGAGTAAGCTTCTCGCTTGCCTTGATCGGTTGACGGCAAAGGGAAAAGGGAGTGGATGCGATGTATTTCTAGCAGGCGTCTGAGCTGGACCGAAGGGAAGCAGGAGTTCTCGAGGGTTATCATGGCATGGTACGGTTTTCATATGCCTCTTTGCTTTTTTTGCTATCCTTTCTTTTCCTGGTATTTATTCGTTATGCGTTCTGTACGGCCTTCTCTTGGCTGGGTGCGATATCGTTTCCTTTGGTGGGCAAGCAGGTTCATCTTTATATTCCTTTTTTTAGGGGGCATTAGTGATATGACGTTGTTATCATGACTTTATGGCTCGCTTTGGGAGTAGTGCGACTTGCGATTTTTGCTCGTTACTGCTGAAGTCTCTATTTGTTAATGTGATTGCTACTAGACTAGGTGCTACTGTTAACAATGCCATTATACGAACGTTGATCAATACCTTACCCTGTTGAGGCCCTGCTACGTCTTATGGTGCCCTCGTATTTGGGTGACATGTAGAATTGACACGTGCATCAAAACGTCTGGACTTGCCTTAAGAGACATGCCATATCGCAATTCAGCAGTGGAAGGTCAGTGGCCCGACATCACGAGGATCAGGTCCTAGAAGCTCTGAACGAGCAGCCGTTACATATAGCACGACGAGACACGATGATATCATCACAGTCACAGGCAGGACAAAATAGATAGACGTAAGAGTTGATTAACGTAATGCGCGATACACCGTAAGAACTGATCCTTTCCCTTGGCCTAGAAAAAGAGAGGGAGAAAAAAAGACGCGACACTCCCGATTATGACTCCCTTGTTGTTCGTCCAAACCCAAGTTAAGGAAAAAGAGCAATTCCTCCAGCTTCACAGCATAACCCTCTTCTCTCTTCTCCTTCGTAAACCATCCTCTCAGTCCTCCTTATCCACGCTTAACCAGACCTTGATCGTGAAAAAGAAACGGGTCGAGTTGTCAGTCTTTGTTCCGGATACCCGTACGCCAAATGCAACCAAACGTCGTTCTGAAAAGATCTCAAGGTTCCCTGTCGTATTGTTCGTACAGTTTCGTTCATCCAGGTCAACCGCAGCCATAACTATCGTTCCAGTCATGAACCATAGGAATTTAATCCCCGGGCTGCAAGGCCAGCCAACACTCGATGAGTGATCAATGACGGAGAGGGACATGTCATTGATTCATCTTGTCTGTTCCAGCCGTTTAGGACAGGAGGGGATCGGCGGTCTTGAGGGCAGGGTCGTTGGGCTTGATGACCGGGTCCTCGGTGACGACCTCGGGCAGCTTGGCGGGCTGGAAGGGCTCCTGGGGAGGGGGGGGAAAGTCGGCCTCCTTGTACTCCTTCTTGACGGCGGTAGGGGAGGTCTTGGTGCGGGCCTCGGGCGAGGAGGACCGCCCGCGAATGAGCTCCTGGGCCTTGGCGGTGTAGTCTCCCATGTACTGCTTGGTGACCTCAGTGTACTGGGCTGTGGTCTTCTGCGTAGCCTCGCGGAGCTGGGCGGTCTGGGAGCTGACGACCTCGGTGGCCTGGCGGAGGTGCTCGTCGATGAACTCCTGGTTGGACTTGTAGACGAGAGGGGCGAAGAAGAGGAACGTGGTGGCGATCAGGGAGAGTCCCCAGTAGGGAACGATCTTGACGAGGTAGTAGGAGATGAAGGCAGTGATAGCAGCCTAGAGAGTGTTAGTGGACCGATCAGACGAAGCAGCTTCTCGCTAGAGCAAGGTTGAGCTTACGGCAGCCGAGGCATAGACGTTCTCAGCGAAGAGGATCCGCTGAGCCTCAATGACGAAGAAGTTGACAAGCTCGTTGACATCACCAATCATGTTGTCGAGGGTCTCTCGTGGAACAGTGTAGTACTTGCGGGGGCGGACCTGCGAAGCCAGACCGCTGTTCAGGATCGTCTTGCCAGCAACCTCGGCGGCGACAGTGACACCGAGCACCATCCACGTAAGCTTGAAAGCCCACCGGAAGATATCCAGATACCTAACGGAGAAGATAAGAGTGACGATGGTGGCATAAGCAATGGCGGAAGCACCTAAAGACCTTATCAGTATGGTGTCCGGCCGAGAACATGTGACCTCGCGGTGGAGGTGAACGTACGAGGGTTGTTCCACGACAAGAGCTCCGAGAAGAAGGAGTGATAGTGTGTCAGCGGCTGGCCGGTGGCAGCGGGTGTGGAGGGGGTCTGGCGGGCAGCGGCGAGGTTGGAGAACTCGGCGGAGGTCTTTGCGCCCTCATTCTTGATGTTCTCGGCGACAGGGCCTGAGGTCACACGAGCGTCAGCGAACCAGTTTTGTAGGAGGGTGCGGCTGATGGAATTTCACATACCGTTGGCCACGGTGTTGTAGGCTTGGTTGGCAGCATTGGCTGCGTCTACAGGTCGTTGTCAGTATTCCGTTGCTCGATGACGTTGGTCGTTGCGGAGGGTTTGAAACACTATTCCCAAGTTAGCCGGCTGGTCGTGTGCTCACTGTTTTGCAGGCTCCCCTTAATGATACATGGGCAGGCCACGTCACGGGGAGAGCTGAGCATGGGATAAAACTAACCTTACTGCCCTTCAGAGCATCGAGGTTGGAGCTCCCGTTAGGGACAGATGCCGCGCTGTCCGACATTGTGATGATTGTGATTTGGTTGTGGTGATTTTGGGAAGAGGATTAGGGACAAAATCTGCTGATGTCACTGTCAGAAGCTAGTTGCGTATTTTTGGAGCTCTAGGCAAGCTCGGAAAGACGATGGGCAATGCGGAAAAACTGACCTTGTGGGATGAAGATAACTTCAGCAGGTAGATGAGTGCGGTTGTTGTTATTTGCAGGTGTAGAGTGCAAAGATACGGAGGGATGCGGAAATGATTTATTTGAAGAGAGTTTGAAGAGATGAAGGGAGGTAGGTGGTGCTTGGATAATTATTTTGGACAGGAGAGTGAAGCAGGTGCGAAGCAAATGACGGAACCCGTGGCGCCCCCTCCCAGCTTGGCCAGTGCTTTCTAGCGGGCAATGCGGGTTACTGTGGCCCCCACCAAGGCAGGCTTTGCCCCGGCGACCACTGAAACACTGGCAAAGTGTCCACACGAATGATCTCATCATGCCAACAGGGAGCTTGACATCAGCCACAAACTGCGTCAACGTCACCAATTCACCAACCGTGCATTCCGCTCCTGATCATAACAAAGAACAAGCACGGTATAACGTGTCCTCAGATTTATATCATGTTTCTGTCTACGGTGCATGTCACTATGACTCAAATAAAGCAGAGGTATCTGTCTTCTGAAGCACTGAGTGAATAGTGGCCTTATCTTAAGCTGGGACGGCAGTTGGCCATTCCCTTCCAGAACAATCTGCATGTGATTCAGAGCTACCTTGGCCCAGGACCACGCGAGCTGCTTCCATCCATCCCGCCATAATTGTCGGAGACTACCAAGAATAGACGCAGAACGTAATCCATCCTCAACTCCTGCTCTAGAGACCCTGATTTTCGTCAATGACGATGCTGTAGCATGGCGGAGGCAAAATAGTTGACTCTAGCTAGTGATTCACCTAATCTCTAGTCTAACATCAACAACAGTCCTTGATGAACCTGTTTGTGCTCCGTATCCATGCCATGTCCAGCAACTATTGATGTTGCTTTCCCCGCCTATAGCTCCTGTCGAAGCACTTTCTAAGAAGTAATAGACTCTCCCCTTGCCTACTTCCTCAGACAAGGACTCCAAAATCTAGTAGTCGTGACCAAAGGATCGCTCATCAGTAATAGATGTTGTTCGTCCACTGTACAAATCATGCAAGCCTTCCCGGCCCAGATCCTCATCGCTTCCAGCCCCAAAAACCCCCGGTCGGCGCAGCAGGTGCCGGTGTCGTAACAGCCGATACTAGAGCCGGCCTGTTAGGCGTAGCATTCGCAGTAGGCGCAGGAGGGGCAGCAGCCGCGGATCCGGACCCGGTAAGACGGCCGAACATGCCGCCAATAGCAGCCGATGCCGCCTGACCAGCTGTCGCGGTCGACGAGACCGAAGCATTCTTGTTGTGACTTGCGATAACAGATGGCACGTCTCCCGGCGCAAGGCCGAAAGCCTTCCGCAGGTTCTCGAGCTTCTGCTTCATCTCTTCTGCCTCTTGTCTCGCTATCGCCTCGGATGTTTTGGCCTGCACCAGCTCGAGGAGGAGTGCATCGTGCTCGCTCACCGGAGCAGTCAGCGGTGCCGGTACTAGGGATTCTCGGCTGCCGTTGGCGGGTTTATGGAGCATCAAGGATGACGCCCGTTTGCTGGGCGGTGACGTCGATTGCGAAGGCGTGGACTTGCTGCGTCCCAGCTTCAGTTCTCGTAGGCCGCCCGGGGCAGCTGGTGCCGGTCCGCTCGCGACGCCTCCGATGCCAGTGGCTTGGGAGAACCAGCCGCTGTTGTCGTTGCTTGTTGATGGTGTGGTATCTGAAGCTCGCACACGCATGCCGTGGATCTGCTTCTCCAGCCGCTGCTTCTCCTGGTGCAAGCTGCGGACGTGGTTGCGGCTTTCCCTCAGCTGGTCTGAGACACTCCCCACCTCCTTTTCTAGCTCATATATTCGTTGATTGTATTGTTGGGACTTGGAGAGCTCATTCGACAGCTGCTCCTTCGCTCGGGCAAGTTCGTCTCGCAATTGATGTTTTGTCTCAGGTATGACTGATCTTCGGTTGTCTCGTTCGTCTTCGTTGAATCGTTGCTCGACCACGTCAAGGAGGCTGGACAGCTGCTCTTCGGAAGGTTGGTCGACTACACGCCGGCTGTCGACCAGCGTGATTGTGTCGCCATTGTTGTCACCGCCGTACGACGTCGCTGGTGGATTGGTTCCCGCTTTGTTCCGGAGGCCGTCAAGAAGCGACTTCACCGCCTTCTTGTCCTCGCTCCGCTCCTCCCTCTCTTTC
Organism: Coniochaeta sp. 2T2.1; assembly: GCA_009194965.1. NCBI lineage: Eukaryota > Fungi > Ascomycota > Sordariomycetes > Coniochaetales > Coniochaetaceae > Coniochaeta > Coniochaeta sp. 2T2.1. Next base: position 3,076,290 of record VSMA01000006.1, read on the forward strand.
TGTAGCTGGTCCGCAAGCAGAGCATGATTTCGCTGCAACTCACTAAGCGCAGTGAGCAGGTCTTCGATCTGGTTGTGCAGATTTCGCTCGTCGTCTTTGTTCGTGTTGCTGCGGAGAATTGTGGGCTTGATCGATGGCGCCGACTCACGGCTCGAGTTATCGTCGGCGGCCGAACTGTCTCGCGAAACTGAGGTCAATTCAGTAGATGCTGAACTCAAAACGCTCGCGGCTGACGACGATGTCGAGTTGGAGCTCGCCTCCATCGAATTGAATGTGGAGGCCAGACTCTGTTTGGAGACTGTCCGCCTGAGCATGCTCAGAGGACGGGAACCCGAAGCGGTGAGGCCGGGAGTGAGGGTGCTGCTGCTGGTGTTCGATGGCGATGCAGCCCCTGACGTTGATGACCCTATTTTAGGGGATGAAGAAGTTGAAGATGCCCAGATACGACCCAAGAATCGAGATGCGGCGGCGGTAATATCGAGCGCCCGCCGTGCATCAGCAGCTCCTCCTTTGAGATTGGCGCCAGGCCCGGCAATATTGGCGGCGCTATTGGATAATTGAGATTCGCGATACCCCTGCTCAAGCACTGCCAATCGCTCTCGAGTGATAACGCCGGAAAGACTGACAAAATCGTCGACCAACTCATCCGCGTTGTAGTTGTAGCATCCCCACAGGCTTCGAGAAAGAAGAAGCTGCACGACGTTCTCGAGCTCAGTGCATGCCAAAATCCGATTTTGGTTCTTGTGCATAAGCGACAGCGCCACCCGCATGATAGTCTCCGATGCGCCCTCGGCAAAGATGACATCGTAGATGCGAAACAGCATGGGCAGGGGGCATGTTACGGCGAAGAACGAGAGGAACCATTGTGAAACGTACGCGGGATCGACCTGTAAATCCTCCAGGTGGGCCGACAGCACAGGCAATTGCTGTCGTAGAAGTTCTCGAAACTGGTAGATCCGGACATGCAGCCCTGCAAGGTCTGGTAGGAAACAGTCGCGAAGATCGTAGTTCTCCATAAGTCTGCAGCAAAAGTCAGCCAAACATCAGACGGAAATGGTCCCATCGTCGACCCAGGGTTGGCATCAGACGGTTTGGAGAGATCCAGATCCAATAACGTACCGGACCAGGACACAGAATGCCTCCTTGTCGCTCATGTGCATCAACAGTGGTCCAACCAGGAATGCCAGACCCTGGCAGTAACCGATCTTCTGGTCGTAGAGACTGAAGCATTTCAGCACCCGGCCGAGGTTCTGCTGGCCCTCGCCATCCGCGTCCCTGAACATGTCCACTCCAGGGAAGCTCCTCCCGAGGTCCTTGCCGATGAGGCCCTCATATGGGCTGGATTCACCGGACAGTCTCTCGTAGACTTCATGCAGGCTCCTGTCTTGGGCCCGCGTCATGCTCTGCCATACTATTCCCCGAAGTGGTGGAGGCACGCCTTTGCGAATCTTGTTTGTGAGCAGCGTAGGCAGCCGGGAAGCCGTCTGATGATAGTCCTTGACGAGAGCAGCGTAGAACTGGAGGTCTGTCATGGGCGGCGGTGGCAGGACCGAGTACCGGAGAGCGGCAGGTTGAGGGCCATTGACCATTTGTCGGATTTGTGCCATTGAAGGTGGTCTCGGTGCCCTTTGAGCGGCCTCTTGAGCTTGCACAATTTGAACTTTGACGGTCTTGGGGTTCGTTGCAAGCAGATTGTTTTCCTGATCCAATCTGGCAAGAAGTGCGGCCGTCGACTGCATTGTCACTCGTCAGTTGCTGATCTCGCACCAAGCCGTCAACTCGACAAGAGAACCAGTTAGCGGCCAAACTCACATTTTCAGAAGCCTGATCTTTGGATTCCTGGTTCTCAATCTCTTGCAGTTGGTCCCAATTGGTCTCTTCCGAACTCCGTGGGTGGCTTGTTCTCGTCGTGTCATTAGAATCCTGCTGTGTAATGTCCGTATCGTCCAAAACGCTATGCATGCTGTCGGTATCGTCGGGAGAATCGTCGTCTTCGTTCAGCTCATCCTGGAGATTCCTCGTAGCATCCGAGATCACCATTGTTGGGGATTGGATGGTGTCGTCGGTGTCCTCCTGCGATTGCCAACCTCGAGCTGCATCTCGCTCTCCCGTCACTGTCTCCGCAACCGCATCGCTAGGGGTATAATCGTTTCCGTACAGGCTATTCCTCGTGGGCAAAACATTCGTAGGTATATTCGTGTTAACGTGAAGGTTGTGTGGTTCGGACAATCGGACTGTAACGAGGGAATCGTGGTCTACGGCACGTCGACTGGTCTCGTCGGCACCCGGGGCCGTGTCCGAGCGAGCTCGTGTGCTGCTCTCGTCCATTGTGGTCGTGGATGCTGGTACTGGCTGTGATGCATGGCGGGTGGTATTGTCTTCTTCGGCGTGCTCGAGCTCCATTTGCGAACCACCAGTCTCAGGAAGCGACACGAAGGGCAGGTTGTCGTATCTGTAAGTGAACGTGGTTGCGGTGCCGGTGTCACGGCTGAGATCCGCAGAAGTGGTCGGTACGTATCGACACTTGAAGAACTTCAAGGTTCGGTTGTTGAAATCCCAAGAAACAAAAGTCCCCTGCCCGTGAGCAAGGGGAGGCGGTGGAAGCTTTTCGAACGAAGGGCAGGTGACAGGGATAGATCAAGCGACAAGGGATAATTGGAGGTTGATTTGGACCTAGCGGCTTCCTGTCGTTGTTTCAACCGAGGGGCCGACAAAAGACTGAAACCGTAAAGAATGACGGTGTCGAACGAGCCGTCCAAGCAGAGGGAAGGTCGAACTTGAAGTTGAGAAGAGAACGCGACTTTTTATGAGGGCAGGTGCTTCTAGAATTTCGAGGTCGTGACTCCCTTGTTGGAGATTGGGTGGCAGGGACAGGGAGGGAATCACGGGTCAGTTCTCGCTCAACAATCAACGCCCGCAAAGGGGGAAAGCACAGGGAAAGAGCTCAAGCTAAAGAAGGCATTGACAAAGACAGGCGCCACTGCTACTATCTCAATTCTCCATATAGGGTCAAAATGAATAAGAGGAAGGCATTCCCCTCTCCTTCCTCCTTCCGCTCACGCGAGTCTCTTTCGCTCCAAATTGGATCGAGGCCGTTAATGAAGGGGGATGACGAAGACAGGGGTCTCCCCACCAGTCGAAAATAAAGCTGGCGCGCTAGAGCTGCATCCTGCAGGCGCCAACCGGCCCTGCAGTCCAGATGAATGGGCCGCCTGGGTAGCGCCGCCCGCCAATCAAGGGACGTGTTTACCAACGCGAGCTGAGAATCTGTGTCAGGTCAGGGGAAGCTATCACCAGCAGACGTCGAATCGAACTGACACATCTTCACGCACCAGCTATGGCGAGTTTGGGGCACAACGACAGCGAGGGCGCATAAAAGATTTACAAGGCAAACAATGGCATTGAGGAGCCGACCCATTGCCGAGGACGGCAGCTTCGGCAGCTCCAAGCTATCCCGCCCGAAGTGGAGATGTGGATCGAGCGAGCTAGTCCCCATTCGGAGGCGGGATATCCGTCACGTCTTCAGCAGCTCACGATAACCTCAAATCCTCAGCCACATGATTTGAGAAGGACATACAGCACCAGCAATATACGAAATTTTATTCCAATCCATCAGGAATCTATGAGGTAAGTGAGGTCAGTAGGTAGACAATCTCAGCAATGACAAAACCCCCCCTTATCTGTCCCATCCTAAACATGAAAACGCCTAGCAACACTCCCATTTTTTCGTAACGCCAATTGACAGCCCCGGCCCTACTCTATGCGCTGACAGAACGAAATCAAACGCTGAACCCCTTTAACGGTTGCCGAATGGTGCGTGGTGCACATAGATGGGGTATATATGAAAGGGAAACCCAGAAACAACAAATATATCCGCGCCAGCCTCTCGTGATTGGAGATCAGGATTGGAGATCAGATTGGAGATCAGCTGGTCTATGACCCTCCCGCAGCCTGCTGCATTGGCTGCATGGGACCCCCCTGAGAGGTCGGCGTCTGCCCAGATCTCTGGGTCTGGGGAGTCGGCGCCGGGCTCCCTTGGTTCGACGACGATCCTCCACCGGGAGCGCCCGGCCGCTGACCATTCGGTGGTTGCTGTCCCCCGGGTATCGCGAATGCAGGTTCTCTCCTGGGATCGATGCCGGGAAACTGCGCCTGCAGCTTCTTGTAGAGCTCTTTCATAAGCTTGTCCCTCTCTTGCCTGTCGGCGGCGAGGACTTTCTCCTTCTCTTCCCTCTCAGGGTCGGGCTCCGTCGCGCCCTCTGACGTCGGTAACCTCATCTTTATGCTGAGGTTGAGCGGCGGCGGCATGAGATGGGCTGGGCAAGTCGGTACCTGGCCGACTTTCCTATCGGCCAATGCCGCCAGGTAGGTAAGGTTCCCCTGAAGCCGTCGCATACACCTGTATCGATGTTAGGAAGTGGCCCTCATGGTCGACGAAAACAAGACTCACTGGGCATAGTCCATCTGTATGAGCTTCTCCTGCTTCATCTTGTCTGCTGCGTCGCCATTAACGCTTCCACCGCGATCTGTGCCCGCCAACGATTGCTCTTTCCTGAGCTCGGCTCTGGTGTTCTGAAGCTGTATCGACTCGTACAGCAGCTCCTGGTTTATGTTGAGCAAAATGGAGAATGTCTCGGCGTCCCGCGACTGAGTGCCTGGGCTCAGAGGTGTCGACTCCTTCGTACTGCCATTTGCCGTGGCACCTTGGCCGTTGGACGGGAACGTAGGTGTCTGAGGGGTTGTGGCAGACATGGGCGGTTGTTGTTGGGCGCTGTTGGATATTTGAGCTTGCGGCGTGCCTTGTTGGTTAGGTGGTGCTACAAACTGCCCCTGCTGAGATGGTGTGGACTGTCCCGGAGTACCCTGCCTAGGGTTGAACGGACGCTGGGGTGTGGACACGCCCATGACTGGCCCATTCTGCTGGCCCGGGTACATGCGTTGCTGCATCATCTGCTGCTGCATTTGCTGCTGGGACATGCCGGCAGCATTAGCCTGGAACTGGTGAGGCATCTGGCCAGCCATCGCGTAGTTCGGAGGGAACTGTGGTTGGGGAGCTGCAGTTGCTGGCACCCCGCCTCCATACGGCGAGCTTGTGAAAGGCTGTTGCTGGTATGGCACTGTGTATTACTCAGATTAGCTTCCAACCTTAAAGTCCTGATACTGTACTAGGGGGTGTTGCAACTGAAGGTTCAGCAGACTTTGGGGAACAGCAGTGACTGGTACCGTAGTCTCAAACCGGGCCGGAGTCAAGCACCCGTTCGCGTCGATCCTGGTTGTGCCATCTGAGACACGGCAGGCAAAACAAGGCACAAACAAAGCAAGAGAGGGAATACGGAGACAAATAGTGCGAGAAACATGCAATGTGTGGGAAGGGAAACGAGTAGGTAGGGAAGGACAGGAAAGCAGCTTACTCTGACCATTAGGTGTCATATGCGGCATGCCGGGATTCTGCATCATGGCTGCAGGACCGGCAGCAGCCATCATGGCGGCAGGGTTGGCACCGGAGAAGTGACCTTGGGTAGTCATGCTGGGGAACTGCTGCTGCTGCTGCTGCTGCTGCTGCTGGCTGCTATACATCATCTGAGCCTGGTTTGGGGATGGGCCAGGCTGTTGCATGTGAGGGCTCTGTTGCTGCTGAGGCGGGGCAACGCCGTTGAAGTTTGGAACCCCTCCGCTTCCAGGAACGGTATTGGGGAACCCATAAGGAGCCGAGTACATGGCTGTGGCTGGAGTTCCGGGGCTGTCAGAGCCCAGGAATGCCTGATTAGGGTTGGGTGAGTGACAAGTGACAAAGAAAGCACCACGCGGCGCGGCGGGATGACACGACGGGAACGGCAGCAGCAGTGACGCAGTCGGCCAAACAAGCGGCGGTCGTTGAATCAGACAAGGTAGCTGGGAGTCTGTGCAGGACAGATGGGGCTTGCCGATGTGGGGGCCTCAGGGAAGGGGTATTCCCATCAAGTGGAGGACACAAATAAGGATCGGATGTGAGAGAGTCTATCCAGACGCTGCCCTATCGAAGGCGGGGGATGGATGGGCCGGGATACGACGTGTGTGTCGCTGTGTGTATCCAACAAGAACGGTTCGGTGGAGTGATATGATGTACAAACTGCTTCCAGGGGGGCTGGCGGTGGCCGGGGCAATCTGTCCAATCTGCGCGTGATAGCTCTGTTTCCCTCTTGTCTAAACGTGCTGGTCTTGCGTCGACCGACGGGAAGAGGCGTTTCGACGGATCTGAATGGCAGGCTGGCAGCAGCTGAAGATAGCAGATACCACAGACAGGCCAAGCTAAGGTATCTTAGGCAGGAGGGTGTGGGAGCGTGTGCTGTGCTTGCGTGCTCTGCCGTCGGGCGAGCAATCAAACTCTTTTCCACTTCCTGTCGAAGAAGAGTGGGACGACGGCTATCCTCTCCGCGCGGATCCGATCTATGTCTCTCTCTCTCTCTCTCCCGTCCGCTACCTGTACCAACAGGTAGGGGTGATCTGGTGTCTGAATCTTGGCAAAGACAAGGTGGCACACACAAAGAGGGCGTGGATCTGTGGTTGTGGTTTTGTGGTCTGTGGTCTGTGTCTTGGTAGATCCAACAAGCCGCAGGGAGGGGAAAGCGGGAATGTGACGAATATCCAGCAGAGCAGTTGGCAGGCTGGGGGAACGGAGAGAAGCGAAAGGTTTAACGGCAAACTAGGCGACTGCCGGCATGTAACACCGACCGAACAAGGGACCTGCAAGGAAAGTCAAAGACAGAAATAAGGCTGGTGAAAGTGGAGGTCTTGGTTTGAAAGGGGGGTGTGTGGCCGAATAACGAGCCTCCGGGTTTCTCTTTTGCTTGTGCTGTTTTGTCACGCTTCCCTTTTCTCTTTGCTGGCAGATCAAATCAAAATTCGGTTGACGTGAGAAATCCAGCAAAATGGGGGGGGACAGATTTCGGCTTGCTTAGTCGTGCACGAGCCACATTGATGCTCCACTTTGAAGCTTGGTGTTTCACTTTCTTTGTCAGAAAAATGTTTGAATTTATGGGCTTATGATGCCGTATCGGGTTAGAGCAGCCGTATATATCAACCATCTTGGGAGCTGAGTACCTATCTCAGGGCGTGTCAACTTCGACTGTGAGCATCCGGGGACGCGCTGTATATGTGTACGAAGAACATAATGGGCAATCCGTACTAATGGAGGTCTGAGAGCGAAGAGGTTATACGCCCCTTACTTGCGGGGAAACATGGACGGGGAAACGCGGACAGGGAAAGCAAGTAACACCCATCAAACGGTAGCCTTGCCTGGCAATACCTACGTCATGGAAGTCCTCATTATGCTGCAGTACGAAGTAGTCGAGCTTAAACCAGACTTATCATGCTTGTTAACACGGGGCCAAATGCCAGAGACGCCAGTGCGAGAACCGAATCCAAGAGCCCGCCATGTACCGAAAGACCATCATCCATGCCATGCCCTGCCAACCAATGCCGAAGATCCCTATGTATGCTTGACCATAACCCCCGAGAAGTGAAGAAGAGAAAAGTGATTAGGCGAACGTCTCAAACAAAGGGTATCATCTCTCTCTCCGAAAGCCAGAATTAACAACACCGTCTCCTATCCTTGCCAATGCCGGCGCGCTCATCGACCCGCTCACCGCCAGGCGTGTCAACCGCAACACCAGGAAGCCCAGGCGTCGGTATGCTGAACCCCGGCGAAAACAGCCAGCTTCTCCTGTCCCGGCCGACCCTAAAGCTACCGCCAGGGCGATAATGCGCCCCGTCGAAGTAACCAGAAGGCTCACCACCACCAGCCGGCGTGGCCCCCCCACCCTCCGGATGAAGGAACGGCGTCACCCCGGGCGTGGCAGTAGCGGCAAGTAAAGCCTGCTGCATCTTCCTGTTCTGCTCGACAAGCTTCCTCGTAACCACGCGGAACACCTCCTCCACACCCTCTCCGCTCTCGGCGGATATCTCATGGCACGCGTCCCAGCCGACCTCCTGGCCCCAGAACCCCGAGCTGCGCTTACTACTCGGACTCCTGGGCTCGGTGCTCTGTGGTTGATCGGGACCACCCGACCCGGCGGAACCGTACTGGTGGTGGTGGTGGTGGTGGTCGCCGCCGTGGTAGCCCGGCATGCCCATCGGCGTGGCGGCCGTGGGTGGCGGGGTGGACCCCATGCCGGGGGCGAGGTTCTCGGCGACGTAGGCTATGCAGCGCTCGAAAGGGACCTCGCGCTTGGAGGGGTCGCGTGCGACGATGTCGGCTTTTGTGCCGACTACGTGGAGGATTATGTCGGAGGGGAGGTTGCGGCGGAGCTCGGTCAGCCACATGCCCATCTCGGCGAAGGACTGGGCGTCGGTTATGCTGTAGCAGAGGATGCAGGCGTTCGCGCCGCGGTAGTAGAGGCGGGAGATGGAGCGGAAGCGTTCTTGGCCGGCTGGTTAGACTTTTGTTAGCAATGACTTCTTCCGGGGATTCGGGAGGTGGCAGTTGAGTGGTTGTACCTGTGTCCCATATTTGAAGGCGGACGACGGTGTCTGTGTCGCTGTCGACGACGCGCTTGGCCATAAAGCTTGCGCCGACGGTGGGCGTGATTTGCGACGGGTTGAAGGACCCTTTGCAGAACCGCTGCACCAGGGACGTCTTACCGACGCCCTGGGAGCCGAGTACCACTATCTTGGCCTCGAGTGATGACATTGTACGGTCGGAAGGATAGAGGGCTTCAGGTTCGAAAAGGGAGAGAAAGGAGGAAAGCGTCCTGCCAGAGTCGAGTTCGGCGTTACATGCTCATGTATTCCCAGGTCGGTGAGACTCGGACAATAGGTAGGATTAGAAAAGAAGACAATAGGTATCGTAGGAGGTAGTTAATAGGTCGTAAGGAGTATGTATGTGGTGTCTAGGCAAAAGTCGTGGTTCTGTGCAAGGTTCATGTTTGTTGTTCTCGTCTGGTGTCACGTTGTGTGTCCGTTGTCCAGCCGCGTCGAGTCAAGGCCATTTCTTATCCGCCTTATCGGCATTTTGCGGGGGAATTTGTTAGTCTGAGTCAAGCTGAATGTCTCAGATGCCCCAATCTATTGCAGTGACATGCCGCGTCACGGTGTCACTCCCAGAGGAAGGGCTAATCAATACGTGACCGATCATCGTGTCTTATTGCCGCAAGTCGGTAGCCCACGTGCGGCGCGACAGCAGGCGGTGCACATCATCAGAGGAGTGGTGGAAGACGCAAGATCTCACGCATCGCATTCGCAGAAACCGATGCACCCGCAGCTGCAGGATGACCTCACCTCAGCCACTACACGAAGATCCACTCTCTTGGGAATAATAATTGCGAACAAAATTACACCAAAAGCATCGTATGCTGTAGGTATCGCTATATACGCCCAGATCACCCCTAACTATCGCAACAACACCCCTAATTACAAGCCCGCTCAGAGTTTCGACTTCGGCCTCGGCGGCGGGTTCACCAACGGATCGTACACCGACAATGCAAGGCTGTCTACCGGGCCATAGCCGTGGTTGAACAAACTCTTGACATCCACCATGGACGGATTCAGCTGCTCCACGTTCTGCGCACCGATCAACCGCATGTTCATCTCCATCTCGTCCTTGAGCAGCTGCATCGCCCGGTCGACACCGTTGAATCCATACGCCGACATGGCATACAGGAACGGCCGTCCGATACCCACACCCTTGGCGCCCAGGCACAGCGCCTTGATAATGTCCGTCGACCGCCTGATGCCGCCGTCGATATAGATCTCGATCTTGTTTTCCAGCCCCAGCTGCCTGAGCACCGGCATCGTCTCGGCCAGGATCTCGATACCGGACCTCGCAAAGTCGAGCTGCCGACCGCCGTGGTTACTGAGTACCACACCCTGCACGCCGGCCTCGATGGCCTTGATCACGTCCTCAACGCGCTGGACGCCCTTCAGCAGGATGGGCATCTTGGTAATGCTCCTAAACCACGGCACGTCCTTCCAGCTGAGGCCGGGGTCGATAAAACTGCTAATGGCCCTGGCCGCGCCTTGGTTCGTCTCCACGGCCTGGCCGCTCTGCACATTGGACCCCGGCTCCGTGAACTTGCTCCTCATATCCTTCTCTCTCCGTCCCAGCTGCGGCGCATCGACGGTGATGAACAGCCCCTTGCAGCCCCTCTTCTCGGCGTGCTCGACGATTCGCTTCGTGATGTCGCGGTCCTTGTTGACGTAGAGCTGCAGCCACTGCACCTGATCGTCCTTTGCGGCATCGACGATCTCATCGAAGGCACACGAGGCGAGTGTAGGGATCATTTGGATGACATTGTGCTTGTGCGCCGCCCGGGTGAGCACCACCTCGCCCTCGACATGCCCTAGCTTGCCCAGCGCCGTGGCGGTAACGTAGAACGGGATATCGACCTTGGTGCCTAGCATGGTGGTGCTGAGGTCCACCTTCTCGACATCGACGAGGATCTGAGGCCGGAACCAGATGCGGTGGAAGGCAGAGTGGTTTTCGCGCATTGTCTGTTGTGCCGCAAGTTACATATTAGCCACCAATCCCTTCTCACCAATGGCAGTACTTCCCACAGCAGGAGGTAAGGGGGAAGAAGGAAACATACAATCTCATCGTCGGCAGCAGAGGAGTAATACCCCCAAGCCGTCTTCTTCATGACCCTCCTGGCCACGGCCTCAAAGTCCATGAGGTTGTAGCACTGCTCCAGCAGCGGCATCTCGGCGATCCTCTTCTGCCTCTCTATCTCCTCCGGGTCCTCCTCCGTGACCTCCTTGACCACGGTCGTCATGTCCACGGGCCCCAGGTGCTTGGACTTGTCGAGGTACTTCTCGAGCGTGTCGGGCGGGTGGATTGGTTCGAACTCCTCGGTGGCGTCCTTGCCGGCGTACTTGAGGATGATCTTCTGCCCGCCCGGGTGCTCGGGCAGGAACTCGGTCACATCGTAGGCGCGCCCGTGGACAATGACCCAGCAGTCGTCGGATTTGTTGTGTTTGGCTACCTCGACGCCTGTGAGCTGGGTGGGTTGGTCTGCCATCTTGTCGGATGTGGTCTCTTTTCTTGCCTGAGTGGCGATTGAACAAGTACAGAGAGAAGGGGTACACAAAACAAAATCAATTGGCGCCAGGCTACAGTACAAGAGAAAGAAAAGAGGAAAGGAAAAACAGCCCAAAGGAGGAATGACAACACCGATATCGTCGGCCAGGCTAACTTCACTTCTGGCTAATCATCTGGATGCCGACGGACGGGGAGAACTGCGGCGCGGCGACGATCTCCACCGTCATGCCAAGCCCTCCTCGGGTGAGCTGAGGTCCGGCCTCGATGCGGGGTTCTGTGGGGATCTCATCATTGAATATAGCCGTGATTTCAGTGGCTGGGCGACCACCAAGCCCGTAAAACAGGTGCATGGACGATTGAAGTCCGCACGGGTCGTCGCCCGTCGTGGAGTAATATCAATCATGACCACCGGTCTCCGGTCGGAGATGGTGGCATAAGCATAGCAATTGCTCCTGTTGATGTATAATTCCTCCATAAGCTGCAGTGGTATCATCGGCGATACACACATCAATCCCCAACGCCTGCTGTGTCTGACAAACCCTACAGGACAGACGAACCAATAGACCGAACCAAAGGCCAAAACTTTCCCTTGCCCTCCAAGCAGCGCGTATGCTTTTTACAGGGTACCGTCCTTAAGCAGACGAACGCAGCATGAACAGAATGCAACCCAATGCCGGCCAACCCAGTCTCGTCCGGCACAACCGGCGTAGCGTATCAACTTCCCTTGCAGTCCAATCGCACAATCTCGTATATACCAGACGCCCTTCCCACCCATCCTTGAACCACTGCCTCACATATCCTCCCTGAACACGGACCTCCTCTCGGTCGGGCTGTCCTTATCCTTCTGCCCGCCCTTAGTCGCCGCATTCGCCGCCGCCGTATCAATCGGCCTAGGACTGACACCCCTCAAGCTGATATTACTCGGCTCGGCATCATCGTCGAACGGGTTACCCCTGCTCCCCGCAACACCAAGATGACCAGGCGACCGACTCCTCGTCCGTCCCCTATCATCCTCACCACCACCAGCAGTATACCCCGACGGCGCCGCCCCAGGCGTAGCCGCCAGATTCATAGGATAACTCGACCCACCAGCACCTCCATGACCACCACCTCCACCACCAGAGGCGCCCGCATAACCCGTATCATTATGCAGTCCCAGCTCCTGCTCCTCGTAATACCCTCCGGGACCGTACGTATCCGCCTCAGCCCCAACACGCGAGTCCCACGCGTCGTCCGGGTCGAGCGGTCCGAACCCGCGATGCTGCCGGCCGGAGCGCGCGGATGCGCCTGCGCCGCCGCCGCCTGATCCTCCTTCGTAGGCGCCCGCCGCGGTGCGCGAGTTGCGCCCGGCCTTGAAGATGCGGATGCGGTCGTTGATCCAGCCGATTACGCCTCCCGGTGCGGGTTGGGGCGGGCCGTAGGGCGAGGGGGAGGATTTGAGGAAGGGGATGTATGATCTTAGAGGGGGTGGTGGGAGCTGTGATTGAGGCGCAAGGGCTGGTTAGCTATTGCTGGTAATTGTTTGTGAATAGAAACGTTGGGGTTGGGAAACTCACTCCTAGTTGTGATGCGCGCACGCGCGTGTAGATGATCCAGCCGACTCCTGCCGCGACGAGCAGGAGGAAGATGACGAGCACGATTGTGCCTCCGGTTTTCATTGTGAGGTTTGGCGTCGATGGACGGCTTGCACTCGAGGGTGAATAGGTTGATGTAGAGTTGTTTGTTCGGACAGGAGTTCGATGAATGCTCCCCTTTCAGCGACTTGCTGACATCTGGGGGCTTTGTCGGAGGACGTGGACGTGGACTGGGTGGTTGTTGGATGGTCGTGCAGATGGAATGGTGAAGGCAAAGGGCTCGGAGTTGACGGGAGAGGTCGCTGACACCACCGGAACGGGACGAGCAGTTGCCAGCCAGCTGGGCGACGTGGTGATACGCTTTACGCTCTGGGAGGTGGGGCTTGGCACAACAGGGGGCGGCGGTGCTAGTGCCCGCGCTAAAGGGTACGGAGAGGCTGATGGTGCTCACTAATAACATTCATCAAGATATTAAACATAAACAGCTTTCAGTAACTTGGCTATTTACATCTGTCTGATGGTCATGTATAACTGTCTGCTTCACTGAGATACAGGTGTTGGGCATGGTGGAAAGCCCATTGTTGTCCTTCATCACGAGGATATGACCCTGAAGACATGGCTGGACAGGATGGCCGACATGTTTCATACTCGAATGTCTTGCATGCCATTACAGCATCTATTTCGAGTGAGATACTGATCCAAGTTTGAAGGGAACCGAAACGATAAGTCATCATGATCCAGCAGAGCACTTATCATATTCCGGAGCCCTTACTCTTCGCATAGTCCAACAACGCCTCGCACGCTACCCTATACTCCCATCACAACACCATGCTCAAATCAAGCAAAGCAAGCATCCCAATTCCCACCACCCCTCGCAAATGAAAGACTCTCAATAAACGCCCCCAGCTTACACCTCCCCAGGCTATCAGCACCGCACCCGACAAGCGGTACAACCCGATCATTAACCAGCACCCTCACCAACTCCTCCCCTCCGCTCCCGCAGACCATCTTCTCGACATACATCCTCGCCGCAAACGGCACCGTCCACGCAACGCTGAACCCCCCCGTCTCAATCTCGCTCTGCCTGACCATGACATCCAACGGTTTCGTCGCATTATACAACCCC